>JAJTUP010000036.1:0-600000 GCA_021399435.1 Diaporthe sp. PMI_573
ATATAACAATCCCGGTAGTTAGAAATAGAGACATACATTCTTTAATACAAGCCATATAGAGGCTAGAGTATTCCTCACAGAGCCACAGCTTAAAAGACTCTACAAACAATTTAGGCACCCTCATACAGACAGGCTATACAAGCTATTAAGAAATACAAGGCACAATAATGTTAAAAAGGTAATCCTAGAGAAGATTCAAAAGTTCTACTACTTCTACCAACTATACAATCTATTACCAAGGAGATTCAAGTTTTCAATCAAAGACAAAAGCTACTTTAACTACAAAGTAGTTATTAACGTTATATACCTAGGTAAAAGGAATGCACTTTATATAATTAACTTAGACACAAGCTTCCAAACAACCACATTTCTCAGCTCTCTTTCCATACAAGATACCTAGAATATACTCTACAAGTACTAGATCTATACATATATTGGTCTACCAGACCACATCATATATAATCCGGGAACTAATTTTGCTTTAAAGGAATTCCAAAACAATATAAAGATTATAGGAATTATATATAAAGAGATGCCTATAAAAGCATACTAGGCTTTAGGTAAGGTTAAACACTTATACAAGCCCCTAAGAAGAGCTTTTAAGATTCTAAAGGCTAAGATTAGCTACTATATAAATGATAAAACAATTCTATAAATGGCCGTAAAGGTACTAAACAATACTACGGGACTAAATGGCATTATACCAATACTTTTGGTTTTTAAAGTATACTTACAAATATTACAGAATTCGCTACCCTTACTAAATATTACATAATAAGCATTAGTAGTTTAGAAAGTAATAAAGATACTATATATAATCTAAGCCAAAATGGAAGTCAACTATATAATTAACACCAAAAATAGCCCAAACCTCTAATCTATCCTATCTCTACTAATTTAAAGCAACATCCTAATCTAGAGAGAAAATAAGGGGTAGAAAGGACTATATAAAGTCAACAGTATTAAGAGATATACAATTATAGTAGGTATAATAAATAGACTAATTTAAATATAAACAATATATATTAAGCTATATTACCATATAGTAGAAGCCATACTCTAAGATAAATTAGATACCCCTTAGCCTATTATACAAAAACAACCCTAGCTAAAGAAAAGAAAATAACTAAAGAAAGCTACTATACAAGCCATTTAACTAAGAAGAAAAAAACACTCCTATAAGACTACTATACAACCAACATTTATTACATACATATAGTAGTCACCAAGCATTTTCCTTACCCAAAAGGAGAAAGACTCGTATAATTTAGCAGTCAAACTACGCCAAGATAACATCATTACTACTCCTAGAAAACTATTTAAAGAGTCTAATATACTAAAAATAAACATACTAGCTAGTAAGAATATTTTTTAATTTATTTAGTATAATATAAGACAATATAGTAGACTCTAGATTTTTAAGATAAGGTGTTAAATAGCCTTTACTATATAGTATAATATATATATATATATATCTATATAATTAGTTCTAAATTCGTTAATGTCTATCTAAACTATAAAACAAGCAGGAAAGTTTACATACAGACCTAAAAGATCTACATACACTCCCTTACCTGCTTACTCATTCTCCCTAGCTAATATAGCTATATACAATCAGCCTTAGTACTATTCCAACACTAGGGGTCTTTTATTTTCTAATTATACACTCCCTTTAAGCCGGTTAAGCAAGTTAAATTACTTATACACCCTTTTCCTATAATAAATAAAATCACCCTACCTAGATAGATTATACTACTATGGTTTTAGTAAGCATGTAGTATAAGTAAACCCCTAATTAGTAGTCTACATTAAGCACCTTTCGCACTAACTTTTTCAACCTTGTTTTTAGCACCCTTTCTAACCTGCTTTCCAACCACTTTTTCTCACAACTTTCATTATACTAGCTAGAAGGCTAGAAGGAACTATTGCCTATAACTCACTTATATAAGTAAGCCTTTTTCCCAGTTAGTTAAGGTAGTCTATATACAGTATCCTTCTAGTGCCAACATAAAAACCTTACACCTTTTACCTTTTACTTTAACCTTCCCTCTTCCTCTTCTCTATCACACAATACTCTCTCTCTCTCTCTTACACACATATATACACACCTTGTATATTATACAATTCAAAACATCTTTAAAACTTACCCCCTATTGTCACCAAATCTTTTGCACAATATCTAATCATAGTTTTTTACACAGCCCTTACAGGTCGCCTCTCTCTCTATACACTTTGCCTATACCTATATCTACCATTATAATACCTATCCCTACTCTACAGGTAGGCCCTACCTAGTCTCCTCTTACGCCTCTCTTTAATACTTTAACATACATTCCTGGTCTAACTACAAGCTATTAGATTATAACCCTCCCAACTAGTCACTTTTTAAATCATACTTTCCTAGCCTCCCTCGTTATTAATATCTATACAACTCTTTTCCTACTATTATTTCTACTCTAACATTTTTAAAAAACGCTAAGCATATAATTACTACACTCCCCTTACACAACATTCAAATACTATATAATATCAATATATAACCAATCAACATTATTACCCACATTATTTATTGTCTAAGCTACTACCACACAATTCTAATTTAGTCACATAGTTAGAATAGCAATTAATGCACCAAATACTTACATAGTTTACTCAATATACACTAGTTTAAGAGGTATTTTCAGCTACCTAGATTTCAAGGGGGTACTTATATAGGTTACATCTAGTAGTTACAAGGTTGCTAGTACTCTCATTATAAAAACTACCAGCCGCGTAGAGCCTATACTTATAGAGAAAGTCGTAAAGATTATAGTAGCTATAGTAGTAAAAACGGTCCAGATAATAGTAGCCTAGGACCCTCTTGTAGCCTAGTAACCTTAGAGGGCATTAAGTAGGAAATCAAGCAGAAGGATACAGATTCTATAATTAATCTATATACCTTTAGATATATAATCAAGTAAGCATATCCTAGGTCTTGGGTTTATATAATAATTTTTCTATACACTATAGCTAAAATTTAATTCTCCTCTTACCACCTTTTCTTTATATAAATACTCCCTAGTAATTATAAAAAGTTTCCTATTATATAGTTGTTAAATCCTATAGCTAGCCCTATATAATTCCCTTAGGTCCTAGATATAGCCTTTAAGGTCCATTATATAGCCTAAGATATCCTGGTTCTATCCTAAAGAATCCTAACCATGTCCTAAATTATCCTAATTATATCCTTATATATCCTAAAATATCCTAGCCATATCCTTTATATATCCTAGATCTATTCTAAGCCTATCCTAGCTATATCCTTCGTATATCCTAGGCCTGTCTTCCTTCAGTCCTTAAGTTTTTATATAACTATCCTGTAGCCTTTTCTTCTTATCCTCATACCCTCTAGTCAAACACCTCTTCCCTTATTCCTCCTTATAATCATACCTTCCTCTTCTTTTAGTAAAGATAGTAAGGATATTAACTAGTTATATAGTCTAGTTAGGAAGATACTAGCTTTTTAGCTAGAGACCTGGGTTCAATCTCTAATATAACTCTATACCTAAATTATCTCTATCTTTTTACCCTTATTCCTTCTAGCTAAGGCACTCTATATACACCTCTACCCTAACCTTTAAAGTATTTATTAAGATCAGCTTTTCCAATACTCTATTTAGTACCTTCTTCATATAAGCATTAGCTAGGTTATCTTTCCTATTAATCCACCATACTTTAGAAATTTCTTTCTTTTTATACACTTCCCTTAGTAACATAATGTTAATCATTAGTCTCTTCTCATCTATTATACCCAGCCTAACTAGATAGTTATACAGTAATCTTAAATCTATATAGATAATAACTAGAATTCTTAATATTTCTAGACAACTTATAATCTAATTAAGTATCATACTAAGTACCATACTACTATTAAATCCAGTCATCATCCTATATAGCTCACTCACTAGTATACTTTAGATTACTCTTTTACACTTAGTTAAGCTCTAATAGATAATGTTTCTATAGATTTCAAAGTCCTCTCTCATACAGCCAATCTCCATTACTAGTATAATAATAAATCCTAGCTATAAGCTAAGATCCATATTATTAGTAAAAGATCCGTCTATAAAAACATAGAGCTTCATACACTCTAGGTTAAGTAAAACAAATATAATCCCTCTCTCAAGGTTTTCCATCTACTACTTAATTCATACATTAAGTACCTCTATATCTTTCTTCTCTAGGTTTTTAATCTAGGCTGCTAAAGATAGGTTATACACTACTTCTAGTTAATATATTAAAGTAATATATACACCCCTTACATGTTATATAACATACTATTAGGGTATATCTTCAGCCTCTAAGTTGATTAGGACTAAATTTACTACTTAGCCCTTCTATATAAAGGTAATATTATCCCTATCAAACTCAATCTTCCCTCCATTAAACTCAATTAGCTGTTTTAGACCTAGGGTTTACTTATCCTTCATACAAAACTTTTTATTATATAGTTCCTCTTCTTCCTTTCTAGAGAACTAGGTAGTTATAAAGCCAAAGGTATTATCTATCTACATCCTAGTAATTCCAAAGTCATGCAGTCCATTTATAGTAAATAACAGGCATAGATTATACGTTAAGACCTTCATCCCTAAAACTTTAGTATAGTGTAAATAATATATCTTATACTAGTATAGACCTAACTCTACTAGTCTATATAATAGCTTCTAAATTAGGAGTATAGTTCCTAGTAGGTATTAATCACACAGCTCTACTAGCAGCTCTGCTAGAATAGTATAAGTAAGGGGGTTATATAATTAGGTATAGGCTTATATAATATCCCTCAACTCTCCTTGGCAGTAAAAGTATAGTACAAGAGTTGGTCCTAATATAAGAATAAGTCTCTGGCTCATCCTTTAAATAGTAAGAGCTTGGGTCAGGATTGCCTCCTTCTCTAAGTCTCTATACCCTTGTATAACAAGTCTAGATTTCTCCATTAGTTTAGTTAACCTATTCTTCACCTCTCATACCATCCTTGTCTTAAAGATCCAAAGTCTATTATATTGATTTACATTATACTAAATAAATTTAAAGACATCTTCACTAGCTAGTATGTCTATTTCTAGTACATCTAATTCCTCAAACAGTCTTCCAGAAGCTATAATAACGTTATCTTGGTATAGTTTAACTACCAAATCATACAAGTCTTTCTCCTTCTAGGTAAGGAAAATACTCGGCAACTACTACATATACATAATAAATGTTGGTCATATAGCAGCCTTATAGGGGTATCCTCTTCTCCTTAGTTAAATAGCTTATACAGTAGCCTTCCTTAGTTATCCCCTTTTCCTTAGCTAGAGTTGTTTTTATATAATAGGCTAAAAGGTATCTAATTTATCTTAGAGTATAGCTTCTACCATATAGTAATATAGCTTAACATATATTACCCGTATTTAAATTAATCTATTTATCATACCCACTATAATTATATATCCCTTAATACTATCAACTTTATATAGTCCCTTCTACCCCTTATTTTCTCTCCAGATCAGAACGTTACTCTAAATTAGTAGAGATAGGGTAGATTAAAGGTCCGGGCCATTTCTAGTATTAATTATACAGTTAACTTCCACCTCAGCTCAAATCATATATAGCATCTTTATTACTTTCTAAACTACTAGTACTTATTATATAATATCTAGTAAGGGTAACAAATCCTATAATATCTATAGATATGCTCTAAAAACTAAAAGTATTAGTATAATGCCATTTAGTCCCACAGTATTATTTAGTACCTTTACAGCCATCTATAAAAGTATTTCGTCATCTATACAGTAGCCAATCTCAGCTTTTAAAATCTTAAAAACTCTTCTCAAAGGGCTATACAAGCATTCAACCTTACCCAAAGCCTAGTATACTTCTATAGGCATTTCTTTACACATAATTCCCATAATCTTTATATTGTTCCGAAATTCCTCTAAAGTAAAGTTAGTTCCTAGATTATATATAATATAGTCTAGTAGACCAATATACGTATAGATCCAGCACTTACAAAGTACATTCTAGGTATCTTATATAGAAAGAGAGCTAAGAAATATAGCTACTTAAAAGCTTATATCTAAGTTAATTATATAAAGTACATTCCTTTCACCTAGGTATATAACGTTAATAACTACTTTATAGTTAAAGTAGCTTTTGTCTTTAATTAAAAACTTAAATCTCCTTAGTAATAAATTATATAGTTAGTAGAAGTAGTAAAACTTCTAAATCTTCTCCAGGATTACCTCTTTAAC
This sequence comes from Diaporthe sp. PMI_573, assembly GCA_021399435.1. NCBI lineage: Eukaryota > Fungi > Ascomycota > Sordariomycetes > Diaporthales > Diaporthaceae > Diaporthe > Diaporthe sp. PMI_573. Next base: position 6,270 of record JAJTUP010000036.1, read on the forward strand.
ATCATCATACCCTATATTCCTTAATAGCTTGTATAGCCTGTCTATACAAGGGTGCCCAAATTATCTATAGAGTCTCCTAAGCTATAGCTCTATAAGGAATACCCTAGCCTCTATATAGCTTATATTAAAGAATGTATGTCCCTATTTCCTAACTACTAGAATTGTTATATCCCTTTATATAATAATGTCTAATAAGTTGTTAAAGTAGGCTTTTAGCCTGTCTACATTATATAGAGAGAATAAAAAAGGGGTTAATATATCTAAAATATAGTATATAATACTTCCTAGTTAGTTTATAACCTTAATTATACTAACTACTAAAATAGTATTACTATTACTAAATTTAACTTTAGCTATGTCTGTACCCCATTTAATCTTTATACCTAAGTTTTCTTGTATATAGGCTAATACTTATAGCATCCCCACTATAGAAAACTTGGCGGCTCCTATATCCTAAAGCTCTCCCTAATACTTTATACTATATGGGTCATATAGTATAAATTAGCTTGCCTTAGTCACTTTTAGGGCTATGTAGATATCCTCCCTAGTTATACGGTAGTTAAATGTAAAATCTACTAGATTCTATTAGGGAATAGCCTTATTATCTATACCCCATAGATTAAATAGTAAGTCTTCCACTTTATATAGTAGATCCTCCCCTTTATATTTAAGCAAGTAGGTAGCAAACTTCTCTTCTTCCAGAATAGGTTCTTGCTTAAAGTCTTTATACACCTAGAGGTATTGTTTTTATATATCTATCCTTTCCTTGTCTATATAGTTTGTAGACCAACACCCTTCTTTCTTATATATAAAACATTTCATTGCTTTAGCTATTGTATGGTATGGTCTAAAGGGTTGTTATATAGGCTAACTTTGGGTTATTCTTGGCCTGAAGGGAATTTATAGTAAAGATTGGTAGATGTTTAGCCAAAAAAGGGTTTATAGTGTAAATTAGTAATTATACAAAGTTCTCTAGCAATCCTTAAAGTTTAAGCTGTACCGTCTATTTACAAAATTAATTCCAGTCTCTTTATACGACATGAATTGTTGAATAGAGTTTCTTTCTATAGCTACTTGCAGAGCTGTGTAAAGATCTGTAAATAGGGCCTTACATGTAGGTTTCTGGTTTATCATAGCTGGTTCTAACTCTAGTACTGCGCGGCATACTCTAACAACTGTTGTGTATAGCGTAATTTTGCCCTAGTACCCCTCTCTTAGAGCTTGTTATACAAGCTGTAGTTTGTTTAAGAGGGTTTCTAAAACCTTTAGTAAGGTCTTGTCTGGGTTTTCTTTCCTTACTTACACAAATAACAAGGTTGTCCAGTCTACCTAGTACTGGCTATGGTTCATTATAGTGTTAAAGTATATATCTATAAGGTTATATACTTTGTCCTACCTCTTGTCTAGCCTAATGTAGTATATATAGAAGTCTTCTACGCGACTAGAGAGGATGTCTGGAAAAACTATATGGTATTAATTTTTAGTAATTTACAGTTGTCTGCAATAACTAATAAAGATCCATACCTTGTTATATAGTAGGTCGTAGGGCTTGCTGGTATAGTTCCTGTCTTTTCTCCACCCCTTCTGGAAGGTAGATACTTGTTAAGAGTCTATCAGCCTATTATAGATAATTTAAGTTAGAGGTAGGTCGTACAGTGTATTATTTATATAGACTGAATGTACTATAAGCACCATACTATACTGTTATAGAAAGTTGCCCACCTCTTACATATATCTGGTACCCGGAGGTGCTTGTTGTATAGGTTGTGTCTTGACTGTAGATGCTTGTTGGTTTCTCGTTATCTTGTATGATTAAACTCTCAGGGGTGGTGGTTTAATTATCTATTGTATATAGGCTAGTTCTGGCGCTTGCAGTAGGTAGTTTTCTACTGCCTTCTTGGCTTCGATGAGTTGTAGAATCTAACTAGTATAGGGACCCTTTAATGTTGGGATTCCTCTTGCCTCGAGGAGATTTAGGAGTACTTTCTTAAATATATGTTCTACTTTATTAAATTAATAGAAAGTCTACCCTTTAAAGTCATTAACCAGAGACCCTAGTATATTGGCTTTACTTAGGTCTAGATGAATAATATTTATTATAACTTATACAAAGTATGTAGTAAGCTGGGTGTCGTTTAGTGGGGTATCTAGGTTAATATCTAGGTCCTAGTACCTTAAATTTATCATACTTTACTATACTTTTAGTAATATTGTACTTCCTTTACTTATCTCTTTGTATGTTACTTGGTTCTAGCTACTTAAGCCTGCTACTATAGCTAAAGCTAATAGTTCTGGTATATTAGAGGATAATATCTTATATGGTGTTTTTCAGGTTATCTACAAGGTGTCCTCTTTATCATGTATTAGCATACACTACTTCTTCCTAGTCATACAAGGTCTTAGCTACAGATATATTCCGTCTAGCGTTTAATATAGCAGTCTTGATTTGTGTAATTTTGAGAAGATTTTATCTTCTAGGGGTATTCTCTTCCTTCCTGACTAGCAGGAAGGTTGAGATAGCCTCTAGGCTCTTAGTACAAGCATATAATTCTAGTTACTTCTACGTCCCGTCTAGCGTTCTACAGCTATAACCATAGAGTTATACCAGTACTCGTCTCTTCACTCTTACTAATCTATGATTATACCAAGCAATTACTAATCAATATTAAATGGCTTTTACCATATGGTATAATATACATACGTATATATCTGTGTAATTAGTTCTAAATTCGTTAATGTCTATCTAAACTATGAAACAAGCAGGGAAGTTTACACGCAGACCTAAGAGGTCTGCATGTACTCCCTTGCCTACTTACTCATCCTCCCTAGCTAATATAGCTATGTACAATTAGCCTTAGTACTATTCCAACACAAGGATAGTATAAGAGATAAAGAATAAGTTAACTAAGCTAATAGAGAAGTCTAGGCTAGTCGTATAAAAATATAGGGATTCAAAAAAGGAAGTAATTCTAACCCAAGCCCCAACAATCTAGAGAATAAACCAAAGACTAATCCTTACACTAGGACCAACCCTTATATAATAATTTAACTACCAAGAGGAATTAAGGAACATTACCCAAGCCTATATATAATCACGCGACCTACTTACACACACTATCTTAGCAAAATTACCAGCCAAATTACACAACAGATATCCACTAGAAATAATTCTTCTAATCCAGAAGCCATTATATAGGCTAGTAGAGTTAGGCCTATACTAGTACAAAATATACTACTTACACCATATTAAAGCCCTGAAAATAAAGGTTTCCACATATAACCTATATCTACTATTTACTATAAATAGGCCGTACAAATTTAGATTAGTTAGAATATAAATAGACGATATATTTAGGTTTATAATACCTCTATTCTCTAGGAGGGAAGAAAAGAAATTAGAGAAGAAAAAGTTTCATATAAAAAACAAGCAAATGCTAGAACCATAATAGCTAATTAAATTTAATAGAGGAAGGATTAAACTTAATAAAGACAACATTACCTTTATATAAAAGGGATAAATTACAAACCTTTACCTAATTAATCTAGAAGTAGAAGATAGACTTTAATAATATATTATATAATATACGAGAGGTATATATATTACTTTAATATATTAACTAGAAGTAGTATACAACCTATTAATAGCCATACAAATTAAGGATCCCAAGAAGAAAGATATAGAGGTACTTAACATACAAATTAAATAGTAATTAGAAAATCCTAAAAGAAGAATAACATTTATACTACTAGACCTTAAATATATAAAGCTCTATGTTTTTACAAACAAGTCTTTTACTAATAATATAAATCTTAGCTTATAGCTAGGATTTATTATTATACTAGTAATAGAAACTAGCTATATAAAAGAGGACTTTAAAATTTATGGAAATATTATCTATTAAAGCTTAACTAAGTATAAAAGAGTAACTTAAAGCATACTAGTAAGTAAGCTATATAGAATAATAACTAGATTTAACAATAGTATAATACTTAATACGATACTTAATTAGATTATAAGCTATCTAGAAATACTAAGAATTCTAGTTATTATCTATATAGATTCAAGATTACTATATAACTATCTAGTTAGATTAGGTATAATAGATAAGAAGAAACTAATAATTAATATTATATTACTAAGGGAAGTATATAAAAAGAAAGAAATTTCTAAAGTATAGTAGATTAATAGGAAAGATAACCTAGCTAATACTTATACAAAGAAGGCACCAAATAGAGTATTAAAAAAGCTAATCTTAACAAGTACTTTAAAGGTTAGGGTAGAGGTATACATAAAGCACCTTAGCTAGAAGAAATAAGGGTAAAAAGATAGAGATAATTTAGGTATAGAGTCATACTAGGGATTAAACCCAGGTCTCTAGCTAAAAAGCTAGCGTCCTCCTAACTAGATTATATAACTAGTTAATACCCTTACTATCTCTACTAAAAGAGGAGAAAGACATGATTATAAGGAGGAATAAAGAGAGAGGTACTTGACTAGAGGATATAAGGATAAGAAGAAAAGGCTATAAAATAGCTATATAAAAACTTAAGGACTAAAGAGAGACAGGCCTAGGATGTATAATAGATAGGCCGAGAATATAAGCAAGATAGCTTTAAGATATATGAAGGATATAGCCAGGATAGGCTTAGGATAGACCTAGGACATATAAAGGATATAGCTAGAATAACTTTAAAATATAGTTAGGACCCTTTAGGACAAAACCAGGATATCTCAAGCTATACAATAGACCTTAAAGGCTACACCTAGAACCTAAGGAGATTATATAGGGCTAGCTATAGGATTTAGTAACTATATAATAGGAAACTTTTTACAATTACTAGAGAGTATTTATATAAAGAAAAGGTAGTAAGAAGAGAATTAAATTTTAGCTATAGTATATAGGAAAATCATTATACAAACCCAAGATCCAGGACATGCCTACTTAATTATATATCTAAAGGTGTATAGATTAATTATAGAACTTATATCTTCTTGCTTGATCTCCTACTTGATGCTATTATTGTCTGGACTATTTCTACCTTTATTACCATGACCTTTACAACCTCCTTTACGAGTATAGGCTCTACATGGCTAGTAGTTCTTATAATGAGGATACTAGCGATCCTGTGACTACTAGATGTAACTCGCATAAGTATCCCCCTAAAATCTAGGTAGCTGAAAATACCTCTTAAACTAGTATATATTGGGTAAACTATGCAAGTATTTAATATATTACTTACTATCTTAATCACATAATTAAATAAGGATCGCGTAAAAGTAGCTTAAACGATAAATGATTTGCACGATAATGTTAACTAGCTATATGTTAATATTATATAAAATTTATATATTATATAAGGGGAGTGTAGTAATTATATGCTTAGAATCCTTTAAGATGTTAGAATAGAAATAATAGTAGAAAAAGGGTATATAAACATTAATAATAATAGAGGATAGGAAGGTATAATTTATAAAGTAACTAGTCAGAAGGGTTATAATTTATATAGATAGAGTTAGACTAGGGATGGAGGTTAGAGTGTTAAAGAGAGGCGTAAGAGGGGACTATGCTAGACCTACTTATTAAGTAGGCAATATAACTATAGACATAGGCATAATAGCAGGCAAAGCATGCTATAAGAGAGGTAACCTATAAGGGCTATACGAAGAAGAGCAAGAACTATAATTAGACATTATACAAAGAAGTTTAATAATAAAGGTAAGTTTTAAAGATATTTAGATTGTATAACATATAAGGTATATATGTGTGTGTGTGTAAGAGAGAGAGTGTTGTGTGATGGAGAAGAAGAAAGGAAAGGCTAAAGTAGAAGGCAAAGGTAAAGGGGTTTTTATGCTAATACTAGAAGGGTGCTGTGTATAGACTACTCTAGCTGGCTGGAAAAAGAGGTTACTTGTATAAGTAAGTTATAGGCAATAGTTCCTTCTAGCCTTCTAGCTAGTATGATAAAAGTCATAAGAAAAAGTAGTTGAAAAGTAGGTTAGAAAGGGTGCTGAAAAGAAGGTTAAAAAAGTTAGTACAAAAGGTGCTTGATGTAGACCACCAATTGGGGGTTTACTTACACTGCACGCCTACCAAAACTATGGCAGCATAACCTGCCTAGGTAGAATAATTTTATTTGTTATAGGAAAAGGAGTATAAGTAATTTAATCTACTTGACTGGCCTAAAGAGAGTGTGTGATTAGAAAACAAAAGACCCCCAGTATTAGAATAGTACTAAGGCTGATTGTATATAGCTATATTGGCTAGGAAGGATAACTAATCTAGCAAGAGAGTGCTTGCAGACCTAAGAGGTCTGCGTGTAAGCTTCCTCGCTTGTTTTATAGTTTAGACAGACATTAACGAATTTAGAACCAATTGCACAGACACGTATGTATGTATATTACGCTATATGGCAAAGGCCATTCAACAAAGAAGATTAATAATCTTATTACTTAAGGCATCTTTTAATTCAAATAATTTAACTTAAAGGTTTATAGCGCCCTTTAGCTGTTCAACTCTTAAATAATATAGGAGATAAAGAGGAAGACTAAAGTTTCCTATAAGAAGTCCTGCTTAATTATTTAGGGGTATAGTAATAAAGACAAGAGAAACATCCTTATATAGTTACCTATAATTTAATGGGCTAGTTAACAACTTCTTGTTACTATAATACCCGGCCTAATCAAGTCTATTAATACTAGTGTTAAACTATATAATATAATATAGGTATATCTATAATTAAAGTTAGAGCTATTTTATAAGATTCTAGCCCGGCTCCCTTCTAAAATACAGGCCTAGTATCTAGCCAGCATAATTATAAGAGTGGTAAAGCCTCTCTATAAAATTGCTAAAGCTAGAGTTCATTAGTAAACTACCTATTATCGTTATTACTATAAACAACTATAGATGTAAACCTTAACGTTTAATCTATATCTTCTAATATCTACTAGTAGAAAGAACGAATTTACCATTATAGATATATAGATAGATAATACTCTACTACTAGATATATTAAAGTTCTCGGTTTTTAAGGATGAGAAAATCGTCAAGGTAGAGCTATAATACAAGCTAAAGAAGAAGCTATTGCTAGAAAAGATGCTTGACTTTAATAATAACAAGCTGATAATAACCCTAGAAGAGGCTATTTACCTTTAATAAAAGAGTTAAGGCAAGAAGATTACAATAATTAATTTAAAGTTATATAACTTTGCTTAGAAGTATCTCAAACAACGTACTTATAGTGCTTACCTTGCCTTAATTTACTAACCTAAGGCTTTATTTAACCTATTAGTTGCTGCTTAAGCCTAAATACCTAATAAAGATAATTATACTAAGTTAAATAAATACTTGAAATAGTAAATAAAGAATCTATTAAAAAGATTATAATATATTATAGTTAACTTAAAGACTACTAAACTAATAGTCTTCGTTAATAGTTCTTTTACTAATAATTAAGACCTAAGCTCTTAAATTAGTTTTATAATAGTCCTTGTTAATAAGAAAGTAGATAGTATAATATTACAGTATAAGCTCTAAGGAAACATTATATACTAGTTTTCTATAAAGTATAAGAGAGTTACTTAAAGTATTCTTGCTTCTAAGATCTATAGAATAACTAACGGTTTTGATATAGGAATTGTTCTTTTATTAACTCTAAAGCTAATCACTGACTAATTAGGTATTAATTAAATATCTCTAGTGATCTACATAGATTCCCACTTGCTCTATAAATATTTAGTAAAGCTAGGAACTACTAAGGAAAAGAGACTTATAATTAATATTATATCTCTTCGTTAGGTATATAAATGATGGGAAATCGATAAAGTATAATGGATAAACGGTGACGATAACCTTGCGGATACCATAATAAAGGCATTACTAAATAAGGCTTTAAAATGCTTTATTGATACTAACGAGGTAATTATTTGGGTAGAGGGATATGTAGACCGAAGTATGTAATGAAGCACGAGATGGACTACGTAACTGGATATATATGATACGGAGGAAAACGCGTTTTTAGAGGAATTAGCCAAAAGTAGAAAACTGCTAGTGTGGAATGGGTGATAGTAATAGCGATAGCGATAGCTGAAGGTGTTGGTCCGAAGCGGACTGCTGCAGCTGGCTACTTCTAGCTGGCTGGCTGCGGATGACTGCTTAGTCATCCCAGACAGCCACTTGGCAGCAAGGGCGCTTGGACCGACTACTGGCCCGTGCACACCTTAGATTAGTCAGCCAGAAGCAACACACAAGACAGACCCACCGAATTGAAGCTATCAAGTAGCCACTTCGGTAACCCCTTCGAGTAATTACTCGTTTACGTGCCCAACCAACAGTGTTAGTGTTTTCACTCAGCAAAGCGGGAGTGGGTGCCGCTTTTCATATTTATTATTTCCAAATATCACACCAGGCTTCATATATACTTCAGAAGTTCTAGTCAACTAAATGAATGCTACCGCTGCCCCGAGACCATTCGCAAGCGATTCCTCGCCCCATCATCTGTGCTCGCCAGCTGGGGGCTCGCGGTCGCAACACCAGTCACGTCCGTGGTGCTGACATCTGCACTTGCAACCTTTTCAAAGCTGATGCCTTTGCCCGTGTGCAGCGACCTTTTGGTAGTGCCACTTGTCCTTGATGATAGACTGCCACTGCTCCCCCGCCTGTCTTGCGCAATGTCCAGGCCGACAGAGAGGGAGCTCTTGTTCGGGTGGAGCAGGTTTGTGCTTTCCCCACCCGGCTCACTTGTCTCAGTCACGTACGAGTCGTCGTCACTGTATTGGAAATTCCGTATGACGCCCTCCCGCGCCTGATGCGGCAGCTTTACAGCACTGCCTAGCGCGCTGTCGACATCGCTTGCGTTAACATCGCTGCCATTTTGGGAGCGCGCGTTCCTCCAGAATGTGTTGCTTCTGCCCAGACTCTGGTGTCTTGCGCGGCGGTAACTATCGAATTCGTCCTTCGTGTGTTCTGCATCTGTGAAACTGTCGAGGGCGTCGAAGACGTGGGGGAAGACTTGAGCGGCGACGTCTTTCGCCCAAAGGAAGTCGAGATGCTCATAGTGAGGGATCTCGGTGGCAACTGTGGTCGGTGGCAGCTCCCGCAGCATCGCCTTGATGTCGACCAGAGAGTCACTGCCTCCGTACACCAGCACGATAGGCGTCTTGATGTTGCGAGTCGGGTACTTTGCGACCTTTGTAAAGCGAGGATTCGTGCCGATGGTCAGGGGTGGGTCGTCATCGAACATCTGGAAGGACTTGGTGCGGATGATTTGGAACCAGTGGACAACGGATTTGGTCGAAGTAAAAGAGTAGAGGTGGGGATATGCAGCGAGCTTTTGAGCCTGGGTGATGTTGTTGCCTTTCCAGTTGAATAAGAACTTCATGCCCATGTCAAGGATATTGATGTACAATGGAGGGTAAACGAGCGATTCCCACAGCGGAGCGGAGCTGAGGATGGACCTTCGACCAAACATGAGGAACAGGACTTGGGGTGACGCCTTGATCAGAGCATCTGCAATGCCGTTGGCCAAGCCCGGAGGCGACATGGCTGGCGCGAGCGCAATGAAGACGTTAACCTGCTGGTTTAGCTTTGGGTGGATAGACAAAGCCGCAAAAGCCTGGGCTGTCCCCTGCGAGAAACCAATGTAGGAGAGCGACGGTTGTCCAGTGCTGCTCAGGATATACCCTATACTGTTGGGAATATCGTGGAAGGCGAATTCGTCGATCGAGAAATCCCAAAACTCAAGAGACGTCGGGGTCGAACGGACTGACTTCTTGGAGTACTTGTTGCCCCGGTTGTTTCCGAGCTGTTGGGCATTGTCAGCACATTTGCATCACTTCTGTGGAAGCCCATGACAGGAACTCACCCAGACATCAAAGCCTCTCTCCACCAGGACAAACGGCAGCACTTTTTGAGCGTCCGTGAGACAGACCCAGACCTCGCTATTCATCAAGAGGCCATGGTGCATGTAAATGACACGCTTCTGAAGGCTGGTGGGACCGGAATTGACCTTGGCATCTTCCTCGCCTCGTTTCCACGCGAGCCGATGAAGGCCCAGGAGGTAGCCATCATCAGTCTGGACAACGTGTTCCTCTGCTGTATATCCGAATAACTCGCACAGTTCGACAAAGTCGGTTGCGTTCCTTATGGATTTCGACACCTCTGGATGGTATTATGTCAACGGGGACTTCCCAAGGGAACTGCTGGCAGAAGGATAGGACAGCAACGGACCCTTCTTCTTTTCCGACTCTTTTTTATCACTTTCCGGCCCCCATTTGTTGAACAAGCGTCGAGAAGCTCTGTAGCACAGAGAGATAAGGGGCGATGCTGTTTCGCAGTCAGTGGGGGTTGAACCGTTCAGGGGGCTGGAATTGGGCGCACGCAATGCGAAAGTCAGGACTCGGATGATGACCTCGAGACCGACGAAGATGAACGACCCTATGACGGCGACATATTCGGTTCTTGCGCAGGAGGTCAGAGGCTTGAGCGGCACTCCCAGGTGTTGGCGCTTGAGCTTACATGGCGAGGCGCCCGAGGAACGGGACAGGCATTGTCGCCGGCGCGAGTTGGTGTTCACGGTGAAATGATGCGCAAAACCGGTGGGCTGATCGATGCGGGTGGATATTTCTGTTTCTTCTAAAAGCGCGGCATGATGTCGACTGGAGCAGGTTGACGGGGGCGACGAGAACGGAGGTCTAGCGCGTGGGAATGTTGGGTGAAGACGGCACCAGTCTCAATCTTGTCACATGCGAAATCCCCATTCCTCGAGCTGCAGCCGCACCGTTGGGATGGTAAGCGGGCATGGGCACAGGCAGGCACAGGCAAGCACACAGGAACCGGGACAAGGGTAGGGGCCCCACGGGCCATTCGTTCCTGTGAGACCCCTGACTAATGGTGTGCTGCTTGCCGCCGGGGGACCTCGCCTTAATCTCGTGCCCAAACACCGTACCAACCTGCCTGGGGCCGGAGTGGGTGAAATATGATGATCAATTTTAGGCTTTTCTTGGTCTTGAACTCATGTTGTGCATCTGCACAATTTTGATGGTGAGCAAGGTCTGGCATTTAACCAATCCAGCAAGTCTCGAGAGCACTATTATACTGTGTAATGGTTGTTGTTTTGACTGTGATTTCTAGTCTGTCTCCCACCTGCAGCTAAGTTATGTATCTAGTTGGATTTCACATGTAGCAGGGACGGATTGTGGAAAGGGTTGGGAGCTTTTCTCAATTATTTGACTTCTCCAGTTGCTGCAGCGGGGTAGAGACACGCGCCTTATTATGACTGTTCGAGCGCCTCGGTCCCCACCTCCGAACAAGGCACAATCAGTGTTTCTTTCCCAAAATATGATTGTTCACCTCCCCAGGATCTACCTCGTTATTGACCCAAGTATTTCGACCACTTAATTGCCTCCACGGTAGAGATGCCAGAGACCACACGCGCCTCCGAAGCTGTGAGGGCCTCAAGCCACGAGGTTATAATAGAAAAAGCACTTCCTTCAGACGCAGATGCTATCAAGCAGATTGTTATCACTTCCTACTCAAAATACGTCCCTCGCATGGGCGGTCAAGAGCCGGCACCCATGGCAGCCAATTACCATACCATCATCGCCTCCCGCTCTCAAGACGTCTTCGTTCTCCGCTGGCAGGAGGACAGCAAGGTGGTGGGCTCGATATTGCTCTCGGACCCTGGTGATGACTCTATCAAAGTGAATAACCTCGTTGTTGACGAGGCGGCGCAGGGTCGTGGCTACGGCAAGTTGCTCATGGGCTTCGCCGAGAGGGTGGCCTGCGAGAGAGGCCGAGAAGCGCTGACGTTATTCACAAACGAGAAGATGACGGAAAATCTTGTGCTGTATCCAAAGATGGGGTTTGCCGAGGTCGAGAGAAAAGTGGAAGACGGTTACTCTCGGGTTTACTTCCGGAAGGGACTATCATTTTGAAATCATATACCTGATTCCAACCGCAATTGAGTTTTGACAAAAGCATGTCGTGGTCACTTTAGATCTGTTCGATTGTGTTCGGTTGATAAAACCCCTATCCAGGCGCTTTAGGATTTGAGAATGACGAGATGTATCATACAATTCGACTGCTATCGCCTCTACCCAGGCACCTCCGCGGAGCTGACTTGTCCCTAAGGCTCGGGTAATTAGAAGATAATCAATAAGGGCGAAACCAAGGCTCAAAATAAATATTGATTCAAGGAGAGGGGAAGGGTTGTGTAATTGCTGAGGATAAGCGGTGTTCCACGGCAAAAGGAACAAAAAAGAAAACCAAGTGTGACCCTTCAAGGATATACCAGGGGGAATATTCGCAATTTTGTTCGATCGCAATTTGCTGGCTAAGTTTAAAACGAGCATTCTTAACTGATAACGTTGTCCATGTCCACGGTTAAAGTGGGGGAATATGTGTGTCAGGCCATCTCCGGGTCCTGAAGCAAACGACAAACAAGACGATATCTTACAATGGCATACTATTAGTGTTGTATAGCTCGTCTCCACATACTCAGCGGCCAAAAGACTTGATGCCCACGTGGCACCTCGGCAATGACAAGTTTAGAATGAAGTGCCAGTGTAGGTGACGAGAGCATTGGCTATTCTGCGAATGTCACAGGAAAGTATCTGGCAGTACCACATGGTCATGCTGGGCTTGAGATTAACACAAAGATTTCGAGACCAGCAGAGGACCGTCTAGAGACCACTGGGCGTTGTTATGCCCCGACGGAGTTCCGAGCCTCGTAGCAGCGACAGGCAGCACATACTATATCATTAACCGCGGTCGTCTCTCCTTGGTGACACGGCGTTGAATAAATGCACGATATCGCTAAAGTCGACGTCTGCTCGATCAGTCTTGTCATTTCAGTCATTGCGCAGCTCTTCTGTCACACCAAGCTATAAATTGTGTCAAGCGTCAATGAGGCTGTCTATTCGGTCAATATTACTGCGTTTTGCCTGTTTCTAGGCTCAAACGGGAGTTCCATTCCAACCCGAACGGACCTCGATCGAGATTCTCGCACGCAACCAGAACCCGCTTACCCTCATTTCACAGCCAAAAACCAACTATGCTGAGAGGCGCGGTCGAGGGAAGGCAAATTCGGTGACCATTGCCATCGGATACTGGCGAGACATGTTGTCTGGGATGCTTCTCAGCCACGCGACATGCTGACTGCATGAAACCCTGGCAAGGGTTGATATCATCCACTCGACAAGTGAGCATCGCCGTGGGATGGAAGGAGCTCCATGACAATCGAGATGTTGCCACACGATGAGACTCGCTCGCCATGGTTGACAGCCTGGCGAGCCCCTTCCTACGTAAGGCTTATCCAGGCAAGGCTTAGTTGACCCCGAGCGGACCTGCATGTGCCGTACTGAACATCCACATTGACCGTGCGATTTCCCGTGCAAACCGTTGAGAAGTTGAGCGGTCTTCTTCTCGGCGAGGTTCCTCGAGTGGACACTGCTGAGATGGGCCGTACAGTCAAGTCAGGAAGGCCAATAGTATTCCATGCCTGTCCTATTGTCCCCACGCCTGATTCCGCTGAATCGTGAGATATCCTTGCCCGTGAAGAGGGTGGTGCTGTGGCGGGGGAAAACGTGGGCGCGGAACCGTGGAGAGTCCAGCCCGGGGATCCTGCGACACAATGAACCATATTACACACAGAAGGACGGCCCCGCGAAATGAGCATCAAACCAAGGCAGGCAAACCGGCCTCTCTGGACCTTCAATCGGCGAATCCTCCCTCGGATCCTAGCGGCTTTTATATGCATGATTGGACGTAGGATCCTAGGGGCAGGAGATGAGCTGAAGCCTTTGGGCCCCACCAAGAGTAAGCAGGCCCCTTTCGCGCGCACTGCGAGGCTGCCCTGACTGCCTGGCTCAGAGGCGCTGGTAGATGAAGGAAAATAAACCCCGGCAGACAGAAGGTGGTTTTCTGTCACTTTTGCCTTGCACTCCCCTCTTCGCCTTTTCCAATTCAAGTGGTCGATCTGGGGGAGTCCGCAGTGACAATGGCCTCAACTTTGCCATATGGTATGGCGTCCGGTCTTTTCCTGGCTTCACTAATTACGTCTGTGTCTGCCGCGACACCCTCGAACGGCGTCGAGTTTCTATTTCCGACGCAGGGCGCAACGCTCCACTACAACGATTATGTGGAGGTGGAGTACACATCCGAATTCGAGGCGCCGTGGCTCTATACGTTCTGCAGAGCGGCAAGTGGCAGTGTTTCGCGTGAGTCCGTATCCTCCAAAGCGACTTTGCGGTCGCTTCAGGTGGAAATTGGGGCATGGGAGATGATGGATGCTGATGGTCCGTGACAGAGAAACAAACCCAAGGCGTGGCTGGCTACAACAGCACTGCTCTCATCAAACTTTCGTGGTCCGGCTCAGACACGCCATGTTGGTTCAACCTGAAGCCCAGCGCAGGCGCGGCCGTAGGAAAGGGCGCCAATTCCGACAATTGGTCCTTTGACATATCAGAGCGTGCAGCAACCACCGTCGGCCTCAGTTCGTCCGCTAGTCCTACTCCGACCCCGGCGCCAACGACTTCACCAACCACGACGACAACGACGGCTTCGGAGACACCCACAGAGGCTCCTTCGGGTGTATCAAGAGCAACCTCTTCGGACGAAACCACGCCAGCATCTTCTGCCGAGTCAAGGCCAACATCGTCTGATGAATCAGTGGAGACTTTGTCTGATGGGTCCACTGCCGACAGCCTCGCCTTGGGTACCTCGACGAGTTCCGCGGCGGCAGAGACATCCGCAGCCTCAAGCGCCGGACTGTCGACGGGCGCACAAATTGGCACGGGGATCGGTGTGGGCATCGCAGGAATCTTTGTCGGAGTCGGCGCAAGTATTTGGTTCATGCGCCGACGACGGCAGAAGGCTAGGCAGGGCGCCTTTGCCAGAATCGAAGCTCCTCCTTCCAGTACAGGGCAGGCATCCAGTGCTGGTGATTGGAAACCCCCTGCCACGTATGCAGCGGAGATGCCACACCAGACGCCACACCCAATTCCCATGACTGACATGCATGTTCCTCCACCGGCGGCAAGCGAGTTGCATGGCACTCGACCAGTTTACTATGAGTTGCCATCGCAAACAAGCCGATGAGTTGGGCGCGCGCAATGGCTGATGCTCTGAAAGTGCGGGCGACCTGAGAGGCCGGGACTACGGAGGTGGTTGAGAGGCGTATGTAAAGAATGAATGAATAATAATTGTAATGATGATTTTATGGAAAGCAGTCGGATAAGGCCAGACCACTGTGGACAGGCTGCACGCATCCGTGCCTCCCAAACGAAGGGAGCTTTGGCCACCAAGGGTTCTTCACCCGCCAACCTTGTTGCCGCGCTGCGCTGCGCTGCACTGCGAGTACCTCTGGGTTCACAACCACCACATGCATCTGATCCCGCAGATCTCTGGTCGCCATGCCGAGCTCATGTAAGGAAATAAGTACGCACCTGCAGCCCTCCCTGTGTCCACCGGGCGAGAGCCCTCCTTTCCCAGCTGACATCACCCCGCCTTGTCCCCAGGAGCCGCCCTGGCGCAATGCCTCCAGGAGTCCGAGTGCGTCATGGTCCAGCGAAACTCGGCCGCTGACTGCCTCCGGTCACCACTCGCCGAGACTCTTCCCACGAAATGCCAGCAGCTGAAGAAGGGATTTGGCGAATGCCGCCGCGGCATGATCGACATGCGCAAGCGCTTCCGGGGCAACCAGCCCGCGGCCTTCAAGAACCTGCAGGAGAGCGACAACACGGGCGAAGGATACCAGCTGTATGCCGGCAAGTCTGCGTTTGGCGGTACCAGAGGCGAAACGGCCGGCGACGGAAAGGCTCCCCCAGACTGGAGGGACCTGGAGAACGCAAAGTACCGGAGCGAACTCGAGTCGAAGAAGCCGTGATCAGGGACGACTAGGGAATGCCTCAGAGGAAGAATTCCATCGACAGCAGGGCGTCGATTTGGATGCGTTGCATGGGATGGCGCCCGGAGTGCTCGGAAAAGAAACCTGGCACGTGTGTCATTGGATAAAGCACCAGCTCTCCGCTCGCCCGCAAACGAAAGCTTCACATGCTACGGCCGCGCAGCTCATTTATGTTTATGAATGCACAGAGGCAGAAGGAGGTCAATGTGTCTGTCAACATTTCCGGGGTGCAACTCGAGCCCAACAAGCCCCACCTCGTGCCGGCGGGCCTTGTTTGAATCGTGAAAACGCAAAAGTCTCTACTGCGTAATGCACATGTTCTGCTTCGCGTTCAGACGAGCATGCGCTCACACCGCCAGAGATCTTGCCGTCAGGAAGGGGTCTGCGCCCTGGTTGCAATCGACTCGGTGGGCAGATATGACCCAACCATGCGGCTCTTTTTCTGGGCCGATTTTATGGGTTTCCATGTCCACTACACTGTACTTGGACATATTGGGCTCGAAGGCGGCACCTGCTTGCTTATGTTTACCCAGACATATTATACTCAAAATACTCTTGACTTGAATGGCTCTGATAAGAATTACCCGAAGATACTGTCCGACGCATGAGCATCCATGTTATCGCGGGAGCCAAAGGTTTTTGGTCGTTGTACGTTTTTTGTTGGCATTGGAGACCGGGTCTGGCCTCAGGCAGTCGCGTGGCCGCTTGCCGTGTCTGGGGCCGGGCGAACCTTTGTGGAAACCGAGCGGCGGCCCAAGTCAGTCCAAGAAAGTGGCTGATGATCTTGGCCCAATTTCTCCTCACAATGTCAACATTCATGTCCTGCTGGCAGGAGAGAATGCCGGAACTTATCCGTCTCTGATTGTTGTTGATATTCGTCCTCACATCTTGCGACTCTTTCTGGCTTTTCTCTCGCATTGTCTTTCACAACAGTCCCTTCTGCCTTGTCATCTTGGACCTCACCTTGCATCAGTGTAGGCTTCCTCGTGTCCGGAAACTCGGCACACTCCACGCGGACAACCTGAGGTTTCCAAGTCCGTCGCATAAGCATAAACATCAGCAGCAGCAATAGCAGCATTATCACAAGCCTCGTCGTCGACGTTATCTGGGAATCGTCCACACGCGTTTGCTCGAAGATCTCCTTCAGCCGCACGGTCTCCGCCCCATACGACGTGACCGCATTAGCCTCGCCCCAACGGCCGCCCGCGCCACCGACACACAGCCATTATGTCGATATTCTCCGAACACCACTCCTCCTCGAGACTGCCCCGCATCCTGATCGCAGTCCTCGCCATCCTGACCTTCACACTCCTCCTCAGCTACAGCAGGGTATCCTCCACCACGTACTCCCTCTTCTGGCCCGAGCCAGAACCGTTGGCCATCGAGCCCGACGACGACCTGTCGGCAGTGTTCGACGGTATATCAGCCATGAGCTATGGCAATTCACACAGGCCGCCGATAAAGAGCATGCCGGACAAGATCGTGGCAGAGCTGCCCAAGCAGTTCATACCCAGCCAGAACGGCCGGACGAAACGTCTAGTGATAGTAGGCGACGTCCACGGCCAGAAATCGGCGCTGGAGGACCTCCTGGGCAAGATCCACTTCGACAAGACTCAAGACCACCTGATCCTCACGGGCGACCTCATTAACAAGGGCCCGGACTCGGCGGGCGTGGTGGACCTGGCGATCGAGTTGGGCGCACACGCCGTAAGGGGCAACCACGAGGACCGCGTGCTGTCCGTACACGCAGCCATGAGCAAAGACCCCGGGTCGCAAAAGTCCGTGATCGACACGGTAGATCTCGAGACGAAAGTATACGAGAAGGGCCAGGAGGAGAGACAGGACGAAAAGGACCAGGAGAAGGACCCCAAGGCCGCCAAGGAGGAGTACCTTGCCCACGAGGCCCTCCTCGACCGCGGCGACAAGCCCGAGTTCCAGACCGCGCGCTCGCTGTCCAAGGGCCAGATCCAATGGCTCTCCCAGCTCCCCGTGATCCTCAAGGTCGGCCGCATCCCCTCCAACAGGGACCTCCCGCCCGCGTTCAAGAACATGGCGGTCGTCCACGGCGGGCTCGTCCCCAACGTGTCACTGGCCGACCAGGATCCGAGGGCCGTCATGTCGATGCGCTCGCTCGTGTACCCCGTTGATGAGCTGAGGCGCAAGGCGGTGAGGAGGTTCCTCGAGGACAAGGCCAACAACCGCGGCAGGGGCAGCATCGCCGCCGCCCAGCAGATCGACGAGGAGATGATCGACGAGTTCGTGCAGAAGATCATGGAGGCGGAGGGCCTGAGCCTCGAGCACGGCGGCGACGACGTGGCGGTGCCCACGGACGGGAGGGAGGGGATCATGTGGTGGAAGGAGTGGAACCGCTTCCAGGAGCGGCTGGCAAAGACCACGGCGGCTCTGGAGGAGGAGGAGGAGGAGGAGGAGGAGACCGCCCAAAAGAAGCACAAGAAGGGCAAGAAGGCGCGGGAGCAGACCGCCGTGGAGAAGGAGCTCAGCGGGATAACAATCGTGTACGGGCACGACGCCAAGAGCGGGCTGAAGGTGCCCGACACCTACGGCAACGGCAAGGGCCACACGTTTGGTCTGGACTCCGGCTGCGTGTACGGCCGGAAGCTGTCGGCACTGGTGATTGAGGCGCGGCCCGAGGGCGTTGTTCATGGCATCACGGAGGTCAAGTGCGAGAACGGTGTGGAGCCATAAACGATAGAGGCGTGAAGAAGAAAAGAAAGGGAGGTCAAGAGGAAACTTGCATCTTGGGCTTGGGAAAGGCATACAGACAGGAGGAAGTTGGCATTACAGGCGTTCTTGTTGGTTTTGCAAGCGACATGGCCCGACTTTGGATAATGACCGGGCTCAGTGGATCGGATGGGTAGCCATAGGTATCTGACAAGACCAGACCACAGTTAGAAGAGAGACCTTTACTTGCATCCCTATGAATAGTTTTGTACTATACGCACATAGGCTTCACGATGAAGTTGATTGTGCCGGCCGGAGTCCTGGTGAGAGACCGACCTTAGCATCTCTAACCATTCCAAAGGCCCAAAGCAACATCATGATCTGCTTTCGGTGCTGTTCGGGGTTACATGTAAGGGCCGTCACGTCGTCTCACCCGTGCACGGGAGAGGCCGAGTGTCATTATGGCAAACCAATTCATTCAATTTGGGCCATAGGAGTCTTTTCGACATCCTGTTAAGCAAATGCTATATACGGTATCATTTCCCATCCTCGTGTGTTTGTTTATGCCAACCAACTTTTGTTTAGAAAAAAAGGCACTTATGCCTGGATCTTGCCCTTGATGATGTCCTTGAGCGTGACGGCATCGGCGGCGAACTTGCTGATACCCTCGCGCAGCTTCTCGACGGCCATCTGGTCCTCGTTGAAGTCGAAGCGGAACAGAGGCTCGTCGTTGATGTACGACTTCTTCTCAATGTTAAGCGAGGAGGCAGCCGAGGCGTCCAGCTTCTTGGGGACGGAGGCGTCGGAGTTCATGAGCTCCTCGAGCAGGTTGGGCTAGGTTGGCGGCAGCGTCAGCACTTCTGTCCGAGGACTCCGGGATCGGAATGGAGTGGGGCGCGGGGGCCTAGGCAAACTTACGGAGATGGTGAGGTAGTCACAGCCAGCCAGCTCGGTGATCTCGCCCGTGTTGCGGAAGGAGGCACCCATGACGATGGTGTTGTAGCCGAACTTCTTGTAGTAGTTGAAGATGGCCTTGACCGACTCGACACCGGGGTCCTCCTCCTTGGCGTACTCCTTCTTGGTGTGGGCCTTGAACCAGTCCAGAATGCGACCGACAAAAGGAGAGATCAGGAAGGCACCGGCCTCAGCAGCGGCGATGGCCTGGGTCAAGCTGAACATAAGTGTCAGGTTGGTGTTGATACCGTGGTCGCGCTGAAGGATCTCGGCGGCCTTGATACCCTCCCATGTTGAGGCGATCTTGATCAGCACGCGGTCCTTGGAGATACCCTGTGCCTTGTAGAGCTGTCGGGGGCCAGTGTCAGTAAGGAACCTCTTCCTCGTTGCCGCACAGTTGGGGGGGGGGTCACTCTGGCCTTACATCGATAATGTGCAGGGCCTTGTCGACGGAGGCCTTGGTGTCGAAGGAGAAGCGGGCGTCGACCTCGGTGGAGACCTTGCCGGGGATGATCTTGAGGATCTCCTTGCCGAACTCGACCAGCAGGCGGTCGAGGGCGGCGTCCACCTGTGTGTCGACGTCACCGCCGGCCTTCTTGGCGGACTGGACGGCCTCGTCAATCAGCTTGGCGTACTCTGGCTTCTTGGAGGCGGCGAGGATGAGCGACGGGTTGGTGGTGGCATCCTGGGGCTTGTATTTGCCGATGGAGGCGAAGTCGCCAGAGTCGGAGACGACGACGGTGCCGGTGGCCTTGAGCTGGTCCAGGGAGTTCGACATGATGAGTGTGCGGGTGTTTCTGTCTGGACTTTTTGTCTTGTGTGGCTTGTGATGGTTGGGAGAGTTGGACTGAGGTTTGGACTGAGGGACAGGTGTTTTGACAGGAGTGTGAGGCTAGCAAGGAGGTGCGACGAGACAGGAGAGGTATTTATTTGATGGCGGGGTGACTGAGAGCTCTACCACCTGCTGGGCATTCTCTCCTTCCCAATGGCCACTCCTCGTGGCAAGTCAGATTTACGGGCCCAATGACGATATCGCCCCCCACCATCGCCTCTCATACTGAGCTCAGTGCCTGCACCCTCTCAGGCCTCTCTATCTCGCTGTCGATACCTCGTACAGCTTGTATTCACCGGACTTGTCCCGCGATTCCACATGCACATGCCCCCCCCCCACACCAATTACCATTCATGTGCGAGGAGCACGCCCAGGAAAAAGGTGCAGGCCACAGTGTCCAGGTCGGCGACACACACCTCAGACCGTTGAGGGGCAGGCCGGGGTCACCCCACCAGCAGCAACAAGGACCCTGTCCCGGGATGGAATTTGCAATGCTACACAGTAATAAGTCCCCCCCCCTCCAGCCTGGCCTCTTTCCGGCACGGCTGCTAGCTGCGTCTCCACGGACCTGTTGGGCTGCTGCTACTCACTGGTGGGTGGTCGCTTACTCAGGCTAAAGTGTAACATGAGTTGTTCCGACGTCAAAACGCAGGATCCCTCGCGGCTATTGGCAAATCTGAGCTTCGACTAGCCCAGGCGGTGATGATTTCTTCTTTTTAGTTCCTAGGCGTTGTCTGTACTGCCAGATTCGCCACAATTCGCCAGGCTCGATCAACCGCGTGTGTACCGGTACGCCTGGGCGGAAGCCCCGGGACAGCATGTTCTGAAATATCTTGGACGTTTGCTGGAGCACTAAGCTCGGCCCTCCTACCCCGAAGCGCGAGCATTGGGCCGCTCGCCCAAACTGCCATTGCGAACACCGGACACTCTCACCCTGGGCCGTTACAAACAGGCCTCGTAACGGCCCTTCAGACTCACATTGTGCCGGATGGACGGGCTTGGTAATCATAATATTTCTACACTCTGGCCATGTAACAATGCCAAACAATGCGATGCAATGCCCTCAGAGCTGCCTCGCCAACTTTTATCGAACCGGAGGATCAGGGTGTAAGGTGCTTCCGACTTCCTCACCCTCATTTACCGTTCCCTCCTCCTCATTTCTCTTTCTCTCATCGCCCTGGTGATCAGAAATGAGGCTGTAGTGATGACTGTGGATGCTGGCAAAAAGCAGAGCGGTTCACGTGGGTATCCAGCTGCCTCTTTAATCCTCAGTGAGATCGCCATACTCCCAGATTCCCAGGCGGTCGTTCTTGGCCGTCGTCTCAGCCTTCTTGTACTCCTTCAGAGTGTCGGCAAACACTGGGCTTCTCTCCCATGCCTTGAGTTTCTTTGGCACCAAGCCCAGCCCGTTAAGCAGGACCTCGCGGTTCAGAGACTCGTGCGGCTTGGGCGACCCACTGGACTCGTAGATGGTGATGTAGCTCACACCCTCCTTCTGGTCGACGTAGTCGAAGGAGGCCACCATCGTCTTGCCCTCCGCCACCTCGCCAATATAGCCGATCGTGTCGTTCAGGTACTCGGGCGCCGTGGGCAGTTGCACCAGGGACAGCGACGCGTCGATGGCCTGAGCCCGCACCTTCTGCGTGCCGAACTCGGCATGGTTGAGCGGCCGCAGCTTCGCCCAGGGGATCTTCTCCGTGTTTCCATAGTCAATGTATACAACCTCCGCGACCTTGTTGGCCCTGTCGTTGGATCGTATGCGTGCTCGGTACCACTGTCCATCCTCGGAGAACTTGGCTGAGACGATGTCTCCGGCCTTCGGCGTATCCTTCAGGCCCACGTTGTTTTTGGAATCAAGGTGGAACTTCCTGAAAGCGGACATCATCTGCTCAAGTGACGCGGTGCCCTTGCCAACTTCCTGGATCTTGATCTTGCCATTCTGGTCGATGTTGGTGAGGACAATGTCCCGGTACTCTCGCTTGATGTTGACGGGAGCATCAGCAGCCGCAGTCTCGGCAGGCGCAGCTTCCTCCTCCTGCTCCTCCTGTGACGGGTCCCAATCATGCCAGATCCCCTTACGTCCCTCCTTGGCCTTTTGCTCCGCTGCATTTAACTCGGCTGCGTTCCCTGACTTCTCTGCCGAGTACTGGTGCACTGAAGCAAAGCCCTCCTCGACGAGTAGCTTGGCGAAGCTCTCGCGGCCGACGTACAGGTCACCGATGAAACCTCCGATCTTGTCCGTGTCGTGGATATCAACCTCAACATCTCGCTGGTTGCACCTCTTGTTTGCAAGATCCAGGGCCTCGTTACCGAACGGCTCACCCTTCTCTTCGGGCGAACGACCTGCTCGGGGAGCACGGATTCCGCCGAGGACCAACGTGAGCTTGACGCCCTCACGGGGGATGAGCACAGTGAACCGGGATCCGGACTTGCAGAAGTCGACCACTGCGGGGATCCTCTTCTGCCGTTGAAGGGAGCCGAGGTTCATCTTTGCTCTCTGCAGGCTCTCGGAAGCGTCCACCAGAACCTTCGACTTGGGTGGCTTGCCAGCCCAAATACCCTTTTTCTCCTCCTTGGCCTTCTCCTGCGCAGCTAGCAGCTCATCGTAGTTGGAGGCCCGATCGGTGTCGTCCTTGCGGTGACGGATGACCGAAGCCCAACCCTCCTGTACGAGTTGGAGACCGATGTTCTTGCCGTTCTGGGTCACAGTCGCAACCTCTCGGGCTTCATAGCCATCGGAAGCCGGCTTGGACCCGTCAACTGCAACTTTGACGTGCTTGCCGATCAGCTTCTTCCGCAGGAATTCCTTTGCCTCATCCCTGAACGGAGCCTCCGATGACTCGTTTGTACGTGGACCACGCACGCTGCTCAGGTTGATGCGCTTTTCATCGCCGTTCTTGTTCCTCACAATGATGGTGTCGGCGCTGATAATCTTCGAGACGGTCATTTCGGATTCCTTTGCTGCCTCCTTGGCAACGTGGTGTTTGTGCAGCCTAAGGTTAGACGACTGGGCCTTCTTCTCCGCAGCGCGCAGTGAAGGCATCCTGTCGCCAAGCAAGGTGACGTGGAAGTCATTGCACCGAGCAAGACCGTCGGCGAGGAGGAACTCGGCAATGTTTCCATTGGGGTGCAGGACCGTGGCTATCAGTTGGCCTTGGGGGCTTGCTCCCGCAATCTCCACCTTCACGGACCGCTGGAGTAGCCTCCTCTCGACGAATGCCTTGGCCTCGTCACCGAACTCTTCAGATGGCTGCGTCTGGCCCGTGGAGACAATTGTCCTGGCCGTGGATGGAGTCCGGATACCAGCGACAAGAGTCATGATTTGCAGGTGCTTCTTGTCCGAGAGCAGCAGGCGAACCAGGAGGCGATCGCCGCTGAACACGCGCTCAACAACGCCATCAACGGACTTGCCCTTCCACTCGTCCAGGAACTGTGGGTGACCAAGGTCGTTCTGAACCTCGATCACACCGCCGGTGCCGGCCCAGAGCCCCTTGTCCTCGTTCTTGGCCTTGGTCTCGAGTTCACGGAGCTGATCGAGTCGTTGCAGGAGGTCCTCGTTGTCTTCCTTCTTTCCGGCATCCTCGCGGACCTTGACCCAGCCATTCTTGATCAATTCATCAGGGAATTCAGTGCCATCCTGAAGCTTCGCAGTGCCGTACTCGCGTTGCGAGGTCGGTACCGTGTACAAGACGGTGAACTGGATGGGCTTTCCCACAGTGAGATTCCTCAGGAACTCTCGGGATTGGAATGCAAATGGCTCGTCACCATCCTTGCTGAGCCGAGGAGCGCTCACGTAGGCGAGAGAAAGAACCCGTTCAGCTGCTGGGTTTTGGGGATTCGCAAGTACCAAGGTATCGCCGCTCAAGACGGACTTGACGGTGGCATACAGAGCCTTAGACATGGTGGCAATGGCAATGACTGGAGTCAAGGAGACCGTAAGGAGTGGAGAGTGGAACTAGCACCGTTGGTGACAAAGCCTGTAGATGAGTCAGTGATATGCTGATATGCTCCCGCTCACATATGAGTTGACAAGAGGACAAAGGCAAAATGGAAGGAGTGCCGCCTGCGGTGTCGGGGATCGCGCGAGAGGATTTCCCAGAGGCCAGGAGCAACTTGACAAGAGAGGCGTCACCAGTGAATCTTGAATGACTGGTAACATGTAGATAGGGTGCCTGAGGTGAGTGGCTGGGCCAGACAAGCTCGGGCCTCGTCAAACAAACATGGGGCTTGTGAGGGGAGTTGTTCTCCTGTCCGAGGTGGTCCTTGAAAGAAATCCACAGCACCGACCAGAGCATTGCTATATCAATGCCACATGGTGTGCAGGCTGAGCAGCCTGAAGTCCATGATATCACAGGCTTTTGGCCATATAGACACACTGTTCTTACACTCGGGAGAACACAGTGGCCCGCATCGTTGTAGCCCGGCGAGAGAGGGGCCAATGGATAGGAGGGTAGTTGCTGTTGGTGGTGGCCATGGACAAAACAAGGGAGCTAGACAACTTACCAGGTTTCCAGACAGGCAATGAAAGGATATGATGTTTTGAGGTGTCAATGGCGATGCGAGGGATTGATTGACTGCTAAGAGACGAGCAGTTTTGACTGAAGAGAGAGGGAAAAGTGTGGGCGTTATGATGTGACCTGGATGTTTGATAATGGTGTCGTGTGCCTCCTCCCTTCTGCCCTTCTGGCCAGATGTCCGGCGTCAGGGTCCAGAATTCTAGTGGGCCTGGAAGCTCCAACGTGGGGTTAACGTCTCGGGGCTAACTGAGCATGGTAGCTGGGCTCCTGCCGCTAGTCCGTACTCGGCAAGCAGCTTTGGATTGTTCAGTTGCTGGCCCAGGGGAGCTCCGAGCCAGCTCTTGCCCAGGTGAGGGGCAACAAATATCGATGATGGGCAGCTCTTCCTAGCCACCGCAGAAATGGTCTACGGAGCTGCCACAGGAATCTGCTCGATTAAAGCTGTGCTCATGGGGCATGGACCCTTTGTTTCAACATAAATCCCGAAGCACATGTGCTACTTTAAGTACTCAGGTAGAGAGAAATCCAGCTGCCAGAGCTTCTGGTCTCGGCCAGCCCGGAGGTGGGCATGTCTCATCGCCTACGACAACACATCACATCTCAACGCAATGCAAATTCTGGTACCTCTCAAGGGTCTACATTTTTGGGGGGGACACAATCTCTCGATCTGATCTTTGATTTTGAGGTTATCTTTGCTGACTAGGTGGTTCGCTAAGATGGGCTAGGCCCGCTGCTTTTTGGCGCCATCCAGTGTCCCCAGCTCGGTACGGTTATCGTCATCTGAGATACCACCACCGAGACGAGACGCTTAGTTGGAGATACCAATAACACCACAGGCAGGGCGGGGACCGGCGTTGCCAGTCTTCAGCGACTCCTCGTTGCCGCCCTTTCCGAGGTCGTCGGTGCCAGCGTGGACAACGACGGTTCGCTATGAACTGAGTTAGCATGCCGACGGTATTGCAGATGATGCATGTGGCAGGGAAGGGTATGAACATACGCCAATGACGGACTCGGGGCCGATCAGCTTGACGTGCTTGTCCTCAACGCTGCCCTTGGCGTTGCCCTGAGCATCAGTCTCGATGTTGCCCAGGTCACCAACGTGGCGGGCCTCGTCCGAGGGGGCGCCGTGGGTCTTGTTGTGAGGGTTGACTAGAAGGTAGAGGAGATCAGTCCAAGAATGGTCGGGCGGGCGTTGAGCCGGCTTCGGGCAGGGCAGGGCCGGGTTCCTGGGTCCGGGATTACTCACAGTGAGGGCCGGCAGACGTGCAGCCGTTGGTGTTGTCACCAAAGGTGTGGATGTGGAAGCCCCGCTTGGCGTTGGCGTCGTTGCCAGTGATATCCCAGGAGATGGTGGTGGGAGCAGACTCGGACTCCTGCACGAGGGTGACGGTACCGGAGACCTTGGAGTCACCACGGACGACAGCAACTACAGGCCGACGGACAGGTGTTAGCGAGCTGTTGACACACTCCAGGGGTGGCTTTGGATCGAGAAAACGCCCCAGAGGCGATCTGCAAGGGAAGGCTCAACGAGGTTCGTCATCAAGGATGATGGATGGGCCTATGACTGCAAGGCAAAGGCGTGGCCATCAGGGTGCTTGAGCACGTTTCTCGAGGCCCATCAAGGTGCCCCGGATGGGCTGGGTGCACCCCCTCTTTGAGTCGCCAAACAGCTTGACAGCCCGCGGGGTCCCTTGGGTGTATGTATATATATATGTATATATATGGGGTCTGGAGTTCTCTCACCTGCTTTGACCATTTTGGCTGATTTGATAGTACAACTGATGTTGATTGATTCTTGATGAGGGCAATTGGCGATATGGCTTTCTTGCTTGACGACGAGGAGGTTTGGCAGGAGAAAGCGATAGAAGCTGGGGACGGTGGCAGTTTATGCCCCAGGTGGAGATCCGAAGTCGTCTTGGTAAGCCTCCCTCCCCCGATCGGCCTTCGCTGTTCATTGAGGGGAGCGGGCAGCTCGCTTTCGTCATTGGGATGCAGCCCCACCTGAGGGGGGCCTTGACCTCCAACTGACCGGTCCGTTCTGCACAGTACTACTGATACCGCAAGGACCTCGGCACGCACCGCGGATTCTAAGCCGCCTACAGGTATCTGCTCTCGATGCGAAAGAGTCTTCCTAGGAGACGGTGCCAGCGGCGTAGTTCCAAGCCATCCGGGTTTGCGTTTCAATGATGCACAACTCCTTGGTGCTCGTCTGTCCTTCTGCAAGTGGATGGACCTCGACGCGAGCTCCGGCAAGCTGTCGGCTCGGGGTTAATGACAAACAGCCCCGGGCTCCCTCTGCCGATGGTCGCAGACGACGAGCAGCTGCGTCAGAGCGTCTTATCAACACAGTCGCACGCGATCCCCGCCCCATACAGCCTTGTGCCACATTGGTCGGTGGGTGGTGAAGGACATTGTGGCTTTTCGGATACGTGCATCGGAACCATCCAGCTGCTGCTACCTGGCACAGCAAGTTGCCACCAAGGTGGACAGATAAAGACCAGCGCGCAGCCTTGGGGCGTTTCATATTCTGCCTGACAGATTGCCTGCTGAACCGCCGATCTGTTCCGATCCGGCCTCAGCTGCCTCCCCCCAGAGACCCGTCCTCTCGGTAAGATCTAGGCCCTGGGCCACAAGACCTACTGTTAGGGCCCGGACATCTAGCCCTACGCTATGGCTGGTGATGGTGCATGCTTCAAGCGGGCTCGAGCTGCGCCGTTGAGGACCAAACATCCCCGGGCCAGCAGGGGTTCGTGGTCATTGCTTCCAGCTGGGCCGAACTGGCAACTGGCTGACAAGGTGCATCCAGCTTGTGGACCGCTGTGGTTCCCGACAGCTGAGGCCTCAGGCCTAAGGAGACCGGGCTGGCTGGTTTCATCTAAGGCTCAAGCTGGAGCCCACGGAACCGCAATGCCGGATGCGAGAGCGCAGGTAGCTCGACCTCGTTTTGACAGTGCAAGAGGCGACCGCGGAGGCGCAGAGGAAGGCAATATTACAGTGCCATCGGATGCCGATCCTGCCAGTGTTGCCAGGCTGTCAGGCTGTAAGGTGGTGGGGGGGTAATGATTACAGGTTTCTGCCGTGGGTTCCAGAAGATTGGCTGCTCCAATGTTCGTATGAGGGCCAATTGATGACAGTGGCATGCTTCAGAATCAGCAGCTGGCTCTGGGCAGGGAGCGAGTGACCATGCACGGCTCCAGCCCAACGGTCACAGAACACAGAACACCCCGGAAAACGTAGAGAAAATGCACCGAGGCACAGGTGTCCTCGTGTGTCGGCCAAGTCTCCGTTCTGGTGCTGGGCTTGCTGGGCATTTGATGGCGTTTTGCTTGATTGGCGAGAGGCGTGCCCGCTGGCACTAAACCGTCCAACACAGCTGCCGGTTCCAGGCCGCCCGCCCGCCCATTCATTCCGCCCGCATCCCAAGTCGGACGCGCGCGATCTTCATCACGTTCTTTTTGCTTTTGCAATTCCATCACCATCAGGCCCAGCTGTGATCCCGACCGACAAGCTCATTGCAAGGCTCTGTTGCCCCGTTCCTGCCCTGCCCGTATCTGCTGTGAGGGCGGCTTGGATTCTCCTCACACCAAGACCGGCTGCGCGACTCGATACCCAATCATTTACATAGTCCCTGCAAGACAACGACGGCCTCGTGAGGAGCTGGGGGCCCTCTTTCCCGCCCAAGACCAAATCCACACGCGGGCACCGCCATGAACGATTCTTGCACAAGCCGCACAAGGCTGTCCATTTGAGAGGTGCTGGTCTTAAGCCACCCGCCGGCGATCTGCATTACCTTGCCTCTGCGCAATCCCTATCCGCATCTCACCGCGGACCGCGAATCCCCATCTGGCCCACCCGCACTTGCGCGCTCAGCCCAGCACCTGGGGCTTAGGTGCCTACTTTTCGCCAGCACCGCTTCATACAACCTCCGCGAAGGCCTGCTCCCCTCTTCGAAACCCACCGATTGACCGATCGACCGCCATCCCTCTCTCGGCGACGGACCAGATATCCCTGCGCTTGAGTCTCCGGCAGGGTGACCGCATCGGCATCACACAACCCATCCTGATCCTCGCCGCCCTGTTACGTCACGCGAGGGCTGCTACAACAAGCGCTCCCAGCACTCCCAGCTTGTACACACCTGGTCTGCGATCGCGACCTCGACGGCTGCGACGGCAACGAAGACGACGACGACGACGACACCATTGACGGCGAACGCCAGCATGTCATTCCGAGGAGACGGCGGTCGGCGGTATGGCCATCTGCCTCCGATACAGTATCCAGTCCCCGGACAGGAGCAGCACGCCTACCCTGCGAGGGCAAATAGCTTCAACGCCGGCGACGATTCTGCTCTCATCGACCCCGACCGCCAGGGAGACACCGACCAAGCGAGGCAAGCCGAACTGTTCATGGCCAGTCCAACGGGATCGTCCGGCCATCAGCGATACCAGAGCCAGGCCCCTCCGACCCCGTCGACATACAACCCACAGGACTTTGGAAGATCGCAATCAACTCTGCCCTACCACCCCGCTTCAAGGTATGCTTCACCCACCGCGCCCGCCGCGACGAGCTACACCCCCCAGCCCACGAGCTACACACCTCCCACATACGATCCCTCGGCCTATGCAAGTGTAGCTTCACCCCAGCGCCAGCAGCCCTATCAAGGCTACAACTCATTTGCCCACAACTACACCAATTCCACAGTGTCCCAGCCCTCGACCGCCCAGTACGGCCAGCCGGCCAACCCTCCCTACAGTCCTACCTACAATCACGGGAGCACATCCCCACAAGTACTTCAGTCACCAGGTAGTAATCCGCAATACGGGAACAGTCTACCCAGCCCTGGCCAATATTCAACCCATTCAACGCCATCTATAGCCTCGACAGGGTTCCACCCGACCTGGGCCGGCAACTACCCATCGAACGGCACCTCATCCCCCCAAGGCTCCTACGCATCACAGGCACCGTACCCGAACTACATCCAAATGCCGGTCGGGCCGAATTACTCTGCAGCGGATCCCAATGCCTTCATAAGTGACAACAGATCTCGCTCCAACTCGCAGATGTCTGCGCTTCCGTCGCCGCCTCCGCACACTCAGCCCGCAGGTGTTACGAGACATCCAACAAATGCGCCTCTTCCGAGCCGACCCGTAGAATACGCACCTGATGATGACGAGTGGAACCCTATCGACGACTACCTGACGCAAGATAGTCTTATGCAGGACATCGAGGCTGAGTTGGGAGGGAATGCCAGCGCAACACGGCCCAGGCCGATCAATGGCAGTCACCTGTCTGATGATGATCTTGACCGGCTTAGAAGGTACGATTCGCGTGCCTCAACAGTGCAGGGAACCGGTGGCAACGGTAGTGTCAGGCGCTATGATTCGAACGCATCGACGCTGAACCATGCCAACGCGACCGCTACCTACGATTGGGAGGAGGAGGAGAGCGACCAGGAGGGCGCCGCCGGTCTTGCGCAGATGGAGAAGGACCTGGAGGAAGAGAGGAGATTCAGTGGCACTACTCCCCTCTCGTCAGCATCGTCCGCCCTACCGATCATGGGCCAGACCTTGCCGGCGCCTGCCGAGGAGCAGGTTAGCGGCAGCGATGTTGAATATGCTGCCGGGATGGACATCGGCCTCTTCAGCGGTGGCTATGCCGGCAACCTGGCTTATGGAAATGATGTGACCCCGCCTCCGATGAGGACAACCTCACTGCAGAACCTGGACCGGCCTCTCCCACCACCACCAGTCGACCAAAATCCGCCTTACCCTGACGACGATAGCGATGCAGACTACGGTGCGGCCATGGACTATGGTGGAACGGGTGGTCTGCAAGCCCCAACCACCCAGCGGCTCAGCTTTGACGAGGGCGACGAGCGTGTATCTCTGCATTCCAGGGCAAGCGCTAGTGAATCGCCCGTTAAGGAGGATCTTCCGGACCTCTTCTTCCATCCCGGGCTCTCAAATCGGCCATTACCAGCCTTACCACCTGGATCTGACACGAGCTCGTTGCTATCAGTGCAGTCGCCAAATCGTGCACCATATCAGCATGGATATTCGCTTAGTGCCGACTCGAGAGCGGCTGGCCCCGATGGCCAACTCACAACACAGCAGCAAGTCGAGAGGTCGATATCGCTGTCTAGCCACAGCAATACGCCGCATATTCAAGTGCCTGGGCGGTCAAGAACAGACGCGGCAGAAGAGAGGAAGAAGGCACTCAAGGCCCAACAGCAACAGCAACTCGGGCTGCATCCTGGAACTCTTCACGAAGGGTACGAGTCCGGTACACCATCCTCGGTTGCTTACGATATGATAACCCTGCCGACCGGACGCAAGAAGAGATTCGTACCAGAGAAATTGTCCTCGTCAGACATTCGACGTTGTGTCGAGCCTTGGGCGCTGAGCAGCGTCGCCGCTTGGCTTCGTGAGATGGCTGAGGGCGAGCCTGACCTGAAGCGAAAATCCATCGAAGACGGCCTTGTCAAGCTCTTCACTACCAAAGTCCCGACCATGAATGTCGCCGATGCCGAGACCCTGAGCACCCTGGTCACAGATAGATTATACGATGCCGGCATCCTCATTGAGGAGGAAGAATGGGCAAAGTTTGGTCCTGGATCTTTGTCCGGGGTGCTCTGGCAATTAACGGGGTCCGGGTGCTATGCGCCAAAGCTCCACGACATTGAGATCTCCGGTAGATGCTATTCTCACCACTGCACGAGGACACTCAAGAAGGCCAGTCTCGACGACCTCATGACAGAGGAGTCGACAACGCATGCTGATTGGGCCACTTACTACAAACTCGATAAGAGCATGGTCGAGGATAAGACGCCAAAGGAGATCGAGCGGCAGAACATTCTCCACGAGATTGTCACTGGCGAAGAGGATTATATGAGTCAACTAGACGTTATCGGGCTTCTCTACAAAGATCAGCTACGTGCATGGCAGCCGCCTATCATCCCTCCTGCGAAGATCAACGGTTTCGTGGACAAGGTTTTCGGGAGGTTCGATGCCATTCAACATGTCAACAAGGAATTTCTTCTCGCCCAGTTGAAGTACCGTCAAAATGAGCAAGGGCCATGGATTGTCGGGTTTTCTGATATTTTCCGAGAGTGGATTCGGAAGGCAGAGCAGCCTTACTTGGAGTTCTCCACGGCCTATCCCTTGGCCCAGCTAGCAGTGCGCAAGGAGGCCACACGCAACGTGTTGTTTGCCCAGTTCCTAGAGCATGTGCGAGGCCACAAGCGATCGAACCGTCTAGGCTGGGACACCTTTCTGAAGTCGCCTATCACGCGTCTGCAGAGGTATAGTCTTCTTTTACAAACTGTCTTGAAGAAGATGGTCCAAGACAGCGAAGAGAAGACAAACTTGAACAAGGCAATCGACGAGATCAAAGCTGTCACTATGAAGTGTGACGAGGCCGTTGCCCGCAGCAAGGGCAAAGTTGATCTCCATACACTGCAAACAGCCTTAATTCTGCGGCCCGGGTTCCAGTCGGTCCTTAATCTGGATCACCTTGGCAGACAGCTAATTCATAGGGGCGACCTAACGAGGATGGGGTCCAAAGGCGTTCGATGGGTCGACACACACGCTCTGCTGTTCGACCACTATTTCATTCTGGCGAAGGAGTACCCTTCCAGGGATGGTCGAGACAAGAAATATGACGTGTCGAAAGAGGTACGCCTACCATGTGTCCGAGCTACGATGTTACTATTTACTGACCAGAACTAGCCAATTCCTATGCCTTTGCTTTTCCTCGAGAGTAAGGATGATGCGCCCGTATCGAAGCAAAAGGGCATCACAGCACCTTTGGCACGCAATGTGGCCGTTGCAAACGGCCCTGGGGCTGCTGTCAACAAGACTCTCACCGGTGTCTCAGAACGTCCTACACTGGAACACAGCCAATCAGGGTCCTCGATGAGCTCTATCACCCGGATGAATACTGCGCAGTCTGATCCGGACAACATTTTGTGGCCTTTCAAGGTGAAGCATCTGGGTCATGAGGTGTACACTTTGTATGCGAAGTCTGAAAACGAGCGTACGGCTTGGTGCACGAAGATTATCGAAGCCAAAGAGCAACATGCACGAGCTCTGCATGCACAGAACGCGGAGCCCTTCCGCCTGCGTGTCCTGGCAGACGGCGCCTTTGCCTACGACTCATTTTCCGTGGCAGGTAAGGTGCCGGGCGTCGCCATTCAGGGCACTCCACTGGACCGGGCCATCCGCGAGATCGAGCAAATTTACGGCGCTGGCCGGCCACCACCTGTGTGTAGAGCTGCAGTGAACTGTGCCACAACTTTCACAGCTTTTGGCAAGTCCTTGATCGCAATAGGGACTGACTATGGCGTTTTCATCTCCGAGGCATCCAATCCGCGTGGTTGGACGAGGGTAAGTCTCAAGCGACCTCCTTTGTATTCAGGTGGAGTGCTGACCATGCCCTCAAGTCTGTCCAAATCAGTAGGGTGACACAGATCGCAGTCCTCGAGGAGTTCTCCGTTTGCCTAGTCACCGCAGATAGGTCCCTGATCGCGTACCCTCTGGAGATCATCGCACCAACGTCAAACTTCCCCGCCTCTGGTAACGACAGCGCCCGGAAGGCACCGCAACGCTTGGCCAAAGACGTGACCTTCTTCGCAACTGCGCGCATGAAGGAGCGCACGCTCGTCTTCTACAAGCGCAAAGAAGGCATGCACACGACTTTCAAGGTCCTCGAGCCTGTGTTCCAGCGATCCTCGGAAAAGCGGCCACGAATCTTTGGCGGACGGCGCGGCGGAGCCGGCTCCACGGAGACTTTCCGCGACTTCGACGAGTTCTACCTCCCGACAGAATGCTACTCGCTCAATCTTTTCCAGTCGTACATTGCAGTGGCAACGGCCAAGGGATTTGAGATGTTGACGCTAGACAAGAAGCAGACCATGTCTGTGCCTAGTGGGCTCGACATGCCGACCATTGCTAACATCGCCAACCGGATCCGTGACCAGCGCCCACTGGGCATGTTCAAGCTGAACGACCAGGAGTTCTTGCTCGCATATGAAGACTGTGCCGTGTACGTTGACAAACATGGGGAGGTTTCGAGAACCCTGATCATGGAGTACTCGGGCAAGCAGAAGAAGGCGAGGGGCGCGACCATGTTCGGGCAGTACCTACTCCTCTTCAACGAGGACTACGTGGAGGTGCGCAACGCTGAGAACGGTCGGCTGAGGCAGATCGTGGCCGGGCGCGATGTCCGCGTCCTGGACCACGGCTGCCGCGGGCCCACCGGGCTTGGTGGCGTTGGCGCGGGCGCTGTGACGGCCGGGTCGGCCGACTCCAAGGGCACGGTCAAGATCGCCATGAGCCACCCCGAGTCGAAGCCGGGCTCGCCGGGCGTGCAGATCGTGCTGGAGCTGGTGCTCAACGAAGGGCATGACAAGGCTACCTAGTGGGCGGGCCGGACACCCAGGAGGTTTGCGACGGTGTGACGTTCGGCGTCTCCGACGTGCTTAAGGGTATGACATGATGAGCTGATGAAGGGCGGGAAGATTCCACCCATTTGTGTATGTATGGGTTGAGGGAAGGATATAGCATTTTTGGGGTCCGTCTGGTGCCGGCCTATCACTCTTATCGAGTGACAGCATTTGCTTCAGGTGGTTGGCGCAGTGTGAGGATAAGCATTGGGCATATATGCTTGCCGGGCATAATTCGTATTAAAGTTGACATTTACTGGTTGGATGACGGGCCGTCCGACCGCTTGGGTGATCACCATGGATAATGCGATGCATACATCTGTTTGTAAGAATAGGGACAGCGTGCGGTCGAGAGGTCAGGCTCGTTGGACACGGTGAGGAAGGCTTGAGCCGATTTTTCTCGAGGTCAAAGCCGCCCTGTTTGATGGGGCTCATCACTATCCATCATGCATGTGTCCTCGATGTGTCCTCGGTGTTTTGCTCGCGTGGCGTTTCAGGTTTCTTTTTTTTTTTTTTTCCCTTTTTTTTTTTTTTGGTTTCCGACAGGAATGAGCGGAAGCTCTCATCCAGGGCTCCGGTAGACGCAACCCGGGCCGAAGAAAACTTGATCCGTCTCGATTCCTCTCCAGGCCTGCCCGTGGATGTGTCTGCTGAAATCGTCTCGCCAACCAGTCAGTTGTCTTCACGAACGACTGCTGGATTACCCCTAGCCAGCCGTTGTTCTGAGTCCTCCAGGCAGTGCCCTCCAAGGCATGGGTGTCTAAGGGCTGGGTTCGAGTGCAGTAATGGTGACACGAAGATAGAGGGAGGTTCTTAGCCCTCCGAGCAGGTCAGTTGACCGGCGCCAGGGCTGCGGAATTATCTGTGGTCTGATACTGCAACACGCTCAATCTCGAGGTCGAGCGTCAAGGGTCTGACTCGGCAGTAGTTTACGACCAATGTCAACCCAGCAATCGAAGGGGAAACCCTTAGCCATCATGTTCAAGTCGGGTGGCAGTACTGGTATTCTTATTCCAGGTTTGGTATATGTGAAGGGCATTCTTAGCCCCTGGGGAGTGATCGACCGTCTTATTATTAACTTGTGCTCTTTGGACTTTCCCTTTTTCGGAAACCTTGTCCATCAATAAGTCCTGACAAAGTAGGACACGAAAAATGATCCCCTCAGCAAGAAGACTTCCCAATTTAGAATTCTCTCCCTCCAAATGCAGAAGCAGGCGGGATCACACTAGACGTGCGACCATACGCCAACGACGGTTCTCTGTCTTCTTGCTCCACACCTCCCCTTCCATTCTCGCCATCTTCCTCAGTATCGCACGCGGGCGTTCCAGCCTCGAGGTATCAAAAAGTCTCAAAACGCAGCACCAAACAACCCTGGACAGCCAGGTTGTTAACGTAGAAAGAAAAGAAAAAGTGTGCATAGGTAGTTAAATGTCGTGTAGCGAATAAAAGAAACTTCGTAATGTGTAGGTGTGAATAAGCCCGCATAGGGCGAGCTGGGTATCTCGGGCCACATATCTCAAACTTTCGTCCCCAAGTCCAGTAATCGCAGCGATTCCGACGCAGGCAAATGCAAACTCGATCCAAATCCGACACAGGAAGATTCGGTTGGCTTCTCGAAATGGATGAAAACAAGCGGTATCTCAGGCGTTTGTCCTTTAGGCGCTCGGAGAGTATAAGACCACCGGGCAAGACCCTTGGTAGGGACGGGTGTGCCCGTCTTGATTGTGTCGCATAACGGGTCGTTACTGTATGTTCTTGAAGAGGTCGTCTCCCAAACTGCCCTGTTCGCCGTCGAGGTCGACCTTGGACCCAAGCGCCTTGAATTCCGGGATCATGGGTGGCGGCGGCCCCCGGGGACTGGAAATGGCAGGCTTTTCGTTCTCGTTCGAGGTGGAAAGCCTGCTTGGCCTGTTTTCTGTCGCGTCATGGGAGCCGCGGAAGCGGCGAAAGAAGCCAGAGGCTCGCTTGGACTGCTTTTCGGTGATGACACTGGCATTGCTGCGGCTGGTCGGGCGGCTGTCCGGTCTCTTGAGGGCTTGTACGCCAGCATCTCCTGCTGCGGTCTCTCCGTTAGCATAGGCCGAGTCTAGTCGGTTGCGGCTCAACAAACGTCGGATGCTACCCTGTCCGGTCCTGATCGAGGTCGGTGACGAAGGTAGAGGCACTTCCTCTGCGGACCTCTTGTTGCCGTTGGCCTTGGTCACAGCTGGCGAGGTCTGGGTGCCGTTGGTCGCGGTGGAGGATTTGGTGGCGTCCTCGGCTGCTGGCTTCGGGGTCTCCGGTTTCTCTTCTTCTTTGGGCGACGGGAGAGGCGGGGGTATATCGGTGCCGTCGGTCAGGGAGCCGAACTTGAGATCGAGAGCAGGCAGTTGGAACTTGCCATTGATGAAGGACGGCATGTTTGCTGGATGACTCGCTCGAAGGTGAGGAGTAGGCTGACGATTTGGGCACGGTTCGTCCGTCTGATGGTGATGGGAGAAGGTCTCGTGGGAGAGAAGGTGCAAATGTCGTCAGGGGTAAGTCGGGGCGATATGAGCGGGAGTCAAAGCGTCGAGGCTGGTCTCTTGGGGGGCAATGGGACGTGGTTTGCGTCCTCGTCTTCGGGCCAGACCGAGAAGGCAGGGCTACACTCGAGGTCGTGTGTGCGTCAAGGAGAGTAGCAATGGGCAGGCAGGCCAGCGGTTTCCAAAACGGGACGATGAGTAGCAGCCGTGGAAGTGCCGGTGAAACCTCAGCAGGTCATGGACTTGGAGGTCGAGAAATGTTTCAGAATTTCCAGAGTGGGTTTGCCTCGTCTTCCCGGACCTGGAGATGAGTGACTGGGACGGGGCCAGGGACGTGGTCAGGGACGAGGTCAGGCTCCAGGAGGGAGCTCAGACGGTGCTGCGGTGGAGCGACGGTCGAGAGGACCCTGTCGGCCAAATTGATGAAAGAGGACCCGAGATCTGGAAAATGGACTGGGGTCTGGAGCCTCGAGCCAAGGTGCCAGGTGCCAGGTGCCAGTTGCTGGCCGGATACCAGGTGGGGCGTCGGGGATTATTGGGCAGGTCAAGTGCCTGCTGGTCTACGAGGGGCGAGGGCGAGGGCGTGGGCGTGGGCGTGACAGTGATGACGGCGACGCTCCCCGGATGGATCCCCAGCTTTGGGAATGCGGGTTGCACTGGTCAGGTTCGATTGGCAATAACAAGACTGATGCTCGAGGATGGGATGGGATTGGGCTCTCGATCCAGCCATGGGATGGTGGGGGGCTGGTCGAGGGGTGCGCCGAGATCAATGGGCAGCAAGAGAAGTCACGACAGGGCAGGACGGGCCACACACAGGGTGGGTTGATGTGTGGGTTGGATGATGGATGTTGGATGTTGACTGTTGTTGACCTGCTGTTGACCGGTGCTGGGTCGTGGGAAAGGGGAGAGGAGCTGGGGGGGAAGCTGGACCAAGCTGGAGCAGCTGGACAGCACCAAGCAGGGAGGGAGCTACTGCTAGCTTGGAGGCCTGAACAGGAAGGTGGAGAAGGCAGGAACCAGGTTCCAACTTGTAACTTCTAACTCTTGGGTCGCCCTAAAACTGACACTTCTCTGCGCCCCAACTTGCTGCGTGTCTGCTGCACGCATGTGGTGGGTATTGCAATGCTTTTCTTTTCCTCGTAGAGAGCTGCTGCTGCTGCTTATCATCATCATTATCATCACACACAAACAAAACAGACAAACAACACGCGGGCTCCGCAGGCCTAGCCGGGCGCCACTCGGCTGTCACCATGTAGCCCACCTGGTTTTAATTCCTGCCGTCTGACCACCTCCCCGCCAGCCCGCCCGGTACCTGGTTCCTGACCAACCTGCAAAGCTTCAACGGCGAGGGCGGCTTGATTGGACGGGACTGGGCGGGACTGGGCGGGACTGGGCGGGCTCGGGCTGGATTTGCGACAGGATGATTGAATGCCTGAAGCCCACAGCTTACAAGTCAATGCTAGCTACGTCTGACACGTCTGGCGGACCTTGTTGCCGGGACATTCTGTTTCGGGTCTTCTTCCCACGACGCCCGCGGCCTCGACTCCTCCTCGAGTGCCCGTGCAAGCGACAAGATGGGCCACCCGGGAAATTGACAGCTCCCAGATGGCCACCACGCGGCCCAGAACAGGTTAGGTCCTCTGCTTACAACCCTCACACGTTGCCACTCTTGCACAGCAGAGTATCATCGGGCTTTCACTCGAACCGTCGCCGCCCCGGTCCTCACTTCTTTGTGCTCGGCCCGTGTTAGAAATGGGCAGCCAGCGCCGCTGGCTCGGGAGCCCAAATGCCTGTTCGAACCCACCTGCTGCCGCTGCGGGCTGCTCCCCTGATCCTGGTGCACCTGGGCACCTGGGGCGCTCTCCCTGGGGCGCTCTCCCTGGGGCGCTCTCCCTGCCCTGCAAATGGCGGCCGCCCTGCTGCGCTTGCTGCGGCTCTGGTACATAATGCCAGAAGGGCCCCCTTCTACAAACTATCATATGGAGGCCCGACGTCACCTCCCAGCACACGAAACACAGCATTATCTGCGATCCCGTCGACGGCCAGGAACACAGCAAAAGGGGCCGTCGTCGTGCACGTCGTGGTTGGCTCTGGTCGATCCCGGCACGCTCCCGGGCCCAGGGTTCCCCTTCCGCGACCAGTGCTCGACGGCAGATAGGCTCGAGATCCCAGGCACGCTCAGGCACGCTCTGCATTCGCGTAAATCGTGCCCCCAATTCGACGTCAGACAGCGTCATTAGTAATAACATGTGGATATGCCTGCCACCGGTTCAATCATATGTCAACATCGAGACCGTCTACTTTCGCTTAAAAAAAAATGCGTCCGCTCTGTATCTCAGTCTACCATGATGGTTTCTTCTGTTTTGTTTTATCCTCCCCCTCTTCGGCTTCAGGTTGAATCCGAAAGGCAGTCTGCCACCGACGGTGGAGGTCGTCGGCGATCGCCGCCCGAGCCACGTTCACCATCGCTTGAGCTCGTCAAGAATAGGTGCGTCTGCCCTGGAATTTGAAAAATTGTCTTAGACAACGTGGTCAAGTTCGTGTCGAGGCTTCTAGCCACCTATCCCACCAATCTGTTCTCTCCCGGGGTACTGTGTGGAGCTTTCTCATCTGACGGGGATAATTACTGTGGTACTGTACATTACTTATATGCATTCGGCTAGTTCTATGATGCGCAAATCATCAGCCCACCCGGATCTCACGGCTTTTGAGTTGGCGTAAATGGTTTGCGAGTCTGTTTTGCAACATTGCGGATCAAAAATACGAGTCAGGAACATATGCAACAACTCAACCATAGAGTAAAATGACCTGGAGCAAATCCGCGACATACACACACCAACATGCATATTACACATATGACAGCGGTCCTTCTCAAGCTTTAAGACATTCGCAAGTTCGCCCTTGCGTCTATGCATTCGAGTACTGAGTGGTCCACAGGTACCTCTGTATCTGGATGGGAATCAATTCGGAACAAGTTATACACCCCAGCTAAGTAATTGCTGCTTAAGCATTGCTCAGTATCCTACCGTGGTTAACAAATAGCCTTCAGGTTTGCAAAGACCAACCCTCCCAACATACACCGTAAATTGGAGGGTCATATATAGCATTTGGAGAATTCAGGTTGCAGTATCAATAACAGCCACAACTACTACAAGGCATTTACCACACTGCAGAATAATACAAGAATCTATACAATAAAGGTGGGTATACCATGGTTGAGACGTGCTGATCTCATCATATCCGTCTGTAATTTAGTACACATCAAATGAGGTTTACAGCGCGGAAAATTAGCAAAGAGGAATGTCAATTCTGACCTATCTTGCAGACTAGGCTCTGGTCCAACCTCGGATGCTGGCACTTTCTCTCCGTCCTCGAAGAGAAGTCAACTCGGCCGGGCGGAGAGAGAAAAGCCGCCATACCTCTTGGAGAACTCATCTTCCTCAGTCTCCTCTTCATCGGGCCACGAAACCCATGCGGAGTTTTGGGCCGTCTTGTGCCTATGCCAACTTCAAGCTCTCTACCTATATCGGTACATAGAACCAATAGAAGACTTCCTCAAGGAAAAGCAACCGACGTGACTTTGGTCAGGCCATTTGAATTTGGCGGCCAGCCATGTTGATGGGAGCCAGCACCTTCCGGGACCTATAGGATGTCCTGAGTGTTGCCCAGATTCCGCACAGCGGTCAGGAGGTGGCGCATCCCGAGAGAGGCTGATCACCGCCTCGCGGAGAATTTCCTGGGGTGGATGGTTCCGGGTCGGGGACTTGGGTAACTGACCCACTCTCACAGCGGGGGCAGCAGGAAATTCCTCCCTCCTTGGGGTCTTCATCGTCGATCGCAAGACAGAATGATCTCTCACAGTCGTCACACTGCCAGTTGCTATACTGGAACATGGCGGCGGCGAGTTGCAGGCTTTGAAATACCGTATATAAGGCTTTTTGGTCTGCGAGCTGGGTATTTAGATGGAGTTTGCCAAAAGTCCTATTGCCTGAACGAGTATTGTTATGTTGAGCTGTTCCTGAAAAAGCACTGAGATGGTGAGATATGTGAACCCTATTCCCATGAAAACCTTCCGGCTAGGCCTTTCTCTTCCAGTCTTGGTCAGCAAACAAAGTCATTGTATGGTCAGTGTAGGCTTGATGTTTGTCTTCTTTATTGTACTTGTCCAATCAGGGGCCCCTTCAGGCGCAGACAAAGCAAGGACAGACCCTTGCTTGAAGGCCATAGGGACAGAGTAGAATCATCTCAAGACATGAGAGATAGTCAACCCAATTTGACCTCGTTTGGCTTGCAAATGCCATAACATGAAGGGCTAGTCTGACAGCACCCAATGAGAAGGAATGGAACCTCGCAACCCTTGGTCACTTCTATTACAGCGTGGATGCTGTTGTTGCCTGTGTACACCTATGTCTCGTCTTGCAAATGTCCAGATGGCCACAAGAAAATCGCTATTGTGCCTCTCCCGTCCTCGAGTCTTCAATCCACAATCAACTTCCCGCTATTTGCCGGTCAGTAATCACGCCGTCAGCGATACCCGAGATCCTCATCCCTAGACCATGACCATGGACTCTTCCCAGAAGGTACACCATTGCCCACTGACTCCAAAGCTCATCAACTGCTGGATTCCACCCCCTTAGCTGGTGGAGCCGGATATTCCTCCAGAATCTGGTCCAGAACCCTGTCAAGTCGTTCCTGGTCCTCATCCTCAGCTCCGATCCACCAAC
Source organism: Diaporthe sp. PMI_573 (assembly GCA_021399435.1). Lineage (NCBI taxonomy): Eukaryota > Fungi > Ascomycota > Sordariomycetes > Diaporthales > Diaporthaceae > Diaporthe > Diaporthe sp. PMI_573. The sequence goes on from JAJTUP010000036.1 coordinate 47,825, forward strand.
CCTGATGAGCAGGCTCGCCCTCCGCCACGGTGGCTTGAGCTTGATCAGAGACAAACGGGCGATCAAGTCTTTCCTCCTACTCCTTACCTGTCGCGTATTTCTGTGTCCACTCCCGGGCCGTCTCAATGGCGGCCTTCTCGTCCTCCTTCCATGACTTGGCGACGTCTGCAGCAAGCGGATCGTCTGGGTTGGGCGCGCCCAGGAGGGCTTGAATCGAGAGAAGGATGGTGCGGATCTGGAGGGCGGGAGACCAGTTGTCTATGGATTTGTCAGCTCGAATTCCACGTGCCGCCAGGACTCTGGACAGGGATGGTTGTTATATCACACTTTTCAGGACGTCGAGGCAGATGCGGCCAAGCTTGTCGACATTGGGGTGGAATATCTTGGTGAGGAAGCGGATCTTGGGAGGTGTCATGGGATAATCGTCGGGGAGGAACAGCTCCAGCTTGAATGTGCCACCTAGAATTCACCGGTCAGCCCTGTTTGCCTGGCTCGCATTACCGGACATGGCGCACCTTGATAGGGGGAGGAGTCCGGGCCGTCGATGGTGACATCAAAGTAGCGAAGGTTGTCCTCGTGAGGAACTGCACTGATTCCAGGCACACTGGGAAGGGAGTCAGATCAGAAGTCATGGTCTAGGCCTACGAGTTTGGCAGGTGGCATACGGCTCGGCCATCAGGCGCTCTGTCTCCTTCACGATTCTCTTGGGCAAAGCCATGTCGAAATTCCTACTGCGGTGCAGCACAGCTGGTCTTTGAGTATTCGGTATCTGAAGATAGCCTTGGCAGATCAAGATCTTCCTTGAGCCAGGCGATCCCGGGTCTTGTCTAGAATCAACCGCTCGAGATGTGCAGCTCGGGCCGGACCAGTGTGGCGCAGTCTGATACGGCAGACGGACGAGAGCTCCAGACCGACGAGCGGGAGTGTGGTATAGGAGAGAGTTGTGATGGTTTGCTAGGTTGCGAAGTGGTGAAAGGGAAGTAGCACGTCTGCATACAGTGGGGGAGATTACAAGCTGATGTTGGTGGTGATGGTATCATCGGTTACTTTGTGCCTAATGTTCCAAACAGGCAGGCAAGGCAGGGTGTTTGGTGGGATGTCTGCCAAGGAGGGGGCGGCCTGATTAGATAAGAGTGTTCGTACCCAAGTACCTAGGTACCGAGCACCGCTATGCCCAGCACGAGCAGCATCAAGGTCTTGTCAACCTCAGCTTGTCACCTGGGTGCAGAGGTGCAACTTTGCCATGTCGTGAGATGGGTATTTGCCGAATTCCTATTCCCGATGCCCTCTTCATGTACTTTGCCGCTCAACCTACAATAACAGCCTGCCCCATATACCACATGATTCAAGGACTGGTCCCTTTGTGACCAACACAAGCATGGTCTCCCATAGACTGCCACTCCTCGGGCACTTTCATCATGCCTCTAGCCTTTGACCAGCTCAAGGCATCGCCGAAAAAGGTGAAGACCATCAAATCAGCCTATGAGAGCGAAAGCTTCGATGCGGATGGCACTATCCACGTGGATGGCGTGGTCGGCTCTGCCACCATATCACCATCCGGCCGTGATGTTGCTCTTGCGTCTCCGGAAGGGCTGGCCATCATCGACCTCGACTCCCCCTACAGTCCGCCTCGTCGCCTGAGCAGTCATGGACTCCCGTGGCTTGTCGTCGATGTTCAGTGGTCACCCTTTGCTGCCCGGGATTACTGGGTCGCATCTACCGCCAACCATCGATGTCTCGTCTGGAACCTGAACCTCCGAGATGACTCGACTTCTGGTGCCATCGAGCATTCCCTGCAGGGACACACTAGGGCAATTACTGATGTCAACTTCTCCGCCCATCATCCTGACCTTTTGGCAACCTGTGCCGTAGACGGCTACGTCCATTGCTGGGATCTGAGGCGGCCGAGGCAACCAGCCCTCACGTTCTGCGACTGGTTTGCCGGAGCCACCCAGGTCAAGTACAGCCGCCAAGATCCTTTCATCATCGCATCTTCTCACGACAGGTGGCTCCACATATGGGACGAGCGGAAGTCATCTGAGCCATTGAGGTCCATCAGCGCTCATACTTCCAAGATTTACGGCATCGATTGGAATCGTTTCACTGCCACCGCTATTGTGACCTGCTCGTTGGATAGGAGTATCAAGTTCTGGGACTACAGAAATACCGAGGATGTTCCAGAAAGGGTCATTAGAACCGAATTCCCAGTCTGGCGTGCCAGGCACACGCCCTTCGGAAGAGGTCTGCTGGCTATGCCTCAAAATGAGCCGGGACATCTGTATCTTTTCGACCGACGCATGGGCCCCGATACTCCTGTTGACGGACAAGTTGAGCCAGTCGCGACGTTTGAGGGCCATGGTAATCACAAGGCGAAGGAATTCCTCTGGAGAGCCCGCGGTGGCATCACAGAAGACAGGCTCGACAACCGCGAATTCCAGTTGGTATCCTGGGGCGAGGACAACAAGCTCCGTTTGACACGCACGGAACCTCATGTCCTGGAGTCAGTGGGACACGTCAAGGGCATGGCGGCAAGAACAAACCTGGTGATAACCAGAAAAGGAGCCACCTACAAGACCTTTCGGACCGTAGATGATGGCAATCATCTTCGACGAACAGCGACAATGAGCGACTCTCGGACTGGGGTTTCTCGCCAGAGCGCACTTACTCTGGGCATGAAGCTACCATCGTACCGGACGGGCCCGTCCTGGAAAGGGCCGTCCATGAAAGCTAAGAATTCGAGAACCGGCAAAGTGGACAGGAGCCAGGCTCAGATGAACTGGATGAGAGGTATCACGATGACTAAGAGGAAATCGAGTACCGACTTTCCGCAGCGAGCAGCATCTAAAGATTCCTCAATGTTCGGGCTAGGCTTTCATGACGACCAGTGGGGCGAGCCAGAGTCGCTACAAGAAGAGTTCGTCCGGATCAGCACTCAGTTGCCCAACGTCAAGTGGGACAGTATCAACATGGATACGCTTATACTCAACGCCTCTTTGAAGGGCCCGTGGGGCGTGGACGGTGATGACATCTTCATCAAAGCCAAGGTTGATATCCCTCATGCCTATCCCAAGAACAAAGCACCCAAGTTTATCATCGAGAGGAATGCTTTCATGCCGCCCGGCGCTCATGAAAAACTCGAAGGCGAGGTTCACCAGATCGCTGCACAATTTTTAAAACGCAGACAGAATTGCCTCGCTGCGGCCTTCTCTTACCTGCTTGGAGAGGCCGACCTAACTCAAAGCACGACGTTCTTCAAGAACGTGCGCGACCTTGACGACGGAATAGATGTGCTCGCTGACGAAAGCTCGAGCGATGATTCGGACAACGATATCCCAGCTGGAGCATCGGCATCCATGTCCATGTCGCAAGAACTAAGCGCAAGCACTGAAATCGATAATACTCTGGCGCCGAGTCACCGTCCTGCCATACCTCCAGTGATCAGAACATGCGGCGCTCGTTTTTCAAATGATGGGCGACTGGTCAACTTCTTTCCTACTAAGGAAGCCAAGGCTCTACTTTTCAGTCCAAACGAGACTCTTAGGGAGCGTCCAAAAGATCAGCCAACGTTCGCCGGCTTTGGTCGTCTCACTCATGAGTCTCCTCCGCGGCAGCGCTACCTTGACGGTGACGCCTCGGTGAACGATGATGTATCAGCCATGTCAGACGATTCGGATGACTCGTCGTCTTCGAGCGATTCAGAGATGACCACCATGCATAAAATTAGTTTGTGGTACCGTCCAGGACGCCGCCTCCACAAGACCTGGAGTGCAAACGAGTCGCTCCGTTCCAGTGGTGGAGGAACTGGTGCAGGTACAGGAACAGGGACAGGAACCGGCACAAATCGTCGCCGGACCGGACGACCGAAGAATATAGTGTCATTGCATGATATGCGGGACATGCTACCGTCGAAGAAGCAGTTTGCCGAAGAGTATATTATCTTTGGCGATGGAGCCTACGTCTGCGAACACAATGCTCACGTGGCGGAGAAGTATGGTCACTACGACTTAGTCAACATATGGAGATATGCAGCCCTTCTCTTGAGATCAGACATCCCGCTGGAGTTACATGAGCATCGCCACAAAGACAAGTCCGTCCTTGTCATTGCTAAAGATGCGCTTTCGAAAAACAGGAGCCACGAGCATAGTGCAGGTACCGATGAGCACCTCAGAGGACGGGTCAAGTGGGGCCACCACCCACTCGCGCGAGACTTTGTCCATGATTTGTTCGACTATTTCGAACAGATGGGGGATGTGCAGATGTTGGCGATGCTCTCATGCATATTCGGAGAGTCATCTGCGGAGGACAGTGTGGCGTATGCCGAATCTCGCTTGACACAGCCAGAAACACCGCTGCCGATGAAAGCGCCATCGTTCTCCTTGGAATACTTCCCGACAGATGCTGCAGAGTGGAGCATGGAGCGGAGGAGTGGCTACAGCTCGGCAGTAACTACACCCCGAACGTCGCAGACGCCCGTTGTCTTTTCCGATCCGCAGAGCCCAGATATACTCTGGATGGGAGATACATCTTCACAGTCGTACTCGACTGGTGAGACCCCGCCACACAGATTCTTCAAGGACCATCATCTCAATGAGATAGACCACACTCAGAGCCTTTCCACGTCTCCAAATGACCGCGCTATCCGTCGGTCCCAGTCCGCTCTGGCATCAACATTCACTTCAGGCATGCCACGTGGGTTTACTTCGTTGACGTCCACATCTCCTCCAGGGCGCAAACGCCCCAGTCCAGCCGAGAGGATCATGGAAAATATATCCCATATTCATGGTAACATTACCTGGGGAGGTTCGATATACTTCGGAGCGCCTTCGGAGGCCACAGAGACAGCAAGAACGTCAGTGTCAGATGACGAGTTCCGCAGAGACGAGCTCGTCTCCACGATTCCGGTTAGCGTAACCGTGGCTGTGGCAAACGAATCGGCATTCGATGACGACGGATGGCTTGCTCTGCCTCTGCTGGACCCCAGCCGTGGTCCAGATTATGCAGGCTATCGCTACGCCTATGCTGAGATGCTGCAGATGTGGCGTCTCCCTCTCGCGCGGTTGGAAATCATGAAGTTCAACGTGCTTGAGGAGGGCAGCTGGAACGGAGGCGCACGTCTCAGCGCTGACAGCAGCCGCATTGAATCAGCCATCCACGATGTCAGCCAGTCTGCAACAGGCACGACCTCTCCTACAATTATACTCGGTGGCAAACGCGAACAACTCCACACGCTGCAAGCGTCCGGCCGTGGCCTCGACGTGACAGGCATCTGTCGTGTCCATGAGATGCAGCTACAACCACTGCAGTATTCCCAAAACCCCTCTCTTGGAGGGGCCGTCGGTGTTTGTGAGAGATGTAGGCGCACGCAGACACAGCTTACGTGTGTGTACTGCCACGAGCCCATCAACGCGCTCTACCCGGCTTGCCTGGGCTGCGGGTGTGTCTTCCACGAAAATTGCCTAGCTGAGTGGCATAGTATGGGGGAGATTGAGTGTCCTGCTGGGGACGATTGCGACTGTGTCGAGGAGGCAGACAAGGGTCAGGTCGAGACCTGGGTGGCCATGAGGGCGGCTTTGGGGATGGGGCGCGAGAGGACCGAGACTTACGGCCACTCAAGGGCGAAGACCAGTCACGGTGAGAAGGACATCGCGCGGGAACGGAGTGGCAGCGGCAGCGGCAGCGGCAGCGGCAGCGGGAGTACCCTGTCCTCCGGGGCTGGGCTTGGCAAGGCCGCGGTCATGGTGAGCAGACTCAGACGAAAGTCGGCGCCGGCGCCATTTTCGATAGGCCCTGAGGGCGATGCTGCTGATGATCAGTCTTCTACCCCTGCAGTCGGGCCGGACTCCCCTGCAAGCGTCTCGGGCTTCCAGGTGGTAAGATCGCCTCTCGAGCGCGAGAGTGACGGCGACAGCCTCGCCTCAATGCCGTCGGCGGGCTCTGCGAACACGCCTGCCAAGCCAAGCCCCCTTGGCCCTGGAGTGTCTGCTGCGAGGGTAAGCTTGGGGAACAGGCTGAAAAGCCTCGAGGCTAGAAGACCGAGTGGCTTCAGGCGGAAGAGTGGTGATAATGAGGGTGGCCACGGTGCCGGTGGGAGTGGCAAGAGGAGCAAATAATGAGCAGTGCAACTTCATGTATAAGGATTATGGGGGCATTTCGGCGTGTGTGTTGTACTCTGGTTTTGCACTTTCAGCTTTCGGGATAACGACTTAATACCCATGCAGGATGTACTGATGCTAAATCTACAGTCCTACCGGAAAGTCAACATTGACTCCGCAGTGTTTCTCGATCGAATCACTTAATACTCGGGCCGCTCAAATTTGACAGGCAGGCCAGGCTCCATTCGCGGCGCCGTCGTTACCATGGCAGACGTGCCTAAACGCGTCCCGGAAGGTGACACATTTCCCTGTAGTGCTTACCTGGTAAGGCGTCTTATAAAATGCTCATCAATGCCACCCACATTTTCACACTGTTCCTCCGTAAACGTCTCGGGATGCACAGCGCCTTTCCCGGCGACAAGAGTTCGCGAATGGTGGTCATCAGCCGCTAGCTCCCGAGCCGCTGCCTCGTTTGCAGCCATCTCCGGGCGTGCGAGGCGTCCATCTCATACAAGTACCGTGGCGGCAGGTGGTCGGAATGACGCTGCGGCTTGTCCCCTGTCTTCTGGAACATGTCTCCCTCGAGCTCCGTCCGCGCGGTTGCCCTACGCCTGCAGCGGCGTTGGTATATAAAGACACCGAGGGCGAAGAGGCAGATTGCGGCGATTCCGCCGGTGACTGGTCCCGCGATCCAGGCTCTGCTTCTCTGGGTGTCTGAGCCCGTTAAGAAGATCAGGTCAGTCCCAGCACCACGGTAATGGTCAGTCTGAACAGCTGCTCGCCTGTGGATGAAGAACTGCTGGAGAGAGAGAGGTCTGCGCTGAGGGGTCGCCGGAGGTGGGCGACGCAGTGGACAGAGGCGCGAGACTCATAGGTGTGGCCCGGATCTGATTGATCTTTTCTTGGAGCGTGTGCATCTGCGACGAGTAGGTGGAAGGCACCGCAGCCGAGAACCACGAGGGGACCGATGTCGCCTCCAAGGCCGCGTACATCAAGCTCGTAGCGTGCCCCGTCACGCTCGCCGCTCTGGCGGAAAGACTCACAGAGTGAGCGGGTTCGCTGAAGATGGATGCAGGAATATGGACTATTTGTATTCTTTGATTTAAACAGTGACTTTCCAATCTACTTCTGCAAACCAGTGTTCTGTTAGATGCCACTATTTTGCACTATATGTCTTAAGTGTTGAGCCGTGCCTAGTCTCCGCCGCTATTCGCGCCGGCGAAAAGGTCACTCTATAAGTCTCTGCAATTTGTTTTTGATTATAAGATTCCAGGGCAGTTAATCCTTCAGGATGCTTTCTGGTCATGAAGACACCAGTTCCATCGATAGGGTAGGGACGTTTGCCTCGTCTCGCCTCGCCGGTATAAGCATATGCTGTTGATTAGCTCGTATTATACATACAGCGATTGAGTCATCCCTCGATAAGTTTATGATAAGACAGGAGTCTCCTATATGAATTAAGTGGTTTTGTTTTTAATCCGTGTACGTACGCTTCTTAAGCAGTACTATATGAATTAAAGTCCCCAATTTGAAGCTAAACAGGTTGGAGGCAATCATAGAGTTTAATATTCCAACTTATATTTTCCATCTTCTCTCAACCTATGCCCCTTCTCACACAGAGTAGTGTCGATAATCATTGTCAGAATATCTGTGCTGCCACATTGGTGGCGGCTAGGTGCTCTCTATCAAGTCCCGAATGGTCGATATTCGCGGACTTGGACTTATGGCAGGCGATCGAGGCCAGTGGTTCCGTCGTAGAGACCACCTGAGCATCCCTGGTGAGTTTTGCGTGGATAAAGTCGATGAAATAGGTGTGGTTACTTCTGGAATCCCTCGGGCTTCAGAGAACAATGGTGGCGGCAACCACTCCTTTTCCTGAAGTGAACAGTCATATCGAGGCTATAGGTTATGGTTTGTGACTGAGTGTTTCTCTGGGGTTTGCGATGCGAGGTCCATTTAACTGGAAAGGTTGTGGTAGGACCCCATGATTTGCGCTGTATTGAAAGTCTGGCAGTGCTCTTCTCTGGAATCGGAGGCACCTCTTCGTCGGTTCGGTGCAATGTGGCAGTGTTCATCGTCGCCGGCTCTAGCGAGGAAGAGGGCGTTGCATATGGCTTGCTTGTCGACGATTGTAAGCAGGATGATGGAGGACGTGGCAAAGTCTCAGGAACGTATTCTCTAGTGATCCTCGTATGGATCTCCACTTTGAATCCCGGAAGCTGTATGAGACGCTGCGGGTGTAGCCTTTTCCGGAGAGTTCAGGCTTAGTCTGAGGTGTTTGGGAGTCTTTCAACAGTCCTCTTCTCAACTGCAAATACTCGTCCATTGTCGGCAGGCATATAATATGAGTCCTAAAGCTATTTCGATTTGCCTTGACATTTTGAATGACCGGTTAGTTATGCTCTTCGGAAGTGAACACCAAGACAAGCCAGAAACCCCTGGAAGATTGATGCTTGCGCAGCTATCGGCTTACCCGAACAAACCCAGTCTCGCAAAGTCCAAAGTTGGGTCTTTCGCCTCTTGTACACAAATTACAAGCACCATTCGGACCAGTGACATTGCTGTTTCCAACTAAAAATGGAACGTCGGCACAGCTAGAAATTATCCATATACAACTGCTGGAAGGCTTGCACTTTGAAAGACGCCTTCAAAAGTATAAGGGACGCTCAATCTCATTACTCACACTTCCAGCACCGCTATTGCGAGGCATACGGGCGTTCGGTCCAGGCGATCGAAGTCTATTTGCGAGAGCATCCTCAACCAGCCCAATGAGAAAGAAAGAAAGACAGAGGAAGACAATGCCATCTGATATTACCCTGCTTCTCCTCAACGAAAGGGCTGACTGTGGTGCTTTCATCGCCGTCGGACTTTCTCGCGCTAGCAAGCATTGGCGAGCAATGAACGGCGTGAGGTGTAATATCTCTGTTGCTCTGCCGGGACTGACGCCACCACGCCTTACTGATCGATACATCTAAGCGCATCACCACTTAAAGTCCCCGAGACTCATCGAACACAGACGGCGAGGCCTGCCTCTCAGACTAGCCTGGCCGTGGCACGCCCTGCCTGGGAGCCGTCTCCTACCATCTCTGTCCATGGGCCAGTCAAGAGCCCCACTACTCCCTCCTCCCAGACTCCCGCGAGCCCGCAGCGGCAAATGCCCTGATACCAGCAACAACAACCCAGCCCGCGACGGCGACCGTCACGGCCAGCCTGAGCTCCCTGGCGACGCCGACAACGGTCGGGCTGATGGTCAGCGTGTGGACGTGGTTGATAGCGCCCGAGTGCTCGGCCGCGAGGGCGAACGACTCCATCGGTGGAGCCCCTTCGTTTCTGTGCTGTATGAGTTGTTGGGTTCTTTGTATGTATGAGCTTGCCTCTTATAGGGTTATATGCGTCTCTGGTCCAGCCTGGCAGACGACGACGGTTTTGTCTCGGGCTGGGATCTCGAGGTCTGTGGTAGCTTGAGGCCGCGGTGGAACTCAAAATGAATTAGTGAGATTGAATGGGGAAATGTCAGCCGCGAAGATGAGAGCAATTGTGATGTGATTGGTGCAGAGGTGAGTGAGGCCACGATGTTGAAGTTAGAAGATCGATGACCATTCCAAGGTCATATAATCACAGAAGCAGGGTTGGGGTCCTGAGCGGGCTTTGGGGGGGAGGGGGGGGAACTGGTGAGGATGCCGCTCTGTGCGATCTGTTTTGAAGTCAGTATGTCCGGTGGCCGACCGGTAGCAGCAGTAACTCAATCACGGTGGCGGAACATGGTGAAAAGCTCGCCCAGTAGCAGGATTCATCGTGGAAACGCGTTCGCTAGGTTAGACGATTGCCAAATTCTAGCCATGGCCGGCCTCTGATGGCCGCATCTGCATTGACCGGGGTCTTCTTCCCCTGTCTTCTATTTCCAAGACGCAACAGAACATTGCATCCTCCAAACTCAGCCGAGATCCTTCCCTGCAAAAGAAATCCCAAAAACTACCAAGGACCTTTTCCATTGACCAATTCTCTGATATAAAACACTCCTCTTTTTTTTTTTTCCGGTGCAACGCCTTCGGGACCGCCCCCAAATGCTGGTGAAATTCGAACATGTAAACTCTGTTGATGGCTTGTCGGAGAAAAATGCGGCTGTCCACGGTTGTGTATATAGAACCATTTGCTCAAAGTAGATAGGAAGAATATAATGACAATGAAATGAGCGTCGTGAGACGTCTGCGTCTTTGCAAAGTTTGGCATCGGCTGGAGCAGAAGTGGTATCAATGAGTAAGCTCGCACAAAGATTCCAGGACCTTGACGCCAGACAATCAGGACCCCTTTTTTGAAACGGCCGAGTGAGTATATAGTCTTGAGGGCAAAAACAAAATGTCGTAGGAGATTGGTCTTTGAGGTTGGGGGGGAAAGTAGTAGAGATAAGGTTGGCGCAGCTGTGGCCCAAAGGAGAAGCGAATAGACCAATCATAATATGACGCATTTTGGATGATCCTTCTTCCTCTTCCGCCGTCGTCTCTTCCTGCTGTGCTCGTCGTATTTGTATCGCGTCTCGAAAGTCTCTTCGTCCATTGCCTCTATGGCATCATCTACCCTCAACATCTGTCGACATATATCGATGAAGACTTCATCGACGTTCGCTGTTGCCGCCGGTCAGATTCCATTGCCACTGCCCACAGAGGTCTTGTAGCAGGCACTTACTCCTGGTCCTGGCGCTGGCCTCGTAGTAAGGAGCTCCCCAGTCTTGTGAGACGGCAAATGCTTTCGTACGCGGGACTTCTCTCTGATCCTCGAGGTCGGCTTTGTTCCCGATGATAACGATGGGCACTTGGTCCCTGTCTTTGATGCGCAGGATCTCTTCTCGAAGGCCATGCAGCTCATTCAACGAGGATCGTGATGTGATGCTGAAGACGAGTAAGAATCCCTGGCCATTTTTCATATACACGTCTCTCATGGATGCTGCAGCAGGTTAGAGGGATAGTCCAAAAAGGGGCCCAAAGGGGCGTGTCTCACTAAATTGCTCTGTTCCTGCGGTGTCGAGGCTGGACATGTGTTAGCCCACGTGAGGCTCTACGAGACATCTTGTTCGAGACACCGACTCACATTTCTAAGACAACCTGGCGTCCCTGAGCCTCGTGTTAGTTTCTTGTAGCGGGGGAGATAATTTGTAATGCTAGGCACATACATCCACAGCGAGTTGCTTCTGGTACGAGTCCTCAATCGTTGGATCATAGCTCTCGATCCATTCATTGTGGACGAATTGTGCTACCGGTAGTGTAACTGGTCAGTTACGCAGCTTTCAGGTGGACCATGGTTCTGGGGAGGTTTTGGACAGGGAGCTCTCGACAGGGGGGGGGCTACAGGAGATGCCCATGTCGATGGGTGGGCTCCACTCACCAGTCAAGCAGCTCTTCCCGACGCCACCTAGTGAAGGAAAAGAGGAAGCCCCAAATGTCAGTCCAGCCGGGCATAACTTTGCGCATATTCCCACGCAAACATATGTGCACACGCACACGCACACGCACACGCACTGGCACATGCACACATACACATAAAATGTCGCAAACATGAAGGGGGGTTGGGTTTTGCAACGGGATATGTTGCGGGGCACGTGCTCACCTGCTCCGAGTACGACTACCTGGAACTCCCGACTTCGAGTCATGTCAGCTGGTGGAATTGTTCTAGAAGGTAGGGGTGGTTGGCGGGTGGTGGGTGGACCGTGGGGTGACCTACAACGCTTGATATCTTGAGTGCGGCATGGTTTTCAGCCGAGCCTAGGAGCGCATGCATTCAAGCCTGACTCGAAGACGACGTTGAAGCGAGTGCCCCGGCGAAGTCGAAAAGTCAATGCCTCAACAGCCGGCAAATCAGGACCGGACAGGCTTGCGACAGACTTCGCCAAGGCCTGTCACAGAGTCGCAGGGAGGACGATATGGAGATCGCTTGGTGATTGAGTTCGGCATGCAGCAGGAGTTTTCCAGACGCAGGTCAGGATGAGAAGTCGGGTTTGAATCTTGGGATCGGCCTGGTCGAGGTCGAGGTCGATTGACGCCGAGGAGCAACCTGACGGCCCCTGAGCCGCGGGCACAGGCAAAGGCGCGGGCGCGTAATCCCTTCTCTTCCTTCCCGGGCTCCTTCCTTCCTTCCTTCCGCCCGCGTGGGTTTGGGGGCTGGGGGCGACGGGACGATCGAGGAAGAAGAGTGAGGGAGAGGGTGGGGAGGCTGGCTGGCTTGGTGCACCGAAGGAGAAATGATGGTCGTAGACTGAGGTCCAGGGGCCGGTGGGCAGTTGCCAACTACCAGGTAAGGAGCGTGGCGTCCAGCGACGCAAAAGCAAAGATATGAAGACAGACAGGCGCGACAGAGTTGTGGTCGTGGTGGTACGAGGCGTTTAGACGGCTGGGGAGGTGAAAGGCGGTTGGCGGCCGCTTGTGACAGTGCAAGCTTGCAGGCTCGCAGGCGCAGAGGCAAAGGGTCGCGCGCAGGGCCCAGGCAGGGAAAGGAGCCGAAAGAAGTTGTGGGAAAAGCCGCGGGCGTGGCGCGGCGCGGCGAGGCAGGCCAAGGTAATGTTCCGAGGGCCAGGCCGGTCGAATCGAGGACTGGAGGGCCTGGGGAATGGGTTGAACGGCACTGGCCTGGTCGGCGGCGTGGAGAAGTGTGTGTGTCTTGTTCGCCGAGGGGGCGGCGGGCCTCTTGAAGCATCAACAATAAAATAATAACAACAATGTCGACGAGGCCGAGGTGTTAGCGCAGGCGGGTGTCGCAGGCTCGGCAACAAATTGACCAGGCCCCCCTTCTCGACCAGTGTTCCCACGTTCCGCGGCAGGTAGGTAGAATAGCTTTGTACCAGTAGCAGCAGAGTTTGGGCTTGGGGGGGTAAGCCGGGAGGAGCCTCGTTAGGACGGGCTTTGTGGTCCGTGGTTACCGTGTGAGTAGTGGCGCTACAGGCGCAGGTGATGGGGACACCAATTAACGCCCCAACATGTGTAGAAGGGGGCAAGCCAAGAGTCCTAAGCGTTGATGGGGGGTGATCGATCAGCCCTGTGTGGTCGACGGAAGATTTTTTTTTGGGGGGGGGGGAGGAAGCGAGGGGACAGGAAACAGTCCAGAAACAAAAACGAATGGAGAGGGCAGCAAAGGTATGCGTGCAGGCTGAGAGGAAGGATAGGTGAGGTTTGACGGATTGTATGTATGTATGTATACCTGTGGTGTGTAGTAGGTGGTGTAGGTATGGCGGACGTACTAAGTACCATACGTACCTGGCGGCGAGCGTATTGTATGGTGTCCGTAGTTACTGCGCTGGTCCTGCCTGCTTCTTTCCACTGTGAGTACCGAGGTACCTCTTAGGCAGGCAGCTCGGCCCATCCAATCGAGGCAGGGTTGCAGCTTCAAAAGCCGGCCAGGGTCCAGAACGCAGAAATGCAGGCAGAGCACAGAGTACAGAGTGCAGAGTGCCGAGCGCAGAGTGCAGGATGCAGGATGCAGACCGTCCATAGATCAATTGTGAGCGATGGGAGATTTGATCGCTTGGAGGTGCCGGAGTGGGCGGCCAGCCAGGGGGGGTCATAGTGCTAATAAAAGTGCGAGGTAGGGATTGTGGTGGTTGTGGCTGCATTTGCAGCCGCGGCCGCTGCTTGTTGCTGGTCGCCTCGACTAGGTAATTTATCGCTGTAGACTGGCTGACTGACTACTTTGCCCGTTGAGGCGTCGAGAGAATTACATCAATTCTACGAGGACACAGCAACCCACGGCTTGGTTTCGAAACGTGGGAAACCTGAAAATTGAGCCTGTCTTTGACTGGCCCGGGCGGGATGTGCCTCGTCTGTCTGCGACTTATCATGTCGTGACACCCTGGGCCACGGTACATGATGCACACGCATACATACATCGAGTCCCTGTGTCAAGGGCATATTGCCGAGGTTCAACACACACACATCCACACACGCGCACACACACATATCTCGGCCACGCAGACAGGCAGTCCGCAGTCAAGGTCGAGGTCATGGTCCAAGTCCTTGTTCGGGGACGGCGACGGCACACACCCACATTGCTGGCACGCGGACGTAATTAACGAAACTTGCCTGGGGGGGGGGCTCCGGCATGAGCTTGGTTCTTGCTGGACTGCGCGGTAATATAAGCACATCACAGATGTCATCTCCCACCTCCCACCTCGCTTGCTGCCCACTCTCACTCCTGAACCAGGCAATAGCCACACATCCATGTACTTTACTTGACTAGGCACAGTAAATACACATGTATCTGTCGGCGTCTCCTCGTGTCAGGTGTCAGGTGTCAGGCAAAAGAGAGAGAGAGAGGAAAAAGCCCACTGCAATGTTTTGTGTGCCCCCCATGCTCGTTTCTGAGCCTGACACGACTGCACAGTCAACAGCCAAGGCCAGGTGGACTTGTCCGGCACTTCACTTTGCACGCTTTGCATTTTCCCGCTCTTCCACTCTCCCACTCTGCCAGACTGCCAGACTGCCAGGACCGCCAGACAGTACACAGTAGGAGAAACAATGCATCTGGGAGAGGGACAATGGAACCCACCCTTCGGTCGGGAGGCTGGGGGCTCCCTGGGCAGGAACCGCTCTCCGGCCCGGGAGGCCAATGGGAGGGTCTGGATGCTGCGAGTCAGCTGCAGGCTGGCGTTCTTCCTGAGCTTCCCCGAGCACGACCCCTGGCCGCCTTCTTTTCCCCTTCGACTGAACCATTTCCAATCGCGTTAGCCCTCGGCCGCTTTTTTCTCAGTCCTCACCACCAGGTTGATGACAAGAACCACTTTCGCGATCCACTCGCCCACCTCATCCACTGCAGAACCCAGTCGCCATGCAGCTCGAACAAACCTTACGCCCCACTGTAGCCGAGCACTACGGGCACAGTACCTTTGTCTCCATCACACGGTACAGTCGACCTGCGCAGCGCCAGACTGCCATCATCATCAGCATGTGTCGGCTGGCGCGAGACGAGCCCTGTTTGTCACTACCTATAGGCACTCACACATGCCATGTGCGTGCTACACAGTAGCTGCTTCGCAGTGGGTAGCTGTGACAGCTTGGAGCCGACTACGGTATGCCTTCGACAGAATGTACATGTAACCTTGGTGCTCCTCACCCTTGGCTGCGACTCAAGCTCGCTGTCAATGCTCCTCCACGACTTCACCAGCCCCGCGAACGGTCCTGTACCCCGGTCAAGTCCGACAATGAACAACGACGCTGAGGTCCACCAATGATGACTTCATCGCGATGACCACAGCAGCCGATCCTCAGCGCGGGACCGGATGAGCCATCGAATGTCCCCGTTATTTTCGGACACCGAGCCCACCTTCACAGCAGCGTCCGTGCCGGACACCACCTCGTCTCAACACAACATTGCTTGTGGTTGCGTATATTTTCTGCAAATCTGCATGCTGCAACTCGTCGGGGCTCCTGGATGGTCTTCAACTGCTCTCGAAGCCTAGACATGCTCTGGTGTCGTCGTTCCTTGTTTACTGGCTCCTTGCTTCCCTGTCTTATATCTCACGTTTCTTAAGCCCCGATGCGGGCGACCCCAGGTCCCAGGGGCCTGGGTCAGCAAATGCTCTATTACAGCTTTGACAGCCTCGCGACCATTTCACCCTCCATTGTCTATTACCGACACCTTTGGGCGCAATGCTTGTCATACGTAAGGCGCCTTGATGGCTCCTGCTGTGGTCGAGACGTCCCTGAAACCACCACGCGAGTAGGATATCTGTCTCGATTAGCAGCTCCGAGTCAGCAGTCAGGATTCTCTCCGCCAGTATCCAGCAAATCGGGACGAAATGCGTCGCTCTCTCCGTGACATCCTGTGCACTGGCCGACAGGCTTGTTGCTCGCAAGCATCCGGCAAAAGTAGGGCCATCGCCGAAGTGACTAAAACGCACATTACTAGGGCCATCCCAAGAGGCCAGACTCTCGCGGGGATTCCGACGATTGCTACTCACCACTGAGCAGCTCCAATCGGAAATGCCCTTCATCCTGATCCGGCGCACTCCCCCATGGGGAAAAACAACTGCACTGTGTTCGCATTGCAGGCAAAAAAGTATCTGACCATGACACATGTTGCTTCTTCTCCCAGTCTGAGCGACTTACAACACATACATGCTCGTGGCGCTTGGCCGTCAACCCGCCCACCAGGCTAATGCAGCACATCAACGGCTGGGCGTCTAGCTGCATCCCTCATGCATAACCGGACGCCCACGCTACACTGCATCTGTAGACAAGCTGTTGGTCGCGTACCTAGCCACGAACCGTTGGGGGGCTGATGTTGGGCCGTTTCACAACCACTCCGTGGTCTACAATGCATGATCTGTCACTCTGGCGATCCCATTGCAGGGCAATTCTGCGGCTCACCAGTGCCACGGCGGTGTCACTCCAGGAGGCATGAACCGCACCGAAATCACAATTTATCTGACCTGGGATCGCAAAACCCCCCCAGATGAGGTGAGCACCAGCCAGCATTAAGGAATCCACACTCTCTGTTGGTCACGGTAATCACACAAAATAGCTTGCCCGGCCGTCCGTCAGAACGAGGGGTCGGGGGCGACTGTTTGAACCGGAAAGGCGTCCCGACCATCAAATGAGGCCATCGCTCCCCTTGGCTGGTGTGCAAGAGGCTGGAGCCTCTGAAGCCTCGCGCTCTTGACTTACGAAACCAAACATTGGTTGGTCACTAGGACGAGCCCCTTAAACGCCCACGATCCATGGCTGTGTCCGGGCGCAAATATGTTGCGGAAAAGACCACGCCCCGTGCAGGTGTGCCCAGTCTTTACAACCGTCTGTCACCATCGGAAGTGGCTTTAATCTTGTTTCGTCGATCGAGGGGGAAAATCGAAACTATTCCCTCGAGATCCTGGGGCCATTTCGGACCCCTCTTCTTCCCGAAACAATGACACTTCCTTTCGACACAGGGATATGCCAAGTGGGCATCAGAATCGCCAGGGTTACCATCCACAGTCTTCTTCAAGTGCCCCTCTCTCGAATTCCTTTCCCAGTCTGTCCAGCTCCGTGCTCCGGTGAGTCGTCCGCCGAACTCTTGCCTCCGGCTACGGCCTGCAACGGCTGCTCGGCCCGAGCTTCAACTACTGTGCCCTCTTCGGCGTCCTTTTGACGGGCGCGTCTCTCCTTCCTGCTGTTCCTCTCTGCGAACCTGAACAGGGTGCCCAGCTCCTCATGCTCCAGTGCGATTTCATCGAAGGTCTTGCCTTGCTCTCCCGCTTGTTTCCGGACCTCGTACGTTCTGATGAGCCAAATGATGTGGGAGGCGAAGATACCAAGCTCCAGGACCACACTTCGCAATGCCCATTTTCAGCATTTGTGGAAGTATACAATGATGGATTCTGGGAGACCCCGACTTACCAAATTATATACAGCACACCTCCTAACAAGTCAAACGTGTTTTGTGCAACTGTGAGTGTTCACGTTAGCCGAGTCCCGCAAGTCCGGTGTAGGGCTTGAGGGGAAACAGAAGCAGACAGGCACATACCAAGTGCCATTAGTGAGAAAAAAGCGCCGCCACAGTCCATCGTTAAAAAGATCTGCCGACCTGTCAGCCTCGAAATGCTCTACCCTGCAACCAACCGTAACAGAGAGTGGGGATAAACACCAACCCAATTGATACCGATCACCCTTCCTCTTCTTTTCCAAATCTCGCCATAAGGCGGTAGAAGACCTGCAGCAAGGAGCACAGATGCTAATATACCCACGACCAGCACCGGCGTCTCGTTGCCTCCCAGGTAAATCGGCTATTTCTGTTGTCAGCAACCATCCTTGTCCTCGAAACTTTCATTGGAACAAACACGCTAGAGCATGATACAAAGAGATACATTCTTGTATTTCCGCCATCTCTGACCTTATTTTCCAATTTGTAACACACATGTAGAATCAGGACTGCACTCACCCGCAAGGTCAGGATCAAAGCAGCCTCGACGCCGGCACAAGCGGCAGCGACGGCGACGCCCATCACCGCGGCGGCCCAGGCGCGCCAGCCGCGGCCGTAGACGAGGACCTGGGCCCAGCTGACGAGACAGAGCCCCATGAAACACTGGGGCTGGACCTGGATGGGCACGTTGAAATTCTGGACGATGCTGTAGGCACCGAAAGGGACGCCGCATGTGGCCCAGAGGAACATCATTGACGCAGGCAGGCCATCGGTGGATTTCGTGCGCCAGTTTGTCCATATCTGTGGTACGAGCTGTATGCACCACAGAATCGTGCCTATAGTCCCGAGAACGGTCGCCGCGACAGGGATAGAGGACTGAGGCGCCATGCTGCCCTGTGTCTGGTTCCCTCGGGCTGGGAGAGGTGAGGAAGCGCCTATGATGGCATGTGTGACCGGCCCGACGGCGCTGGGGTATGGGCTGGGGCTGGATATAAATGCCGTGTTTATGCCCGGGAGAATTGTGGGACAGGACGGTGCCGGATCGGCCTGGTTTCGGCCCCTGGAGGTTGTTTTTGGCAATAGAAATTACAAGTTCTCTGTGAGCCTGTGCCACCACTATCTCCGTGTGGTTGCCAAAGTCTCAAGCAATATGTACGGTTGAAGAGCGACGGCTTGGTGGTGTATAGAGTCCTGCAGTATCATTTCCCAGAAGAGTGGCCAGACCAAAGACCGAATGCGCGGGCGGGCTGATATGACGAGCACGACAAACACGGCCAACACGACCGGGGAAAACACACGAGTTATTGAGCCCAGAGAGTTTGTGGCCAGGGGCCAACTCAAACACCACTGCAGAAGCTTATCTTGTGCGCCCATCCGGCGAGGCGGCCAGTTGAAGACCGGGGGCCCGCCGTGTGGTTGAAACAAGAGATAAAAGTATCGAGAAAGATGGTGGTGCAGGTTTGCACGGGCAGCCTTGAAGCTGTCAGTGAACGGCGAGCACCTCTACTCGGGCCCTCCCCGCCCACCCTCAACGACACTATCAATCCGGCCGGGTGTGCTTTATCCCACATTTCTCATGCTCTTTACTCAATGCAGCCTGGGGCGCGGCTGCAAGTCAGTACCCACGTTTTCTCTGCCGGCGCTGCTCCGCGCCCATTTGATGATGACGCTCGCTGGGACCCCGGGACGGGTTTGCCGATCGCGGTCCGGGCTAGGAGATTTAACTCCGTGGTGCTCTAGCCAAAAGGGGTGGTAAATTGATGGATGGGAGGGAATAAGGCGGTCTTCTCTGGCCATCACAGAGGCATTGAAATAGGAAGGAGTCAACGAGGCAAGGCGATGTAGTTCGGCATACATGCAGCTCATGTCAAGTAACAGACAAGCGGCTGGTTTGAGTGCAACCCATCAAGATGCACATGCATGCTGCCACACTGTGTGCGCCGAGTTGCCAAAATCTCATTGGGCCCGTGTCGTGCGTGTACTGTGGTGTGTGCAGGCACCCAAGGCCTGCGAAACACAGTCTGAGGGCTGATCCAGCACTGTACCACCCACGAATTTTCCAGCCTTGGAGAACACGGGCTCACAAATTTTCACTGTGGCTAGACACTTACAAAATCTCGAGTACAGAATTCATTCAAATTTCACAAGCAATCATAACCCAAAACCTCATTTCGTCTCACTACTCTCAAGAAAGGATTTGGACTTCTAGAATTTGAATTGATTGGAAACCTTTGTTCGTCGTCGCTCGACTGTCCCGCACCTTCGCCTTCTTAAAATTAAGACACTGGGTCTCCGATTTCTGCAACCCGCAGGCAACAATGTCAGGACCACCCGCTCCTGCGCCGTCGGCGGCGTCCAAGGCCAAGTCGAAGAAGAGGAAGGTGCAGGACGACTCACAGCCCGCCCGTGCCAAGAAGCAAAAGGCCAGCAAGTTCGAGGAGGACGAGGAACAGCTCGACCTCGAGGCAGGGGTGAACACGGCTTTCGTCAGGATGGACCCTCAGCTCCTTGCAGACCACATCGCCAGGCAGACGAAGCGCTTCGGCACAGACCTGAGTTCCGTGGAGTTGAG
Organism: Diaporthe sp. PMI_573; assembly: GCA_021399435.1. Lineage (NCBI taxonomy): Eukaryota > Fungi > Ascomycota > Sordariomycetes > Diaporthales > Diaporthaceae > Diaporthe > Diaporthe sp. PMI_573. Next base: position 67,865 of record JAJTUP010000036.1, read on the forward strand.
CGACCTGTACATCAGCGCGAATGCCGTCCGGGACACGACCGACTTCACCAAGGTCAGAGTCAAGGAGAATCTGCCCGACTTCCTGGAGCAGTTTGCGGCGGGGCCCGATGAGAAGGACGCCAACGCGGTGGAGAAGGAGACGAAGAGGCTCGGGGAGGCGCCGCCCAAGGTCGGGGCGCCTCACACCATCATCGTGGCAGGCGCTGGGCTGAGGGCAGCCGACCTGGTGCGGGCGACGAGGAAGTTTCAGAAGAAGGGGAACGTGGTTTCGAAACTGGTGAGTGTGGTGGTGTGGTGGTGTGGTGGTGTGGTGGTGTGGTGGTGTGGTGGTGTGGTGTCTCCCAGGGAAGGAAAGGGGTGTTGCATCAAGAGCAGCTGCTGACGTGGGTTCGCACAGTTTGCAAAACATTTCAAGGTCGAGGAGCAGGTGCAGTTCCTCAAAAAGAGCAAGACCGGCATCGCGGTAGGGACTCCCGCGCGCTTGGAGGCCCTGCTCGACAATGGTGAGCGTCTTTCCCGGTCGAAGCCCGCCAGGATTCGGGATTTGCTAACAATTTGTCTGGCAGGCGCGCTGTCAATCGAGTACCTGAAGCGCATCGTGGTCGACGCTTCCCACATTGACCAGAAGAAGAGAGGAATCATGGACATGAAAGACACCATGATGCCTCTTGCCCGGTGGTTGACGAGGCAGGACTTCAAGGAGAGGTACGCGGCCGAAGAGACGCCTCTGGATCTTCTCTTCTTTTGAGTCTACGACAGCAACCGTTCAGCTGGACACTCGAAGAACGGCTCTGGGCATCTCGGAAGGGAGACGTGAGCTACGTGCAGGTACCTACCTACCTAGGTAAGTATTTGGATCAGTCTCCCCCACCCGCAGACTGTCTTGGGGCACCTGAATGCTTCGGGGAAGGCTTGCTTCAGTGGCTGGTGGAGACAGGACACAATGGTGGGTGGAGTTGTAGGGGCAGGCACCAGATTGCCCAGGAGCCATGCCTCCCTCCTTCTCTTCTCTTCACAACCAGCCCAAGCTCCTTGTGGAAGTCGACACAGAAACGGGGTGGTTTCTGCATCAGGAAACAGCAATACCTGCCTGCATTGTCAGCGGGAGCCGGGAGCTTGGTGAGTCCCACGGTCTGCCGGCTTCAACATCACGGAAGATGCCATCTAAATGGCCCACGCGTGAGGAAGGATATACCGCGGACGCTGTCTATGCCAGATAGCAATCCCATTTCATCCTCCCACTCGCTGATCTGCCCTTATCGGATCTCATGGGTGATGAGCAGCTCAACGCCACCAGGTCCCTAATATGGTGGCACTGACTGGGCACTGACTGCGGGCATTGTTGTTGCAATGTCTCGTTCCTTCCCAGTTAACAGGAGAACCTGGTCCGTCACCGGGCTCTCCAGTCCGCTCTTCACCAGTCCGCTCTTCACCAGTCCGCTCTTCACTCCAGATGATTGCATATCCAGGAGGAAGGCACGCCTTCGTTCCAATGCTTCCCTCAAAACTTCATCCCCCCCGGGGGACTGTTCTTCTCCTCTCCCTCTCCTCTTCTCTTCTCCAACAACATCCATCCATTCGCCGCCCACCATCTCAATCATCACCAAAATCCTACAACCATCGCGTTTATTGGACGTCACTCATTCTTGGCTTTTTTGAATCGTGTCTGATTGATACCTCGATCTTCTCTTCTTCTCTTCCACAGGCATTGCTCGCTCCCTTGCTGCGCTGTTTACATTGACGCCTTTTTTTTTTGGAGATCATCTCTTCGCGGGTAGCAATTCGATCGATCCTCTCCTCTCACACACACACTTTGCGTTTGATCAGATCATCAGTCGATCCACCAATCATTCAACATGCGTCCCGCCACTCTGTTGACCGCAGGAGGCCTTTTTGCCAGCCAGCTGACTTGGGCTCAACCCCCGCCCTCCTCTGCCGCTGCCAAAGACTCTCGTGCGTTCCCATGCCCGAGACATCTCTGCCATTTCTGCCGCATTACTGACACGCAAACCAGACCTGCAAAATGACAATCCCAGCACGCGGGATGTTCACCCCGCCCAGTTTGATCCTGAAAGCCTGGGCTTTCCTCACACCCTCAACATGAACCCCATGTCCCCGGAAGTTCAACTTGAGATCAACATCCACGTGGACGCTGTCCCACCCATCGACACCTTGAAGGCCACATCGGATCTCACCGTCACAGCTCTCTCTGCACTTACTGGCTCCACCGTCACCACAGTTTCGTCCATGGCTGGTGTGATCACTGTCTTGCCGGCTTCTGAACCTGGTTCCCCTACCCCTTCACCTGCTAATGCTGCAATCCCCTCCGTCCCCACTGGCCCTGTCAGCCTCTCCGCACACATCCGTTCTACCAACAGCTCACATATCTTGGGTGGTGCCAAGCTCTCCCTCGAAGGTGAGAAAGACGTCTCCCACCTCATTGGCGACGACTGCAATGATGGCGGTCTCGGTACTGGAGCCGGTCTCGGTGGCCCAGGTGGCCGTGGTAACCTCGGCGGTCCGGGCGGTCCGGGCGGTTCCGGCGGCCTGGGTGGTCCAGGCGGGCTCGGCGCCACTACCACTGTGACGGTCCTTGCCGTTCCTGCGGGCGGAAGTGGTCTGGGCGCAGGCGGTCTCGGTGGCAGTGGTCTCGGAGGCTCTGGTCTCGGCGGCAATGGCCTCGGCGGCAACGGTCTTGGTAGCAACGGAGCTGGTGCCTACGGAAATGGCAATGGTCTTGGTGGCTCTGGTCTTGGTAGCAATGGAGCTGGAGCATATGGAGGTGGTTCTGGCCTTGGAGGCGGCAACGGAGCCATGGACTGCGGAAATGGTAATGGTCTTGGCGGCTCCGGTCTTGGCGGTAATGGAGCCGGAAGCGGGCTCGGCAATGGCCTCGGTGGAAACGGGCTTGGCAATGGTCTCGGCGGAAACGGCCTCGGGGCTGGCGGGCCTGCGACAATCACGGTGCTTGCTTCTCCTGGTGGTGCTGGCTCAGGTCTTGGAGGTTCAGGCCCCGGGGGCTCTGGCCTTGGAGGTTCCGGTCTGGGGGGTTCCGGTCTGGGGGGTTCCGGTCTTGGGGGTGCAGGCGGCCTCGGCAATGGTCAAGATTGTGCCGGCCTGGGAGGTTCAGGACTTGGAGGCTCAGGGCTGGGAGATAGCAATGGCCTCGGCGGCAACGGGGGCCTCGGCGGACTGGGAGGTCTCGGTGGAGTCTCTGGTCCAACAACAGTCACAGTTCTCGCCTCACCAGATGGGTCACTTGGTGCCGGATCTGGTCAAGGATCTGGTAATGGGCTCGGGGGGTCGGGCCTTGGAAACAACGGCAATGGCCTGGGCGGATCAGGTTCCGGAGCCGGTGACTGCGAAGGCGGCCTCGGCAGCGGCAACGGCCTCGGATCAGGCGGTGCAGGCGGGCTGGGGAGCGGCCTCGGCGGCAACGGCCTCGGCGGCAGCGGTGCTGGCGGTGCTAGGAACGGAGCAGGCGGGGCCATCGTCTCGACCGTCGCTGTCGTCACCATTCAAGGAGGAGGGATCCGCGCTAGGACGCTTGAAGGTGCAGGAGACTCGAACCTGGCCTATGCAACGCAGTCGGCTTACTCTCCGGCGTACATCGCGCAGTCCTCAGCTTCTGATGGACGAGGCCCATCATCTCACCTAGCCCTTGCTGTCTAGGCCGCGGCAGTGTTCGGATCGTACATTCCACTGTCGACCCTTCTCGGAGTCTGATCGCCACCATCCACTGCCAACCGACAACAGCTTTTCTCTCGCAGCATCGACGAGCACTCGAGGCCACTTTGGCCTCTGTCCGTATCCTGTCGACTCTTATCTCTTACACGACAACACGAATTTGGCGCGGCGGATGGGATGGCTTGGTTGTTTTATTCTTCGAATCTTATGGAAAGGAGACCAGGGAGTGTCAGAGTAATGAGGGGGTTTCTCGTTTGCGGTCATGTATTCATTCAGCTTATGGGTGTTGTTCTGCTCAGACTTGATAGACTTCTAGACACGCCACAACAATGTTAGATGCTGCTGCTGCTTATGGCTACAAAAAGACAACTGCACCACCGCCTGCAAGTCACACTTGGCTGAATGTGCCCTCACTCCAGATACTCCCTCGCTTGTTGATGTAGCCTCAAGCAGGCAGGTGGTGAGCAGCACGCGGTTTGAGTCATTCCAAGCTCTCTTGTCTCGGAGGCCGGACGATGGGCCACAGAACACGGCTCGGAAGCTTCACATGGGATTCGACCCGGTTACAGAATCTCGGCCGGATTTGTAAGGCCGGACAGCATCATGGACAGCCATCCGGACTACGAGAAGACTCAGATTCATAAGCCACACAATGCGACTGGAATGAGCCGCAAAATGCCAAGAAAAGAAAATCAGGGCATGATGGGTCTTGGGCTATTTATTACCTGGGTGAAGAGACGGCGGTTAACTTAGTGGGTATAGGCTTATCTTATCTAAACTGCACTGGGAATGTTTGGCCGGAAAAAATAATCCCAGACAACTTATTTTCCTCGGCGGCAGAATTCCCTGCCTCGACTTACTCCCAACCCAATTCGCATATCCCCCGGTCCCATCCCCTTTTTCTAAATTCTTCAATTCTGCCGACCATTGCGCGGCCACTCAAGGTCGTACTTCCCTCAAAATGGCGAGGACAGCAGAGTCTGCCGCCCTCAAGGCGGAGAAATCATCGAAGAAGCGCAAGCTGAGCGACGTCGAGGACCCTGTCGATCAGCAGGAGGCCGACGACAAGGCGGCGCGCAAGGCCGCCAAGAAGGCGAAGAAGGAGGCCAAGGCAAAGGAGGCCGGCGGGCCAGCCACAAGCGACAAGAAAGAAAAGAAGGACAAGAAGGACAAGAAGGCCAAGAAGACGAAGTCCGAGCCCCAAGCTCCCAGCGAGGAGGAGGATGCAGTGGTGGAGGACGCTGGAAAGATAGAGAAGAAGAAGAAAAAGGCCGAGAAGGCACAGAAGAAGTCCGACGAGGGAGGCAAGAAGACCAAGGGAGAGAAGAAGTCTTCCAAGAAGTCCAAGAAGGAGCAGGCTGAGGAAGACGAGGAGAAGGAGCCAGAAGACGCGCATGAGCCCGAGGACGAGTCTGCTGAGGGAGAGGAAGGCGCAGCGAAGCGTGAGAAGTTCATCTGCTTCATTGGTATGTCTCTCTACCTCTCTGCACACTGTTAGTCAAAACCAACACGTATGCGATACTAACCTCCGCCGCCCGACGACACAGGCAATCTCCCCTTCACAGCGACCCAGGCCGACGTGGAGGCGCACTTCGCGTCGCTGAAGCCGAGCGCGGTGCGGCTGCTGACGGACAAGGGCACGGGCAAGCCGCGGGGCATCGCGTTCGTCGAGTTCGACAACTACTCTCACATGAAGACGTGCCTGGCCAAGTTCCACCACACCGAGTTCGCGGACCCACAGGGCGGAGAGGCGCGGCGCATCAACGTCGAGCTCACGGCGGGCGGCGGCGGCAAGACGGCGGCGCGCAGGGACAAGATCAAGGCCAAGAATTTGAAGCTCAACGAGGAGCGCGCGCGCCGCATCCAGGCTGAGGAGGAGGCCAAGGCCCTCGAGGGCAAGGGCAAGGGCAAGTCGGCCCGCAAGGAGCAGGAGACGAAGGAGGTCGAGGCAGAACCGCAGCCCGGGCAGCAGGACGAGGACTGGGTCCACCCTAGTAGGAGGGCGCAGATGAACTCGGGCGATGCCGACGATGCCGACGACTTTGACAGCGGCACCCGGGGCGGGAGGGGCGGGAGAGGCGGTCGCGGGGCTAAGGGTGGCCGTGGTGGCCGTGGTGGCCGGGGAGGTCGTGGGGGACGTGGTGGGCGAGGAGGCCGCGGTGCACCTCGCCGCTGGTAGGGGAATCAATCACCTTTGTTCCTGGGCTGCGGTTCATAGGGTGATCCGGGCGGACTGTGACACATCTTGCCTACGGCCCGGGCCCGGGTCACGGCCCCGGAGCCGGGGTGTCTGTCGGACAGGACTGGGGGGGGGGGAGGGACCCTTATTCGAGGTCCAACTACGCAAGACCTGCAAGCACGGTCCCTACCGGGGTTCGTTTGCCCGACCACAACACATTCACCGGGACCAGTCGCGGCGGATTTGGCCGTAGGGGATGCAATGCGAGACGGCAAAGTGGCAGAGTGAGACCACGGAGAATTTACCTCAGCCTCGAGAGCATAGGGTAGGGTACCATCACCCGAGCTAATCTGGCGAGAAGCTTCGAATGGCCGTTTCTCGAGTTCGAGGCCCGAACGATGCAAAAAGTAAGCCCCGTCGGACGACAGCTGGCGCGCACTCTATTCCTGGCTCATCTCAACAGCGCGGGGGAAACTTCGGCGCAGGGGCGTGGAGGTCCCAATTCAAGGTTGCCCAGTCGCGCAGCTCCGAAAGGCCGGGAGACGTGGCGATGGTGGCCAAGGTTATTGAACCCCTTGGATTTTCACTCTTGGAATCCGTTTGGCTATGATACCCCTAGTACCCCCAAATCAACTCAATAGACGGCATTTGGAGAATGAGACCCCATCATGAAAAGATTTTAGACGATACTTCTTCCTCTTCTACGGAAAACGCCATCGAAAATATCACATTTCCCATCTCTCTTGCAATGATGTTTGGGGTCAAAGGTGACGGTAGTTGGGTTGACATGTAGGAGGTTTCCGTCCCTCATGACCATTTCCATTTGAAGAACAAGAGACAAGATCGCAGCCCTTCCTCCATTTCCATGTTCCTCGGCTATCTACAGAAAAAGCAAACATCAAATCGTGGATATCCTTTGGTGACTGGCGTGAAATGCCCATTCTGCTGAACAGATCGCGAGAAAGCAAAAAGCGACGGCGAGGCGAGGTTTATAGTCTGGCACCTCATGCTCCAGATAAGTTGGCCCCGGCAGAGCTGGGACGGGACAGTGCGGTATCTGCGAGAGCCAGCGTGAATAGGCAGAAACGGGTGAATCCTGGCCGCGCGCCTCTCTGGCATAATATACGCCGTGGATTGTAGTATAACCTGGTTCCCGACCGTTCCCCGTTCCTCTCCAAGTCCAGCTCGTGGCGTGCCAGCCGTAAAGGAACACGCAATACAAGCGTTTCGCCAAACCCGTCCTTTCCGCCCTTCTATTTGACCGACGCTCGGGATATTCGGCTCATCCGTCCTTTCTAGAGGCTCTTTCCATCCGCAGCACAGAAGGGGCATATTAAACAAGTTCGGTCGACAGAGCGACAGGCTTCGGTTCGAATTCGACGCTTACAGAATGGTGCATTTCGACTTCTTGGGCTTGGTGGGTTGAGGCCTGGGATTGAGGACGGCACTAGACACGGCGTTGATTAGCGTTTGCGATCCTTCCAAGATGACGGGAATTCATCATTGGGATTGTCGTACCGGATGGCCTCGTCGAAAACACTCTTCAGGTTCCGTTGGGTCAGGGCAGAGCACTCGAGGTACTTGTGAGCCTTGATGTCCTTGGCGCACTTCAGCGCCTCGTCATACGATACCGGCTCCATTCTTTTCTGTCGGAGACTCTCCAGGGTCTGTGGGTCTTCTCGCAAATCGAGCTTAGTGCCAACGAGTATGATAGGGATGTTGGGCGCATGGTGGTTGATCTCTGGGAACCACTGTCTCATTTATCAGTATGCTATCCCGTGTTGCCTAGGCCAGCCGACCCGATGTGATAGGCTGGTGGGGAATTGAACGAACCTTGGCCCTGACGTTGTCAAAAGATGGCGGGCTGACAATGGAGAAGCAGATGAGGAAGACGTCTGTCTGAGGGTAGGAGAGCGGTCGCAGTCTATCGTAGTCTTCCTGTCCGGCGGTATCCCACAATCCCAAGCTGATTGGCTTTCCATCAACCATCACACTTGCAGAGTAGTTGTCAAAACTGTTCCAAAGGCATTGTCAGAATTATCGCCACCAGTGTTGTTGTTGACCGCTGAGGGGCTGGGGTTGAATGTCGAGATGTGACAGGGGCGGTCAACAAGGGCGGGATGCGCTGGCGTCACGTACACTGTGGGGATGTATTCGCCTGGGAAGGCATTCGTCGTGTATGAAATGAGCAGACATGTCTGGAAGCGTAGACGTCAGTACCTGAGATTGCGGGTTGCAGGCGATGCAGATTGACAAAGATGACTGACCTTTCCAACAGCACCATCACCCGTCACGACGCACTGCAGTTGATGGTTTGCATGGTTAGCCCGACTTGCACAAGCCCCTCAGGAGGGGGACGACAGCCACCTGCCATCCTTTTGTCTTGGGGGTGGCTGGACGGTGCACAAACCTTCAGAGACTGGACCCCGGGTGCAGCCATGTTGTGTTAAGAAATGCACTCGGGAGTGCGACGATGTGCAGAGGCTGAGGTGTGTTGTCGAGCTCCCAGGAGGTGGTGGGATGCGACGATGACCTTGGTTGGGATGTGTCGGTCGGCAAGGTGGAGTTGAAGCAGGATTGGTTTGGGTTGGTTTGGGTTGAACTGGACCGGGCTGGGCTGGACCGTGAAAGGCGGTCGCAGGTCGCTCGCAGGCAGGTAGGCAGGCAGGCAGGCAGGCTGGCTGGCAGGCAGGTAGGCTGGAGCAGGGCAGGGCAGGGCAGGGCAGGGCAGGGCAAGGGCAGATGCGATGGGTAGATGGAGAGAAGGTCGAGCAAGCAACCTCTTTGTGTTGCAGAAGAAGATGGACAGGTTAAAGGGCCCGGAGCTGTGTGGTTGTAATGCAATGGCGAAGGGTCACTGTCAAGATCCAGCTGCCGCATGAAAGTTAGAAACGTTTTGACACAGCCGGAACAGATCGATGCCGCAGGGAGGACGGGTCTACCGTACGGGCTGACGGGGAGGGAGGTGCAGGAGGCGCTGGTGTGTGTTGGCGCGGGTGGTTGAGAGGGAAGACCCGGGGTACCTAGGTCGGCCGGGTGGGTAGGGTGAGCGGTAGGTAGGTAGGTAGGTACACAAGCAAGCAGGAGTTAGGAGCAGCAGATGGAAACCGACCCTAGGCCGACTAGCGGGTAGCAGGACGGGTGGCTAGCGGGACCACCTTGAGGAGCTCGAGGGGGTCAAGGCGACAGGACGAGATAGCATGTACCTCTTGACCGCAGTTTGTATGACGGCGCTACCTGACCTAGCCCAGCAGGTACCCGACCCGATATTGCCAAGGTGGGGTGGGGTGAGTTGGGAGTGCGTGAACATCAAGGAGGGGACACCCCGAGTGGTCTCTCTGCCTCGTCGTTCTCGCCCTGTGCAGATCAAGACGGACCTGAGAAGTGCTGGGTGTGACGAAGGGAAGAGAAACGGGAATCCTGTGCAACTTACCAGTTGTGACGGTGGTGGATGGGTAGACGGATGGCCGGACGGATGCACACAGATGGCCGGCAGATTGAGTCGGCTTGCTCCCCTTTCCTGGGTTTGTTTGAAGAAGGAGGAAAAGAAGGGCGATCGGCCTGCAGGAAACAGAACAAACCAGAGCTATGGCCTGGCCTGGCAGGTAGAGGCCGCGGTACTATGTAGTAAATAACGAAGAGCGTCAAGGCAGCAAATAGGAGATGCAACTCAAGGGGGCGAGCCCGTGCCTGGTTGAGCGATCTGTGAGGTTGCAATTCGTCTCGAAACGGCCAACGGTACGGAGATCCTGGTGGGGACCGAGTCCCAATTATCCTGCCCTTATGTATAACGGCTGCCAAAAGCTGAGTGGCTGGTCACGGATGCGCTCGCGACCAAACGGCTCGAGCAGCAGCAGCAGCAGGGCGGGCGGGGCGGCTGGCGGGCGGGAACCGACTTGTGAACCTGTGATGAATTGGTCGAGTGATGTGCTGTGCTGTGCGGTGCTGTGCGGTGCTGTACGGGGCCGTACGGTGCCGTGCAACTCGGAGGGAAACAATAGATGGTCGCTTCCGTCCTTGTTGTCTTGTCCGAGAAATTGGAAACCTCGGAAACATTGCAGAGTAGATGAAGGACTTCGGATGGCCTGGAGCCCCCAACTCGTCTTACTCTCACAGGACCAACTTTGGTAAAGGAATGTCATGGATCGTTAGATGTTTGGAGTGGCGGGCTGGCCCATCCGGCTGCTTATTAGCTCTTGTTAGGCGCGATTGAGAACGGCCCGGCGAGGCGGAGAGAGTGTGTCACGGAGAAAGACATGAGGTCTTCTCGGAAACACTTTCGTCTTATCCTCAGGGACACGGATGTCCATACAGCAGCAGCACCTGGTCTGTGGCCTGTGGCCTGTGGTATGGGAGGTGTCGATCTGTGCAAGTCTCGACAAGTCAGGTCGAGTCGTCCTCTGTGCGGTTTGGACATGGCTTGGCGCGGCATTGGTTTAACCTATTGGGCCTCCAATCCTGTGCCATCCATTCTGTCACCTACACATCATGTCCCCCAGCAATCAATCAGCCCATCCCACGGCGAGGTAGTGGGTCGCTACGCCGGCGAGTGCTGTCAGAATGTTCGGTCCTGGCGCGACTTGAGGCAAGTCCTGTAACAAGGCTCTTGGGCATGGAACGTCAACGGCAGGGACCACCGTTCTCGCCCTGGTTTTAGCCCGCCCAGGGGTGGCCGGGCTGGCCAGGTGTGGCGTGCCAGGCAGACCAGGCTGGGCCGGGGCGGAAAGCTGCATTTCGTGATTCGTTGTTTCACGACTCGTTTGCGACGACCTTTCCCACGCACCCGCCGCGGCGCTGCTGCGTGTGCCACGGCCTAGCACGTATGGCCACATACGGCCATGGGTGTGACACACGCGGGGCCCCGTCTCCCTGCTCTGGCCCTCTGGCCCTCTGGCCCAGCAGCTGACGACACGTCTCGCACCCGCACCTGCACCTGCATGCTTGCTGCGCGCCTGCATATACCTACCTACACTGGCCCATCCCCCGGGTCGAGTCAACCTTCACCTCGCCCTGTCAGGCTGCCCAGGACCTTCGACGTCGCAGCCAGGATCCCACCCGCGCGACAAGGTTGCTTGATGGGAAACCTTGGAACAAACCATGTCCACCCAGAAGGCTGGCGAGCCTGGAAGCTGGTTCCCCTCCCCCCCCCCCAATTGGGGAATGGCGTCTTGAGAGCGTAGCAGACAGAGACTTCTTCCCAGAGGATGCAACAGACGTCATGTCAGCCGATCTGGGCCCACGCCATGCTCGTTCTCTCGCCCATCGCCAAAACCAAGACTTCAGCATCAGGCATCAGGCCTGAGACAAGCACTCTTGGGACGATTACGATTCGGGAAGACGCTCTCGCTCGGTCATTCCGACGTTAAAAGACCCGCCGTCCTCAATCCGGTGACAGTGATCACCACATGGATCAACGCGACAGGCTCAGAGCAAGATTTTCGGCTGAATTCAATTCTTCTCTGCTCGGTCCCCAAAGTTTAAAGCATTTCGCCATCCTCATCTGGTAAACGAGGCAAAAAATACCCCTTGGATATGCAGGCAGGCAGGCCCGTGCTGACAGTCGGAGCGGCGGGGAGGTATGCTTCCGGCACCCGGCGCTCATACCTCGGCGGGACTCTCCCTCGAACGTCCACCACTCCGGCTGTCGGATCCGCATCAACGTCTCGCACCATTCAAACGCCTCAAAATGTAAAGAGACTGCCCTGTGCCCTAGTTGCCGCCCAGATCGACAGCAAATTGTTCGATATGATCCAAACCTTGCTTACTGCAGAGTGACTTAGGACACACCTCCGGTTGTGCTGGACAAGATGCGACAGCCGAACACCCAATTGACTCAAGGAACCACAGCGCGAATTTCACCGATGACGCCACAGTCCGCTTAACTTCCGGCAGCAGACTCTCCAACGGCTTTCACCCGCCACCCTGACAGAAGAGACATGTCTCGGAGTATTTCGATCACGTAAATCACAAGACAGCAATGGAAGAAATTTATCACTGCTTACAATTGTCATCACCACAGAGGTGGCCTAAATATCCAGTCAGTTCGTCTTGTACGTGTGAGTCGGCGCAGCACGCCATCGACGGTACAATGTGCCCCAAGGAGTTGGGATTTGATGGTGGCGAAACAGAGCCGTCTTGCCCCGAAAAAGAAACAGTTGAACCCGGTGAATGAGCTCTGCTCTCTCGCATCTAGCATGATCAGAATCCTGAGTTTGGCTTCGCAGCTCCAGAATGCACAGGGATAAGGAACAAGTGAGTGTCGTAATGAGGGCTGGGAAAGTGCTATTGCTGGTCTGAGGAGTCTTGAAACACGACCTTGGAATATTCATGAGAATACAATCATAATGAGACCTCAGTTTCTAGTAGCAATATCCTGAGGTCTATCTTGATTTGACACTTGACACGCGGCTTGACCCAGTCAGTCCGTCAAAAGCTAATAATGATCAATCATCAGTCGCTTATTCCACTAGTATATATATATAGCCGCCGTAGTAGAGGATCTCAAATAATACCAGTAGTCTATAGTCTACACATATAAGCCGTACCGTTACCAAATCATTGTGAGACAAGAGCATCCGCTTGCTAGAGGGGTGAAGTTTGACTAGTAATTTCGTATCTGAGACTATGATAATTTTCACAACAGCAGGAGAAATCAGGAGAATTTTGATTCCTCGGCCATTTGCTCGTAATTGTGCATGTCACGAAATCTGCTAGCCTAATGGTGAATAGCGGGAGAGATTTTTCGACGACGGTCTACAAGTCGTCACTGCCGCATATCCACAATTCCCCGAGAGACTATTCTAGGGATCAAGTTCGATTTTGGAGCCAGCTTGACGAGCCCCATACTCAAATGTACAACCGATGGATCAGGATAACAAAACATATCACCCTACATTATCCAGCCACTCACTACTTTCTATGCCTCGTCAGAGCTCGACAGACTCTATAAAAGAGAAAATTTGATCGAATTGGAGCCGAAGCCGAAGCCCAGAGTTCAGCCATGCATCACTATGCCCACAGGCTTCGCATCAATTGACTTGCTAGACCCTATATTGTGTTTGACAGTGTAAGATAGAGAAGCAACTCGGACCAGAGCTTGAATAAGCCCTTCAAAGCAAAGGCTCAGGTCTCCTTTCCTTGACCAGCCTCATCCTTCTTGCGAGCTGTGCGTCGAACAGACTCGCCGGGGAAACCGCAGTTCCGCTGCTGATGAAAGTCCCGTTCGAGTCCGTGATCGATCCGGTGACCCCAACTCCCCAGGTCACCCCCAATGGCGGACCCTGGGTCCTCGTAGGGCCCCTGGCGTTCCAGGCAACACCCGCGTTGATGGCCCATCCGTGCCCACTTCCGGCTGTCCCGCGGTTCACCAGATCGACCGGCGCGCTGGTGTGGTCGGCGAGGAACCCGTTAGGTTGACGCGGCGGATGTAGCTGTCGGCCGTCCAGTAGTTGACGGATATGGCAGGTGAGTTGCAAGGGTCTTCGATGCCTAGGGCCATTCCGGCGCAACTTGGTGAGAGCGTCACGGAGAAGTCCTCCAGACCAATCTCAGCAGAGGTAGGCGGCGGCGTGTATGCGGATAGATCGGGCTCATATATTTCTTGTCGAGGGCGTCGGTCAGAGGAACAGTGAGCGTTATATTATTTCCGGATATGGACTTGATCACGCGAGGCTGCTGTATAAGTCTGCCGACCTGTAAGGCATGTCAGCCAAAATCGTTGTCAAGAGAAATTCGTCCCGGCGACATGCCGCAGGCTAGACACGTACACCCCAAGCCAGGTCTGTGGCTCTCCATCCCGAACAAGATCCGCCTGTTCCGTTGTCTCTGACCCACTTAGCTGTTACAGCCCGATTGACAAAGACAGTTTACCCAGCACGGAAGCCCTTGGCGTCACTGACAGTGACGATGCTGGAACCAACACCGACGAAGGTGTTTGTTATGCTGCTGGAGAGAGAGCGCTTCACTTCAACGTCCGTTCCGTTGCCCATGGTGAAAAGGGGCCGCCCATTGGGCATTTTGCCGAGTGAAACTTCTGTAGAAGATACGCCGGAACCCCTCAAGGTGACATTGCTGGCGAGGTCAAGTCCAGAGGAGATTGGAAACGTCCCCTTTCCTAGCTTCACAGCACCGCCTCCGGCGGCCGAGACCTGATCCAGGGCGGCTTGGATGCGGGCAGTCTGAGGAAGGGTATCCAGCGAAGCTGAAGTCGGGGAGGTGGTTGCCATGACCTGTGATTGTGGTCCAGTCAACTGGGGCAAGACCTGTGCTGTAGCCGAATATGAGCAGCCAGGTAAAAAGGAGAGCTTGGTATCGATGCATCGTTACTAGATAGTGTTTTGGGAGTGATATGGGGACTTGTTGACTGTATGCGCAATGATGAGAGACGGTTTTGGGGAATGGATGCCCTTTGTCAACTCTTGACACTTTCTGAGCACAACAGCTATCAGTCATATTGTGAGCATGGGGTCAAATTTTGGATTAGTGGATAGCCAGAGGACCGTTGAAACCTGAAATATTTCCTGTTTTGTTGGCAGGGCAAACTGAAATTTCTTGCGTGGCGCGGAAAACTTCGGCTTTGGCATTAGCCATGGCGGTGGCTGTAAACATTGGCAGGAAGATGCTTCTGGTTGACAGTGAGAAGCCCAGGTGTAAGTGCAATTATACAACATGTGGTTGAAGTCACGTTGATGTGGCACTGCCAGAGAAGCCACTCAACGTTTCTGCCACGATTCTGATGATCCGTGTTACCCACCAGGCCGAAAGCCACTCTCTTTCTAGTCCGAGCATAAGCGGCTCCTCGTGAAGGGATGCTTGCACTTGAACATTAGGCAAACAGCAAGGCAACTTAGAAGTGTCACGGCATTTTGTCGATATTCTCACCGCTTCTCCTTCTCTCTTGTGCTTCCCCCCTTGCATCACCCATCTAGATCGGGCTTCGCCCTCGACTCGAGCCTAACGATGTACGGATGATTGGAGCGTTCTTGTGGCATCAACGCGAGGTGGATAGCAAGGCAACACTCGAGGTATGTGGAATCATGTATTTTAAGAAGTATCTTAGCACCTTACTAAAGAGGTTTGTAATCTCATGGATTTTGAAAAATGAGTGAGATTGCTAGATATAAGTTTGATGCGTTTGCCGTAAACGCTCGAATTTTCTTTCCTTCCGAGTCCTCCAAGCTCGAATTCAGCTTTTCTTACTCCTGTGAATCGACAAATACAATGGAAAGGATTGTATCAAGATCAAATAGACACGCCGCCTCAGCGCTATGATTGTTTCAAAACGTCCGCCAGCTGGCCACATGTCACCGCCCAGAAAGGCACAGTAGCGAACATGTTGTCTCGCTCAGCCTCGCTGCCTATCTCCTCCACTGTCAATACATCGGTACCTTTGGGTCATCAGGTCCAGTCAATATTGGACGCTGGCAGATCACAGCATACGAGGCACCATCTTGCGAGATCGCAAGCAGAACGTATGGGCGGAACGAGGCCTGAGGCTGGGTCACCGATCTCGAATTCCCATCCACCATTAAGTTCACCTTGTTTCGATATCGTAAGCGCTAGCGGTCGACTGAGGCTATCAGCATCTTGACCACAGAACCTTCCATGAATGGGGGTGGGACATAAGCTACTTGGTCTTGGGCCTTGCAGCAATGGCCGCCTTAGTCGTGCTGCTGGCACGCAACGATCGAAAGCCACTACAACCGTGGGTCCCGGGAATTACACTGAACAGTGTAATTGCTGTAATTTCTCTAATATGGAAAGCGAGCGTGACCACTGTGTGCTCCGACTGTGTCGGACAAATGAAGTGGCAGTGGTTCCATGACGAGAGAAATCTGATTGATGTGGAACTATCCCCTGTGTCTACACAGACCTAAAATGCTAACCTCCCAGATATTTTTAAGGCACCGACCCAAGACCAGCTGCGAATTGCTGACAATGGGAAGCCTTTCGAAGGTGTCACATACTACATCCCCGGCCCCGTTGCCGATCTCATGCGTGGTACTGGAGCTCCAATTACACACACCCCTGCCGTGGGTCGCGCAGTCTCACAAGAGACAGGGGCCTGCCGAGGGTGGGAGCTACCCCAGACGCGTCAGGCGCGTCCACTTACATACATCTCTAACTCCAACAGCACTCCCGCACATCCACCACCATCAAATGAACGACACCCTTTTTCCAAGTCCAAGGCGGAGGCGACCAGCATTTATGCCAATTGATTAAATGGGAGACGATCAGGGCTCGGGTGGGCCGCAGCTCCCCCTTCGGCCCCGTTCATCAAGACGCAAAATGTCCTCCCCACCCCGCCAGCGCAGTCCCTCCAGGGCAACTCCCCGCCGCAGCTCGTCGCACCCACCCAAAGACATTGATGCCGCCACCAGCCAGCAAACCCCCAACGTCTCTCGATCCTCTGCGCCGCCTTCATCCGCCGCGCGCTTCTCCATCCGCACACCTGGCAACCAGGTGCTCGACTTCCGATCATCGCGCCACCTGCCCTCCGCCTCGGGCCGCAAGGGAGCAGGAGCCGGCAGTGCCGTCCCCACCCAATTCACCCCCCACGGCCGTGCCGCCATCCGCACCTTGGACTCTCGACGCGCCGCTATCAATGAGATCAGCACCCCGGGTCGGAACCGCCGGCGCTCCGTGCGTGATCAGAGAGAGACGCCGCGCGATGTGTTGCGGGCCCTGAGTCGTTCCCTGGCGCCCAAGTCCAAAGTGATCACCACGTCGTCGAGCTCGTCGCCGGATGACCCTACAAACAGTGGCCGCAAGCGGGGAGGGCGCGGCCAGAGCCGGAGCAGGAGAGGTGGGCCCGTTACGATACCTGAAGACCCCGATGACAGCGATGAGTTCCCTATCGACAGACCGCGGTTGTCCCTGCCGATCGACGACGTTAGTGACGACGATCTCCGACCGCCGAGGACGTCCGGGCTGGAGGATCTCGAGGACAACTTCACAATGCAGAGCATAGAGCTGCCCCGCAGGCAGACTCTGGACAACCAATCGAGATATTCAATGCGCATGAGTGACTACGGACCTATGAACGACCTCCCGAGCGACGACGATGTTGGTGTCGACTCGGCCTTCTTCCCCCGCGCCAATTGGGCTGGTGACGAAGGCGATGACTCCGGCATGGCGGGTCTAGGTGACGACGACGCTGCTTTTGAGAGGATCGACGATGACGAGGCAGGCCGCAGGGAAACGCTGGGAAGGGAGAGCTTTGGGGCCATCGAAGTGAACTTTGATGACGCCGACCAAAGCACAGTCATGCTACAGCCACAGGTCGAGTCGAGTCCCCGGAGAGAAAGTTCCTCGTCCCCACGAAACGAGGCTTTTGGGATGGAAGACGCTCCCCTGCCTGAAGAAATGGAGGTTGACGATAACGCCGCCCAGTCGCTAGACCTGCGCAGCAACGGCGAAGCTGAAGCTGAAGGTGATAGTGACATTGATTTCGGCGACTTGGCCTCGGGAGCAGCCATCGCAGAGGCTGTCGGACAGACGACAAAGCCATCAAGATCAAATCGGTTCAAGAAACCCGGCAAGAAAATCTCACAGCATGGCATCGAGTATCCTTCGCTTCCTCCAGGAGTCGTCAAGAGAGTCGCGCAACGCTTCGCCGGCAAGTCCAAAATATCACCGGACACCTTGGCCGCCCTGGTGCAGGCGTCCGACTGGTTCTTTGAACAGCTCGGGGACGATTTGTCCGCATACGCCAAACATGCGGGTCGGAAGACGATCGAGGAGAGTGACATGTTGACTTTGATGAGGAGGTATGTGGCATCCTTTTCGACTCGCTTTGCAGCAGGATATCATCGTAATTTTGTACATTTTGTACATTTTGTACAGGCGCTAACAAAGTCACTTTCGCCCCGTCAGACAACGGCAGGTCAATGCCAACACGACGCCATTCGCGCTCGCACAGCGTCATTTGCCACGAGAGCTCCTACAAGAGCTGCGAATGCCTCCTCCAGGACGGGTCCAGGCGAAGAAGCGCCGGAGGTCCCCATCGGCTGGCGAGGAAGGGGACGTGACGTGAGGGGCTGGTAAGCCCATGATCGATTTCAGACCACTTGTGCTGATCACCAGTGCTTATTCATACGAACGCGCTTTGCGATGTCTGAAGGCGGTTTCCTGATGACCATCCACAACATGATAGAGGTGGCGAGGGACAAGCTGTACCTGTGGGGATGTCAGCATATGCTACCCCTGCAGGCGCAGTGACACCGGCGCTAAGTGAGGATATGAGAATAGGGGAGTGCAGGAAGCTTACCAGGTGAAGATATACTGAGCGTGGTTGTTCCTCAGGTTCACCTCAGCGGGCCGGCCGATCGGGATACCCTTTTGCTCGTATTCCATAAGCTCCATGTAATTGGGGTCTGTGAGGTATTGTCAGCGAGCAAACCTAGTTGTACGAAAGAAGCAGTGTAACATCTGGATTGCACATAGACAACAGTGATCACTCACCCATGGTAGCCTCAATCCACACAGGTTGGGCTCCCGTCAACTCAGCCATCTGCTTCACGTCTGGAAAGTAGAACTCCCCCTTGTCCGGCCTGTTCTCGGGCGTGAACATGTTCTTCTTCCACGGCTTCCTTAACAGACCCTCGACCGTCACCTTGCCCGTGGGCAGGCTGTCCTTCGCACGCGCACGTTGGTGCTTGAGCCTCTTGGGGATCCACCCCCTGTTGACCAGCACGGTGCTCCCGTCAGCCCTCTCGAGCGGCGTGACGACCATGAACCCCTGCTCGCCGTCGTGCATGCGCGGGCCGATGAGCATCTCTTGGTCGTGGCGCAGCGTGCCGGAGCAGTAGACGCGGCGGTAGTCAAAGTCCTCGGCGACGACATCTGGGTCGACGCGCGGCGGCAGCGGCAGCGGTTCGCGGAACAGCCGGTCCTCGCACTTGGCGATCAGGTCCGTCTTCCACTGCAGCCGCTGCACCTGCCATGACCCCAGCGCGAACGCTGTTATAGGGATGATGGCGAGGATGATCAGCCCCGGGCCGTGCCGCCGCCCCGCGCGCACCAGGGTCGGTGGGTTGTCCAGGATCGACGTGAAGTTCGGGTCGTCGGCGGGCTGGGGCTTGTCGTGGCGTCTTGCGGATTGGCTGAATGGTCGTCTGGGAGCTGAGCTTGGTGGTGACGTTGGTGTGGTTCGAGGGGCCTTGGGGCTTGCATTCACGGTCTTTCGGAGTGTCTGCTGTGCCTGGTGAGGCCTTACTAGACGAGTGAAGGCCTTCATTTTTGACAGGAGGTGTAGGAAGCTCCTGCACTGTATTATCGAGCGGCCGTGTGTCGGCGGAGGAACTTGCGTGACGGTCGCGGGCGGACTGAAGCGATTCGGCCGGAGCTTCGGCGGGTTCAATGGGAAAAGTTTCGGCGATGATGCAACGGTTGCTCTGGCGATTGGCCAGGGAGCTCCAGAGCTCCAGAGCTCCAGGCCTAGCCCCTTCGCGGGGCCACCTAGGTACCTATGTCACACGCACGGCAGCTTACAACTCCCTGCCTGACCTCGTCCCAGGGCGACATTGACGGGAAAGGTGTCAACTAGACCAATCGTTTGTCAAGCAAGCCAACACAGGACAAACAACCCTGATGAACGAGAATCCCTTTGACTGTTTGACTTGCCCTCGATAATTCTCAACTTCATATCCCTCATTTTACTGTTGCAGCTCACACGTTGATCCTCACTTGAAGCACTGACGAACCTCGTCTTACTCGCGTATAAAACGAAGACACCGAAGGGCTCTGGGGGATGTTTTTCACCGGAACACTCCAGGAGGGCATCTCCAAGGCTCTGCAAGAAGCCAAACTGGTGGTGTGCTTGGTGACAGATGAAGAGGACGAGAGCAGGACCTGGGAACATGAGTTCCTCACCGACGAAGCTGTCGCGCCCCTGATGGAGAAGGATGCCGTGTCCCTGCGGCTCAAAGCTGGTTCTCAGGAGGCCGGCTACCTGGCGGCCATCTTCCCTTTGCCCAAGAACCCAACCCTGGTCATCATCAAGAACGGCGAGTTGAAGGAGTACATTTCTGCAGGCACGTCCAAGGAGGAATTCGTGAGGCGGGTTAGCGGGGCTTTTCAAGCACAGGCGGCCGGTGCTGCCCCGGCGGCGCAATCAAGCAGCGCACCTGTTGCTGCTACGGCCGTGACCCCCGAAGCGCCTTCGTCGGAATCCCAGACACCCGGCGAGGACACACCCGCGTCGTCAAGCACACCCTCATCGTCAGAGCAGCAAGGTCAACCCTCCATAGCCGCCGTCACCCAGGAAGCCGAGGTGCGCCGGCAGGCAGCCCGCAAGGAGCGAGAAGCACTGGAGAAACGCCGCAGGGAGAAGGAGCAGGAGCAGCAGGCCCAGGACCCGGTGAAGGCGAAGCAGAATGATGCCAAGAAGAAGGCGGCCGAGCAGCTCGCAGAGCGCCAGCGCCAGGCTCGGGAGGACAGGGCGAGGGTTCTGAAGCGCATCGAGGACGACAGGGCGGAGCGCAAGGCACGCGAAGAGAACAACCGCGCGGCGAGGGAGATGGAGCGCAGGGCGGCCGCAGGCGAGGACGTCGAGGCGGTAACCGCTGCCGCAGGAGAGCCCGCGCCGACCGGCACGCGGCGACAGCATGACCAGTGCGCCCTGCAGGCACGCCTGTTCGACGGCTCGACGATTCGCACCCGGCTAACTGCGAAGGCCAACCTGAGGCGGGACGTGAGGAAGTGGATCGACGAGACCCGCACCGACGGGAACCAACCGTACTCCTTCAAGGTGATCCTCACGCCGCTTCCGAACCGATCCATCGACCCCGCCACGGAGGAGGACCAGACGCTCGAGGAGCTGGGCCTCACCCCTAGCTCGACGCTGGTGCTTGCGCCTGTTGACCGGGCTGTGCCTGCGTACCCGAGTATCAACGCCGGCCTGTACAACCCGGTCTCATACCTGATTGCCGCGGTGCTGGCGTTCATCGGCGGCATCCTGGGAAGCATTACTGGCGCGGTGACCGGCTCGGGCAGCGCGGGAGACAACGGGGACAGCAGTGCCGGACAGCGGGCCGCGTCGGAGCAGCAAGACCGCAGCCAGGGGCAGACAACTGGGCGGGACGGGGCCAGTGCGAGCCGGATCAAGGGTTTCCAGAACCCGGATGACAGGAAGAGGGACCGACAGCTTTACAACGGGAACTCGGTAAGTTGACATGCGTGCCCTCGACCCGGAGGGGTTGTACATTGCACGAATAGAAGGCAGCTAACAGCTCGCAGTTGAACTTTGAGCCAAGAAAGGACGAAGAAGACAAGGACAAGTAATGACTGGGTTTCGTGCCAGGCCAGGACGGCTGCCACGCTGGTTTTGACAATGTATTTTTACTGTTTTTTTTTTTTTTTTTTTTTAAAAAAAAAAAGCAATTCCGGTGATTGCCGTGCTGTATCTGTATCGCAATGCAACACGATCCAGATAAATGCCCTTAATGAGTTGAGATGTTCCAGTACTCCTCAGCTGTCCCATCTACAATCCACCACAATCCTTCCTGCCGTGTCTTGACCTATCCTGCGGTTCTCTTGCCGCACTCAAACAAGCCAGATCAACCAAACATGCCCAGCTCAAGCTCGCCATGTCCACCTGGCCCATGCCCCCCATCACATCTAGTACTGGCTGGCGGCAGCCTGGCAGGCCTTGAGCTGCTCCATGTACCATCCGCAGATAGACATGTTGCCCTGGTGCTCGTCCATGCAGTTGGTGAAGCTCTTGGTGGCGAGGGAGCAGTTGGGGCCCCACTGGTCGTTCTGGGCTTGCTGCGCGGCCTGGGGCGAGGCCTGGGCGGGTGCCTCGGCCGAGCCGCCACCGCCGAACATGCCGCCGATCGCGTGGCCGATGGAGGAGCCTACGGCAACACCACTGTACACGTTGTCCGTTAGCAACTATGTTTCTTCTTCCCCCGATATAAGAGGTGTTTATGGGCGAATCACTCGGCTCGGGCTCTTTTTGTGTATGTATGTATGTGACATGGCTGATCAAAGGTCAGACGTACGCAGCTGTGGAAGCCATCTGACCGAACAGCCCCGGGCCCTGGGAGGCAGGGGCCTGAGGAGCAGGCTGGTGGGGAGCCTGGGTAGGCGCGGCGTATGAAGTCGCAGGCCGGGTCTGCTGCTGGGAAGTCGGTGCCGCAGGGGCGCGCGAAGGGACAGTGGGGCGCGAAGGGGCGCGGCCGGCGGATCGTTGACGAGGCATTGCGGTTGTGTGTGGGAGGTGTCGCAACGAGAGTTTAGAGAAGGAAGAAAAAAGTTGGTGTTTCTTTGCGGAGGTATGGAGTTGAGGTCGAGGTTGGAGAAAAACCCCGAGGTACAACTTACAACTGAATCGACAGAACGAATGCGCCCAGCAAAATCATAGTTAGGTAAGCCCGGAAGCCAATAGAACCGTGCTGATTTCACGCGTGGGTCCCCTGGGGCGGGCGGGCTCACAGGGGGGCTCAGGGTAGCCGGCAGAGATGCCATTCTCCACTGTGTACAAGCCCCGTGCAGGCAACTGGGGCACTTCTCTCAGACCTGCGAATTTGCACGTCCCATATCTTGATCGAGAGAGAAAGCCCAAGTCTTCACGAATGTTTCTTGGAGTCTGATTTGAAGTATCCCTCACCAACCTTGGGAACATAGTACTCGGAATAAGCACCTTTGTATCCAAAAACAAGCCTCCCAATGATTGCCATGGCCCATATGAACAGGGCGTTGACCAGACACCTGATATGCTCCCCGCCAGGGACCCAGAGGAAGTCCCCTGGCATCCAGCAGTCGGCCAGGAAGATGCAAAGCTGCAGCACACTTGGCGATACCCCGGCCAACCTGCAGTCATCGAGGTAGGTCAAGGTATTGCTGAAGAAGCGCCTCTCCATCTCGTACCGCTGCGCGTCGTACCGGTACAGGATCGACAGCGGCTGCGTGCTTCCCGGCACGTTCTCGAAGCGGTGGGCCACGAACCTGGGGATGGTGATGTCGTCTCCGGCCTTGAGGTAAATCGTTTTACCTCGTAGATACCACAGCCCCTCTCCCGACTCGACATGGAAAGATTCCGTCTGTAGCAGGTGGTAGTGGCTGATCGGGGCTTTACAGTGTGTCAGTATAATTGTCCTGCTCAGGCGGGGTGAGCCACACAGCCAGAGGCCATTGCCATTCTTCGGTCTCATCAGCTTGTGGGGCTCTCACACCTGAGGCTGGGAGACGCATCCCTGGCGCCAGGTAATGAATGCTGCAGAAGTAAAGCAAGGAAGAGGCATACCCATGAAACTACGGCTCCCATCAGACCATTTGTTATCTGGCGGGATGACCTGACGGCCAAAGTATTCTGTGCCCGGGGCGAAGAACTCGTTTACTGCGCGGCCGCCATCGTACAGGATCGGGTTTGAGTGCGCAACTTGGCTGCGAGGCACCACGGCGGGCTTGAGCAGCTGAAGGAGCGGCATCTTAACCTGTCGAAGAGATTTGATGAAGTCGACAATTACTGTGGAGTAGCGGAGACGAGTTCTGAACATTGAAGTATCTACGGGAAGCTCGGACCGGATCTACAGTCAACGCCAAACCTCGCCCTTCGGCGCTTGGCTGGTGTGCATCCACCGCGGCTGACATCCAGCGCTACTGCTAAATCGTAGACTATTGCTGCGGGGAGATCGCAGAGAGTCGTCACGTTGGTGCCAAGCATATTCCACCCGCTCAGAATATCAGTCGCCTTGAGAAGATGAGAATTGCCCAAGGGCTGTGACCGTCTGCTGACCTCCTTTCCCACGGCTGCGATGAAATCAGTCATCAGGACTTCATGGTCTAGAAATGCGCTTGACATGCTCTTATCAGCCGGGTATGGAACTTGGTGTCAGATCCTCCTCCCCCGGTTTTCCAGCCCTGTGCGTTCACACTGAGTAGGCGCTGGCAGGCAAGCCCGGCCCTCTGTGATGGGTATCTCTTTGTTCAACCAACGTGCTAAATGATTCTGATCAAGTATCCAAGAATCGGCCATTTCCCATCTCGTGCCTGAGCCAGATGCCTGTCTGCCTGTTTATACCGTCAGTCACCGTGAAACGAGCACTCTTCTCGGGTCTGCTCCGTACCTGCTTTTGCTATGATACGCCCCGTTTAGTCTCAACTTCTTTGGAGCTGCTTGATAGCGGCACAATTCAATGCACCCAGCCGGTGTGGCAAAACGAGCAGGATTGACCTAATGCTGGCTCATTTCTTCTTGTCCTTCTTGGATTTCTTCTTGTCGCCTCTGCTCCTTTTTGCCTTTTTCCTATCGGGCTCGTTCACCCCTCCTTCCTCCGCCGCGCTGTTCGGAGCCGAGCTCTCGGCCGCCGCGACTTTTGAGCTCTCGGCGGATATCAGGTCCGCGACGGCAGAAGAAGCGTCAGAGTCCTCGGCTGGTCGCTTCTTGTTCATTCTGGCTTGGATTGCGGCCTTGGCACGCTCCTTTGCCAGTTGTTCCTTCAGCTTGGTATCAACCTCCTTGTCGTCACCAGCCTTGAGCTTGGTCAGCAAAGAGTTGCTCGCTGGAGACAAATGTCCCGTTTGGAGATTCGGTATGAAGCGAGTGGTTAGACCACTGCCGCACTCATTCACTCACCAGGTCGGCCTTGATGAACCGGATTGCGGCCTGCGTGTTCACGCCCTGCGTTCGCTGCTCAGGCGGCTCCTCGGCCTTCTTGATCTTCTCGTAGTACTGCCGCACACGGGCGAGCTCCTTGAACACAGGGTGCTCCTTGGCGTCTGTCCCGTCGAGGCGCAGGGCCGAGAACAGGGCCGTTTCTATCGAGTACGTTGCGAGAACGTAGAGCTTGGCCTTGTCAAGAAGGGGCAGCTTGGAGGCGACTTCGCCCAAGTTGGTCAGGATTGGCCTCAGCGAGTCCTCGAGTTTGTCCAAGTCGCCGTCGAGCCGGTCGAGATGGGGTGTGATGTCCGACACATCAGCCATGGTGCGCGACCTCGCCTTGCGACTCTTGGGGAAACCGAGTGTCCCAATGACTCCAATGGCTTGAAAGCTTGAAAGATGTAGACGTTCAGTGAACCCGAGTGTGGTGTTGTTGTGGTTGTTGTCTTCTCAAGTGAAAACAAAGAAAGTAGCCGGCGGTTTGAAAAGTTCGATGAGACTGATTTGGGAAATTGATACTGAGGTACAATGTCGTGTGTACCGCGTATGGTAGCAGGGATACGGAGGGTCATTCCTTAGCAGTGGGTCGGCTAGATGCAGACAGACCCCTGCCACCTAAAAATTTGGAGGACTGGACATTTGACCGCATGGAAAATGTGGCTGTCATCCAGGCCGACCTCGAATTGAGACATTTGCCCCCTGTGCAAGGTCGAATATTCCTATCTTCCTGGCTAGAAAATGACACAGAAGACAGCGCATCCTGTCACCGGATGATCCGACACGGCGAGCACTGCCCAAGCTGAACCGCATACCCATTTACGCCACCCCACGGAACGGTACGAGAGCCCCCCAACAGACCTTCGAGCCCGGCACCAGGAGAGCACCCTCGCCGCTCGCTCAGTCTCAACCACGCGTCTCTTTTCGGAGTACTCCAGTACTATGATTTTTCAGTGGTTCTGAAGACGTCGTTCAATCTGTATTCCTTACGCAGCAGCCTACCGCGATCGCGGGTGTGTGCGCGGATACCTCACAGACACACATCATGGAGCCGCGGTAGCATTACTGCGGGCCGGGGGGCCACACGAGGGTATTCTTCAGATCAAGCCGTAGCCGCCACCACGGAGACGCCATCCGAGCCCAAAGCTCAACAAGATACCCGAGACTTGCCGGACGATGGGCGTTACGACCCCTTCTCGAAGCGTCCCAATCTCCGAAAGTTGCTCGACGACGTTAGCGAGCAGAGCCCCTACGAGATAGACTCTATTGCCGACAAAAGGCAAGCTCCCATAGGATTGACCTACTCTACCGACCCGAGAGGACCGCGGCCACCGCCGCAGGAAGAAGAATGCAAGCGTGTACACATCTTAGGATACGACCCCCGCGCGTATTTCATAGCTCACGAACTGGCTGGAAACCCTCATCTCGACCCTGTCAAACTTCTCGTCCACAAACGAAACGTCATGAGGTCATGGCAGCTGGAGGGCGAGCAAGTGAGCGTGTGGAAGGGACTTGAGAGGAGCAGCCGTGGCCGTGGCCGCGCAGAAGCCGAGTGGATAGGT
Organism: Diaporthe sp. PMI_573; assembly: GCA_021399435.1. NCBI lineage: Eukaryota > Fungi > Ascomycota > Sordariomycetes > Diaporthales > Diaporthaceae > Diaporthe > Diaporthe sp. PMI_573. The sequence goes on from JAJTUP010000036.1 coordinate 93,894, forward strand.
CGGGGCCGGAACGAACCCAGCAACGAGCACATCGACCAGCTGATCGTGACGCTCGCCTGCGGTGTGACAAAGAACGCTCTCGAGAATGTCGTCCACAGAATCGACAACCGGACGACGATATGTCTGGTCCAGGACGGGCTGGGTGTCGTGGAGCACTTGAATGCGACGCTCTTTCCAGACCCGATGACGCGGCCACACTACGTCCTGGGCCACATGGCCGCTTCGCTGGGATACAACAAGAAATGGTTCTTTGGGGCGAGGCTTGGGGAACCAGGAAAGCTGTATCTGCACGCCGTGGAGAAGGGCATAGATCTGGAGCCCCTATTCAAGTTCTACCCACCTGTGGAACGGCGGTCAAATGCGACACAGTTTCTGCGCACTCTGGTGACGACACCTGGATTACACGCAGGCGGGTATAATCTGGAGAACTGGCTCATAAAGAAGCTCCCCGCACTGGTCTTCAACAGCGTCATCGAGCCCATGGCCGTCATCCTTGACACGACGTACGACACCCTCCCACGTAACGAGCACGCAATCCAGCTGGCCGACGAGCTACTGGACGAGCTGTTCAACGTGATCATGGCGCTGCCGGAGCTCACCAACTCGTCAAAGGTTGTGAAGCATTGCGGGTTGGGCGAGCTGCGCAAGAAGACCATCAGGCGGCTTTGGGAAAAGGGCTCGTCGCAGAGCAACATGCTCAGCCGCGTGCGGGCGGGCCAATGGGTCGACATCGACTACATGAACGGCTATTTCGTCAGGAGGGCCCGGGAGCTGGGAATCAAGGTCCCGCAGAACGAGGTGGTCGTTGATATGGTCAAGGCGAGGATAGCGAAGCGGAGGGAAGAGATGAACAACACGATCCCCTTTGAGTCCGACAATGTTCCGAACAAGCCTGCCTTTCTGAAGGCAAGAATCAAATGAGATGACGACTGGGTTATCAGTCATGCAGAGCGCGGGACCTCGTTACGAACGGTTGAAGGAAAGATTGTACACGTACACGTACACGTACACGTGCACGTAGCCTAATGTGCCTCCGTGGTACACTACTCCTGTCAAATATGATCCAGAAGATGACTATGTATCAGATATCATGAGCAATTTCAACCTCATCAGTCTTCAGCATTGTGCAACTTTAAGCCGATCTACAATACCCACCTCCATGTATTTACATTGTATGACTTGGCGTCTGCTGTTTTCAGGCAACTATGGCCATGAAAATGAAATACTGCGCAGTAATTGGGGTCCAAGTAATAAGGTAGCAGTGATCTGACCCCCAGAGGAACCGGGGTCCTATCGATACAGTGACCCCGCCAAAATTCCACAGTGAGAACCATCGATCCACGCGAGCTTGCCCAGGCCACCTCCGCATAACTCCTTTCAACTTTGCCTAGTCACCCCGAAGTTTGCAACCATGGAAGACGCAGAACTCGAACAGGTGCGGGCGGCCTTGGTGCCAATCATCGCTGGCTGATCGGGACGTCGTGCTCACTTTCTATACCAACAGATCCGCAAGGCTCGTTTGGAGCAGCTCAAGGCGCAATCCGGCGGGGGAGCCGGCGCGGGAGCGGGAGCAGGCGGCTCAGGTCAGGGTCAGGCCGAGCAACAGAAGTAAGTGATGATCGCGTGTGCAACAAGCACAGTCTCCTTGGCCGATACCTTATACTGACAGTCGTCTTGATAGCAGGCAGCAAGAAGGTACGTAACCACTGTCCCCAGCAGACACGACCCGACACGACCCCTCCGACAACGACCGTCACGCGACTCCTCGAGAGCCGCTCAATCAGCTAGCTACACCACCACGCCCTACCGACCCCCTCGCCCACGCAGCAAGCAAGGGAGTTGATCCCAGGCTAACCCGCCCTCAACAGCCGAGGCCCGGCAGTCCATACTCAACCAGATCCTGCACCCGGAGGCGGCGGACCGTCTGGGCCGCATCCGGCTGGTCAAGGAGGAGCGGGCGGCGGACGTCGAGAACAGGCTGATCATGCTGGCGCGGTCGGGCCAGCTGCAGCAGAAGGTGACCGAGGCCCAGCTCAAGGACCTGCTGTCCGCCGTTTCGGCCAACCAGGAGAAGGAGAAGATCGTCGTGAACCGGCGCAAGGCATGGGCGGATGAGGACGACGACCTCCTGGATCTGTAGGGTGTGCGTGTGCACGCCCATGAGCATGTTGGACGGGGAAGTGGACGGTAATTACCTAGCCTTTTTGGCGGGTCGACATACAAGAATGTCAGGGCGGTCATTGGGAACTAAAGTCTGAACCGCGATGCGATAATGATACCTTCGATGCGATGCTTTCTGAGGCACTGGGCCCCCACTGTGTGATAATTGGTGCTCTTGACGAGTGTGGTGCTCGCATCTACAGTACTAAACAGCGAGCAGTGGCCTCAGGCTCATGCCCTTGCAGGCTCCCCCTTCCCAGCTGCCCTCAGTTCCTTGAGCATCCTCCTCTCCTCCCTCTCCCGCTTCCGGATGGCCCTGAGGTCAGGCGGCTGCTCGACGCCCAGCCGGACCCTCAGCTCGTCGACGTCGCTCTCGAGCTCCTCCTCCCAGTACACGTTGATGACCTCCTCGGCGCGCCAGCCGTTCCTCAGCGCCCAGGGCAGGTAGACGGAGGCGAAGCGGCGCCTCTCGCTCCTCTTGAGCGTGAGCGCGGCGAACATGCTGAGACCCGTCATGGGCAGGCCCGTGTTGGCCCACTCGAACGCCTTGAGCGCGACCTCGCCCTCGCGCACGATGGGGAGGCCGGTCAGCGCGTGGTAGAAGTCGTGGCACTCGCGGTACCGCTGCATCACGTAAGCGCACTCCTCGTCGTCGATGTACCGCACCGCCGACCGCGTGTCCGGCGTCACGCCCTCGCGGTCCAGCCACCCCACGTACGTCCGCCCCACCGTGCTGGCCGGCAGCCCTCGCAGTCGGGGGAGGTCCAGCGACGCCGACGTCAGCCGCGGCCGGTCGCGCAGGATGCGCCGCCCCGTCGCAGAGCGCAGCATTGCGTCGCGGAGGCGCGGGATGAAGTACGGGGTGGAGGTCGCCTCGGCGAAGGCGGCGATGAGGTCTGCGTGCCGGGGAGGGAACGGGGTCAGCTCCGGGGTCTGAGCTGGTTTCGGGAGGGGGTGGCTTACCTCCACGGTATGGGTTCACTAGCGACATGATGCCGGACCCGATCGCAAGTCCTGCGCGCTCGACATGTGTCAAGGGCACGTGGCCAGGGTAGTTTGGCGGCGGCCTGTTGAGGACCGAGAAGGGCCGTTGTGAGCTCGATGTTGCGACGGGGATTGTGACGGCCTTGCAAGCGCTTTGGCCCCCCCGGCAGAGGGTCGATGCCCTCGGAAGTGTCAACCTCATGCTGGTCTTGGAGCTGGCCACTGGACAAACATGTTGTGCGGGTGCAGGTTCGGCGCAGACGGGGGCACACGGCGGAAATCGTTCGACGATGCGCCGGGTCTGGGCAGAGAGAGCTCCGGTCAGCTCTCAGGGGGTCCCAGCCCTACCCTACTGTGCGCCTTGGGTGTATGGGACCCATTACCGCCACCCGTGGGCGTGCCACTAGAGAGCCAGGTGCTGGCTCTGGACGGTCTTGGACACTGGTCTGAGCTGCCACAACTTCCTGTCCTTATTTCCAATTGAAGCCCTCGCTTTTTGGTATACATGCATGCATGCATGCATGCATGATTAGTTCATGGTCGAGGCTGCCCGTGAGTCATCTGCTGCTGTACGCGACTCTCTCGTCTGATCTCGCAATACTGCATCGTGTAGTGGTCTCCTGAAAAGAGTCATTTCGAGATAGACCTGCATCTGCCCAGCGCTTCTCTGTCTGCGTCTTCGCACCATTAACAACCACATGCTATATCCTTGGGCTGTTATCAGTGAGCAGCTACTCTGCTGAGACTGAGGTGGGATCTTCCCTTTCCTCGTCGTTCGGATCGATCACTGACCTGATCCAAGGCATTGCGTTTTGGAGTTCAAATATGGCCCTGAGAGTGGAGGACAAACTCGAGGAGGTCCACGAAGAACTTCTCACATGGGCGGATTCAATTGGCGTCGAGATCGACAGGATCCGTCCTATGAGGATCTCTGGCCGTGGCTTTGGAGGTAAGTAAGCGCATGAGTGCGGCACAGCGAGAGAAGGTCAGGTTGGGTCCAAGCTACTTGCTGCGTGTCGTGTCGAAATCCCTACTTCCAGGCCCCTGACTGTTGTATGGCCCATAGATAAATACATCGTCGCTGACACTGTACTGTACAGTCGTGGCTACTGATCACATCCCCAAAGACACCGATATTCTCACAGTCCCCACATCAGCCCTTCGGACAATAGATACGGTGCCCACGACAATTATCACAAGCCTCCCCAAGGATGCCACTGTTCATGGCCTGCTCGCGGCGGACCTTGCCCTCAACCAGGCCGCGAATGACACAAAGTACAGCAAATGGCAATCAGTCGTCCCGACGGTAGAGGATATCCAACAGTCGATGCCGCTCACCTGGCCAGCCTCCCTGCAGTCCCTCCTCCCCGCGGGCGCCAGACAACTCCTGGACAAACAGCGTGCCAAGTTCGACAAGGACTGGAATACCGTCTCGGCGGCCTTCCCAATCGAGGGCAAGGCCAGGGCCAAGGGCGGCGTGGTGAGAAAGGAGTGCACGAGGGACGAGTACCTGCACGCCTGGCTGCTGGTCAACACCCGTACCTTCTACTTCGTCACCCCCAGGACAGAGAAGCTGCCCAAGGAGGACCACATGGCCCTGCAGCCGGTGGCAGACCTTTTCAACCACACGGATCGGGATGGGTGCCACGTCGCCTTCGACCACGCCGACAGTTTCACGTTTCAGACCACGCGGGCCTACGAGAAGGGGGATGAGGTTCATATCAGCTATGGCTCGCACAGCAATGACTTCCTCCTGGTCGAGTACGGCTTCATCCTCGCGCAGAACCACTGGGATGAGGTTCGCCTGGATGAGGACGTGATCCTGCCCGCGCTGACGAGGCGCCAGAGGGAGGAGCTCGAGGACGTGGGGTTCCTCGGGAACTACGTCCTGGACAACGACACGCTCTGCCACCGGACCCAGGTCGCGCTGCGGCAGATGGCTGTCACGGGCAGGTATGGGGGCCTGACCATGGACGAGTGGCGCAAGTTTGTCAGCGGGCTCGACGACGGTGAGAAGAGCCAGGCCAAGGTGGATGCGCAGGCGGTGGGCCTGTTGGAGAAGTACGAGGCCACAACAAAGACCAAGGAAAAGGAATTGAGGAAACTGACGTTCCAAGAAGAAGACGGGGACGAGGATATGAACGAGGGCCGGAGGGAGACCCTACTGAGGCGCTGGGGCCAGATACAGGCGTTGGTCAGGACTACAATTGAGCGCCTCGAGGACGAGTGATGTTGTTGTGTAAGGGTGTGCTGTGTCAACTTCAAATCAGTGGATGATACCCGGAGTACGCGAGTCGGGATGGGGAATCGCGGTTCTGATAGCATAGCCAGACACGAAGCTAAGACACAGTACAAAGCCACAGATCTGTTCTTGGGATGTGAAATCTTCCTGGGTTAGAAGACGGGCTTGGTCGTATGGGGAGAGGTGACGGGGCTGTTCTACGTTTCCACTGTCCTCAAGTCTGAAGCTGGCCGAACATGTCTCTAACTCCTGGAAAGCATTTGTCTCTCAAAACACACCGATGAACCCCGAGATATAAGGTTTTATGCGCACCAGGTACATACCCAATCCTGACCTAGCTGATTTATTCTCTATGGTTGTAGAGCACATTGATTCGTATATGCATTCCTGTGTACTGGATTTCAGGTGCGATACCATACCCTCAACAATTCAACATGTTGGCTTGTCACAAGATATTCTGATGCAAGATCCATTGCTGACGGAGTAGCAATGTCTCTTCGCGCTTCTGGTATACTGGCAGCACGGATGTCTGTCATGGCAGCGACGTCTTATTTGTAAGAGCGGGCTTAACAGAGTATGCTACCCGGCAGAGAGCTTTCCGCCCGGACGGAAGTTTGTATCTACGCCCTGGCGAGTCCTCTTTCCCATTCTCGCCACACCCACTCCCTATCGACCTGCTGAAGGGTATATCTCCAGCTAGGCATTCGCCAGCTGCGGAATGGAGCTCCCTCCTGACAACTGTCCAAGTGCAAGCCCTTCCTTGTACAGTACTAGGGCACGGCATGTCTTCAGTGCCACGACATATCCTCAACGCCCGCCTTTGAACGCCTTTGTACTTGAATGTGTCCCCAGACCAAAACATTCACCATCATCGAATAGTAAACAAAACGCCACTATGCGTAAGGACGACATTCATCACAACATCCTTGATCCAGGGAAAGGAGACAGACACGCACAGGCAGACACCGTCCAGAGCAAGAGTCGCCCGATCTCACCCACAACGCCACATCAAAATCTGGGAACGCAAAATTCGTATCAAAACCAATGATTTTCCATTGCCTGCCCTCAGGCGTGACTACCAATGACCGCCCCTTAAAATGCAAATTGAGTATGAGAAAAAGCGCAAGAAGTTTACGAAATCCTTTAAACCCACTGCAAACGCCATTCCTTGTATTGAGGAAGTCCTGGGGAGGGGAAGGATTGCAACTGAGGCAAGTCAGCCGACAGGTAAATGTAAGGCTCTGCTAATGCAATTTGCAAATCCTGCCTCGATAGCCGAGAGGCGTAAGACTTCCGGCAATGTCCAGTAAAAGCAGGACGCCAAAATACGGCCACCCACTACTGAAATCCTGACGACAACTAAGTGGGCGAGGCCATTGATACCTCCGCGCGGATTGATGCTCAATAGTCGGCCTCAATAGGCGCAATGAGGCCAAGGCGGCTAGGGAGTGTGCCGTGGGATTGAGAGCTATCATAGCCCCGGGGCTGTTGATCTTGGAATGGAGTACTGGGATGGTCCTGGTCTGGGTTTCTCGATTCAAAATTCGAACGTGGAAGAACAGCTTCGTGCTGTTCGCTGTGCTCGCAAATAGAGCCCACATGCCGTGCAATTCGTCAAAGGGATGCGAGCTAACCGCCACAAGCTCGTCCGCCTTGCCTGTGACGCGAGGCGGGCTGGCGAATTTCTCGTTCTCGTAGTTGTACAATGTGGTGATATAGTTCCAGGGGCCTCACTAGGTCGCGGTGGTTGCCGTTATTCGCGAGGCGCAAATAGAGATGGGCCAAGATAGCCCCTTCGTCGTGGTCTGGTTATAGCGCACCCAAGCGGTCGGTTCGGAATTCACCGACGCGGTAAGATATTTGTTGGGAGTCCAGAGGCAACGGTTACTCGCCGCGCGGTCTCTTCGTTCCGTGAGGGTTGCCCCAGTCGGCGCCTCCACCACCGCCACCACCGGCTTGGTTTCCACCATAACCGCCCTGGTTTCCACCACCGAAAAAGCCTGGGTTGAACTGGCCAGGCATGCCGTTAAAGCCTAAAGACAAAGATTAATGTCAGTTGCAACCCAATAGGAGACACGGCGCAGAACAAATCCAAACAAGGGCAAAACACTAGGCAAAACATGCTAAAAAGACAAACCCAAAACAAGCGCATAACAAAGCAAAAACGAACACCAAGAGCAGAGCAACGACTGGCACCGCCACATTACGCGGGAGCAGCACCATGAACGTGAAGCAGCAAGCTCATTAAAGACAACGTAACAATACGGGGGGACTCACCCATTGGATTCATCATGTTCATGCCCATGTTAGGCATGCCGCCCATACCCATATTGGGCATTCCTCCCATGCCCATGCCGTTCATGCCTCCAGGAGTTCCCATCATGCCTCCACGGCCACCGCGCATGGATCCTCCCATGCCAGGCGCGCCACGGTTCATGCCGCCACCGCGATTGAAGCCGGGCCCGTTAAAGCCTCCGCCCATGGGGTTGTTGAACGCGCTCATATTGTTGTTGAAGGCACCCATGTTCGAGTTTCCATAGTTCGGGTTGAAGCCACCACGCATCCCGCCGCGATTGTACCCGCCGCCTCGGCCGCCACGGAAGCCTCCCTGAAAACCACCGCCTCCACCGGATTGGAAGTTGTTCGCTGGTCCGGTGTTGTTGAAGTTTCCAGGGCCGGCAGGTGCACCGCGGCCAGCGTTGTCGCGAGCACGCTGTGGCGCATCCTTGGGAAGGGTCTTGAAAGGGTTGTTGCCTTGGGCGTGGTAAGAGACTGTCGGGCGACGCTGCTGACTGTGACCCGAGCCGCTCTCGTCGCTGCTGAAAACCGACTCGATGTGTCGCTTCGTTGCGGTTGCAGCCTGACTAGACGCAAGCTCGACGTAGGCTTGTCTGTTGGACAAGAATTATCAGCCGGGACAAGCTCAGTATGGTGAAGTGAACGGATTTGACGCACCCTTTGCTTTTCCCGTTGACCTTGTGTTCGCTAAACGTAACATCTTTCAGCTCATCCTCGCAGTCAGCGTCATGGACCCAATTCCGCACTTCGTCTTCCGTATTCCACCACTGCAGCTCGGAAATCAGGAGCGCTGCTGTGGCGTTGGGGTCAATAGGACGGTCGTCGGGCTCCGACTTGCGCTTAACACCGTGCTGGGAAGCGGATGAGCCCGAGGCTGACTGGTCATTGCTCTGCTCGCCATTGCCGCTGTCATTTTGGTTGCCATTCTGTGCTTCATGGTCGGCATCGCCCGACTCGGGAGCCCCGTCCATGTGGGTATTGTCGCCGTAGTCTTCTGCAACAGCATGCTGCTGCTCTTGACCTCCATCCTGGGCGTCGCCATAGACGTCGATCTCGTAGTCCTCTTCGGCCATTGTAGGCAGCCTAAAACTTGATCAATTGGAAACGAAGAAATCGAGATTCTGTGTTGAAAGAGGTGTATTGATAGTCTTGTCTTGCAGGGTCAGAAGTACAGGAGTCCAGTTGTCTGTGGTCGCCACCTTGCAATCAGTAACTCGGAAGACAACAAGATTTCCCGCCAGTTTGCCGGCAACGTCAGAGCGAAGTGCAAGCAGGCTCGAGGATAAGAAGTAAACGGTGACGTAGGGATAGAAAAACATGACAGAAGACAGAGTCATCAATACGTACACTCCAAGTTTCGACACAAGACTTTGACCCCCAGACAACTTGACGTGACAACCTCCCAGCTGACGGTTCTTGAAACGATCCCCGGTCTTCTTCTTCTGGAGATGAAGCTCTGTGCTTGCGACCTCCTCTCCAACTCTGAAAAGCCCTGGAATGTAGGGTGTGTACAAGCGTGCCTTGAAGCACGGGGGATCAGAAAGATGATTGACAGCTGATATTTTGCAGTTTGATAGTTCCTGTCTCAACTCAAAGTTCTGGGTGGAAAACCACAGGACTTGGAAGGCTGCAGACGCCAAGGGCTAGAGTTGGGTAAAGCGCAGGCAGAGTGAGTTGGAGTGGTGTGTCGATGTCGATGACGCTCGCCGTGAAGATGCTCTGAAAATTAGACTTGGGCTATGCAAACTCGTGGCTACGGTGTCGATTGCGATCTACTCTCATTCGAGCGACGGTTTTCGAAGCGGGCTATCTAGCGAGGCTGCGGCGTTGGGTGGAAGGGGGTGGTCGCAAGGCTAGTGGTCGCAAGGCTAGTCGTCTCGAGGTGGTCGCGAGGAACGGCGGACGACAGCTGAGGTCGCCAATCGTAGAGATAACGGTTGAGGTCGAAGACGTTGGGATTCGCAGTTGCCGGGAGTCGATGCTAGCCCAACGTGGTGGAAGATCGAGCAAGGGGTTGGCGAAGTCAAACGAAGAAGTCTCCAAGGGATTGGATTGAAGTCGGAGCTTGGAGCTCCTGGCTGACCTGGGTCTGGGGTCTGGGCCCGGAGCTTCTTCAATTTAAGCGGTGCTCTCCCTGCCGGAAGGTGGGGACCCGTATTCCGAGTTACAGATCCCGGCAAGCGGGCGAGGTGGGTCCTTCTGCTACGACGGGACTACCTGGAAAGCAGTCGGGAAGGATAAAAAGGAGTACGGTTATATCCATGGCAGTTTTGTAAGGCGAGGGGAGTAGCATGCTCGCTCCTGCAGGAATCACCTGCTCCGCCTGCCGTTTGCTGAACTCAGGCACGGTTGCCTCAACCAAGAGTTGTGCATGTAGAATGTAGAAGTCCATGGAAGTGACTAAACAGTCTGTACGACCAAAATTGAGCAGCCTTCACGAGAACGAGAATGGCCTCTTGATTAGACTACACAGTAGACTGACTGACACTCAAGTAACAAGCAAGGTCGTTGAGCTACGCGTCTCGCTTGGTGATTTTCCCGATTCTCGCATCAGAGAGATGTGGTTGTAGCAGATGAAAGACATGCAGACTCCATTCCTTTGGTAACGCTCCAACGACTCCTTACGCCTGGGTACTTGAGTATTTGGCTCGCTGGCAATTGTACGCGCTCACAGAACAGCCCTCAATCTTCTGCCTCAAAACTCTCTGCCCCTAGCTGGTCGTTCACAATCCAGCCCATCTTCGGATCGTCCACGTCGTCCTCGGTGTTCTCGTTCCACGAGTGCACCGACACCGAGCCGTAGCTCCTATCGAACCCACCCCACGAGGACGCTGCCGCGTGGCCATGTCAGCCTTTGGCTCATTGCCTCCCTCAACGGTAAACTGTGCTGCGGGTTGAGGAACATGATCGACTTACCGGCAATGATGGGCGCGTTGGGGTGCCAGTACGGCTCGCGGATACAGGCGCTCTCCCCGTCGACGCCGCCGTGCCTCAGGGTCGATCGACGCGTCGCCTTGGCCACGTCGATGGTGGACCTGAGCGTCGCGTCCATGTTCCACACGTAGACCTTGCCGTCCTGGCTGCCGCTGTAGACGTACCGCGAGTCGGTGCTCCCCGCCGGGCTGAAGTGGCAGCGGATGAGCGTGGCCCGCACCTTGTGCCCGCGGAAGGTCACTACGCTGTTGTCGTCCGGGTGCTGGAACCACTCGTCCAGGTCGTAGTCCTCCATCCGATAGTCGAAGTCCGTCTGCCGCGTGTGCTGCCGCGGGTTGAGGCCCCGGTACCGCTCCGTCGACATGGCCATCCTCAGGTCCCACAGCTTCATGGTCTGGTCCTTGCCGTTGGAGAGGATGTAACGACCATCGCCCTTGCTGTCGATGTACGTAAGGCCTTCGATATGCCCGACGAAGGCGCCCGCCTCTCTCCCGTCCCCCATCGACCGCCGGTCCCAAACCTTGATGACCTGGTCGTCCGAGCCCGAGTAAATAATGTGCGGGTCCTTTGGGTCTGCGAAGCACACGGCGTTGACGTCGTCCTCATGGGCCTGGATGTCGTGCAGCACGCGCCGGGACTCGATGTCGTAGACGATGAGGCCTGAGACGTTGTTACCCGCGATGAGCTCCCGCCCGTCGCCCGAGAACCGGATCGACCAGATGGCGAAGTGTCCCCGTGGCCTCCATCTTCCCCGTCCAATTTCCCTCGCGGCGCCGCCCAGGTCGAGCGAGTAGGGATCGCCCTTGTCGTTTGGATCCGTGGGCGCGAAGCACACATGGCTCTGCAGAGATGTGTAGGCTAGCCATTTGTTGTCTGGTGACAGGTGTGCGTCCGTGAGTGTCCATTGGCCCCAGGGGAAATTGACCGTCTTGTAATGCCGCCAGTTGTACGGGTTGCTCGTGTCATACATGCGCACTTTGAAATCCTTTACACAAGCGTAGAACAAGTTGCCGTCCTCGCTGAACTGCCCGCAATACACGGGAGCATTGTACTGGATGATCATGTCAGCTTCTGAGGTGGGGATCATCTCCTGAGCCGTGGCGGCCTGGTCGATCTGGGGGTTCCCGACACCGAGTTCCCGGTCGAGGATGCGGCGGGCGAGTTTCTTCCTGTGCCGGACGGCAGTCCTTTCTGTCGAGCCGAATTCGCCCGAGTTCATCAGCTCGGTACCCTTGTCGCTGGGGACCTTGGGAAAGCGGTTAGGGTCTGGGGGCGGCCGCCTCCGACGGGGGAGCGGCCAGTCCTCGATGACTTCATTGAAGAGCACGTGGCCGAGGTCTCGGCTGTGGAAGAGGGCCATAAGTTGCTGCGCTGAGAGAGGAGGCGCCCCTATGCGTCCTATTGATGGAGGTCAGCCTTCAAGTAGCCAAGGATTCGCGAAAGTCGTGATTAGCTGAAGTGCTCAGATGAGACGATCGGGATCTGGCAGAGCATTTTCAGCTTTCTTGTTTCAGTAATACCCACCCAATAGATTTCCGATAGAGATGGTCACTGGCAGTCTCTCTCTTTGCGTGCCCTCGTCGCCGCCTTCCCCATTGTCTTCTGGTCCTCCGTAGACTATCTCGACGGTGTAGCCGGTCTCGGCATCTGCGCGTGTGAATACGATCAGTTGGGCCAAGTGAATCAGCACACAGACTAAGCGGCGACCACTAACCGTGAAATGCATCTTCGTTATCCTCATCCTCGTCCTCGTCCTCGTCGTCCTCGTCTTCATGATTAGAGTCGTTCTCGTCGGCGTCTTGATCATCCTCTGTGACCTCTGTTGCCGGCTCGAAAACGTCATCGTCGCTGTCGGACGACTCGTGAGGTTGAGCTCCCAAGGACTGCTGCAGGCTCTCACCGAACCCGTTCTCGTCCGAGTCGTCCTCGTGGGGATACCTGTAGCTCATTTTGGCCAGCAATAGCGATACGTCCCCAGGCCAGAGAAGGCGTGATGGTGTCGTTCGGTTGGTCCGGCGGTGGCTTATATGATAACGGTCAGCTCCGGAGCTCTTATCGCCACCCAAACGGGTCTCGGAAAGACACTTGAGCACTGTATTGTAAGGCCCACTGCGGGGTAGTGACAGTCAGCCAGACAATGATTTATGATCACTTTAAAAGCAGGGTCGACTACGCAAACGCGGTCTGTAGCGTGCTATGGTGTGAAGGGGCAAGTAAGAATACGCGGTGGACGGCACACGTATTCTCTACCAAAGTTTCAGGGTCGTTGACGACATTGTGGGATGACAGCATGAAGCTTGAGGTGGAGAACCTGACGTCGGATTTAACCCCGGATTTTACGGGCTGGGGTCGAGATTCTACGGTGTAAACGATACCCAGGTGCGGAGAGTGGTTAGTTCATCACCGAAGGACTTCCCCTTCGCTGACGCTCGTCTTTCTCGGAAGCCATGTCAGTGGACCGGGCAAAGACTTGAGCGAGAAGTGCTAAGCGGTTGCGTCGGATTTCAGCACTGAGCTGCCGAGGTGAATAGTGTGCGAGGTTGAAGGCCGATTCACACCGTTCGAGGCTCAACTTCTTGACACCGGCCACAGCTGGAATGACTCAAATCGCCTATTCAACAGTCGGAAATTGGTGCAGATCTGATGTTCTGAGATCTCATCTCGCCTCGAACTCTAAAAATTGACTGACACAAGTCTCGAAGACAGAGAGAAGGTCGCCAGTCAGGTGGGGGCTTCCCCAAGCCCTACGTCTCTTTGTCGCCCTGCAGCAGTCTTTGGGCACCTTCATGACGAAAGCCTGTGCAACCCAGAAACTTGGGATGTCATCTTGTTATTGCTGTAACTCAGCCTCCCTCGGTCACCTGTAGCGACCCCCGTGTTCGCCCGGGATCGACAAGACAGCACGAGTAATTAGCTTTTGGGGAACCTTGCTGAGCCCCAGCCCAGACTCTTGGGGACGAACCGTTTCGCTCCGCGTTTCTCGTCCACCCTTCGTCCGCGCGGCCAAGATGGCCCAAACTCCAGGTCCATCTCTCATTCGGCCTGGAGTGCCTAGCAATCTGTTATGATAATGTCCAAGCCCCCATGGTTATATCGCGATAGCAGGGAAATGGTACGAGTGTGCTTGCAACCAGCCGATCGCTAGTCTCCACGACCCGTGCTTGGCTGTGGAGTCTATTTTTGACGGCATCTGGGGGAGCGCACATTAAAAGTCTTGGTCATGTTTCTCTTTCTTATAACTGAGTCCCTTGTCTCCTTCTGAAGTGGCCTGGATCGCGTTTATGCTACTCTGAGAACACAATCTGCCAAGAGTTCAATGCATTGAGAGCCCATCATGCCGGAACATGGATTGGACATCGTGGCACTCATCCTTCTACTGGCGGAGGAGACCGGGGCCGTGAGTATTACAAGAAAGTTGGAATTGAGACAGGACGACGACGGCATCGATACGCCAGACGACGATGACGACGTGGTAGCAGCTCCGGCTCCAGCTCCTACAACTACGGACCCAGCAACAGCGACCACATCCGCAACCTCAACAAGCACCGCAAGTCCGGCTCGAACATTAGACACTGGATCCAAAGCGGGGATTGCTATTGGTGTCATTGTGTTTGTGATCTTCCTCGGAGGTGTCGTTTTTATGTACTGGAGACATCGGCGGCACCGGAGATGGCAGAGGCGGGACAAGAACAACAACAACAACAACAATGATAACGGCCAATACCCTAACCAGCCTCAAATGGCGATGGCTGCGCACAACCAGCCACGCAAATCATTCAGCGACTCCTCACCGCCGCTTGGCTCGGTTTCACCACCGTCGACAAACCCCAACGCCGGCCGGCCGTGGTTTGACAATGGGCACGGGAGCTCGGAGCTGCCCAGCCGCGAGGCCAGGGAAGGAGACGGGGCCTCGGGCTGGGTGTATGAGAAGGCGGAGCTGAGTGCTCCGGAAGCGGGCGGGCCACAAGCCCCGGGGCAGCTTCATCCTCATCAACAGTACCACCAGTATTCGAACTCGGCAGAACTCCCCGTTGCGGGAAATCAGATCCACGAGATCCCGGAGGCCAGCGCATGTTCATACGCACCTGTGGAGCTGCCCGCTCCCGTGCCGGACCAGAGCGCCAGGTACAGCGGGTTCACTGGGTTCAGCGGCGGTGAAGGGGAGGATGTTGGTAGGAACGTCAGCACGAGGACGAGCGACACGGGCGGGTCGGGAAGGAGGGAGAGCCTAGCGCCGACGTTTACAGTGTCTTCACCTGCGACCACAGTTGCGGAGACTGTCTCTGATTCTGGTTATGGGAATCACGTCGGACAGGTGTCGCCAGCTTCACCATACTCAAGGAGTGCGGCTGGTGGCAATACGATGTAGACGAGTTATGAGATATGAACCTTGACGTTTCCTCTGGTGCAAACCACAGCAGGTTGAGCAGAGATTGTGCAAGGCCGACGAAGATGTGAATTCGGACCCAGGTCAATTTCATTTCGCTATCAACTCTATACTTATTGTACCACTCGTCAGTCAGTCCACAGGTAGATTTTGTAAGTGAGGTTGAGACGTCGAAGGCTTTCCGTATACCGCAAACTTGGTCTGCATATAAACCAAGGTGAATGCCAAAATTGTCAAAACTGACATGCTGAATCTCGTGCAACGGCCTAGGCAGTCATAATCACGTTTCGCAGCGTGGAAATCAGAATTACACTGTGCCCACGTTGTCTGACATGAAAAGGCCATAGGCCTTTGCGGTCGTGTGGGAGGAGACGAATAGTACAGGTCGTATAGGTATTATCATGCCGGCATGGCCAGAATGGTCGCCAGCGACAGACACAGCAGAGTGAGTCCCTCACTGGGTCTTCTTGACACTCGAGGCAGGAGCATCCGGAGCATCCGGGCCAAAGAAACCTAGGAGATACGCCGTCCGCGTCAAGCACAGAAAGGCCTCGAATCCATCAGCAAGCCAGGCCTCTAGTTCCTCAAGGAGGACACCACTTACCGTAACACCTACATTCCCCCAAGTCATACTGTTCCACGACGCGACATCCACGAACCTCTCAAACCCCAGGCCAACGTAGCACACCGCAATATGCCCCACGTCGGCGACCAATAGCGCAATCAGGTAGTTGCGCACGACCTTGAGTTCAGTCGTCGTGTACAGCACGGCGACAGCAGCGAGGAACAGCAGACCGTAGCAGTTTCCGAGCTGGAGCGCCACAAGGCGGGAGTTGTCGTCCACGGTGAGACTTGGCGTCGAGGTCTGCTCTTTAACGAACCAGGACGGGTCTACGGTCGCTCCGGTCCAGCCGGCGATGCTGGGATGGATGTTAGTTCTCTATATTTTGGAAAGATTGCATAACAGTGTTCCTTGGCTCACAGGCTGAGAGGCTCGAAGATGGTGAAAATGAAGCGAGGAAAGGCAGGAAGGCGCGACGCCATTATTGCTGCTAGTAGCGACACAACGCTTAGTTATCGTGTGCCTCTGCCGGTGAGTAAAGCACAATCCTGATTCTGAACTTCTCCGATATTCCGAAGAGGTCGATTGTGAGATAATATGAAGTCAATAGTAACTGAGACCGCCCTCGGAAGAAATGTCAAATAAAGGCTTTTTGCGTCTCAAAGGGCTTGGTCAATGGGCCGGACGGACGTTAGTTAGTGATGGACGTCGCCAGTCGACCATCGGCACCAAAGTTCAGCATTTAGGTACCTAGGTGGTGATAGTGGCGCCTCCCCCGCCTGGCTCGCCTGGAAGCCCAGAAATTGGGCATGATCTTAGCAGACACCGGGTAGTGGGTCTGTATCAATAACAGTCAATAACGGCACACTTAGTTCAGCCTCGGGTGGCCTGTCAATGTCCGTACAGACTATGCTATGCACCTTGGTACATACGAGGTCGGGACGACAAACCGGCCGTGTCGCTACGAGTACCCCTGCAGCAAAAGGCAACCTCACTCTCTGAGAATACCTCCTTCTGAGAACAGCATCAGTCCAGTGTAATGACGGCTTCTCTGTTGGAGGCAATTTCCCAAGCCCAACCTCCCGCACAAGGACAAGATTGTGTTATGCGATGATCCTTGTACGACACCGATGGGTCTACGGATTGAGTCTGACCCCTCGGCCCAAAGGCAAATTGGATGGGACTCGACCCTCGTGCCCGGCTCAGTCAAGGCTCCTCCCGCGATGAAGCCGCCCCCCGTTGCATTGCACGATTGTTTGCAGGGCCAGCCAATGTTGATTTTCGCAGGAAGCCTTTGACTTTCCGGGTAATGGACCCCGCGTCTGCTACTTCCAACCGCACGCCAACTTCGAGGTAGGGTGTCCTTCGAACAGGACTTGGGCCCCCTTTCCATGGCTGCGAAGTATCGACTCCACGACCGCACTCTCGATCCTCTGGGTTCCTCACAGCGGGCCTTGCCCCCTGTTCCTGTGGGATGTCACGATGGCGACAATTGAACCGCGCTTGATGCACTTGCTGAATGATTCGAACTCTCCCGAGACCTCGAACTACCCCCCGCCCGATCTTCCTCCAATACAGAGCTTCAGCAGCTTTGCCAAGTCCTCGAATTTCTCACTGCCGCCACTAGAGCCCGATGCGAGTCAACATGCGAGGAATGACAAGTCCACGTCCAGAGCACCTCAGCACATACCGCCGCTGGCCTCCATCACAGAGGAATACAATGGACGCTATCCTGAAGGCGGAGGGCTCCGGCACACGGGCGGAGGCATCTCTCTGCGCATGCTCTACGACAATCCCGATGTCAACGACTCCCAGCTTTCCCTGAGCCATATCCTCGACGAGGCGCCCGAGTCGTCGCTCTCGACCGAGGATGCGACTAACAAGAAGCGCCAGAGGGCCGTTACTATCAAGGACGATATCATGCACCTGCCGCAGCCATTGAAGAAGCAGAAGTCTGCCCAGAACATCGTCCCACCGATCATCAATGGCTTGTACGAACCCCCACCCAACGCGGCCGTCTTCCCTCCGATCGCGCTCGAGGATAATGAGAACCCCTCGAATATACACACGTTGAAAGACTTTACCACCAATGTGATGCCTAATGTAGAGCAGGATGCAAATGAAAAGGCAGCGCCGCCACCGCAATTGGATCAGATTGCGACGCCAGAGGCGGATAAGGGCCTGGCCAAGGTGAAGAGGAAGGCTGCGAAACCGCGGAGGAAATGGTCAGAGGAAGAGACCAGGGATCTCCTGCTCGGCGTGAACAAGTACGGAGTCGGAAAATGGACGAGCATCCTGGACGATCCTGTGTACAACTTCAACGGACGGACAGCCGGCGACCTGAAAGATCGGTTCCGCACATGCTGCCCCGATGAGCTGCGCGTCTCGCACAGCAAGAGCAAGGAGAGTCTCAACCAGGAGGCCTCCGCTGGCGCTCCTCCCGCCGAGCCGAAGCTGAAAAGCAAGACGAAGACGGCGCTGCTGCTGGAGGACATACTTGCAGATCCTGATGAGCTGCAGTCGTCCTGGGAGAAGGAGGCCGACCAAGGTGCATCATCGAGCCAGGCACAATCAGCCCAGCAAGACTCGGACTCGACGACGAAACCGAAGAAGAGCCGAGCACACCGCAAGAAACTGGAGGACCTCCAGAAGATGGGCATTCATGGCCCCTTCAAGAAATCGCACCGTCGAGAGAGACGGCCATTTACACAGCAAGACGACGATCAGATCCTCGACGGGCTTCAACTCTACGGGCCGGCCTGGACCAAGATCCAGCGCGACCCGAGGTTCGACCTGTCCAGCAGACAGCCCACGGATCTCAGGGATCGAGTGCGCAACAAGTATCCTGATACGTACAAGCAGATTGAGGAACGGCAGATCCAGGCCAAAGAAACTGCACCAACGCCGTCCAAGGCGAGGAGTAATCTCATGGAACCTTGCGTGAACACGAGGGTCAATGAGAACTCGTTGATGACCCTGGAACCACACCTGAACAGGTCCGGGTCCAGGGAGGACATGATGGTTCACAAGTGGTCTGGGACGGCCACGCTACCCCCGCAAAGCTCGACAGCGACCAACAACCCCAATGAGTTGCCTGGACTGGACTTGTACGCAAGGGACCCAACACTTGACGGAGATGGGCCTTTAGTCGCCATGGATATATCGAGGTTATTACTCGACTGAAGCCGCATGAGCAGCAAGTTACAGGCCATCCTGTGGGATGGGCCGTGACCGCTCGACGGGCTAACTCGACAATGTCGAGAACTGTCCTCCTTTACCTACTTCAGCCCCCTTTTCTACTTCTCTTTTATCTTGTTATTTCTTTGGACATTGCAATGGGAGTTCCGGCGTGGCGAGGGACCTGCCGTGGATTTTCTATAGGATCAGATATGGTGGAATTCTGTCGTTACAACGGAGCGTGTCATAACCAAATGCTGCGGTCGCAGGAGCCCCAGCACGGAGTAATTGGGAGGGGCTTTGGAGATAGTCCACAGGACGCTCGTGCAAAATTGTCAGTAGGTCTGTCATTCTAGAGTCTAGAGCAATCTTAGAACCCAGCGAAGCAATTTGACTGCCAAATCCTGCCCGCTCCCTCTTATACGCCAACAGCGCTTCTTCATGTCACCGGTATGTCATAGTCGATAGTACTCAGTCGAATGCAACAGCTCAACCATTTTCCGTCTTGCAATGGCGATTCCGAAAAGAGGTTACGACATTGATATATGAGGAGCACTTTTCATGTCTGAGATGCTTTTAGTGATCTCGTAAATGGCGACCCCAAAGGCTTCCGACACGTCGCAGGCGAGCTTAACCTGAACCCCCCGGGGTGGCCTCGAAGGAGGGGGGGGAGGGGGAAAGGAGCACGGACCAGTTCTGTCACGTGGACCTTGCGCTAGAGCTCACTAGCGCAATTTGCGCCGCCCGAAACCCACAAGCTGCAAATTCTCGAGGGGGTGCAAAGCAACTTTTCATCGAGCTTGGTTTTCTGCGAACTTCTTCCTCCTGCCAGCCTGTGCAAGACGACCATATTCGACAGCCAGCCACCAACAGACCGCCAAAATGGGTAGAGGACGTAAGTCTTTGGAACATCTCGAATCTCCCCGATCTTGTCGATGTCGAAGCCCGCTTGATGGCCCGTGGAATGCTGCGGCTTGGTGCAATCGCACTGCATCGTTTGCCATCCTGTGAAATCGAGCGGGCTCCCGGCTTCGATGCCGATTTTTGCAACACGACGACGACGATGCTGACTGCAACCGGATGAACAGCTAAGAAGCACCAGAAGCGCCTTAGTGCGCCCAAGCACTGGCTGTTGGACAAATTGTCCGGCACCTACGCCCCCAAGGCCTCTGCTGGTCCTCACAAGGCTCGCGACTGCCTGCCCCTCATCGTCTTCATCCGCAACCGCCTCAAGTACGCCCTCAATGGCCGCGAGGTCAAGTCGATCCTGATGCAGCGCCTGGTCAAGGTTGACAGCAAGGTCCGCACCGACTCGACCTACCCTGCCGGCTTCATGGACGTCATCAGCATCGAGAAGACCGGCGAGAACTTCCGCCTCGTCTACGACACCAAGGGTCGCTTCACGGTCCACCGCATCCAGGCCGAGGAGGCCGAGTACAAGCTCGGCAAGGTCAAGCGTGTCCAGCTGGGCCGTGGCGGTATCCCATTCTTGGTTACGCATGATGCGAGAACGTGAGTTCTTCCGACATCTGTCAGCCGTTGGACCAAGCTTTGGTTGAATCCTCCCACGTCGGCCCCCCACCCGTCGATGGAGGAGCGATTCTTGATCGGAGCGAGATCATCCGCGGCTGGTATGTTTCGAGATTCCCCATGATAGCTAACCTGCTCCGCCATAGCATCCGCTACCCTGACCCTCTCATCAAGGTCAACGACACTGTCAAGGTCAAGTAAGTCTACTCGCGCGTACAAACGCTTCAAACCACGTCTCGGAATGACTGCTAACCCATACACCGCAGCCTGTCCACTGGCAAGATTGACGACTTTGTCAAGTTCGAGATTGGCAACCTGGCCATGGTCACTGGTGGTCGTAACATGGGTCGTGTTGGTGTCATCACCCACCGTGAGCGCCACGATGGTGGTTTCAACATTGTCCACGTGAAGGATGCCATTGACAACACCTTCGCTACCCGGGAGTCCAACGTCTTCGTCATTGGTGCTGAGAAGCCCTGGATCTCCCTGCCCAAGGGCAAGGGTGTCAAGCTTACCATCGCTGAGGAGCGTGATCGCCGCCGTGCCAACGCCATCGCTGGTAACTAAATGCTTGATGAAATTTCTGGGTCAAATGGTCAAAGGCAAAAGGGTTTCACAAAAAGTGACAGCATGGTCAAGGAGTTACGGACGTTACGGCTTTGAATTCCGCTATGGTAGATAGCAAATACCCAATAAGTCGACCAGAAGAATGTCGACGGGTCAATCAATTCTTGCAAACGTCCTACCTTTTCTCCCAGGAACCATGCTCTGCCACGCTATACTCCGTTCTGGTCCATGACTGCATGATCTCGCTCTGGCCCCCGAACGGACCAATGATCCAGACAGATATACTGTCTCACCCGCTCTCAGCCTGCTCGAATAAAACCCACGATATGCGAGTAGATGTGTGCCTCGGCCAATAGTCAGTATGTGCTCGCACAAGCGTCATCCAACATGCTGGCCGGCAGGGAACTTGACTTTCGGTGTATGTATGACCAAAGCGAGTCTCAAACGAGTCTCAACTCCCCGCGACGCCTGCTTAGCAACCCTCAGCAAGCCTATGCCACCCCTCAAGTGAGTAATTATGAAGAAGCAAGTATCTATCCGTGCCCTCGCGTTGCAGTTTGGTGATAGCGAAAGTGATCAGCGACGGCTTCTAGGCGTGACCGTATGTGAATTAAAGTTTCTCGTCTCACGTCAACCCCAATTTTCCTTATTGCTTGGTTGTCCTACGCCGACATTACAAAGCAGGCTCTGCTACAGAACAATGTGACAGGTACACCGAGAAAAGCTCGTTCGCACCAAAGAGGCGACGACGCGACGTGTGCTCCTCTGTACAGCGTACAGAGGCGAGGGAATAGAAGGGCGGTCTCGCCGTGGGTGGACGGAAGGGTTGCCGCCTCAGCTTACCTCACTTTACTTTGATTACTTACCCCTCAAGTTCATGGTCAGGCTGGCTGCCGTGCTACGCGCCGTTCTTTCAGCCACTCAGGGGTAGACTGGGAAGCCCTCTTGTGACCGTCTGAGGTGACAGGAGGGAGGCCTAGAACAGGGAAGCGGAGGTGTCGTGTAAGATTCGAACTTCGCCCCGTTTCCGTTGAATTCTCGCGGGGACTGGTGGGAGGGAGGGTGGTATACGTTGACGTACCCTGACTCCCTTGTGTCTGCCGGGGCTGGTTGTTGAAGTTTTCTTCTTCGGCGCCGCGGGCCATTGAAGCAGGCCAAGAGAGGCAGGAAGCACGGTAGGAAGCACGGTAGGAAGCACACCGACTTTGCCCTCGCACAAGAATTGCCACATGCTGGGTATGTACGCCCTTTGGTCACCGGCGAATTGTCGGGCTCTCAGCCTTGGTGCCTTGCGGAGCAGGATTTTCTGCATCGTGCTGGTTGCACAACAGCTGTTGAAGAGGGCGTCATATATGTTGGCCTGTTAATGGGCGGGGCATGTAGGATGGGAAGGATATTGTGCCTGGGCAGTGGAGGAATGCACAATATCTGTGGTTCTTGTATGCGTCTGGGTACCTGCAGATGCTTGGTCAGAGTTCCGGCTCCCATGCGGACTGGACGTGATGCTACGACTTTGAGGAACGTGGTGCAAGGTTAAAGCAGCTGTCATGGAACTCATCAAAACTGGAGCCTTGTCGTGGCACGAGAGGAAGCTCGGAATACCTATTCTGGAAGGGGGTTGGGGGAAAGGCGCAATGGTCACGGCTTGGTCTGATCGCCAGGCGGTGGGGCTGAACGAACACACCGTTGTCCTTGGGCCCTAGCCGTCGCCAACGATTGCCCCGAAGCAACACATCAACACCAACACAACAACTCAGCCTTCCACAAAGTGGAACCGGATTCGTTCCGTTAGGTTCCACCACAGGCGGCTTTGACACCTTCCCCGCGCTTTGGAAAGTCTGGGGAGGAAAAAGCATGTGCGTGCCCGGCCCCAGACAACGCCTCGCCGCCACAACGCATGCGGCTGTGTCACCTCTGCATCCCCGAGCCTCCTGGCTTGTGACTTCAACAGACGAGATTTCGTAATGAGACGCATATTCTGGACAGGCACCTTGCCCTGTCTGCCGGCCGGACGATCAGCTGGCACTTCGTCGTCGTTTTGGCTCTCTCTTGCAGTAGCTCGCATGCATGTCGACCTCTCTTGCAGGCCTAGCCTTGCCGGCGGGAGGGTGGATGTCGACCCTGAGCATGACCCTGAGCTTCCGTCACGCCCATCCACCTATACTCTGTGTCTAGTGGTAGGGTTGAGCGCATTGTCTCAAAGTCCCGTGCCTGGTGGCTCATCAATTAGATGCGTACGTCACTCGCTGGCCTCTCTTCGTCCACTTCGGAACTGCGCGGCGAGAGAGGTTGAGAGCTCAAGCCGTGCCTCGTCCACGCCCCCCTCCCCCTCTCTGGTCCGTCACCGCAACTTCTGGCGATATTACACCAGCTGCGCGCGTGGTAGGACGAGATGGGTTGGATTTACCGAAGGAACTTGGGTCTCCTTGGCGGATTCCGAGCAGCTGGGCTCCCAAGAAGTAATTCTCTCCACACAGAGGTCAGGCACCAAGGCGCCACCTACGGCTGACTAGTCGCCGGCAAGGGCTTGAGAGCCCTGGTCAGACAATCACAGAACATGAGCATCTTGGCCGCCTTGGACGTCACTTCAGCCTGACCTGCTGAGATTCTGCGTTCATGAGCGGCTCCTGTGTGAAGGACCAAGTTGCCTTCCTCGCGCGCACATCAATGGCATGACGAGACAAGGCGAGCGAGGTCGGAATTCAAGCTCGAAGAGGACTGGCAAGCGCTGGACCGGCTTCCCAGCTCCACAGCATCCGATCCACCCCCCACGGGGCTAATGGCTTCGACCGGCACGAACCCTTGCTCGAGCCGGCGAAAGACGCGGGATGCCGAAGTATCCCACAGCCTGTGTGATCCCTCTGTTTGAGCCTTCCTCCTATGGCCCAGGCCCCTTTGCACAAGGTAGACTAATCCGCCAATGTGGCACCTAGTATGGGCAGCCGTCGCATGCCATGAACTAGACACTGCCTTGCAATCCAGATCCTTCCATCACTTTCCGGCAGGGTTGTGTCCGTCTATCACTCACTCAGTGGCCAGTAGCCCTCCTCTCCGCACCACGAGACTCCTGCTTTCTCTAATGTCTTGGGACGACAACATCCGTCACACCCAGCTCGTTGTGGTCATCTTCTGCCAGCACCAACAGACACCTTCCCTGTCTGCGTCGTTCTTGGAGCATCGACTCCACTCACGAGGCCAAGCTGGGTCGCCATTGACTGTACCCCGGGCTCGGCTGGCAGTACAGCGGGCTTCATAGATGTGATATAAATGGGCTCGTGTACACCCCATTCTCGTGTCGGTCGGGTTGCCCATAAATTCGCCTCTCCTGCGGGACACCCACTATCCAAGCACACCTGCCCGTGTGGATGCCCTCAAGTGCCACACCTGCCTCTCTCTCTCTCTCTCTTCTCATCGATCCGATCTAGAACCGGACACTCCTTGGCAGCACACTACCACCTACCTACTCAAGGTATTGCCTTGAATCCTCACACACTCCGTTTCCAGCTCAGGCTG
The DNA here is from genome assembly GCA_021399435.1 of Diaporthe sp. PMI_573. Lineage (NCBI taxonomy): Eukaryota > Fungi > Ascomycota > Sordariomycetes > Diaporthales > Diaporthaceae > Diaporthe > Diaporthe sp. PMI_573. The sequence continues at coordinate 118,248 of JAJTUP010000036.1, forward strand.
CTCGGTACAGAAGACTGCTCTTACACCGTACGAGGCAATTTGCGGCCATCTTTTGCTGCCCTCCCCAGTCCTGCTTAGTAGATATCTAGCCTCCTTTCTTGAGTTGACCACACCACTTCGCACACCTACATAATCTTTTTGGTGTCTAGCACGACATATCGGTTAAAGTCGCCCGATTAATCTCGCGTCTGGCTCTTGTCCCTCTACATCAGCCACCGAACTTCTCCCGAACTTCTTTGTCGCTCATACGAGCTCTGTCGTCGACGTCCTCTAGCAAAGAAAACGGTCTCACTGTCCGGCACGAGGGGTATTCTCAAGGGTTGTCTTGAATCTGCAGCAACTGCCGTGGCATCTCCTAACCTTGAGCTCAATAGACTGCATAACAGCTGCCTAGCTCCCAATCAGAGGCCAAGCTTTTGATACTCGGCAGCTGCACCCAACCCCGTCGCCTGCATGTCTGTCAGATCGGCCTGGAGGGCTCTGCCGCCTGCCTGCGCCCTCGGGCGGCGCGCTGCTGTCTCCTGCAGGGGAATCAACCTGCGGCCGTCGCTTGCATTGCCGATCACGGCGAATCCAAACCAGAGAAATGCCAGCACCGACAGTGCGACGACGGCCAACAAGGCCGAGTCCAACTCGGCTCCCGGAGGTGACTCGGCCCTGGCGTGGACCGGAAACGGCGTCTTCGGAGTCGCTCTCCTCGCAGGCGTCCTGGGCTGGGGGCTCGCGACGCTGGCGACGGGCAGGAATGGGAAGGGGTCCACGTTACTGGACAGCAAGCAGCCACTCATGCGGTACGCAAGCATGAGGGAGATGGAGATTGTAAGGGCCCAAACGGCTGCCTCCCAGAGGCGGAAGATGGAACTCTTTCACAGAAGTGAAATCAAGTAGCAGGGCTGACAAACCAATGCAGGCCATCCAAGAACTTCGAGACGCGATAGTTTCTGATGAGGACATCATATCCACGGACCCGGACGACCTCCACGCGCATGGCTACTCCGAGTGGTCCACAGTGAACACGGAAAGCCTGCCAGTGGCTGTGGCGTACCCGCGGTCTACGGAAGACGTGAGCATCATTGCCCAGATCTGCTACAAGTACCATGTCCCCATCATTCCTTATTCGGGTGGGACATCACTGGAGGGGTAGGTTCAAATGTTCTGCTTTCTGAATTACAGTTCTCCATCTTGATCATCGTACCAGTCATGGTCATTCACTACAAGACCACAGCGCTTGGTTATAGGGCAATGATCGCATTGTGTACCTGTAATTTGTCTGACGACAACTAGAAACTTCTCGGCCCCTTTTGGTGGTATCAGTGTCGATTTCGCCTACATGGACCAGATTGTTCAGTTCAACCAAGAGGATATGGACGTCGTGGTACAGCCATCCATCGGGTGGCAGGACCTGAACGAGCAGTTGAACAAGATGGGCAGTGGTCTTTTTTTCCCGGTCGACCCTGGTGAGTCTGTCCTGCGATTCGCGAACATTGGCACAAATTCAAACAGGCCCTGGATCAACCGTGCCCGACGAAGCTGCGCCGCACCACATGAACGAGAAGACTAACCGAGTGAGGTAGGCCCAAGTGCGAAGATAGGAGGTATGATTGGGACGAACTGCTCTGGCACCAATGCCGTTAAGTACGGCACGATGAAAGACTGGGTCATCAACTTGACTGTCGTGCTTTCTGATGGGAGGGTCATCAAGACCCGGCGGCGACCGAGGAAGTCCTCGGCAGGATATAATCTTAATGGTCTCTTCGTCGGATCTGAGGGTACTTTGGGCTTGGTGACGGAAGGTAACAGACCCCAACCCATCTCAGTAAGCCATCATCTGTGCTTGTCTGACATTAGATCACAGCGACGCTCAAGCTCGCCGTTGTCCCGGAGGACCTCTCCGTGGCGGTGGTGACATTCCCCACGATCCGTGACGCCGCGGCGGCAGCGGCCGAGGTGATGCAGACGGGGATTCCCGTTGCGGCGATGGAGATCATGGACGAGGTGCAGATGCGCGTGGTCAACCTAGGCGGGGCGACGGCGCCGCGCGTGTGGGACGAGGTGCCGACGCTGTTCTTCAAGTTCTCGGGGACGAAGGCTTCCGTGAGGGACAACATCGGCAGCGTGCAGGGGATCGCGAAGCGCAACGGCGGGTCCAAGTTTGAGTTTGCCAAGGACTCCAGGGAGCAGAAGCTGCTGTGGAGCGCCAGGAAGGAGAGCCTATGGAGCATGCTTGCGTTGCGGAAGGGCGGGGAGGAAGTCTGTGAGTCTGCCCTCTTCCTTGCTACCAGTCACCTTTACATGTCTACAAGTACGGTGAGTTCGCTGACTTTGATGTGACAGGGAGTACCGATGTGGCGGTCCCATTCAGCAGGCTGGCTGACATCATCGAGATCAGCAAGAAGGAGATGGATGAGCTTGGCCTGTTTGCTTCTATCCTGGGACACATCGGCGACGGCAACTTCCACGAGAGCATCCTTTACAACCCCGTCAACGGCGAGCGGGAGAAGGTCGAGGAGTGTGTGAAGAAGATGGTGAAGCGTGCGATCGACATGGAGGGCACGTGTACCGGGGAGCACTCGATCGGGTGGGGCAAGAAGGAGAGTCTCTTGCTCGAGGTCGGGCCCGATACGCTGGATGTCATGCGTAACATCAAGGCGTCTCTGGATCCACGCTGGATTATGTGAGTGTGCCCAACCTTGACGATACTTGCACGTGAGTGCTGAGGTCTTGTGGCTGACTGCTTGCAAAGGAACCCTGGCAAGATCTTTGATCGCCAACCTTGAGGACACTGAGTAGCCCAAGGAGTTTCAGACGGTGGGTAAACGTTGAACGGGACTAACAGAGTGGAAGGGGGCATGGCATGGCATGGCATGGCATTGCATGGATGGCATTCGAGATGGCAAAAGTGAAGTTGAGTGGGGCAATTGGTCGGTCCCTCTTGCAATTGAATTGCATTTTCCCGAGTTGTCTGTTGCTTCCCTATCTTCTTTGGAAGGCGCATTCAAGTCGGCACATGCAGAAAAGCACATTGTTTATTTACTCTGCTCCTTCGCGAAACATCGGACGTGGCTTGGGGCAGGGAAGTGTCTCCCGGACGGATTTATGCCTGCCTACCCGTAAGTAAGGACGCGATTGCTGCAGTTTGCACAATTCCCAGCTGCAGGTGCATTGTAAATGTTGGCCCACGGACAGCCTTCGTTTGCCGGTGGCCACCCTCAGGAGCACCTTCGACAAACGTCCACAGCCCCTTCTGTCTTCGTCCCGCCTCGACCCTCCCACGGCCAAGCTTCCTATTGTTTCCCATTCTGCGTCCGACCACAACACCGGGTCTTCCACGGCCCACAATCCACAATCCTCATTGTTTATTGTTTATTGTTCCTTCACCTGTTTTGGCCTCCGGGACTGATTCCTGCTTGCTTGGCCCGGATAAAAGGGCACAACCTCCAGGCCCTCGACCAGGGACCACAGAAAGCAGCTCCCAACCACATGGGCGTTGGGTGCTTGAAGACTTCTCTTGTCGCCAGCTGAGATTTGTTGACCATTGACCATTGACCATTGACCATTGCTCATTGCTCATCCACCTTCGATTCTCGAATGCCATCCTCATCCTCACAACACCAACATGCCCCCTCAGGGCAGATCTCCCACCTTGCCGGACAGAGGTCCTTTGGCCCAGTCTAGCACCGTCGCACAACCTTCCAATACCCAAGCTGCCTCGATCCCACGCCGAAACGGCGGCAGCTCCAGAATCCCTCCCCCTCGTGTCCCTCCTGTCGCGGGTCGCACGGCTGGCTCCGTCCATTCCAACACCCGATCCAACGTGCAACGACCACCACCACCTTCAGGCTCTCCAAACACTCCCAATGGCAACTCACCGCGCTCGGGGGTCAACCCTTGGGGTCCTCAACCAGGCCGCTCGGTCCAAAACAATGGTCCAGCCCGGACAAACGGCGCTCGGGGTCCCCAATCTTCACTGCAGAACGGACCTGTGGCCATGCGACCACTGCAGCATGAGCTGCAGCGCCAGCAGCAGCGTGACACAACCGCTGCTTTGACAGGTGCGGCTCTGAGCACCGCCCAAAAATTAACCCTCTATCTGTTTGGGCTTCCAAAAGACATCAAGCTCCGCGAAATCTGGGAGTCTTTGACTGCGAGCCATCTCAGCCTCACCAGGGTCGAGATATATGAGACCGACGATGGAGCAAGAACAGGAAAGGTGCGAGTCGACATCGAGCCACCTCCGACCAGATTGCCGACATGGGACGGACCTGACGATTGCTTGACCATCGTCAGAGCAGACTCCTCGGAACTGAGCGTGAGGTTTGAAGCAAAGCCATACTACCTGTGCGACGCTCGAAACCCCATTCGAACGCCTTGCCACAAGATCATCAATCCAAAATTCTACCAGCAGAAATTCCCGTCCAAAAAGTTGGTGTTTGGGATGATGGCCAGCGAATCAACCATGTGGAACCTGCCACAGTTCAGCTACGACGACGTTACCTTGTTGACGGATTTCTCCAAACGGCGATTCGAGATTGGGTTCAAGGTCAACGTTGGCCGTTACGGCTTGAAAGTCTTCAAGATGCAAGTTGATTTCAAACACCCCAGGAAGATCATCTGGGGCACCCGCAAAAACGGCGCTTGGGGTTTAGCCATGCTGCTTCCCAGTCCTCCCAAACTCTATGGTCGCTTACCCGTCTCTCATGACGATGATCAGTCGCTGTGGCAGGAATGGGACCTGTGGGCCCGGCAGACTCACATATCCGGCGAGTTACACAAGTTGAAAGACATTCCCGCCAGGCTGGAGAAGCCAGCTGGGCAATCCGTCGAGTTTGGCCGCTGGACAACTTATTATTTCGATCTTGACTCGTTTCTCAGCGAGTGGGAAAGTGTCCGCACTTATTTGGCAGACTTCAATGTCAAGATTGTACAAGTCGACCGTTTTGAGCTCGTTAATCCCGATACATCCAATGCCTGGAAACTGCTCGACTCGACCGAGATGACTTTGGAACTCCTTGGCTCCACAAATACATATCACCTCGACTTTCCGGTGCGGTACCAACTGGAAGTCTGCATCTCCAATGCCCTTCTTGATGAATACAGTATCGATGCACAATTTCTCGCAAAGCTCATCAGCTTTGATGCCGACAGAGCCAGAATGATGCTCGAAGGTGTCGCTGAAGCCAACAGGCAGCTCTTTGAGCCGATGAAGATATTTGATGACCCAAAGGTTCTGCACTACTGGCCAATGGCCAGAGTTCCTCCCTACGCAACTCTAGTCCGCAGGGCCGTCATCACTCCAACCGCGATCTATTTCAAAACTCCTTGTGTCGAATTGACCAACCGAATCCTTCGCAAGTACTCTGACCTGAACGACAGGTTCCTTCGGGTTCAATTTACGGATGAAGTTACCTTTGGCAAGATCTTCTCTTCACAGGATTCCACCAAAGATGACAACCTGTTCACTCGTGTCCACAGAGTCATGCGCAACGGCATCGTCATCGGCGACCGCCATTACAGATTCTTGGCGTTCAGTAACTCACAATTCAGGGAGAACGGTGCATTCTTTTTCTGTGACACCGATCACGTTACCTGTGACTCCATACGCGAATGGATGGGGGACTTCCGTCATATCCGCTCCGTTGGCAAATATGCTGCGAGAATGGGCCAGTGTTTTACCACAACACGTCAAGTCAATGGCATCAGTATACCAAAGATTCGCCAGATTGGCGACATACAGCAACAAACTGGTGACCACATCTGGAACTTTACCGACGGAGTGGGCAAGATTTCACCTTTTCTTGCAACGTTGATCGCAAACGAGCGCGACTTGCCAGAGGCGCCTTCATGCTTCCAGATCAGAATGGGCGGCTGCAAGGGCGTCGTCGTCCCGTGGCCTGACGTCCCGCCCAGCGAGGTCCATGTTCGACCTTCTCAAGAGAAGTTCAAAGCCGTATACAATGGCCTCGAGATCATAAAGACCTCTGCGTTCTCTCATGCCACTCTCAATAAGCAGGTGATACCTGTTCTAGTCGCTCTTGGTGTGGAAAAGTCCGTCTTCGTCAGCATGCTCGATAGTGAGCTCAGAGAGTACGAAGAAGCTTTGGCTGATTCCATGAGGGCTGGTGAACTCCTTCGATCTCAAGTCGATGAAAATCAAACGACATTGACCATGGCAGAGATGGTAGACACATTCATGGACTCTGAGGAGCCATTCCTTTGGACCTTGCTACGCTTGTGGAAGTGCTGGATACTGAAGAGACTGAAGCAAAAATTCGCCATCAGTGTCAAGAACAGCGCCATGGTATTCGGCATTGTCGACGAGATCGGTGTGCTGAGAGGTCACTCTCGAGCCACCGAAGGCAGGAGGGACAACAATATCGAGTTGCTTCCACAAATATTCCTCCAAGTCCCTATCGAGGGCAGCGATGGTAGGAGTACGACCAACTATGAGGTCGTCACTGGGCTTTGTGTCGTCGGCCGCAACCCATCGCTTCATCCTGGAGATGTGCGAGTGGTTCAGGCAGTAGACGCTCCTGAGCTGCGACATCTGAAGAACGTTGTCGTCTTCCCAAAGACTGGAGACAGGGATATTCCAAGCATGTGTTCTGGAGGTGATATGGACGGGGACGACTACTTCGTCTACTGGGACGAGCGACTCATCCCACTGGAGTGGTATCATCCGCCCCTGGATCACGACGCAGAATCCTCCACTCCAGGGCTGGACAAGCCGGAGGACGTGGCAATCGAGGACGTCACTAGGTTCTTTGCCCAGTACATGAAGAATGACTCCCTTGGCCGCATCGCCACTGCGCATTTTGCCCTAGCAGACCGATTACCGGGGGGTGTCAAGAACCCCAAATGTAAGCAGGTCGCGGTGTCCTCATTCTTGGCAGAGCAGACTGACAATTCGTGTAGGCATTGAACTTGCCAAGCTCCACTCCAAAGCTGTCGACTATATCAAGTCTGGCAAACCCGCAGTCATGCAGAGGCACCTTCAACCTCGAGCATGGCCGCATTGGTTGGAAAGGGACAAGAAGTCATACCACTCCTACACAGCACTGGGCCAGATTTATGACCGGATCAAGATAGAGGAATTCCACGCGGCTTACGAAATGTCTTTCGACGCGCGCATTCTGTCGCGTTATCAGTTGGAGCAAGACACGCTGGATAAGGCCGGCGAGATCAAAGTCGCATATGACATAGCCATGCGCCGGCTCATGGGACAGCACGAGGTACCTGTCACCGAGTTCGAAATATGGTCCACTTTCATCCTCTCCAAGCCTCGAGTGGGGAGCGATTACAAGCTCCAAGAGAATGTTGGGCGGGAGATGGCCGCACTCAAGGAGCGTTTCCGAGCAGAGTGCATGGCGGCTGTGACTGGGAGCACTCAGACGCAAGGTTTCACGATTTCCAGCACCATGGTCAACCTCGAGAAGCTCGACCGATTCGTGGCAGCCATGTACACTGTCACCCACAGCGAGGTAAGAGCCGCCGCCAGGGAGCGATCAATGTCAAAGCCGGATCATGAAGGTGGACCAGAGGAGGCTCAGACGCCATTAATCAGCTTCCCTTGGCTTTTCCATCGCGAGCTTGCCCGTGTGGCATTGGGACGAGGCGGCGACGTGCGGCCATTACAGGTCAGCGGTGGAGACCTGGCGATTGATGATGGGGAATTGGGCATCCTGGGCAATACAGTGCCATCCGATGCTGTTGATCTGGAGGGAGAGACACAACTGCCTCTTCATGATGTACAGTCGAAGAAGGGAGGCAACGCAACTGAAAGAGGAGACAGTGCTGGTGACGGGGAAACCGGCGGGGACTGTGTTCGTACATCGGGAGGCCAAGTCGTCCATCGTGGTCAGATGTTGACCTTATTCACGGAAACCGGCGAGCAGGTCGATACCCATCACAACACCACCGCTCAGATCTTGCCGACAGCTCGCAGCATCTCGAACAATTCCCTGGTGCCAGACGACAGCACTGGGAGTTCTGCTCCTGCCTCGCCTCGGTCCGAGCGTAGATCGGAGGAAGAGGATGAGTGTTTTGAATTTGAGGAGGTTGGCGACGCTGGTCATGAGGAGGAGGATGCCCTGGAGATTTTGGCAAGGAAGATGGGCATGTGAGGGAAGAGAACCCTTTTTGGCACGAGATTGAAGCTCGCGGTGACTTGGGGAGCTGAGACATACATGAATAGAGGGTCACGCTACCCGAGGTAGCTTAGCTTACAGTACATAGTTAAGGTACGGCACTTAAGCGCGGACCAGGGTCTCCGCTGTTCCCCAAAGCTTCCTAGAGTCCAAGGAATGTGGCGTCGACAGGCTAACACGATGCTCTTCTAGAATCTTCAACAGGCTAATCATCCTACTTTCCTTTCTTTGACAACATCCACTTAGGGCGATGAGCGATTTGATCAGTTGATATAGCGGGTGACGATATCCCATCACATGCAGATGCAGTAGCCCACCAGCCCACATGCAAGATGGAAACCTCTCCCGGAACGCCGTCCCGCTCGATCCCTTTTGGCACGGACGAACATGATGGCACCGTCTCCCAGCTGACACCCGACGCCTCCCTTGGGTGGGCTACACTGGACTGGGGTGGACTCGACTGGAATCTATTGAAATACCGGCGCGTGTTCGCTTATCCCTTTCTTCAATAGACTTACTATCTCCTTTCCCCTGCGCGACAGCATGATGGACTCTCGCGCCATCCCGTCCTTCCTCTACACGACCGTACACTCCCAGCAGAAAAAGGCTGCCAGCTTTCAGCTCTTCATGTTGCCCCTTTAGTTACCTGGCATCGTCGTGTGGTACATGATAACACCTCCTATACACGATCCCCTGAACATGGGCGTATTATTCTCACCCCCTGACTCGCCTTTGAAAGAAGGCCGGACCCTTCTGCCCTGGAAAGGGACCTCAAGGTCGGCTCGCAGGAAGCAGCGGTTGTTCTGGTTGATATGTCCACTATTTTTGACCCTGGGCTTGATATATGTGTTTTATCCATATTCTCGGGAACCAACAATCGTACTGCCGCCGCAGAATGTCGCCCCTCGCGTGGAGGAGAACATAACATCGGAGGCGGTGGCTCCAGCTGACGCGAGCTTCGGGGACGATGGCGATGAGCTCGACCACAGCATTTCATCCGAGCTGGTGGATCAGACGTTTCTCGGCGGGCAAGATCGTGATGGACCCAGGACTTATGCCAAGCGTCCGGGCCGCGGACAAGCCAAGAAGAATAAGGATGTTGTACCCGTCAAAGACTTCGACGAGGCTTTCAGACGGGTTGTCAACCTTTTGCCCAGCGAGCTGGAGGTCCGCGGCCTTCTACAGCCGCTGGACGGGATGACGGGAGAGGCACACCTCCGAGAACTCGGAGTCCGCACACGCAGATACAAAAAGTACCTGGAGGCCTGGGAGGACCTGCACCTGGTGCCCGACTCCGAAGGCGGCACCTACATCCGCGACGACGTGATCCAGTACATCCACGAGCAACATCGCACCGCCAGCGAGCAGGACGGCAGCAACGACCTGGCCGAGACGATCCACGCGTACGAGTCGTACCGCCAGCTGCTGGTCCAGCTCAGCGAGCTGCTCTTCCCCTTCACGGCGCCGTACTTCCCGGATCACATGACGCTCCGCTCGCACATCCAGAAGGGCGGCCGGGGCATCGCGCTCACGGCTGGCAACGACCAGGTCGCGTACCTGCTCACGCAGATCCCCATCTTGCGCAGGCTCGGGTGCGACCTGCCCATCGAGGTTTTGTACGCCAGCGACGCCGACCTGAACCGCGACTCCAGGCAGGACCTCGAGGACCTCGAGGGCGTGGTGACGCGGGACATCGGGGGCATGGTCCGCGACAAGGGCTGGAAGCTCGCGGGCTGGGCCATCAAGCCTTTCGCCATCCTGCTGTCCAGCTTCCGGGAGGTCATCTGTAAGTGCAGGCTTTTGCTCGATGCGGTGACGTGTCCCTTGCATGATCGTCTAGATATCGTTAGCTTGGGATTGCAAAGCATACTAACAGACAACAACCAAAATAACAGTCATCGATTCAGATAGCTTCTTCTTCCGGAACCCTGAGGTGATGTTCGACGATCCTGGATACGTCAAGACGGGGGCGTTGTTCTTTCGGGACCGCCTGATCATGCCAGAACTCAGGAGGAGCTGGCTGCAGACGGTCCTCCCTCAGCCCGTTTCGAGGAACGTCAAGCAGAGCAGGCTATGGACAGGTGACAGTGGCCATCAGCAGGAGAGCGGTGTGCTGGTCGTTGACACGTACAGGCATTTCATGGCAATGCTTCTTGTCACCAGGATGAACGGGCCCGACCGGGATGGGAACCGGGATGACAAAAAGGTCGGAGTTTACGACATGGTATATGGTGAGTTTATCCAAGACCAGCCGTGCTTTCTTTCATGAAATAGACTCTGACCCCCACCCTCAGGCGACAAGGAAACCTTCTGGCTGGGTTTCGAACTGGTCGGCGACACAGATTACGTCTTCCACCAAGGCGACGCAGGAACCCTGGGCGTGATGAAGACACGCGAGGAAATGGAACAAGAAAAGGCTAAACTCCCGCACTGGGCGATCCTCGACAACAGCACCGACTCTGAGTTCGACCCAGAACTCTACCCAGAATTCGACGCCGAGGACGAGATCAGCCCCCCCGCCGCCACCCCGTCGCCCGGCCCGCTGCCGAGCCGGCGGATGTGCTCGCCGCAGCTGCTGCACCTGGACCTGGAGGGCAAGCCGTTCTGGTTCAACGGCGGGCTGGTAAGGAACAAGTTCCTGGAGCGGCGGCAGTGGAAGTTCGGCACGTTCGACAGCTACCTCATCGAGCCGCGCGACGTGCGCGAGCCTGGCGCCTGGATCCTCGGCGAGGGCAACATGTGCTGCCTGACCACGGACAACCACCTGTACGGCCTCCTGACGGCGGCCGAGAAGGAGCTGATCGACGAGATGATCGCGCAGGCGAGGAGCATGGGCATCGCGCGCGAGTAGGGTTATGTGGCCTGCCTCCCTCGGAGGCAAAGTTGGGATTAATTGGGTCTAATGCTGCATGGCGTGTGTGCTAAAAAAGAATGAATAGTTCAAGTATTGATACATTAGAATTGTTAAGATTCCGCAAGTTCCTGGCGCATGACTTCTGCGGGGCGATCACGCTCCCTGGTTGTTGGTGATGGTGCACACAAGTCGCCTGCGTTGACTGCAGAGCCTTGCGAGCAGGTATATGTGCTTCTTCCTGAGCCCAACAACGCGAGTTTGTCATGAGATGGTCTCAAGAATCGTGCAGCGTCAACTTATACGAAAGGTCAACTACCTGACCTGAATATCTGATATTGGGTTTTGGAGCTCGAGCTACCATATTGAATCGTCGTTCAGCCCACCAAAATGGCATCAGTTGACATCGAGACAGCGAGAGACTCGGTCACAGCAGTCTCGGATCCTCATGCCCCAGGGCCATCTGGTCAATCCTGCCAAACAAATAGAGATGCTGGTCACCCGGTGAGATAAAGAAGTGCTGGTGCCGACGACGGTATCCGATCACGTCAGCTCAGCCACGAAACATACTCCAGCAAGCAAATTTCTGCCGGTATACACTCGGACAAGACCTTGCCCTCAGCTTCTCACTCTTCCACATTTTCGTCACCTTTGCCTTTAGGTAGGGTCAGTTTTGGTACTTCACTTGAATAGACTTTCGTGGATCGAATCCTGTCATGGAGTGTAGCAGTTGCTCCGGGTGACTTTGGTGGTCTCAATCAAGAGGCCGTCCCCGGAGAAATGTCAGACGTGTCTGAAGGTGAAAGTTTTGAGACATACTCGAATTCTGAGAGCCTTCACTCACCAGTTCTATCGTTGAATCACGCCGGAACATTCTAATCGACAGAACAGTCTATTGGATTTTCAGGTGGATAGAATCGAGGCTTGGTGTGCTCGTCTTCCAGGCACATGGTACGTGCGAGGAGGGTCCTCGGGCCTCTTCTTGGTCGCAGGCTGAGACTTGCGACTCAACTGATGGACCGAGTCGGAAGAAGCTAGAGGGGTACGGCAAAGTTGGACACACTCCGGACGATGGATACAGGGACGACGAGGGTTATGTGCCGCCGCCATCCCGAGGCTTCGGTGCTAGAGAGGACGAGGAGACTGTTGAATTTGCATGCCCGTTCTCGAAGCATAATTCGCGGAGATTTGGTCAAATTCGGAATTGCTCAACCTCCGGCTGGAAGGCAATATTCCGACTCAATTAAGTATGCCAGTCGCAGACTCAAGATACCTCGCTGGTCATGACTAATGTTTCGCTCAGTTACATTTGTATCGGTGCCATCGATCACTATTGTTTTAATGCATACGATGCCGCATGAAACTTCAAATCATCCGAGAAGCTCTTGGAGCATAGCCAAGCAGACATAGCGTGCAAAGCCGTGGAAGATGATTCTGGCCAAGAAGGGATTACCCACGAGCAACTCATGAAACCGAAATCGAGGGAGAGAAACAGGGAGGTGAGCTCTGAACATAACAAGTGGATAAACATGTGAAAGATCTTGTTCCCTCACGACTATCTGATCCCATCGCCATATAAGTGTCTTGCAGTTCAATGAGGGTTGGATCATATGCTGATTGTTGGTCTTATGTAGACTTATAAGGTGATAACTCGGGGAAGGGCCAAGAGTCACTCCTGAATGCCCCGAAAGAGCACGTAGGTAGGGAGCTGCCGCGACTGATACGACCCTCGACTCGAAGAGACCGTAGACGCCACCATCCGTGAGGCGCTGGGACCTGACATTGCTAGAAGGATTAGTGCGCGATGTCTTCGCGCAGGTTCTCAACACGTTCCCCCAGCAGACACCTAAAACTTCAACGACTAGTATGTCCGTTGATGAGTCCGAGAGGTTAGCATCCCCAGGGCCAGACACGTATTCACAGCTTGCACTTCTGGGAAGTGATGATGTTGCCTTGTACAATGTGCCTACCTTTGGTAACTACTGAACAAACACCTCAGCGGCCTGGGCGTCGTCCCAAGAGGCAGGGATTGGACAGCCAGAGAGTAGCCAGCAAGCGAGTCAACGCATTAACTAACAGCGAGTCTCTCAAGTGGCAACTGGAGCTCGGCAATCCGACTGAGACGGACTCGAGACCCTCCGCCCTTCTTTCTGCGAACAAAACGTCGTGTTTCAAACCCAATTCGATGGATATCACAATTGAGGGCCCCAGTCTGAGTGATTTGTTCAACTTTTGACGACTTCCACGACGAGTACGCCGCGTGGCTCAGAATGTCCGACGAGGGGACTAGTCATGCGGACTCGGGTTACTTCAGCTTGCGGTCCGTGGGAAGCATGGACGATGTGATTGGGAAGGGGAAAGGGAAGGATGTTGTGAGAGATTAAAACCAGTGACCCTGATACGACGGACGCTTGGTAGAGGCTTCAATCCAAAATGGTTTGGTTGAGTAATTACTGCCTATACCTCCTCGATTCGAAACTTGCAGACAAAAATAGAAATTATGCATAATATTCGATGGTGTGGAGGAGATTACTCAATTTTGCTCGCTCTGACATGATATGGTAGGTCATCCCATGGTATCTAAGTCAACAGCAGAGTATGCAATGGTGGTTTGGGCCATGGTGAGTTATCCCGTGATCAATAAATGTACTACAGCAGGCTATCCTACGTCCTGAATATCCCGTACTTGGTTATCCAGTACTCCAGGTGGCAAGAACGTTGTCGTATAGTAGGCCATCCCATGAGAATGAACTACTCGACACCGACATCAAAGATGCCCGGAGGCTATGTAGTGGACTTATGGGACTATACTCTGGCTTAGTTCGCCATCGTGTTTGTCCTCGTTTAAGTTCTGTCTGTGACGTGGTTATCACCCAATGCTGACGGTGGCGTACGGGGACAACAAGACATCACCCGAGGGCCGAAACCAGAATCTCGGGAGCGGATCAGAGCCGCGCGGCCCCAGGTAGGGAAATATAGCAGTTACAATGGGGCTGACCAGCCTGGAACGAGCCAGGCATACCTCCTGGCTGATATGCAAATCCGTCTAGAGTCAACGCGTGTATGCAGTCTAGTTGTAACGCTGCGGTCAAAATGGGTTTTCTCGTCAGGGTCTCGTGATGAGGGAGTAGTTCTCGGACCGGGTTTCGCCGACTGTGGCTATCTAAATCCCCGTGATTGTCGAGTGTTGGAAGTAAAGATCTCGGACTCGCGTCCTGCGAGTGCCGAGAAATGCGACACTTTCGACCCGAGGATCGTAAGATGTGCTGGACACGTCGCATCCCTGAGGGCCCGAGCCCGAGGCGAGGGTCTCGGGGCCAGCCGATGATTGGATGCGGTCCTATTGGTTGGTTGGGCTTGCGCGATATATTTGCAATCTGTACTGTGTATAGAAATGTCACCCAAGTCCGAATGGCCTTGAGGCTGCTGTAGTGAAAGCCCGGCTATCGCTCGCGTTTTGAGAACGGGACTTCGGCCACCGGGCTCTGTGAATTCGGGTCTTGGAAACGGCTCAGAGTAACGCCCGAGTATGACGGCTCCTGCTGAGTTATGCAACTCCCTTGATAGCGTCCAAGTCTTTGTGACCGACGATCAAGATTTTTAACACTCGGTGCCTAGAAACATTAGAACATTTAAGCATGGTATTTACAGGCGGAACAAACCGCTTCCTCGGTTGGCTCGGGACAACTCTTGAATAATAATATTGTATTTTTGGACGGCTTCCACAACAGGACCGTTGGCCCAATGGCAAGGCGTCTGACTACGAATCAGGAGATTGCAGGTTCGATCCCTGCACGGTTCATCCTTCTTTTGTCTTTACCTCATACCCTCCCGCTGTGGCGATGAGGTCTGAGATGTTTTTTTTTTGTTTTTGAATTACTGTTTTCGGTGTCCGGGTGGCCCGTACAGACAATAACCTAGTCTCTGCACCTAAGCACCGGTTGACTCGGCAGCTACTGATGTAAGCCACAACTGGTACGTCGCGCAGCATATGAGGATAGAGCCTTACATCTAAGCGAAGCAAATTTGACTAATTGATGGCACAAAGTACTTGTTCTTTCGTTACACTTCTGTAGCTTGGCCCTGCCGTCTTTGAATGTTTGCATCGCTTGTCGTCTGTGATCCAAGCTTGGCGTGGCTGACGTGATGCTTTTTGTTATTGCATTAGCAGATTCAGGACATATACATATATCGCTCTCCATGGCTCTCTATCTCATACTGGATTGCATGGGTCGACCTCCTGTGAACCGTCTCGATGATCTCCACGTAATGTTCTGGAGTGCTCCCAGCGTACGTTGTACTGAGGGATGATATTTGACTCACTTACAATCACACATTCACAATGGAAAGCTCGCAGCATGTTCTACTCATGTTCTGTTTGGTCTTTCCTGTTATTCCATTCTAGACGTGCAGCAACATTCAATTCCCGAACAACCGTTGGGGACATCGCAAGCTGTACGGCTGTCAATAAGCTACATGCGTAATGTCGTAAGACGTGGGCATGAATTTCAGTGGCGTTTCACCATGGATATCTATTGTTTCTGCCTACTCAAGTAGCCGAAGGCTTAGTATGCTGCAGCTCACCGGTCTCTTGAGATTTTGACAAAGTCAGCCCCGCCCGTGCCAGGTACGGGAAGACCGTTGAGTGGCGTGGGTGTCTTACGACGCCACATCCTGGTCGAGGTAATCTCGACCATGCAGGTCCTATCGCGAGGTAACACAGGCCTTCGGGTTACACGCTCGGGTATGTTGTTGTACTTGTACTCTGAGGTACTATTGCTCGTCACTGGATATATCCCCATCCCTGCCTCGCGACCCCCCCACATACACAAGCTACCGTGCTCAGATGACACAATGTGGCTGGAGTGAATAGAGACAAATTGAGGAAGAGGTGCCACGATTGGCTATCAAATTTCTTTGTGTCAACTGCAACTGTGAAACCGTTTCGCCAAACGTATATGTTTTGGTGCTGAAAATTAGCCGCGCCAGAACAACCCAGATCTTGTGGAACATTGGTGTACTTTAGCCCTACAAGGTGGGTACCGGGAGAACAGCCGCAGTGAATTTACAGTGTTGGCTGTTGTTCGCAGATCCCTACCGATCGAACAGTTCGAACGGCACCTCGTCCCACGTGAAGTCATCGTGCCGATGGCTGCCCTATGGAAATGGCCCCACTCTGAGTCGATCAGATGCTAATATCTAGGATCCATGTGGTTGTTATGGGGCCATCAATCGCATCAAAATAATTTGAATTGCTACACAGTCTAGAAAGGCACACCACACGTGCAAGAGACAAGACAGAAACCGGCAGAAGCAAGCAGACTAGGGCACACAAGACGAACATGCGTGAAATTTCTGAGCAGATTGCCGAGTGATCTCCTGAAAATCGGGCAGCATTCGCATTCTCAAAATAGTTGGCAGCTCTGGTTGTCCCCACAGCGTGCACGCGGTTAATCGCGACACATCTCATACGTCGGCTTCGCGCCCATGGTCGCGTCTTGCCAAAGCGACGCAAATTTTCTCAAGTGACCGACCTTTTCTCCTTGCCTGGTCCAACCTACCTGATGGCATCTTTCAAAATGGTTCAGATGTGTTTAAGTAGCCCAGTCCCCAGGTGAATGGTTTCCCCGCGTAAAGGAAACAGACTTGGCAGGTTTGTCAGCTTGGCGAGAAAATTTCAATGCAAATCTTCGGTGATAGGGGATACTTCTGGTGAAAAAGAGGATCATGCACAAGTATTCGCGAACGAGTGGAGCCAGTTCACTGTCAGACGACAGGGAGGGATTTGATCAGGACCCACCCGAAGACCAGGAAAGAATCAGACAACAGAAAAAGTCGTGTACCTCAATGTGACGCGCGGTACTTCCCGACACTCAAGACTCGTGGGCCACTGAGCGCTCTGCCTATATGTGGCGAGTGCGAGCATTCATCCAGAATCAGGATTGGGGTACCGACTGTTCGCGCCTGCGAGACCATGATCGCGATGTCAGGTCCACTTCGCAACCGCTTACTATGACCAGTGGATATTTCCATCCCCATGTCTACTACAACAGATCCAGGCCTGCTGACTGGCTTGTCGTCGCTTGGCGAGGCCTTCAAAAGTTGTGGGTCGTCGCCTTCCTGGTCGGTCTCATAGACCACCGCAAAAGCCTGACTTGGACTTCCGGAAACTGTTTCCCGGGCATGATTGTACCTCTGGCCAAGGACAGTGGGGCATCCTGATATCATGATCAAACACCCACGGTTGCAGTGATGTGGTGTGGTCTGGCGAGGTGGGCCTCACCAAGATTCTCAGAACATCTCGACGGGTGCTCCAGCACCGTCTGGAATGGTGTAGTCACAACATTCGCTTCCAAGGAAATGGGTACAGAGGTATGGTATGCGTCTACTGCATGCGCTTGCCCATCTCGGCGCACACGATCGGGGCTAGGCCGATATCTACCCGTCATTGGATCGGCCGTTGCCAGCTCCAACGACAGTCAGTTCCGGCATTAAAGGCGGTGCTGCATACTGTGGTACCTCGTCGCAGCTTGATTTGGACGATCGGGATGCACATGTGTCTAAGCGGATTCCCATGCGTGAGCGCATCGACAGGCCGGACCTATCCTTCCCGAGCCGAGTCATGTCTGGACGGGATTCCAAAGTTCAATCGCCGATCAAGCGGTGACCATGACGTGTATCTGATTGGTGTCGCGGGGATTTGTTTTCAGTCTCGCAGAAAATGCAACATGAGAGGAAGATCATTTCTGGACCATCATGAACAATGACGGAGTCCAGGTGCTCATGTTGCCATGTTCGTCTTCAGTATTGGTGTGATGAAGTGAAAGTGACGGCCTGGCGGAGGACTCGGAGCCGAGCGTGGTCAAGCAGCGCCGGGCTGCAGGGTCACCGCCGGCGCCGACCTGCTTGGGGCCGGTGGTCGTCAATAGTGATGGCTAGCTTGCCATGGAAGCCCATGCAGGTTCTTGTGAAGGGAGGCAGGGACTGAGCGGGCGGATGGAGCCCGGTTCTCGACGACAACAATCCGGGTGGAAGAGGAGCTGCAACCCTAATTCAGCCTCGTGGACATAGACGGTGGCAAGGTCAGGGGGGTCCCAGAGAATGGTGGTCCCCATAGGCGCGAAGGGGACCATGGGAGCAGCCCGTGACACCGCGGCCTTGCTTCAATCAGCTTAAGCTCGCGGTCGTGCAAAGGCGCGAGCCCGACTCCTGCATTTTCTCCAAAGTCCATCGGGCGACTAACTCCACAAATCCAGTTCAAAGTCCGATCCCGACTCCGCTCCCGGTACCGACCCCGGCGCCGGTGCCGGCCTGGCCGATGATGCTCAGGATGTCATGATTTCCCCCCACTGTGAAACAATGAATTGAAACAAACCCTGGGCCGAGGCAACAGATGGCAGCGGAACCGAATCGGCTCCCGACCGCCGACTAGCCTGACCTGGAAAGGTTCTGGAAAATTTCAGACGACCTGACAGCCCCAGTTGGACATTGTATCCATTCTGCTCTCTCCACGCATTGAGTGTCCTCGGTGTGAGTCAACATTGTCTGGCCGGGGCAAGGCTTGGCTGAGCTGGATTGATCTCACCTGACCTGACCTACGGCTCGGGTCCCCCAGAATGCATCCGCCCCCAAGATCGAAGGCGCGGGGTGCTGTGATACCCGAGAGCACGGTCGTCGGCAGAGGGGATCAAAGGATTACAAATTCGGTGGAACCTTGTGAAGCTGGCACGTGGAGTGGCGATGGTCGTGGTGGTTTGTGGTGGTGAGGTTGGTTTGGTTACCATTAGACTACGTGACTACTTACCTTGTACCTTTCTAGTAGATAGATAAATAAGGTGTGGACATGGACATGGGCGGGAAAAAAAGGAAGGGAAAAATAAAAGAACAGGAAAAAAAAAAAGGGTCAGAGTCCTGCGATCTGTAAGCAAACGTTGAAACCCATGTCTTGGATTTCAAATGCGATATAAGTAGGGTGGGGGTGGAAGGGGTGGAAGGGGCTGGCCCTGAGGCACCAACCAGGACCAGCCTTGGCAGCTGCACGCCTCTGGGCTGGGACCCCCGAGCCTCACGGCCGATTTGAGACAGGTGACTGCCAGATCCGGCCGACCCAGACCCGACCCAACAAGACAGTTGATTTGACATTTGACGTCTGCCATTGCTGCTGACACGTCGCTGCTTATACACAGCATTATACCTGGGCCAGGGGACTTGGGAAAACCAAAAAAGAGGCAGCATACAGACAGACAGGCCCGGGTTCGAGCTGCTATCCCACCGCGGTCTACCACAGAAGCCAGAAGCCTCGGCTCGACAATATGCCCCCGACAGCTGGTGCAGCGGATGAGTGATCAAAGCCTTGCGGACCAGATACTCGGGTCGCTGATTTGTGAGCCTGTCCGAACCGCGCGACCGAGCACGCACGCTGGCGCTCGGTAGAGCCCCCAACTCTCTTGGAAGCCAGCAACTGCCATCATGTGCAAACACGTGCGCCACATGCTTCGGGTGGGATTGGATCGGACGTAAACTCGTCCATCGACTATCACCGTCGGCCACACGGGCCTTGACCATCACCGTCGCTCACAACCAGCTGCCCTTTCGTGTTCGCCTTTGGACCCTGTCAGCCACGGCGCTTCGCTGCGGTCCTGATGCCCGTCCCGCCGCGCTTGGCGGCCACGAGATCTCGCTCGTCATCGCGATCGGCTCTGTCCTCTTCGCGCAGCCAGGCAAAGACTAGAATCAACGGCTCTTGAGGTCGAGATGCTCCGCTAAACCTTAATCTTTGATGTCATGCCCTGTCCGAGACGCTGCCTGACAGTCCCACATCCCTGAGCTCGGGCAACCTTGCGAGGGCGAGCTCAACCAGAGACAATGCCAGGGGCGAGGCTAACGCAGAGGTGACAAGGATATCGCTATCGTACTCGTTTCCCGCACCCTGGAGAGTATGTACCATCTTTTCTGCTTTCCCAGCTGCACGGTACTGTGTAACCACCGCCCGCCGACACAGAAGTCAGAGTCGGTGGGATTATGGGATTCTTTTTATCCCCCCAGTGTCTCTAGTCAGGGCCAAGGGCGGGTTTCGATCTGTAGTGCCGCAAATGTTGCATGGTAGACTACATAGTAGGGATGCATTTTGACTCCTGCCCTTGGCGGGCTGCATGGCTTACTCAGTACCGCCTCGGGCTCCGCTCCGTCCTGCACCCCGATGTACCGATACGTACCCACGAGTACCTCGCGGTCAAGGGCAGGGGGCGGTGGTGCTCACCTCTCACCTCTGCCCGCCCACTGATCGGCCTCGCAAGGTTCGACGAGAGGAACGCATGGAATCCTCAACCATGATGGCAGATTTGACAGCCTGAGCCGGCCAGGCCCAGACCGCAACCCACTAAATGGGGCCAACAGGACAAGCCACACCGCGTCGACCATCGCGGGCCTTGGCCACCACCGGAGCATAATCGTGCTGAGTTTGCCTGATCCGCCGGAGCAGAATCGTAACCTGCCCATTGCATACCTGATTGGGACGGGGTCATTTCGTCTTGTGCCCGCCAGCCTCTGGGCACGACAATGATCCACCGCCCATCTTGGCGTCCAAGCCTTTCCAAGAGCTTGGGGTTGGCGAGGGCCTCGTCCAGGTGCAATGGCACCACTTGTGACCCATCCCATCGCCCTGCCTGGGCCACGTACGTGTTTGACACCGTGGTATTCGAGCACTGCGGTGGGATCAAATCACAACTGTCTTCTTGGGGCTGGTGCCAAGAGCCTCGCAGCATCTCAACTGTGTGCAGCAGTCTGGCCAAGGCCCGCACCAGCTCCGTAATTCCGCAGCTCAGGTCTCACGACGAGGGAGAGAGAGTTTGGGGGTTGACGAAGGGGGACGGCAGGGTACTCGGAGAACAAGGCCAGGACCAAGACCAAGGGACCAAGACCAGGACCCCAGCATCACCTCTGCCCGCCGTCGAGCTTCTCAGGGCCTCTGTGTGTGATTCTCAGGGTGACTTCGCGGCTACTTTATTCGACTTATCAGCAGACGGCCGCAGGCCGCTTCAATCTGTCCGCTCTCGGACATAAACAACTCGCCGACCGTTAAAGCCCGCCTGGGGGTTCAGCGCTGCCATGCGCTGCGCAAACATGCGCAAACCCCGAATGAGTCTAATCATCACACCCCAGCAACTTGGCTCAGCCCAGCAACCTTTGTGGCCCATCTCGTTGCAGGGGTACCTCTGCTTAAGGTTGGGGTGGGTCCTTCCAACGGCGCCGAACTTAACGCTGTACCACCGTACTGTGGTACCTCTGTTCTGACAGCATCATTATTACCAGGCCGGAAATCCATTACATATCACATAATCTCAATCTCCATCCAAAGTCTTTGGCCTGCCTTGAACCTCGCAGTCTCGCAGTCTGTTCACTCACCATTATTAATCCTACTTGAAGCCACCCCCATCTGCCCACGTCTCACACTACTTCTCTCCCTACACATCCCACTCGACCTCGACTCGTTGCAATCCATTGTCACATATCAATCAATACCCACACGGTTGCTGCCTGTGAAGCTCAGTCTCGACAGGACACTTGGCGGACTTGCTCGACTTACACGGCCCACCCACACGCTAGCTTCACGTCGCCTCACCTGGACCGCGACGTTAAATCCAGCTCTCTCATATTCTCATTCAGCCTCCGCCGCCAATAGTGGCCCCCCGTGACACCGTACGCAAAAATGGAACATAGTCTACCTAGTCCTCCGCTGGATGGACAGCACAAACCACACCCAACAACAGCAAAGAGACATAGCCCCGGCGCGAAATCCACCAAGGCTGCGCACCGTGTCACCAAGCGCTCAAGCACCACCATGTCCCACTCACACATGCACTCGCCAATCCCATCAGACAGCCAGTCCACACACTCAATGGCTGATGCGAGGCACAAGAGGGTATGGAAGGCATGTGAGAGGTGTAGAATGAAGAAGACAAAGGTAATTTAGACTGCAAAACCTCCTGGCACGAAAAGTTGTGTCGCAAGGGTCGTCGGCCCACTGACAAGCGAGAACAGTGTGACGGTGAATTCCCATGCAAGAGATGCAAGGACGACGGCCTCGTATGTACAGCAGGCACGAGGAAGAAGACGGAATTCAAGCAATTGCCTCGAGGGTAGGGCCAC
Organism: Diaporthe sp. PMI_573; assembly: GCA_021399435.1. Classification (NCBI taxonomy): domain Eukaryota; kingdom Fungi; phylum Ascomycota; class Sordariomycetes; order Diaporthales; family Diaporthaceae; genus Diaporthe; species Diaporthe sp. PMI_573. Next base: position 140,391 of record JAJTUP010000036.1, read on the forward strand.
CTGCACCCCACCGCGCAGTTGGGAGGCGCACCGGCTTACACAATGTTTCACAGATATGCCGAGGTTCTGGAGAACACTCAGTTTGCCCTCATCGCCACCGTGCACAAGCTTTACTCCATGGTCCGCAACGGCCAGCAATGGGACCTCGGCGAGCCTGACCTCAATGACCGCGGCCAGCCCGTAATCCACAATATTGCCCAGAAGCTCGGCTGCATACGACCCAACAGCGATATTGACCTCCCCGTCCACTCCGTCTTCCCAGAGGACGAGCAAGGCCTGTCGGAGCTCGCACGCCAGCTCGAGGAGCAACAGCAGCACGAGAAGGCGGGGCACGGCGCCGAGCACGACGCAAGGACGGACCGCGCGAGCTCCTCCGACCTGGACCATTCCGACTTTGAGGACTACCGCAAGGTGGCATTTGGTGGTGGTGGTGGTGGCCGCCAGGCAAGCAGCACCATGACTCTTTCGCCGGCGAGCCTGACCTACGACTCCTTCGACGGCTACTCGGCACCATCCACCGACAGCCTCCCAAGCACATCACCGGCGCAGCATGTTCCTGCCTCTTTTGCGCCTTGGATGCGGGGGCCATCGATGGGATACGACCAGCAATTTATACAGCCCACAGGGGCATTCGCAGGCATGGACATGCTGAACCAGGGGCTTCTCGAGTCGGAATTCGGTACCATCAAGCCACACGTCTTGTCATGTCCCAACCCAGAAGTAATGCTGGGTATCGGAGACCCCATGATCTACTCTGGATTTGACCCAGAAGGTATGCGACTATGATCAAGAGCGGGGGCGACCGGACACGATTTCCACGACGCGACAGCGGCTTGACCAGTGGCTGGGCAGGGCAACACGATGGTGGGGACGGACGGCACTTTGGACCACAACCGGGACTGGCTGTGTCTGTCATGGACATAGAAGGGCGTAACAAGAGATGGATGGTGGTGTCTCTCTCTTTCTCCCACACACACACTCACAGGCTTTACGGCAAGGCGTTTACTCTAGGACAGGTTGTTTGGGTGCAGGGGTGTAGGATCTTGGTTCCCTTTTTCCAAAGAACAATACGTCAGCTTGATGTGGTTAATGGCAAGGGAAGCCGAGTTTTTCATTGTTATTTGGTCAATGTGCATTGACTGTACGATCTATCACTTCTCAACTCTGAGGAAGGAGAGGGCAAAACCGTCGCCGGTGCGCGCTCGTTTGAAGCACGTCCTGCTCGAGAGAATGAATTTAATGATTCCCCCAGAAGGAGCCACTGTCCCACAAAAACCTCGCACCAACTCGCGCGTCCGACGTGTGAAGAGCGAAAGAAAAGAAAATAAAGAGTGGGTCAAGATTATTTCCATGACCACCCCTCTCCCAGCATCCTCGGCAGGGGTTCCACATCAGAAAGGGCGCGGGTTCGACCAGTGTCCATGCCGGTCTGACATGTCGTTGGCAGCGGTGCGAATCATAGTGGCTCATAGCTTACCAAACAGGTGGGCACAGCAACCAGTAGCTCGGTACGTACCCAACGGCGTTTGCGTCGGCGCCGAAAGCCGCTCGCTGCCAGGCAGCCCATACCTGGTGTCTGGACTGTGTAGCGGGGGGGGGTGGGCGAGGATCTCGCGCCGCCCGAGCGGTTGGAGCATCCATGGACTACTCTTGTACTCTTGGACTTTTGGACTTTTAGGCCGGTGGTCCTTTTGGCCTCTTGCTTTTTCTGTTGTTCTGTTCTTTGCCTTTCCGACCGTTTCTCCTGTTGGTTGATTGGCAGGATTCAAGGAGACCCCCGTCAGCAAACCCAACGGCGTCCACACTCGGAGGGTTCCTTGTGGTCTTACTGTACTGCGCGGCTGAGTACGCGGATAGGTATATGCTGTGTCTGCTTTATTGCTAGTGGGCGCGCCCAATGTCACGGTGGGGATTCTTCGGGGTCCAACTCGGAGGGCGGGCGATGCCCTTAGCACTCCAGTGACACTTCACATACCCAGTGTCGCTTTCTCCTGCATTGACTTGACGAAGGGGAGGGGTGGCTGATTAATCAATCACACGTTGTCACTTTCCTGGCGGGCAGTTTCTGCGGGCAGAGGGTGAGAAGGGTGAGGTGCGAAACGTGCCTCGCCTGCTGCCCTGGCCCCCCTCCCCCCGGTCCCATCTAAACACGCCCAGCTGGGCAGGGTCCTCCTTCCCACCACCCCACAGCGCCGACCACCTTTGAAAGCTTGAGTTCGCTCGCCCTGCTACTGTGGTACACAGCACCACAGCACCACAGGACGCCAGCTGCTGGGTTGTCGCGCTGATGCTGCGTCGTCCGCCCTGGACGGCGGACCCCTGTGCTGTGCCGAACATGTTGCTGCATCCCGTCCTTCTCCCGCGCGGCAGCCGCAATCAGATGCGATACCGAGACGCCTTGGCGGGCGCTCTTGGTCCCTCAAACTCGTCTTTCACGTGGTAGCATGCAACGCAGGACCGATGGTATGTGTCGCAGGCTTGGGGTGCGTGCCTGTGATTCAACCTGGGCTGGGCGCCGCACATGCATGCGAGGGTGCGAAGAGAGAGACCACGGACGACATGTCCAACCATGGCGCACTATCGTGCCTTCCCGCCTATCCCCGCCGGCTAGGCAACCCCTCATGGCCTGATGCGGGTCCGTTTACAGTATGGCCACGGCTCTTGGACGACAAGGAGGATCTGTGGCACCGCCGATCTATTACAGACGCTCCCAAGAGGGTCTCTACATAGGACCAAATGCCTGTGCTGTGCAGACACGCCGGTCTGACGTGGCGGGAATCAGTCGACCCGGGGGCGGGCGTATTCTCGTAAACTGCCTGACTGCGTAGCACGTAGCACCGTGGTACGCTAACAGAACACGCCACAACCTTCCTCTCCTCCCCTCCCCTCCCCGCTCGCTGCCTCGGCAACCCCCCTGGGCCCCTTGGGAAACCCTTGGGGACGAACATTGTGTGAATGCTTAGCCATGATTGCAGGGCAGATGGCCGACGGCTACGACACTGTGCCAAGGGGACAACCGACGCCCGTGGCTGTCCCATGGTATGGTTCGCTCTCCCAAGGCCTTATTTCGTGGGCGATGCTCGTTGACTCGGGTAAGGGGGTCTAGAGGTAAGGATGAGGGGTCGAATAACCTTTGCGCAAATACGCTTGTTGTGCACGTATCCGTACTTCGTTTACTAGGGCTGGGGGCTGGGGCTGGGGCTAAGGGGGGCAAGGCTTGGGAGCTTGGCCGCGCGGTAGTCTGTACGCTGTACCCTACTGGGCTACAGCTACCCAGACTGCTGGGGCTCGGGGACCTGTGATGACCGATCGCCGGTGGAACAGGACCTCGTCTGCTGTGAACCACTCGCCAATGGTTCCGAGTTTCTTTGTCTTGGGTACCGACAAACAATGTGGACGAAGCTGGACGCTAGTGTTGCAAAGTAGCAAATGTCACCTCAGTCACACCGAAAGACCCAAGCTCCACTGCTGTGCTTACCCTATACCCTGTAAGCCATGCTTTCTGTGAACCTACGCCGGCCCTGACGACGGTCCACATCGAGCTCCCAAGATGGGCCGGGTGAAACCCATGCCGGCCTGAACTGACTTGGGCGTGCTCTTCTCAATTTCCAATGATGGTATCCTGGGCGGGCATGTGGCAATGCCTGTTGCTGCGTGAGTTGGACGGGGGGGCGGCTTGGAGGGCGACGATCCCTATGTCTCCCGAGCTAAACACGGTGATCGGCCGTGAGCAAGCAGACGAGTGCGACGGCGAAGAGCTGCTGGAGTCGCACGCACCTGCGGGTGATGAGTGGGCGCCCGAGAAACACACCCTACCACCGAAGTGTGATGTGGTCAAGAAGACTAATTAAGAAGTAGGGCATTCCTCATCACCATCTTGTCTCCTCTTCCTCTTCCCTTCCCAACCTGTTCCCGCCCTGCGCACCCCGCCCGCCGTTTTGGCCCTTGTTTGCTGCTCGTGACGGGAGCTACTGCAGAGACTAAACTCTATTCCTACCAATCGCCACCCCCCTGGGGGCACGACGTCGAGGGACGAAACACTTGCTTGGACGCAAGTGATGTTTTCGCTCCTACTGTGTACTGCCCCGTGCGGAACAGAGTTGCGCGTGTTAACCTGGGACGGTAGCTCCCGTCACAGTCCAGCTGGGGGGAGTGGTCGCCGATCCCTATCCTCATCCCTCATCCGTGTCCTGTCACGAGACGTGTGCGTTTTGGGTGGTGAAATAGTGCCTGGCGCGATGGCAAAGTAGCAGTCACGTCACCTGGCCACACACGTGTGCTGCGGTAAGATTTGATACACTCTCACTTGTCTGCCCTCGCCAGATGGGCCCCGATGTGGGAGCAAACAGGATGGAAACCAAGCAAATAGTGCAGCACAGCCATGAACAACAGGCATACCCTGCGGGCATTAAACATCGAGAAGGGGGCCACGCTGACGATAGACCTCCAGCCCTCTGGGCCTTTGGATCCTGCGGTCCTCTTCAAAGCCACCGCCGTATCACGTCTTCTGGCACCGGGTTTCCTGGTTGAACAAGCTTGTCTGTGCCTGACGAGCGGTTTTCGGGGACGGGAATTTCCTTGTACGCCACATCAATGCCGAACGAGGTGGAAGATGATCTGGACTATCTCCCGTGTACCACACAGGTATGCATCCATCTATTTCTGGCTCCGCGGGCACCATGGACGGATGCGGTACCGTCGACGACCCCCCGGCCCCTGCCCTCCCCCCGCGTGCGCGGGGCCCGCGTTGCTTCCACGAACGGCGGGGCGGAGGCCGGAGCTGGGCACTCGCGCCGGTGGCCTGTCAATGCCTTTGTCCAACTCTACCGGCCCTCCGTTTCCCATTCTGGTGTCGGGCATCGCCGCATGGGGGCCAGACAGACACACATAGTATAGAAAATTACTGGCTCTGTCTCGGGCGTTGGCAGGGCGGCGCAGGATTGGCTGGCCGTTATACGTTGGCGCTTACTGCACCAGCTACTTACTATCCAGCCTCGTTCGCACTCGCATCGTGATCGCTATGTGGGCGGACCTCTCAGGCCTCTCAAGCCCAACCGACACTGGTCGGAGCGTATTCGTGTGGGACGCCACCAGGCTTCCCTTTGTCTCAGGAGGCTTCACGCCGCGCCTTGTGCCAATCCTTATCAAGACGTCTTTTGTCCAAAGTCAATCGTACCACGACCAATTGTAGAACCAACCGCATCTCAATTTGGCAAGCCACACCCCGAGGCCATCGGGATTTCGATTCCGCAGGCCTCGGGATTTCAAATTCATCCGGGGCATTGAGTGCAGACCCCCTTACCGAGTCGGACACTTTTTCCCGGTGTGTCGACACCAGGCCAACGCATGCCCCTGGCAGACCCTTGTCTTTGGGCCGGACTTACGGTCATTTCACCCCCTTGACGCCCGTTGAGAGTCATCCACCTGTTGGATTACAATTCGTCAAGGCCGGTCAGAACCTCCCATGACAAATGCCGGGGATTTTCTCGAATTTTTTTGTCTTCTCGCGTCATCCCGAACATGGGCAGAGCCGTTCTAGTCCGCAAGAGGATAGATCCCACCGCAATGTATGGTCAGTCCCGGGCCCCTGGAATCGCCCGGCCGCGGAGGCGGGGTTGCATCTTGGTCCGAAGACCTCCCTCGAACGCGTCCGAGTACTAGACGACTGCCGCCGAGCGCTTACTATTAATTTTCTTGATTACTTCTTCACTCTTGAGCATCAGCAGATGGTCTCGTAGCCCAAACGAGGTATACATGGTAATCACAAGCCTCGATCAGCACACATATATGCGCTCGGGAGCCCAAACACTAGAAAAATATGCCCGAAACTCTAAACTGTGCATCCCCCCCCCGGGAGGACAGCGCATAGTTCAACCTAAGCTTCGCGTTTCTGCGCTGATCTCTTCGGCTCATCTCATGCCACGCACAGACGCCACCGTGATCGACCGCCGCGCGCGTTTTGGTGGAGGTTTTGTTTTGCTTGTGAAATTGATTCACCGCACTGCAAGAGTCGCGTCCCCGCGGTGCGGCCTGGTTGTGTGCGTGTGCGAAATCTGTTACACCTCGGTGCTGAAATGAGGGCCCATATGCTTAAACCCTGAGGGCTGCCTCATGTTGATGGACCGGTCTGCCCGTGCCGCAGCAGGGCTGGTTCCTGTGCCTGAACATGTATTACCACAGCGGACTTTTTGCTCTCTATATTGATCGCCCAGGGGGCCAGGCTAGGTCAGGGGCGGCGGATATAGCAGGCAAAGCTTAAAGCAGAGAGTTGTTGGAAGCTCCTTGTAATGATTATGAGTTACCCTCCGGGCAGCCTTTCTAGGGCACTACGCATGACACGCCTAAACTTCCAACCTTATCAGTTCGTTGGGAAGGTCACACACTCGGGAGCCATTTTTAGAAAACAAAGTTCGCAGGGACCCTTGACGCCCCAACCGGCCCCCCACTCGATGGTTTCTCAGCGGCCGTGTTGACAAAACATTCGAATGAGACGGTGAACTCTACACGGCATAGGTCTTCGTGTTAATGCAAATTTGAGGCCGGTTCCCTTTTTCCGCGAGTGGCCGTGACTCAGAGCTCTGCCGATGTCCCAAATCGCATCCTTGCCCAAGCAAAGGCAGGCCTTGGCTCTCAATCCCCCGGCCGTGCTTCTCTTGTCGTACTCGTCATGCTCTGAGCCTCGCCAGGCCTCTCAGTCTTGGCGTGTGCCTCAGGTGGCTTCATTGCCAAGTGTCGAGTTGGTATGTAGACTCAGGCCGCAAGGCGTCCTGATCAGCCCGTTCTCGGCGAGGACAAGAAGTGCGTTGGCGCCAAGGCGTGGGTGGATTTGATCATCATAAGCCACACATGGCGCCGAAGGTTTGCACGTTGCACTCGACCAAAATTCACTGCACCTGCTGGCGCCCCCTAACCGCACGGATGCTACCGTGAGGAAAACCTTGATCTGATAGAGTAAACACAAATTCATTTTGGCAAGTGTCTCCATCGTGATCTCCCCAGTGTAAAATTAGACAAACTTTGTCGCGCTTCGGTACCCAGCAGATTGATTGACTACGAAGCCAAGGCGAGGCTTCGCATTCGCACAGGATCAGGCCTTCCCTGTGTAAACGAGATTGGGACGATCTCCTTCGGCGTTGGAGTTGACAGGTACTTTGGGGAACCAGCACGATACATTGTCGAGCCTTGCTGGGCATCCACTGCTGGGCCCTGAGTAGTGAGTGCTGCCCGGCCTCACCTCCCGCCCCGGTTCCGCTGAACCGTGTAACACTATTGGCTGGCTCCGGCGGTGCCCCTGAAGCTTTTCCCGGTGGGATGGTTCCTCGGGCCCATCCCTCCTTCTTTTGCCCTTCGTCGCCCACGTGTCGACGGGGTTCAGAAGGGCTGAAAGATGATCCCACACAGACGCGCTCTGAACTGCCGTGCGCTTATTTGCTTGACGGGACCGCGGGCTTCCACGGCCCTCTCCTCCGGTGCTGCCTCGTGCCGAACTGCTCCCGAGGCTATTTCTGGCGACTGTGCCATTCGAGAATGGCGACCTGCCCATCAGCGTTCGCCGAACGGCAACAAGGCAATATGAGGACATGGCAACGTGCAGGTCAGGTATCTGTGGTCCGTCACGGTCACGGAAAGGACAAAAGACTGGATAGACCAATAGGAAACCGAATTGCCAGATTTTGCTGAAGCCCGGATTGTCTCCGGCGTCCTTCGGCGCCGAGACTAGACACCTATGGGGATCTCGGGGACTTCCTCGGCGGCTCAACACGCTCTCTCGGTGTCAAAATAAGAGTAGTCTTGGGGCACCACTGTCGATCTTTGGGCGTTGAATCACAACGGCTGGTAGCGTCGCCGGACCTCCCGCGGATCCTTCTGCCCGGCCATCTTGGCGGCACTATTCCTGGAGTCGGTGGAAGCTTCTCACACGATGTTTTCCTTTTTCCCTTTTCCGCCCACGGTACAGGTGACCCCTATTGACTCTGTGAATTAACGCTATCCGATTCGCAATAAACATCGGCAGCTGACCGTTTGACTGAGGTGGCGTCTTTCCGAGACGGGTGCGGTCTCCGGTGCCCAGATTTGGTTGCTTCTGAGACTGGATGCTACGTCGATGAATATCTCTTCGCCTCTTATGGTCTTGCCTACGCTTGTTTTGACTTTTTACTAATGCCTCAATGACAATAGTCCTTCATGTTCGGCGCGTCGGCCCAAACACCCCGCCGACCGTTATCCCTCGGCACCCGACGACTAGCAGGTCACACTTCGGCGAGTTATAGACACCTGTAGTATACGCGCATGGAAGCCCGAGCCTGATTCTCTCAGGCAACCCTACGAAAGTCAGTCAATGACCTGGTCCGGCCTACTTTTGCAGCCCGGCTCCGATCTGAACCCGGGCGTATGGAAGGTCGGGCCATTTTGAGTTTCGTAGAGTTTACCGGGGCTTCAAAGGGCCCTGAGCTCGAGGGCTCGGGCTCGGACCTGCGAGTCTATCCGTTTATAGCCCGTCTATCCCCGTATAGCCCTCGCTCGACTAACTGCCATCTGAGGTGGTGTATTTCCGAGACTGGTGCGGTCCGTGGGTGGCATGCTCCACGATGTTTTCACAAAAGGACATTAATAATCATGTCGTTTTGTCCTGAACAAACAACCGTGCGCCGACATCTTGGTTGCAGCGTGCCATATACCCATCTGATACGTTTCAGAATTGTCGCAGTGTCAGTCGGTAAATGACTATTCACCTATAGTAATCGTTCATACTTTGCTACAGACAATGCCCACCACAAATGCGATTCATGATCATTGTTGCCCCGAAATCCATCATTCCGAACTCATTTCACACAAGGGTTGCTTTGTAATAACAAGCCTCTTTCTTGCATAAAGTAACACGGTGATCCACGAACACGTTTTGAAGACGAGTGTGATGAGCTCTATCCGGCAAGTGTTCGGCGGGAATGTCTTGAATGGTTTGCACAGTGCATCTTGAACTCCCAATGCTTGATCAATTGATTACATGTCACCAAACAGAAAAGACTAGCCATGGGGAAAAATGGACCTGGCCATACCTCCGTGGCCATTGGTACCACTTCAGAAGACTGGATCTATAATCACCGGCCACAGAAGACTAGCGTGTCCAAGCTTGGTTCGCCATGGCTGACTATCTCACAACTCCCTATCTATCGTAGAATTCTTATAGAAGTACAAGAACCTTGACAGAATGATGGCAGCATCCATCGGCCGTAAGGATGGGGTGTAAAGAACGCCGAATGCACAGATGGAAAACTGTGCTGTCACTTCTGATTATTCTTTTGTAACTTCGATTTACCTTCCAAGCGAGTCTCACCAGTAAATGCGTATTTTAAGTTGCATTTCATACCTGGCATAACTCCTCCACAGTGTACAAGTAGGTCTAGGTTGACCTAGAGCATCTTTGGCTTTTCAACCAGTTACAATACCAAGAGGCTTTCCAAAGGACTTAGGGACAGTCCAACTGCGCATTGGCTTCCTTATCACCCATACTCCACCCAGCCACATTCTACTTCTGATCACCCTATGTCATGAGATGCTTCCAATGTGCTCTGAGCACGTAGTGACTGTTATCAATACTGATTTACAATACAATGCCTAAGATCTTGCCGCAATTCCTGCTGTCATCTTCTATTTCCTAGCCTACACACCCACTCACAGAAAAAGCACTGGAAGTGGACTGCATAAGGAGTTGACCTCTAGACATGAAGCAAGCTTGACGGCCAAGCACCATGCCTATGTCCATGGGGCTCTATATGTTTAGTGTGAGCATACAGATGCTATGTACCTGGATAGAGATGTAGTTGCTGGCGTGCCTCCATCGCTACTTAATTATATTTGCTTCTCATTCTCACACTCCAGCCATTTCCATGCCATGGGCCTGCCTTTTTGATGGAATTAATGGCGCTCAAACACAGTTCAAGCAGAAGGAACAATGGTGGTGCCTAAGTTTACCTGAAGAATGAAATGACTACTTGCTTTTGGCTGCTGTGGACTCTTTCATACTCAAGGCACAAAAGTTTGCTGTACACGCCTTCGATCAAACGATTCTCTTAGGTTGCGCAGATGAACGTGGCAACAGCACACTGATTCCATGGCAAGTCGAAGTGCTTATGTTGTTCTCAGTGTGTCATCAACTTACTGTATAGTGCATTCAGATGATGAAGGAATGATGAAGTTGCATATATCAAAGGATGTATTTCTCCAGTCTGTCTGTTTCTCTTGGAGTTATGCATATGTTATGGCATATCATGACCTCGGGAGCTTGTTGAGATCAGCACACACCCTCGTCTGGTCCTGGTTCTACAGCCACCTCCGACTCGCTGTCTCAGCAAACATGCCGAGCATCTAGACGGACCTAGCTGCGTTCAAATTCAGTACCACTCCTTCCACTCTTATCAGACACAAACTGCCTTCCATCTGCCTCCTGACTTTTCTTCACCGAAAGGCCCACAGGAACCTTCCATCTCCCAGCCACGCAGCACAGTACTCAAGGACAAGTTGAGGTAAGTCATCATCCTGGCTTGCTTTTCTCCTTCCCATTTCCACTTGCCCCTTTCGACATCATTCAACTCGTTCATCCAAGGTGTTCAAATGCGATTCTAGATGAGCTGTGCTTGCCGGCATGGTCCCGAGGAAGGCAACCAGCTTCCAGCCCTCGTCTCTCTTTGCCCCCGTACTTTCTCCTCCGCTTTCTGTTCCGAAGCTTTAGCAGCTCCGTTTCATCATCTTCGCATCCAACGCCCGTGGCTAACGAATTTCGATCTGTCCCAGTCCAACGTCGATCAACAAAACAATCATCACGATACTCGTACAGAAATCGTAAGTAGCCTCATCTCTCCGCATCGCGTTCTATGACGCCTTCACACTCCACGCTCCCACATCACAGAGTGTTCTGGCCGCTCCTTTTCCCTCAACCTGCCCGTCGAAGCCTTGCATTTCTCAGCCACCGTGCCAGTCTGCTGGCCACTGCATTCATCGCTCCCCATCACAGCACCTAATACTAAACACAAACAGAATCAAGATGTCTCTCAACGAGAACTTCGGACTCACAGACAACGAGGTGAAGGTTGCGCTCTGCGCTCTCAAGGTGATGCTTGTCGATGGAAAGGTATGAGGTCCCCACCGGCTCTGTGTGTGATTGATGCAGAACCACACAGACTTTCCAGCTCTAACGCCATAACCATCCCAGGTCGAGAAGGGTCATCTAGCCAGACTCACCGGCCACAGCAATGCCGACTCGGCCATCCGCGTCTGGTACATTGCCAAGAATAAACTGTCGAACACCGGTGCCACCTCCGAATCTGCGACTTCTTCCCTGGTTGATGTTGACACCCCGACCAAGGGACCCAAGGAGACTGCTACCAAAAGCACTCAGACCGAGACCAAGAAGACTGCTACCAAAAGCACTCAGACCGAGACCAAGAAGCGTAGCAAGAAGCAGGGCGAGGACGAGGAGGCTGGCTCCGAGGAGGAGGAGAAGCCGGTCAAGAAGCGCGTCAAGAAGAACGACGTCAAGGACGCTGGTACGGACATGCAGGACGACATCTAATCGGCCCAGCTTGCATGATGTCTGAGCACGGGGTGGGCGGAGATACCACATGCAGCTGCTCATGAGACGATCGCAACGGAACTGAGTTATGGCTCCGCTCTATTTGGGAGAGAGCTTCTTATCAGCTCTGTTGATTGGCTTGGTCTTTTGTCAATTTGTGACATATTTCAGCTTCACGACTTCCCGCCATAGGCAATTGTAGTCGAGGAAAATGCACGGTGGGCCGCGCAAGCATGCCACGGCCTTCACACACAAGCATGCGTCCTTAATTATCGTTGCTCTCGAACGTACGTGATAAGAAAGGTTTGGTCCTATTGCAAGGTGTGATCATGGGACCCAACTCCGTGCAATAATGCTCGCTACGCACCATAACACTTCTGACAACGTGGACAGCGCGTGCCGATCTTTTATGAACCTATGCTGTGCCCTTTCGAAGCTTTTTGTCACGATACAGGGTACCCAATGTACAATGCATTGGCAGCTGCTCTTGCGTGTGACAGTTCTCCTTCGATAATTCGCCAACGAATACGTCTGACGCACAGTAACGAACTGTATGTGGAAATGAGGGTTTCAGCCATCTGATCAAGCGCTGCCGGTGAGCACACTGAGCCAGATCATTCCGGTTTTCCTTTCTATCACGTTCCACAGCACGAAAGCACTCACGTTTCTCGAGAGGAGCTCCCAAGACTGTATGTAGAGCATGATGCTGTCCAGTTTCAGCATTCTCGAACATAAGGCATCAATACAGGCATCAAGTTGCATGAGACCAGTGGCGAGACCACAACAACAGACAAAGGAACAAGCAATTCATTGAGATGGCCAAAACCGACTCTGTCGAATATCATGGAGAAAATCTTGACTGAAAGCCTGTGTAAATGCTTAAATCGTAATTTATGGCTGAGTGTTGCACAAGATTAAGCCCTGCTGCCCCCATCTCAAGACTGTTGAACCCCTTCTGATCATGATGACTTAGCATGCCTTGTTTCCCAGTACTTCACACTAAGGTTTGTCTACAGCTGCTTCTTTGATGGCTAAAGATACTTGCCCTTGAATTGTGTTGTAGAAGTAAGGAACATCAACGGGTGCCATCACCAGTCTACCCGAAAAAGCTACCTAGTAAAATGTGATGTTTCCAGCCTAATCTTCATGTATCTGTATTGTGGCCCTAGTGACTGCTGGTGCATGTGTACCCTGCAAAATCGACGTGCCAGCTGTGCCAATTGTGTGGCGGCGGGGGCGGCAGTGCGGGCATGCGAGCCGTGTGCACGGCCGCGCCCCAGCCTTGTCCTCAGCCGCGCCGTGGTCCCTCAGCCGCGCCGTGGTCCCGCAGCCTCATTCCTAACGGTTCAGAATTGAAATGCATGCACTGCTTTCCTGAACCTTTCCAGCTGATTACCTCATCTGGAGCTCCCTGTCGTCTTTTCTTTCCCAACCCAACTTCAACCGCTGAGCACCATCGCCACCCGTTCTTCCAACCCTCACCCAACCCAACTGCCCCATCAGAGAGCTCAACACCAGCATCAGCAGGCTCATCATCTACATCATTTGCCATCAAACATAAATCACTCAAGATGCCTGGAGCTTCCACCAAGGGCGGCAACGAAACCTACGGCCTCACCCCTCGTAAGCATCATCCTTTTTTACAGTACCCGTCTTCCATGTTGCGGATGTTCCAGAACGCATCACTTTGCGACTCGTAGCAGGCAATTAACACATACTAGGCGAGATTGAGCTCACCATCAAGGCTATGATTACCATGCTGGAGGCGGGCGCCAAGGTAAGCAAAGATTTTCCTTCCCATCCCCATACCGTCACTAGATACCATCTCAGGATTGTCAGACGTGGGAGGCAAGACTGACACGTCGCTGTCTGACAGCCTGACTTTGAGAAGCTCGCCAAGATGACCCACTACGATAATGCCACAACTGCCTGCAAGAACTGGAGTTTCACCGCAAACAAGCTCAAAGCTGCCGGAAGCAAGACCGATGGCGAGGCAAACGGCAACATCAAGGCCGTCGGAAAGAAGCGAGGCAAGCGCCAGGCTGTCGACGCTGCCGCGGCTTGACGAGGCTTCTGTTGCAATGTGAATTCTGAACAAGGTTATTTCCTCATTGTGTTTTCGGTTCGATACCCAAACACAGGCAGGTGGGACTAAAGCCCCAATAAGAGGGTAACCTTTAAATATGCTTCCTTGTGTCAGTATGAAACAAGAAAGGGATTCATTTCAATTCTATCAAATCATCCTTCATCAATTCCTGATGTAGATACCTGAGATTGACTCCAGTGACACTGGGTGGACGGACGTGGGCTTTAGTTGTCTGGACGGCTGTGCCTAACCCTAAGCTCTGGGGGGCGCGGGGGGCGCGGGGGGCGGGGGCGGAAGCTACCCACTGATCCCTCTATCGATAAGCTCCCAAACTGGTCGCCGAGGGGCACCCGTCATCCGTCGTCATCCGCAGCCAGTCACGCCGAGGCAATCCTTTTGGTGCTGTCGGCCCTCTATATCAAGCCTGCTGCTCCTGTTCCAAACCTCGCGGCGATCCGTATATCCCTCGCTGCTCAGTCCAGTTTCTTGCGGCTTGCCAGGCCCACCATGGCGACGGATCCCAAAAAGCAGGACGATCTTCTTCGCCGGCCGCTCTACGGTATGAACATGTGCCCGCCTGAAAGATATCCTGTTGCGCATCGCTGACACAAACACACACGGCAGTCTATGACCTCCCTCCAGAAGTCTTGGCTACGCTGAAGCTTAAGCTGGATACCGAGGCGCAGGAACAGCCAGTTGCAGACACACCCGCAGCATCTGTTCCCGAGCCGTCGCAAGCACCATCCGAGAACGCAGTCGGTTCGCCAACCTGCTCATTATGTGGTCTCACGTTCGCCACTGTGCTTGACCAGCGAGGCCACCAGAAATCCGACCTGCACAACTACAACCTGAAACAGAAGCTGAGGGGGCAGAAGCCTGTGTCAGAGGCCGAATTCGAGAAATTAATTGGCGATTTGGACGAGAGTCTGTCCGGATCAGACTCGGAATCTTCTGAAGACGACGACGAAGAGTCCAAGAAGGACTCAACGTTGACGGCACTTCTCAAGAAGCAAGCCACTCTCGCAGAGAAGCGCACCGAGGAAGACGGCGATAATGAGGCAGAGTGGGGCAGAGGGAAGAGGAAAGGCACTGGAAAGCCCCCGGTGATGTGGTTTTCTTCTCCCGCACTGCCGGAGAATAACTACTTCGGAATCTACAGGGCACTGTTCACGAGCGACGAGCTCGAGAAGGAGGACAGCATATTAGATACCGTCAAGAAGCGCCAGTTGCAGCCATTGGCTGCCCCAAAGGCCAGCAAGGACGGAGCTAAACCCCCGGCCGCCTACAAGGGGCCACACATCTTCCTCTGCATGATCGGAGGCGGCCACTTCGCCGCCATGGTAGTCGCGCTCGCGCCGCGGCAGACAAAGTCCGGGGCCGGGCCCATGAACCGCGAGGCTACGGTCCTAGCGCACAAGACCTTCCACAGATACACCACGCGCAGGAAACAAGGTGGCTCTCAGTCAGCAAATGACAACGCCAAGGGCGCCGCCCACTCGGCAGGTTCAACTCTGCGCCGGTACAACGAGCAGGCCCTGGTCGACGACGTGCGGCAGCTCCTGACGGATTGGAAAGGCCTCCTGGACACAGCCGACCTGCTCTTCATCCGGGCGACAGGAGTTACAAACCGGCGGACGCTCTACGGCCCGTACGAAGGGCAAGTTCTACGAGCAAATGACCCACGGATACGCGGGTTCCCCTTCAGCACGCGGCGGGCGACACAGAACGAGCTGATGCGCTCGTTCATCGAGCTGACCCGGCTCAAGGTAAGGGAACTACTTCCAGTCGACCCGAACGCCGTCACAGAAGCGGCCACAAAGTCACAGACAATAAGCAAGCCGTCGAAGCCGGCTCCGCCCAAGCTCACCGAGGAGCAGGAGACAGCCCTGCTCCACACGCAGCAGATACAGGCCCTCATCCGGCGGTCGAAACTCCCCGCCCTTGTCTCCTACATCAAGACCAACTCTCTCGAACCCAACTTCCGCTTCCAGCCCGCAGATATGAACCACCACGCCCCGACGCCGCTGCATCTGGCGGCAGCGCAGAACGCAGCCGCCCTGATCGTGGGCCTGCTGGCCCGCGGCGGCGCGGACCCTACGCTGCCAAACGGTGAGGGCAAGACGCCCTTCGAGCTGGCGGGCGACCGCGCCACGCGGGATGCGTTCCGCGTGGCCCGGCACGAGCTGGGCGACGGCGCGTGGGACTGGGAGGCTGCCAAGGTCCCGCCGGGGATGAAGAAGGAGGAGGCCGATGAGCGAGGCGAGCGAGAACGGAAGGAGGTCGAGCGCAAGGAGGCCGAGAGGAGGAGGGCCGAGGAGGAGAGGCTGAAGACCCAGGGGCCCAAGGTCGTCGGCGGCGCAAAGCGGAAAGGCGGCGGTGTCCTCGGGGGCAGTGTCGAGAAGAGCGCAGAGGAGAAGAGGCAGGAGGAAGCCAGAGGCTTGACCCCAGAGCAGAGGATGAGGTTGGAGCGGGAGAGGAGGGCAAGGGCGGCGGAGGAGAGGCTACGGAGAATGCAGGCTGGTGGTTGAGGCAGGGGGGGGCTCAAAAGACGAGATGAGAGCTCGCCCACAAGATGCAATGTCATTCACGAAGGTCAATAGTCGACGGGTCCTCTCGTGGCGATAGCAGCGGCCAGGGCTGGAGATGAGGCTATCCGCAGACGAGCAATAGTGCTCGGGGCCGCTGCCAAGGCAAGACACACGGTAACCCGCTTGAGACGGGCAATCAAATACTGGGTGGGTCTTGGATCTCGCCAGTGGGCATTCCACGGCCTGGAGTCTAGAACCGGTGAAGACTCCTCCCACGCCCGCATCAGGGATCATCAGGACGACGCTCTGGAGAACCTCAATGGTGCAACTGACCCAGTTGCGACTTGTCTGACAGCGAGGCATGCGAATGCACGGGCTTGTATTGACCAAGCAAACCCAGCCACGGCAGCCCAAGCAGCAAAACAGGTTTGCAGAAATCATGCTCGCCGGCGCCCTCGTATCATCCAGCGCCCCAAACCTGTTCGACATCTGAGTAGTCACACCGCACCATGATTCGAGCATGAAGCCCTTGATATCTCGCGCAGAGGCTCAGCCACCTCCATGGTGTAGCAGAGAATATTCGACAGGACTTTATGGGGGGCCTCCATTCTGGTGTACCATTCCATGTTTTTCGAAACACAGGAGGCACAAGGGCTAGTCTAGGGGCCGGGGAGAGCTCGACGTTGCATTCAGGGACCCCCTGCCCCCCCCTGACCTGTCTGGATCGGGCAAGGCCGCTCTGGGTTGGCCGAGACCCTTGTCCGGCCGCCATTGTGACAAAGTTGTGATCATGACCCGGGAACTGTTGACGGCCAACTCACGGAGGAAAGCGCGACAGATGTGAAAAAGGTGGGCTATAGCACGCACGATTGTTAATGATGGACGTGGGCCGATCTCCCGTGCAAGGCGGTGCAAGAAAGGTGGGGACTCGCTGCCCTGATTTTTCTTTACAAAAATGGAAATGCATTATGATGTTTAGATGAACCCCTGCCAGATAAACTTCCCGATCAGCAACATTGAGTTTGTGGAGAGCTGAGAAGATCCTCCGCTGTTTGCTAGAGAGCCGCATGGCATGGAATGAGGATCTGCACTCGCGAAGGACAGGATGCCCTAACTGTTGGAGTGACCCGCGATCGTGTTGCAAACCATGGGACGACGTCAGCACCACGACGCCTTTCAATAGTCCTAACCTTGACTCGATCTTTTGTCGGCCCGGACCCCTGGTTTATGGCCTGGCTTGCCCTCTCCGACGAGCCCGATGCCACATGACTGACTGCTTGATTGAGCGGCCATGCCCAAATGCGTGCAGCATTCGCTGGTCCGACGAGATCGCGACGCCGGACCATCAAGAGGCGCAGTTGCCTCAGAAGACTAGCTCCCAGGTTCTTTCAATGCTGTTTGCAACTCATCAGGGGCCACTGCCCTTCTCAGATGTGCCCTGACCTGACGTTGCGGGTCGATGCGCCTATGCAGCGTGACAGCGCCAGTCAAGGAAAAAAAATCCTCGTGCATGTGCTTGCCGCGGGGCCTGCAGATTCTCCTGATTACTGCAGACCGAGGGGGAAAAGTCTTCAACGGATATCGGTCGGGTATCACTTCAGCTCACAACAGAAGTCCGAGTAGACCCCATGTGCTCATTCTCCAGCTCAAATGTCCGTGGCTTCCTCTGTGTGTGCTGACAGCCCGATGCACCGTATTTCCATTACGAAGAGAAGGTTGATTGGGTGTAGTCTATAATAAGGACCGCCAGCAGCGTGGTGGTTCAGTCGCTCGGGACAAAACCACCGACTAATACCTGCTGCTTTGCGCTGCAGTCATGTTGGTACGGGAGTAGCTGTCGATCATCTCCAGTACTTCCCGAGCCGTTGGGCGGCTCCATCTATTCTGCCGATCAACCCTGTAGTATGTACGTCGACACTTTGTAGGACCTAATCTTACACAGTAGTCCATTCGAAAAAAAAATAGTCGACAAGACAAGCTCCTTCCTTCCTCTGAGTTGACTCTTCGTGGTGTCGACACAGGTTTATCCCGTCTGGTCGGCTTCGAAGGGTTGGTACACGACCAGGATGCGCCAGTCGGTAGGTGAGAGAGACCTGGTCCTACTTACTAGGAGGCCTCTGTCCGCAACCATGTTGAGCCCTCCCTCTGGCGGGCATCTCCAGTCCATTGAAAGCGGACGGAACAAAGACCTTGCAGAGATGAAACTTGGGCCATGATGCTCACCTTCCGCAGGCAAATGCTTCTGGTGCTGCCTCTAACAGCTTGCAACTGCCGCACAAGCTTCTATTTTGCGTAAAAGGTTCGAGAAAAATGTTAGTGAGGAGCCATGGTCTTGTCGTCCCATCCAATCGGGGATGCTGTCTCTAAAACTTTAGCGCATGATCGTGACAGCTTCCAGGCTACCCGAGGCCTCGGATGCACCGCGCACCCACGTACTTGGGGCGAGATCATTGAAGCTTCTGGGCGCTGCTTACTTTGCACGTCAGCCAATGTCCACGGACGGCTTGCGCCATCTCGCGCACGGAGAGCACTCCGATATCGACGGCGTTGAACCGGCGCAGAAGGCTCGGAAATTAAGGGGCCCAGCCACAGCCTCGGGCCGCAATGCACTAGAGGCTCGGATTTCTTGAACGTGCTCCAATTCGGGCCACCGTAGATTAGTCCTACAAATCAATCGTGATTACAGAATCGGCTGATGCGGTGGGGTGGGGCGAATCCAGCACAGACTGTCCGTCGCTACCTTGGATTCCGTCAGGCAGCTGGCAAGGAAAGTCGCTGCCAAGATCAAAGGTTGCGCGGCTGCCCACTTGCCCTGACTGGGGATAGAGCCAGTGGGCATGCATCCCCAGCCTGCGGGCGCCCAGGGGAGGGGAAGAGGAGAGGGAATAGGGAATAGGGAAAAGGGAAAAGGGACAAGGGACGAACACGGGATGGCTGAAACATGAAACAACTGGCCAACCCTGGCGAGATGCATCCATTACCCCCCGTCACAATGGCCGGCACCAACGGGAATTAGCTCCAAAGAAGTTAGCCGGACCTTGGGGGAAGTGCTTGTGTTGAGCAGTAGCAGTAGCAGCAGCAGCAGCAGCAGCCGCCTTTGGTAGCAGCGAGGGCGGCCGATGGTGGCGATGGCCGCGATGGATTGACTCGGTATCCTTGAGGAACTCGTCATGGAATTATGCCCCCCCATATCCAGATGCGAAGGCGTGGCCACCGACCTCGACATGCCTGCTAGGATTTGTTCTCCTCTTCCGGGGACTCCCAGATTCCCGCAGATTCCTGATGGCGGCGCCGAAAACAGTCATTGGCGGCCAGACGACGAGGGGGGCGGGATTGTTTATCGGAGTGATTCGCGGTGACATCTGATGGGACCAGGGCTGGTTGTATTGACGGACGACTGCACAAATACGAAGTCGGCAAGCGATGTGCGGTGTCCAGTGCAGTCTCATTCTGTGGGGGGGGGGGACTTGAGCGGGTGAGGGACGTGCAGCGTCGTGGCGAGCACTCGATGTGGGCCTGGAGTTCTGGAAGAAGGGCATGGCGCCGTTGCATAGATCGGAAGGGGAATGGCTGCCAAGACAACGGGGTCCCTGATCGCCTGGGCGTGCAAAGGCCAAATTCCCCGATGAGGCCATGAAGGGTCCCGTGCAACCTCACGGGCATCGTGAGCAACGGTGTGTCTGCCCCCCCAGCCCCCCTGGCCTCCATTATGTCGGGCTGTTTTGGCCGGCCGGGCCTGGCCTGGCCGTGGACGAAGGAGCGCTGCTTCAAGAAGGGATGAGACGTCTGGTTAGTTCAGCCAAACTGGGCTGGTCCAGTTACTGCTGTGTGCTCTGTGAACTACATGTGACAACGATGGTGGCTGTGGGCAGTCTGCTGTGGTCCGACTGGCCAGGCGTGGACATTGGGACGGCAGGGAGCGAGGGCCACGGTTGGCCCACAGCAGCTTGCCGATCCCCACTGGCAGCTGTTGTTCCTGCATTAGCGCGAGTGCCGTGTGCCGGCAGGGCGATGTGTACTGCAAGACTACTTACTACACAGCTGGTGGCTGAGCAGGTCAAGCTTGTTTCAGGGTCAGGTCTGCATTGCAACCCGGCACACCGTTCATTTGGAGTTGTCGATGCTCAGGGCTCTCATTCGACCCCGAGAGGGGGAAACCCTTCTCGGCCTGCTTGTTGTTTATTTTCCCTCCATGCAGTGTTGCACCACATGGCGGCCCCCTTTTTCCCTCGGGGATATTACCAGCAGTGACCCGTCTGTCATCATGGCCGGAGTAATCATCTTCCTGTGGTCGACCTGAGATATCCACCCCTTTGGACCCTTTGGGGACTACGAGTCGGGAGATGGGATATTTACGCGTATTCGGGTTCTCTTCAACGGACCTGGGGGTTGAAGCGAGATACCATCGGACGCGCAGCAGGACCAATCCATCTGGGTCTGTTGTCGCCCGGTGTAAGCTGATTCGGCAATCTGGCCCCCCTGACAGGGATGCGGCCTAGATCCCTGGGTGGTTACGAGCGGCTAACCCCTGACCTGTGGTTTGACACCACCTGAATCTGGCAGACAGAGCCGCGCGCAACAGGCCGACTGCCTCTCTTTCTGGTGGCAGAAGCCGACATCCACACATCCACACCCACACCCACGTCTGCATCCGCTCGCTTGCACCTCCGTAACAGTACCATGAGCCATGGCCACCGGCACAGGATGGCAGCACTCGGACCCTCCATCTTACTCCTCCCTCAGCTGCTCCCCAACATTGATCCCATCTCCGTCCGCGAGCCCCAGTTCGTCCGGTCAAGAGATTGCCCTGCCCTGTGCGCTGGCCCCGCCGTCTGTTTTTCGCCCAAGAGAGCAGCTTGTCTTCTTCCCTGCCCGTGCCCGCGGCTGGGCCATCACCAACGGCGGCCGGGCCTCGAGCCACCTGGGCTCAACATCAGACTGCTGTGAGGATTCGGGCATCGTTTGTGTGTGAACGCCCCCGTCAGCATGGCTCGCGGCTGCAGCTGCCCGCGCTGCTATTTCAATCCCGGTCTGTCTGGGCCGCGGGAACCACCAGGTCGCACCTCCCATTCCCTATCGAGCATCAGAAACAGCCAGGGCTACACTTTGAGCCTAGTGCCAGTCCTTCCGGGTGCCACGGTGGAGTCGACCACCAGCAAAGAAACAACTCTAAGGGAAAACACCAGGCGTGCCTCTGCGTCTTGGGAACCCCTTGCAAATATTCGACCCACCGCGCCACCCTCATGGTCATGGGCATGGCTGCTCCCCGGCCCCTCCTATGTGACCTCACCTCCTACCGCTGCCACCGTCCGTCGTACTATGCAGGAGCATGGGTAGACAAAGCCCCCAAGGAAGGGGGGGGGGGTTGCACACTCCACACGCGCCATGCTCGCAGGCTGTGCATGCTGGTGCATCTGTATATATCTGCTTTGCTTCCCATCGCCTCGTCTTGTGTTTTTGTCTCTCCCCCTCAGGTTTCCTCTCCATCAACAGTCGGCTTCTTCTCGCCACAAAACAACTGTGATAATTTCTTTATTTCCTTCTGTCAAGGAGTTCCAAGTCACTCGCTATACTTGCCTCCGCCTACCACTCTTTACCCACAATCGTACTGTACTGAGTACATATCGACTATCTTCGCTGTTTGGTATCATTGCCACTTTTATCTTTTCACATAAGCAGAAACACATTCGACATCCATACAAAATGAAGTCCATTTCTATCCTTGCCCTCGCGGCAACCGCATCAGCCACTGTACGTCTTGGGGAACCCTTCATGCTCTGGCTCGGAGCACAATATATGCTGACTTTTACCCACAGGGCTGGAACGATTTCGGTGGCTTCAAGTGCCCTGAGAACACGGACAACAAGTGCAACACCCAACAGCAGAGTGGCTGGGACTGGAGCGACCTGCAGCTCGGCTCCATCTCGTCCTACGGAGGCTTCAGCTTCGGCGGTTTCTCCTGCGAGGAGGGCTACGGAAAGCGTGAGCCTGGCAGCCGTTTCGCCCCACGCACTCAGAAGGCCCTCAAGGGAAGCTGT
Source organism: Diaporthe sp. PMI_573 (assembly GCA_021399435.1). NCBI lineage: Eukaryota > Fungi > Ascomycota > Sordariomycetes > Diaporthales > Diaporthaceae > Diaporthe > Diaporthe sp. PMI_573. The sequence goes on from JAJTUP010000036.1 coordinate 162,612, forward strand.
GGTCACTCCAAGGAGAGCTCGCCCTCGTTCGGCTGTGGTCAGGATACCGATGTCGAGGCCTTCTCCGTCAGCACCATCGATGTCATCACCGAGTTCGATGCCGACCTGGAGTTCCACTTTTCCATGGGTGATGGTTCGACTTGCAAGCAGCGAAGCTCCTGCTCTTCCCAGGGCTCAACTGTCAAGAACACCCAGTGCGGTGGTGCCAAGAACGTGACCATCGTCTACCCTTCCGGCCAGTCTGGCGACAAGGTTCCCAAGGCTTCTTCGACCTGCGGCATCTCCATCCCCACCGTCTCCTTCGACTGCTCGTCCGCCGTTAGCACCACCACCAAGTACACCAAGACCTCCTCCACCCAGGTCCAGACCTCTTCTTCCTCCGTGGCAACCACCACCCCTGGCAAGCCCACTGCTACTGGGCCCACCGGCGGCAGACCCTCGTCTCCTTCTGAGACCGGCCCCAAGCCATCCAGCCCCGTTGGCCCCTCTGGCCCTGGCTCGCAGACCACCTCTGTTGCTACTCAGACTCCTCCTACCCCTTCGTCTGCCGGGTCCACCTCTGCCGGGTCCACTGTCGAGGTCCCCAGCTCTGTCGAGTCTACCACCTACGAGATCACCAGCACCGCCATCACCAGCTTCGTGACAACCTCCACCGTCTACAGCACCTCCATCCAGACCATCACTAGCTGCGGACCCGAGGTTGTCAGCTGCCCTGCTGGTTTCTCTGAGGGCCAGACCGCCACTACCACCGTTGTAAGTCCCATCCTGATGCTTCTTTTGCCTTCACTTTTCGGCAGACACAAGTACTAACACCATACTCTCAGGTTGTTGCTATCAGCACCACCATCTGCCCTGTGACTGCCACTGAGACTTCCGTCTTCACCACCAGCCACGCTGTCACCCAGACCCAGGGCGTCCCTCCTGTCGGGGCCACCTCAGCTGGTGAGGTTCCTTCCTCTGCCGAGACCCCCGCTGCTCCCGAGTCTTCGACTTCCAAGCTGTCTCCTGTTGCCAGCACCACCTCTGAGAGCCCTGCTGCCCCCACCGAGACTCTGCCCTGCCCCAGCATTGTCCCTGCTTGCATCAGCACCTGGAACTTCGTCGTCGGCTGTGTTGACAACGCCGATGCTTCTTGCTTCTGCCCCGACGCCAACTTCGTCCAGAACGTCTACCAGTGCCTCTACGCTTATGGTGACTCTGACGAGACTGTTGCGGAGGCCATCCAGTACTTCCAGGGCATCTGCGGCTCCTACGCTGGTAACAACCCTGCTGTCGCTACTGGTGCCTCCTTGACCACCTACCTGACCGCCACCGCCACTCCTCCCGCTTCTGCCACCACCATCGTCGTCCACCAGACCACCGTTGTTCCTTGCACCAACAGCGCCGGCGAGATCCTGCCATCGTCTTCCTCGACCATCACTGTGTCAACCGTCATGACCGTGCCCCAGGTTGCTCTGACCACCTACACTGCCTCCTCCACCACCGAGGTTGGTGTCGTGCCGGTCACGAGCTACCCTGCGTCCGCCGTCGAGACCGCTTCTCCTGTCTCCCCATCTGGGGAGGCTCCAGCTGGGGGGGCTCCCCTCTACCCCACTGGCAGCACACCCAGTGCGTCGGGTGTTGCCCAGGGCACAACTGCCCTCGTGCCCTCCGCTTCCCAGACTACCGTCGTCACCGCCGGAGCCGGTAAGACCGGGGCCAGCCTCGCCGCTGCCTTCCTCGCCGTCGTTGCTGTTCTCGCTCTGTAAATGAGTTGAGCGGCGAAATGTAACAACACCCTATACCCACACAGCATGGTGCCTCAACGGCGCGATTCCTTAGTCACACAATCACACCTGATTAGCATCAAAACACACATTTCTTTCTTACGATCCTTATGATAGAGCATTTACAGTGGTCCTGGTTTTTTTTTTCCTCCTGGAAAGCGCATCGAGGTCTGAGATACCAGGTGCAGGAGCATGGTCTGCCTTTTGCACACACACAACACATACATGTAATAGAGACGAAGGACTCTGGACCCCGAGGTACCTCGCTTGCAAACAAAACTTTTCCTTTTTCTCTGAACAGTTAGATGGGAGGACAAGCGACGGGGACGGGTAACACCGGAAGAAAACCCAAGAACGGGTTGCGGAAGCAGGAGTCGTCATCTGAAAACGTGTAATCATAATCAACAAAGAAAATGGCATGGTCATGGACCACCTTGATTGAAAACTTGCTGAGGGTCTCAATTCGTTCAAGTGACTTGATTGCGGGTGACTACAGTGGTTTGTGGGCCTTGAGAAAGCGACGAAACCTGCTACTGGCTTCCCTAGTCTTTAAGTGTTCTCTGGCTCAGCTTTGCCTCTCCCTCGCAGTCCTTCCACTTCCGCCAGTTGTGCAGTCTGGGATCGATCCAGCATCATCATCCTGGCCACCACGCCACTCGAGTAGCGCGAGAAGACACCGTCGTAGTCCCACGGGTTGGGGCAATTCTCTCATTTTGATGGCCCTCACCCATAGTTCCGGTGACTTACCGCGCTTTGCTTTCACGTTAGCAGAATGTGGCTGTGCGTGTGGACGGCTTTTCCCTCGCACATCTCCTGTTTGAGGCGTTCATAGACCTTGCGTGCAAACTGAAGGGGTCTAGATAATCAATGTATTGTTGTGGGATGAGATCTGGACAGGGACCTGACCTGATGACATGTCACAAGCACCTTTCAGTTGTTTTTAGGTGTCTCCACTGATCAGACAGCCCATATGTTCGTGTCAAGCGAGTAGACTTGTGTGGTGGAAGCTACTCAATGACACAATTATGTTTATGTTACTTGGATGACCTGTCGGGCCTACTTGCAACTTCTTAGACGCAGAATTTGTCAATAAAATCTTCCAGACATTCGGGTGTAAAATCCATGTCGCTGCTGATGGACTTGTAGACTTATAAACTCGATATGGACGCTTGATTTGCGTCAAAGTCTGGGTCAATCCCCGGGTGAAGCGGACAGGACTGGTATTTTGTGAACTTCGGGCTCAGTGGGCGACGATAGGCGCAAATACTTTTTTTTTTTTTCCTTTTTTTTTAAGAGCGCGTCGCTCCGGGAGACAGCCAGTCTGAGACAGCATATAGCTCCTAATACGGCTACGAGTTGATTTGATGATACGTTGGGAGGTGATAAAAGGGAACATAGTTGAGCGTCAACGGCGATGAGAAATGTTCTCATTTCAGTGCTTGCCATATTTCGGTTTTTGACATTGTACTGGTGTTATGCTTTCAAACAAACCCAGAAGAATCTGCACTATTCAAGCTAGATTCAAGTACAGTATTTAGCATTCCTTCGAATTAGTATTGACCGGCTGCCGCCTGATATTTCCACTTCAAGCAGATATGCAAAGCCGGTGTCTCTCAATAGCTCGAACAGCTGATAGGAAAAGGGAGTGACTGGGCCGTCAACATCCAGGCTGTACTTGATGTTAGCACGCTCTGATAAGCGTTGTGTGAGATGAAGACTGAGATTCAATTGGGAACAAAGGGATGTTCAGCGCTACGCCCAACATTCATGGGTGTCAGACTCGGGTCTTTCACCGGTTTATCGGGCCGGTCTCTTCACCATTTTGTGACAGCCATCCCCCTCATCAGATTGTTGCAGGGGCGATTTGCGAAATCAATGGTGAAGGCGGCGGCACACCCATTGAGCACAACTTCACTTAAGGAAGGCGGCTGAATCCTAAAACGATGCCAAGCCCGACTCTTTCACGGCCCTGACGTGACGGCCCAAGGTTAAGCCGCCTCCCAAGAGCCCAGGAAGCGAGTGCGAAGCGCGCTGCGGCCTGCGTCAGCCGTACGTGTCTGTGGGGCCGCCCGATACCTTGCCTGGTACCTTGAGCCCAGGGCAGCCTGCCACGCCAAAGCAAGTACCACGATACAGAATCCTTCGCATCCTTTCAGCAGACGGACTGCTGATACTCGATGCGGACCATCCATTTCATGCGCGAAGAATGTAGTGTTGTTCCGAGGAGAAGAATTAGATATTATCCCGGCCCGGTCATCTTCCAGACTATAACATGGACACATAGCCCATCATGCAGTGTCTTCTGTACTACATACGGTCCCTCGCAACCAACTACATCGTCTAGATCCTCATATCCGACATTAGATCGTTTTTCAGCGGATTTTGTTTTCGAGATACATTGCGACCTGTATAAGCACTTCAAGTTGAGCCGAGCATCATGGCAGATTATGGCCGCCTACCCCCAAACGTTATCCTGTTCGGTCCTGATGGCAACTGCACGCTTGACATAGTAAGCATCACTCTTCTCCTGTCACGGGTCCCCCGTCTTTCATGTTTGCAAGTTCTAGAATGCAACACTTTAGGATCCGTAGCGGGACTAACGTCATACTCAGTGCCCGGTAGAGGCCAGCCTCTACGGCTACCGGCCCAATATGGGTGCGAGTATCTCTTTTATTGTCCTCTATGCCCTGGCAGCATGTATCCACATCTATCTCGGCTTGCGGTGGAAGAAATGGTTCTTCATGACCTGCATGATTCTGGGTTGCCTAAACGCTATTGCGGGCTATGTTGGCCGCATCATAATGTATAATAATCCGTTTGACTTTTCCGGATTCATGCTCCAGATCGGTAAGAAGCCTACTCTCTCTCCCAAAGGTATATAAGTAGCTGGAGTGTTGCGAGCTGACGTGTTCTCCTTGCTCGCCATCAGTATGCATCACGAGTGGGCCTGTATATTTCACGGCAGCGATATACGTCTCTCTCGCGCACACGTACGTTTAGTAGCCCTACCATCGTCCTCTTCCTGCGAAATACCTCTTGCACATGTGTCAAATCAGAGGCCTCGCTGACATAACAACCATACAGAATCCAATACTTCGCCCCAGAGATCTCCCGCTTCACGCCCCGCCTCTACTACTGCATCTTCATCCCGGGCGACCTGATATGCCTGGTCATACAAGCTGCAGGTGGTGCCATGTCGACGACATCCAAGGGCGCGAACGAGACGGGCGTCGACCTAGCCCTCGCGGGCCTGGTGCTACAAGTCGTCTTCATGCTGATCTTCTGCGCCCTGTTCGCCGACTACCTGATCCGGTACGCTCGCTCGTCACGGGCCGGGGCCGGGGGTCCCAAGTTCACAAGGCGGCTGCAACTATTCTTCGGGTTGCAGGCGGCTGCAACTCTGCTGATCCTCGTGCGCTGCGCATATCGTCTGGCTGAGCTGCACGAAGGCTACGGCGGCGAGCTGGTCAGGGACGAGGCGCTGTTTATTGGGCTCGAGGGAGTGTAAGTTGTCCCCCTTGGGAAATTCACACATTCACCCTGGCTGTGCGGAGGGAGCACCTGCTGACATTGCCTCGATGGGACAGGATGATCGTCATAGCGGTTTACTGTCTTATGGTTGGGCACCCGGGACTTGTCTTCAGCAAAGGCGAGGAGGCTAAGGGGGATTCCATCGCCTCCGACTCCCAGCTGAGCGAGCGAAAGCAATAGCGTCGTCAAACAACATCTTGCCCATCATTTTAAATGTTCGTAGCTATTCTGTCATTTGGCATTCTGGCATTTGGTAGGGCGCAGAACAGCTGGGCTGAGCACTGTTGTCGCGCGCCCGCTTGCGATATATGAAACTGGCTAAGTTAGAAGGAGTCATTTTTTCCCTGGGGGCTGGTACTAGCCTTGCCATTCCCAGGTGGCATTGTTTGTTCCCCAAAAATAAGATCACCCCTCGAGAGTCGTTGACCTAGTTGATAAGAACGGATAATTTGCTTGTTCACCTAGGCCTCCAGTGTGGCAGATTTTATCGCGCTGTAATTCCCTGCTGTCAGCCCTTTGGTTGGAGCGGTTGAGCGGGGACTTTATGCCCACGGAGTCAGCACCAGTCTGAATCCGTGAGGCCTGCTGTGGTGGCGTCCAGGTACAGTTGGGTGTTTGTTGTGAAACCATACCTCTGCTGACAATGATTGGGCGAGTCAATATTGTTTGAGTGGGTAAGCTGACCTGCCCAGCCTCAAGGACTCGGAATGCCCGAGTTCGCAATTGCACCCAGGGTCTTCAGGACTTGTCTTGGCTGTTCAAGCACCTAGAAAACCTCTCTCCTGCCTCTGATGATTTACAAAACTCTGTCCAATTCTCTCTTGCGTTTCAATCCCACAGCGGGACAGACTTACCGTCCCGGGTTGCACGATGCCTATTTTACCTCTCACCTACCAGAACCGCGACATATCTTTTCCCGACTGGGTCTCCCTCATCACTCTCTGCCTAGCTCCACTCGTAGCCCACGTTGCTGCTGGCGCGCCCTGGCCTTCCCACCTCACGCGCTGTCGCCCTCCGAGATGGCACGATCTGATATGTCACTATAATCCGACATCCATCCTCTGGAGATACTTCGCCATCGCCGACCGGCGGCTACGAGCGAGAGACTGGGACGTGGCTGACATAGCAGCCGCCAACGCCCTGTTCTGGACGGAAACCGGCTGGGACGGCTCCGAGAGGGTGGCCGAGCAGAGCCTGTCCTTCTGCTCGCGCCTGCCCGTCCGGGCTAGGACGGAGGTCGCCTCGTGGGAGATGGTCAAGACGGTCGTTGTCGGCCTCCAGGCCGCACAGGCCTTCTATAGCGTAGGTGGCAGCTTGCTCGGGCCTGGGACCTCCAACTACATCTTCCGGTTCGCCCTGGACAACATGTTCCTGCCTTTTGGCTGTCTGGGCCTGTATAGGTTCTGCGCCGCGCTTTGGGTCACTGACGACTTCGCCTTCATCCATGTTTCGGACCCGGTGTCGATGGCGCTCGGCCATCTTCAAATAGATTCGGAGAGACAGACCATTCTCGGAGACAGGAACAAACCCTCAGTCCCGGAAACTCAAACCGAGGTGACTGGGAGACCATCACTGGATAGTTTTCTAGATCACCACGCGGCGGCTGATGGGCACCATGGCTCCCGTTTCTTCCCGGCGTCCCGGTGGTCGAGCAGGGTCCTGCGCGTCTGCTGGACCCTTCCGCTCTTGACCTTGACAGCATTCTGCATCATCTATGTCGCTCCTTGGCCATTCTGGCATCGACTCGACATCGCTGAGTGGGTGGGATGGATCATGCCTGCCTCGGCTTTCGCCATGGTCATCTTCTACCTCGTCGTCTTCGGCTCCTCGACCTTGATCCTCCTCTACTACTTCGTCCGTGGCGCGAATACGACGACGATCATCCCTTGCGCCTCGATGCTGTGGTATAAGATCTATACGATTATCATATCCATTATGATGGTTTTGGTTCTTGTCCTGGTAGCATTCGAGACTGCCAGAACACCTTGTGGGTCCTACTCGGTCTGGCCCCCTTCGCAATGGCATGGGACAGCCTGTCCTCAAACGATTCTTCCCGTCGGTCAGGACGAGGGCTCGGGCTTCGGTATTGCGTTTCGGTCGCGCAATTCGTCAGAAACACGAGGTTGGATGGATGACGAATTCCGTGTACTCAATGTTACCGGAGTTTGCTTGGTGGGCAACTGGAGCGAGGTAGCCCAGCGGGCTACGGTGTTTGGCTTGGCTTCGATGCTAGAAAAGTAGATTAGGAAGTACTGAACAGGTTTCTTAGAAGTAGGGTTTCGAATAGATACGTCATGCAACATTCTTCCCGGATATACGGATAGTTACTTCTTCCCAAGTTTCGATAAGTGTCCAAAAGCCAGAGCGCATACTAGCTGTTCATCGGGCACCAGACTTGGCATTCACATAACAGGACCGGGGATACCTCTGACAAAAGCAGGATGACGAAGTTGACGGCTCTGAGTGGGAATGGATGCTTGGTGAGTCCCGCTCTTGTAAATTAAGGCTAAATTAAGTCAGTAGATGAGAGTAACGTTACTGTGTCATGGCACATGTAGTCACCCCAAAGCTTCGCAGTATTGGCAATCGCTCCAACAAGAACGTCAGTCAAAGAGTCCGCGTGTGGCGGACCATTCTATGCAGACTTTAGCTAGACCGACCTAATTACCCCTGGCGTTGTCCCCTTATGGGGCACTAGCCAATATTCAGCTGGCGCTCTCTTTACCCAGGGCAGACACTGTGAGTTGAGTGGTGCTAGGCTATAACCTCGTCTTCTCCTTCCACGGCAGCGACAACACGCTCACACACAGGCATAGGCGAACGGAACCAGTACTGTGATATACCCTTTTTGTTTAAGATGGGAAAATGCTAGTAACCCAAACCAATCATGGTAGTAGCTGGTGATGCCTGCCTACCTGCTGCGAGTTACGAATCCGTACTCCTTCTAATGCTGTGCTATGCCTTCATATCAGCCATCCAATGAACCAACCAACCAAACGCCTCGCTCAAAGGTGCTGAAGACAGGAGAGAAAAGCAACCTCTATCAGGGTGGAAAGGAGTTGTGGCGTGTGCTATCTTGCCGAAATTGGGTAGGTGTTTGCTTGCTATTGGTCTGCTGGGGTTCCAATTCTAGTTTATGTTTAGTATAGCACAGATGCAGGGAAAACAGAGAGGCAACAGGGGCGAGAGAACATACCACGTCGGTGCCCACCTAGAGAGAGTCGGCACCAGTAGTAGTAGGAGGAGCCGCACTACCCAAATCCTTGGGCTTGGTCAATGAGATGACACATAATGTAAAGATCATCACGAGAATGATGAGGATCAAGGCATCGTCGGTAGTTGCAGGGTTGTTGATCAAAGGGCTGCGCAAGATGATTCCGATGGTGACAGCAGTGGTCCCAGCCATGAAACAAGAGAACATCAGGTGCATTGCGGTACGGTTGGAAGAAAAGCTGGTTCCAGCCTGGAATGACAAAGGGCCAGCACGAATGCTAGCAGAAGCATCTATATATGTAGTATCTTTGTTAGCATTGGAAGGATGAAAGGAAGTGATTTTTCATCAACTAACCATTGGTGTTTGACGTGCTGTTGCTGCTCGAGCTGCTGTTCTTTGGGCCAAACCAGAAGGTTGATGGGCCGACGTGCGGCATTTCTTGTGGCCCCGTATCGCAGGGAGGAATCGCACTGTTCTTCGGGTGAAACAAACGGCCCATTGGGCGGACGCCCCGCATTTGTTGCGGCCGCATGTCGAAGGGAGGAATTGCGCCAATCTTTGGGCTAAACAAGGCAGTTGGAGGGCGGAAAAGGGGAGGGGGAATAGGTTCCTTGTTTCGTTTGTGAGCTTTGGGTTGGGCGATTGGCCTCAAAACCAGTGTGAGAGAATCCCATTATGTTGACACTTTTGTTTAACTTTGTGCAAAGGTGTTTCGTGACAAGAATAGTGGTGGTAGTGGGTTGTGTTGATGGTGGGAGAGCAAATTTAACCTCGAAAGCCATTTGAAGTTTTCTTGAGCGGCCGGCAGCGGGGCAATAAATATCGGCATTCACTTGCCTTCTAATCACTGGTCTTTCAGTCACTGGCCTTTGCGAACAGTGTTTCCACTCATGTTTCTCCAACTCTTTCCCATTTTTACAACATCTACTAGGAATTCACCTTGCCCTGCGAATATTGGTTTTCTCAATCAATCGATTTATGGGCTGACTTAACTTGCACTTTGAGATCTCAAAGAATTGAGTGGAATGAACGTCCTCATTTGACCTATATCTAACCAGAGATGATAGCTAATGCCCGGATAAACCTTTTCGGTTCATTATACTGCTGACAAATTACGCGATCGTCGAGATAGTGCCCCCAGCTCAATGCCTTCTGCGAGGTTTTGGGCAATCAGCTCTTGGCCCAGGGACTTTTTAGCCGTATCAGTGCCATCTTGCCTTTCGTTTCTTGCTTCATTCTTCTGTCTGGCCTTTTTCCGCTGCTCATTCATGTATGCACTTATGTCCTTGAATAATAGAGTGAACGCCAAGATAACCGCAATAGGCACACTAACAGCCCAAAACAGCCTGATTCTTTGTCAGCCCCTGAGATCTAACTGTACAGTTTGTGTTAACTTATAGATCGGGTTCACCGGATCACACATACCAGAACCTTGCGGCGCCCTGAGCTCCAGAATAACCGGGTAGTGCACTATTTCAGGTGGGGTCAGTACGTGCAGCCTATATTGGCCAAGGCATAGAAGGAGGCTTATATTTGTCAGAGGACCAACTCACAGTACAGCCGCACAGAGACTCGCTGGCACGAAAAGTGTTGCCAGACTAAGGGGATCTTCTGTCAGTACGGTCACGAGCTACGTGATGATAAACACGCAAACAAACCGCTGAGCCTCACAATGTTATTTTCTTGGAACTGGGTTGACATTAGCATTCCATCACTTTGAAGACAAATATAGGATCAATGTAACACGTACGTCTTTGCCTGGACGTTGGCAAACTTTGCACCTTCCGCTGTAGCAGCTTGGAGGTAGGAATTTGTGGTACGTTCAATAAACCCGGCAGCGTACTTTCTAGTCGCTTCGAGATCTTCCCATGCTTTTAGATCTTCCAGATCCTGGTCTCGGATCCTGATATGCTTAGTTTGCTTGAAGCACTTGTCCTTGTCCCATTCCTCGGCGGTAGCCGTCCCCAAATTTTGCATTTCAGGCCAACTGGTGTTGTCAGAGAGGCCAGAGAAAACACGGATAATGTTTTCCATGTCGAATCCAAGGAGCTCGATGTTTCCACGGAGCTCCCATAGTTTATTAAAGAACTCCGACCTCCATTTGTCTTGCCATGGCTTCTCACCGAGTCGTTGCGGGTCGAAGTCTGCTATCTTTGATATGTTCTGCATTGCCTTGACAGTGAGCAAGTATGTCTGTCGTAAGTAGATGTCGACAATGAGTGTCATTTTGGCCAGGACGATGCGTCTGACGAGCTTAGTGGCATGTGCTGGGTGGAAAATTGGGCTCGAAGGAGGAGCCCGCAGGATTTGGTCGAACATGGACAGAGACCAGGTATGCGGTACTGCTCGGAGAACACTCCTGTGCGAAGCAATCATGAAGGGCTGCGAAACTCCATCGAGAAGCTCACGAGTCTGTACTGTCGGCATTTGATGTGGTTCAAGCCCGGGCCTCCCAAAATTTCGAATGCCAAGGTCAAGGGGTGTCCATATCATTGACTCCGACTTTTCATCGCGCGAGGCCTTCAAGATCACCGGTCTCCAACGGTATTCATCATGAAGGCTTCGCAACGCAGGCCTAGGATCTGGAAGCCGCACACCTCTGGCCCCGGGTGGCTGGTTCGGTAAATCACCCAGCGTGTTACCACCAGCATCAGCCCGGACAATTTTGTATGTGCCATTGAGACCAGACCGAGTTGGCCCAGGTTGGGGGTCCACCAACAAGATTGCTTGTGAACATTGAGATCAGTGTACAATTCACTGTCTGAAAACATTGCTTCCTGGTGAATGCCTACCTGTCCACTCTCCGTCACTTCCGAGGCCGCCCCAATAGCTGACCATGGCTTCACAGATTGTATTTGTAGTTTCGACGTCCTGGTGGTCTCCTTGGTCTACCTCCTGATCTTGCTGCATGTCGGAACTTACAAATCTGACTGACGAGCAGTCAAGCTTGAAGTAATCTCTACCTACAATAACTGTGTCAGATTGGACCAATAAAAGCTGAAGCCCAGCTTGAAGCACTTGAGTAATGCTCGATGAGCAGCGAAATACCTTGTTTGATCTCAAAGGGTAGTAGCTCTGAGTATGGCAAGACAAAGTGCTCCTCCGCAGGTTGACCGAGTGGAACACGTGCACTGCCACGCTTGTAAAGGCTTGGAGAAGCCCATTGGAGTGCGAACACGCGAGGAGGCACGTGAAAGGCGCTGCCGACGGTCTCGACCCAGTCTCTGCCCAAGTCTTCAAGAACAATCAGCTGCTTCTCGAAGAATTGAGGTACTGCCGATTTGTCGTGGTGGCGCGGAAGGATCTCCAACGCTTCTATAAACCGGTCCGGATCTTCGAACATGAGCCCTTCCGGGAGCTCTGGTGATCCGGGTTTACTTGCCCCTGGCTCTCGCCACTTTATCCACCTCGGCGTGAAATTCTGCCGGCTATCTCCATGAGGAGACTGGGGGCCCGAACATGCCATCCTCAGGACTGCCGCTCGTCCCATCTTTGCTTGCATAGAAGATTGACTAGTAACAGCTTTCAAGAACTCGCACTCCACGCCGGGGATGTGTTTCTCCAGATCATCCCAATATTCAACTTCGTCAGTCACCTGCTTGGCCGAATGCGCCGAAGCATCAGAACGGACCTCAGAATGAGCTCCGGAAGGTCCAATTGCAGGATGAGAGAGTAGTGTAAGTGGCCCACGAACACGGCCGCGAATGGTCTCAGTGGTAGTTGTTGAAGACATAGCTCAGATAGAAAAGTAATTCGGCGCAAGAAATGGCTCGGCGGTTTCCCAACAAGCCTTCACTTTCACCTTCCGCGGTTTTTCAAGTGAGTGGGGACTCAAATTGGCACAAGAAGACGCAGGAATACTTGTTTAGTGAACCAGCTTCAGTGAACCATGGTTGAACAGGCATCTCACATTCCACAGCCTCCGCCGTCTTCATATGGGCAAAGGGTGTGTGGCTGACTGGAACCTTGTGTGAGGAGTGGTACGCGATTAGGTAAAAAAACCACACACCGTATCACCAACTGCCTTGAATTTCCGACACGGTCAGGCATCAGTATGCACAGGACTCAAGTGGAACAAATCATTGCCCGCGCCTTTGCAGCCGGTGACGGGTGAATATGCTTGTTCATATCATCTCCGGACCGTCTTGCATAATGGAGGCCTAACCTGCAGCCCCCGTCACTGCCACATCAGCAGATGGGTTGGAAGGGTTGGACGATCGGACTTTGGGTAGGACAAACTGTCGGACTCCAGGTTTTCTGATTGGATTGCCAAGTTTAAAAATGCAGATTTTGATTTCAGATTCATCACACATGCAAGCCCAGCTGAGACTGGAAAAAGACGTAGAGGTACATATGTACCTAGGTACTTCGTATCAAGGGGAGAGTCTTGGTCCTTGCAACCCCACTCTTTTGGGCTCCTCTCCTCATAAGAAGCTGCACACGGGAAGGTCAAGGATGGACTCGCGACTAATTAATCACAAGGAGTCCGACAAGCTTCCTCTATGAGCCCAGCGACAACCTCCTGAGTCAAACAAGGGGCCGCAAGATACTATGGGTCATGTCACGAATCAGCTGAGGCTCGAGGCTGCCCAGCGAAACAAACCCGTGTTCGCCATACTGTAGGTTGCTACCGTGACTTGACTTTAGAGAAGTTGTTACTGATAATGTCGGGCAGCGTGGGAGGACTTGGAAATTCTGGGGAAAGCGAAGTATCTTCAATTACAATTGCCCACCAATGATGATGCAGGTCTAAACTGATGGGTATCAGTTTATTGACTTTGTCACTGCAAATCACATGACCACCGGTCTTCCCCATGGCTCTCGTAGCGAGCAGACGTCCGTGTTGTCCAGCGGAAAGTTTCCCTGGTGTGGATATTATGCCTATTTTCTGAAGCTTCCATGCCTCTGTGACGAGGGCTTGATAGATGGTCGCACACTAGCAAGAATCGCGAAAGAAATAGGGAACATGTAAGTGGCAGCAACGGTCCAGCCGGCAATACAAGCAAGCAAATTACTAATGGCCACGTTATGCTCTCTGTCAGCAACCTCAAAGCATCAAGCTTCTTCTATATTGTCAACCAATCCCAATTACCGAGAGGACGTGAAGTGGATGAGCTTCATCTGCAATCGTGGAGTCAAATATTTGGAGTGCCTCCGGAACCTGAAGCCTCAAAATTCTTGGTCACCGACAGACCTCCTGGTGAATACCTAGACTATTTGTGCTCGATTTGGACAAAGAATATTTCAGGGCCAGAAGCAAGGGTCCTGAAGAAGTCGCACGAAGAAGCACAGTCATCAGTGCAACAGGCAATCGAATCGCGCTCCCAGATGGTTGTGCGTCTCAGAATGGAGCTACTCGAGCCGTTACCGTTGCGCAAGACTACGGTAGGGAGGCACTATGTCAACATGTTGAAGACACGCATACGACTTTTGGAGTCGGGCAATCAACCCCGGTGGAAGCTATGGAAGAGGCTCCGGAACCCAGATGACAGGCTCTCAGCGCTAAAAACGGAGTTGCGCCACTGGAAGAAATGCAAAGTTCCTCAAAAATGCAGGAGATGCCTTTTAATATAGTAGCGGGATCATGAATTGGAAGGACAGCGACAGCTCATGAAAGATCACAAGTTGCGCTGCACATTGTGCTTACGAGAACATCAATTCTTCGTGATGCCCGGGCCCACCTCACTTGTGAAGGGTTACCAATGCCTCCAGGTCCCGGGAGAACTATCATTGTTGAATCTAATCGTTAGGAGTAGCCTTTGAATTCTCTTGAAATGGTTCAATTCCGAACTCAATTGAGACTAATTAGATGCATGTCGACTGCAAACAAGCACCTGGGCAGTTGTGGATTCGAGACGCTTTTTTCCGGAAGGCCTAACCTGAAAATTTGGCAGAAATTCTGCGAAACAGAACGTGCTCCTGAGGCACGGCAATAAGCTGACGTCGCAGGTTTTCAGTGTAATGCCGAGCTCATACTGCCCGAATCTGGGTAAATATGCGGAAAAGACGCGAGTACCCAGAGTTGATATACCAATTCCTTTACGGGCACAAATGGGGACATTCTGACCAGCTCAAATGGTGGCAGAAGTCTTTGGTCGATGTGGGTCTTGGACCGTTTGAGTATAATGCCGTCAGATCTCTCACTTGTATCTCGCCCTGAGAGGGCCGCCCGACTGGCAGATCCGGGAGGATGTGCAGTAGTAGCACCTATCTCTGGAGGGGTCTTGTTTTTAAAAGTCTTCAGTCGAGCTACCTTATGGAGCCAAACTATGCCTCTAGCTTGGTCCATGACGAAATGAGATGTGCCAGCGACTCGTTGAAATTAACGAAAGCGTATAAAGAGATTGCGAGGGCGCTGGCGCTGGTGGAGTTGGGTATGTGGACATCAAATGTGATCAGAAAGAACAGCTGAGGCGGTGACGAAAAGGTCAAGAACTAATCTCACGCGTGTCCATGCAGAATGGATTCTCGCGGACAAATAGGACTGTCGTGACTAAACGCGATATTTCGTCAAGTAAAGTGCTGCGGATTCTCACGTGCAGCATCGCCAACCGCAGAAGACTAAAAGACATGACAAAGTAGGCTGGTTCTAGACGAGCTTCGGATTTGGTGGGCTTCCAATCTATTCTTCCTTCCTCAATAACATCTTATACGCCCATTTAGAGAACTCTATGGCCGTTGTATCTACAAATCTAGTGGTAAGGTCTAAAACATAGATGGCCGCAGGCGCCTATAAGACAAACGCCAAGAAGATGCCGAATATATAGGATGCATCAGTCTTCCCGCCATTGATAAGAGCCACAGTCTACCGACCTAGAACCAAGCCTAACAAATAAAGGAGTGGCCTATAGGTTATATACAGTGAGAAAGAGATCTTCCCTATATACTGGGAGAACCGGTTTGTAAAGAGGATCTGTAAAAATGTGGCTTAATTGACGACAAGCACTGTTAGTATTATGCCGACGGGAATTACAAGAGCTTCCTAGAACCTTAGCAGAACCTAGGAAGCCAGAGTTATATAGCCGGATACCTATGCTGCGTCCTCTATGTCTTTTGGCATACTAAGCAGCCACAGCAAGAGCAGGAATAATATAAGCCCCACGGCCCGCCCGAGGACACAATAAGCCGTACTAGTTTGCCTCTTAGTCTACAGTGTAAACACACCCAAGGGTGATACGCCCTAGTGTTGTGACACAGATCGTAGAGTCGACAACCGCCTATTATCAAGCTTGAAATATAGGTCGCACAAGAATATACCGCCTAGGAACAGAAATATGCCCCAGTATATAAATACCTACTAAAGATAGACAGCCAGGCCTAGCATAAAAAACATTTTAACCCTATTATATATCTTAGTAAAGGCCGTCAGGAATATAAACACCACTATAGAGCTTGTAAACTTAATTAACAGCATCTAGAGGTATAGATTATACAGAAGGTCTGGCCGGCCAATAATATCGCCTTAGATATAGGGCTGGCCGATAGAGTCGGTAGTAAAGGCCTCAGCGATTATATAGTGCCGGAGCTAACCAAATAGGCTATTAAAGTATGGCGGGACTCTCGTCGGGTTAACCATGCCGGAAAGCCTTTAGTCGGGAAACCAGCTAAGGTAGGTTATAATGGCGGTAACAAAGCTAACTACAACGGCTGGCAGGAAGAGGCGCGTATAGTAACGGAAGATAGACAACGCGATGGCCGAGCCTACTGCCTTAAACTTTCCCTTGCGGGCCAGCGACAGAAACCAGTATAATATAGTGTAGCCAGACACGACAAAGAAGATAGAGACTGGAGCCAGGCCTAAGACGACAAGTCAAAGGATGGGCAGCTGGTATAGCCACTACTGCCGGGGTGGGTTTGGTGTCCACGCCAGCTGGATATCCCACAAGAACCACACCCTACCGGCGTGAATAAATACGACACATAGCGCTGCAATTCCGCGCAGACCGTCTAGACCAGCATGTCAGTAGAATCCTCGGCCCCTACCAACTCAGGTACTAGCGAGAACGGAACTAGTGAGCCGGAAGGAGACCACTGGCCGCTCTTTACCTCGAAGGTCAAGAACTCAGACAGATGGATCCCGATTAAGTCGGAGTGCCGCTTGTACGGTTGTGATTTTGCCGATATCAGCTTCCGCTACGAGTTGTATTGTAAACTGGAGAAGCCAGATGCTTCTGAGGATTAATTGCTAGATATTGCGCAAAATTTTATGCTAATGTGCCTAGCGGTATTTGCATCACTGGATGATATGTGCGAAAAGACCGCTAAATATAAGTTTACATATGATAGATATCGAAAAGCATACTAGCGGCTGCGACGGCCTAACGGCCTTAGTGGCAAACACAAAGGCCGCGATAGCCGCGAGGCAAGTATCTTTAGTAATGACTTGGATCGCGATTAGCGTAAAAGGGGTTTTGGCAGATCCTTAGTGGCCGCGGCCAAGGGTTGGCAAGATATGATACTTGCTCGGAATCCTAATAAGAACAAGCTAGGCAAGGTCTGCGGGACGATATAGCTTATTATAGGGCCATAAATTAACATTAGTCTACAAAGCCTTAATCCTAACTATCCCAAAATAGAGAGGCATGTCCTAATACCCGGCTTAAATTATAAAGACAAAGTGAAGCAATTTCTCAGCACTAAAGAGGGTTAAGCTAGGTATTTTCCCAAAGGCGTAAAATGCAATAGTCTAACAGGCGTTAGTCGAGATACTATTACAGTATAGTACT
Organism: Diaporthe sp. PMI_573; assembly: GCA_021399435.1. Classification (NCBI taxonomy): domain Eukaryota; kingdom Fungi; phylum Ascomycota; class Sordariomycetes; order Diaporthales; family Diaporthaceae; genus Diaporthe; species Diaporthe sp. PMI_573. The sequence goes on from JAJTUP010000036.1 coordinate 179,849, forward strand.
ATACCTTTGCCCTATAGAAATATGTAGATACATGGCCGGTCGGATATACGGTTGGGTTTGTCAACAATGTGCCAAAGCACCCGATTATGCTGTGGTGTAAGGGCAGTTTTGCGGACAAGTTTGGTAAGCTGAGTATAAATGAGGAGGTTAACGAAAGGAGGCTGGCCATTAGTTAGCAGCCTATTACCACTGTTTTAAGGCGGCAACTTTGTTGCTAAGGTTTGCCGTCCGCGACCTGGGCAGGCCCCGTTGCTGTTGCGATCTTAAGATTGACTGCAAATTGTTCCAGTTTGAAGTTATGTATTTATTTAGTTAGTATAGAAGAAGAATGAAACAGTCGAGCCATCCTTACCACCACTTCGTTGTACCATTTCTCCGTGTGTTGAAACCAGAGCACTGGTGCGAGCCCAGTATTACGGACGGCAGCGCACATATCCTCCATCCTGGCCCAGGGCTTTGTACTTGCCGTATGCGGCAGCCTTGCTGCCACGGTACTGGCAGAAGTGATATTCCGACACATAACATGTTTAGTATAAATAGGGGGCATACTGGCCCCAGCGCGCGGCCTCTATCTGTCTAGTTCCTCTTCCTCAAAGGCCATTATATGCTCAGCATCTTATATACACATCACTAAGGCAGCCCATACTATAATGAAGAACGACATAATTGAAGCGGCAGCTCTAGGCAGCCCGCCGGGCACCTTTAGACGCCATCACAGGCATCAGGCTAACGTAGACAGGGATAGTAGCGACGATAAGTTTCCTGCTATTGATTTAGAAGAGTTTAAGAAGCTATACTATTGCTGGTGCAAGAGTAAGTACATCTCCTACAGCATGGCTGCCTTAAACCCCTAGAGCCCACCGCGTTGTTTGCTTATCGGGAAGTAGTATACCGACCGTAAAAAGCATGCCGACAGCCCAGACCGAGGCGATTACCACGTATTAAGATAGTTATTAGGAACGGCAAGAGTCGAATACCTAAAGGCGTGCAATGCTTGGCTCGTATCGCGGCCAAGATAAAATCGTGAGATGTTGATAGAATGATTTGAGGAGCTGATATTGGGTGGTATTTCTAAGGTTTGATAGTTAATTTAGGCAGCTTGCGAGTAAATGATGTTAATTATTTTACCTTTGATCATGAAAGCCATAGAGTGAAGCATCGTGGAAAGAGTGACCAGTCAGTCAACTCCCATCATGGGGTTTTTTTTACCAGTTACATAGCCGCAAGGCTGGCCTCAGGAGGGGCGTGACCAGTCCCAACAGCAAGAGCGATGACTGGTCACAAGGTGTGACCAGTCCCCAACGGGAGAGCGATGACTGGCCAGGAGAGCGTCATCGCGGCGCTAGCCGCTTCCTGACTAGTCATCGCTCCTCTTCCAGGCTATAGATACTGGTCAGCGTCCCTCGACCTTTTTTCCCGCAGGCAGGTAACTGGTCACTCAGCCCCCACCCAATACCAGTCACCACAGGTAAACGTAAGACGCGGCATACCAGTATCGCATCGCTTTACTTTTAAATATCATAGCTGCCACAGACATTGGTGAAAAGGAATTATAAATTCTACAAAATTATGCTAACCTTAAGTGCAACCCCGGGTAAAGCAGCACAGACCAAATTGGGCATAAGATATGATTCTGGTAACCGCCGTGGCTGGCCGGAGGCACGCTACAGGGCAAGATAGTCCCAGCACGCCATTGCGGCGCTGCCTCTCAGTCAGGGGCTACAGTACGCACAACTGCCTGATCACTGTTCGGCAGTTAGAAAAGATACCGTAAGGCTTGTCGACTAGGTACCTCTCAGGACCTACGAGGCTGCCAGTACGGCGCGGCAGACATGGCCAATCACGAAAGCGGAAGCGCGGACCACATCACAGGTATTACATTTAGGTACAGCAAACTTGGGCGTTATTTGATTTCTTGCATCTAATAGTTCTGTCAATTTAACCCTGAGATTTATGGCACCTGACTTCTCTCCAGGAAGCGTTGATTGAAGGGACCTCAATTGTGGGCTAACTGCAGGCCGTAGGAAAGAAGCGAGGACGTTGGAAGCGCTTGTGTGCAAAGTTACTCCGACCCGACGACCTTCGGAGAAATATTTAACTCAAGCGACGACAGCAGGCAGGCCCGCCCGTGCTTCTCAGCTATGCATATATTTCAGCCAATCCTCCCAATCAAATCAGGACTGACTGACTATCTTGGATATAAACGCGCTTGCGCCACAAAACTAGACGCCCTCAAAGTCTCGATGACTCGTCCCTGTGGTTCTCAGTCTCCTTGAAAACAAATGATAAATTTGCTCTAGCGCAGGCTTCCAAATCTGCAGTGTACTTCACATAGCTTACAACGGTACGGCGGGACGCCTCCCACCAATGCTGGATATCCGAATGGTTACTGTAGCCACAGCCCTGAAAGTTGCACAATCAGGAGCACGACACCATCCGAGGCGTCTACACACAATTGTGTAAAAACCAAAGGCATTCACCAGCACACATGATGCTCTGCACCTGGGTAGTTTGGGATCTCGTTGTTGTACCCGTGTCTTGGCTCATTGCTCTGTAACTCTTCCGTGCATACAAAACCTGTGAAATTACCACCCCCTGAACAAGTAGTTGATATCGCCGTCCTACGAGTAGATCTCTTCCAGCCCAGCCCACGCGCTCTCGTCGCCCTTGCCAGCCTTCTCTCTCTGCTCCCAGTATTTGCCGTTGAACTTCCAGTACTCCTCGCCGGTGATCTCACATCTCGTCTTGGTGAACCACGCGGGCATGAAATCGTCACCCTTGGCCTCGCGTTCCCTCCTACGAAGGCGCTGCCCCTCCTCAAGGCGATTCTTCTCCGTCGCCGCGAAGTCGTACTCGCCTTCCTCCATGGCTCGCTGGTCAGGCCTGAGGCGGGAGTCGGTCGGTGCGAGCCAGGGCCTCAGCTGGTCGTCGATGTGGTTGAACGTAAGCACGAACGGTGTCAGGTTGAACGGGATGCCCTTAGGACGCTCATTCGCCTGCCAGATCAGGAAAGCCTTGTTGGGGTCAGACTCGCCAAGGCTACCCTTGTAGATCGTATCATTGTCGTTGGCAGGTGCCTCGACGGGAGCCTCGTAACCAGGTGTGACACGAGCGTAGAGCTTGGAGTTCCACTTGCCGCCGATGCTGACGCGGACACGGCCGTTGGCGTCTACAATCTTGCCAGCAATCTGATATGCAGATGTCTCCTTCCAACCACGTTGCTTGAAATCCAAATGTGCCACCTCACCAGTGTTCCAATTCTTGATCTCCATAGGACCGTAGTTGTCGACGACAGGGTTACCGGTGATAATGCCAACGACCGATGAGGTCACCTTTTTCCACGTGTAGAGCTCCTCTTCGCCGCCCGAAGCAGGGCGAAGCTTCAGGAACCACGTGCCAAGCGGGTTGATGTCGAATGACCGCCCGTAGAATTTGGACTTGACCGCCGACTCGCCATAATACGTCCACTTCGGGGACTCGGCCCAGGCTGCACCAACAGGTGGGTGATGGCTGACTTGCTCGATGAAGAAGCGGTAGTTTTTGTCAGGTCTGGCATACTCGAAGGTCTCTCCGAGGAGAGGGTTGAACGGCTTGGCCACACGGCCGATCGTAGAAGCATACTCACTTGCTGCAAATGCAGCAACATAGAGAAGCCTCTCGATTGAGTCAGTACGATCGGCAGCAAGATCCAGAAGGTCGGCATATTCCATATCCTCTCCGCAGCGGTAAAGCAGCGAAGTGGGCTCGTTGAAGGTTACTGGCAGGGTCATCTTCGTCATGTCTTTTCCAATCATTGATTTCAAGATACCCTAAAGCGCCACGTTGTCAGTTTTGTGCCAAAATTCTACAGCACCGGCTGGCTTACCCAAAGAGAAATCTTCGGACGGTTATCCGCATCCATCTTAAGCCTCTTCCGAATGCCGTTCTCGTACCCATGGAAAGAGCTGCTGATGTCGATGCCGCTCGATGCCACTACTTGCTTGTTCTCTTCGTCGGTGGTTGTGGCCGGAGGCAAGGGCTCGGCCTCGATTTCTCCGGCATCGACAGCGTCGAAAAATTCCTCGTCGTCTTCTGACTCATCGTCAGAGAGGTTTGCAATCTCTGTAAGCACAGTCTCGTGGCGGCTGAGCGGAAGGCTTCGGGCCGGTGACTTTTGGTCGTTGGCTGCGGCATCCTCTGTCTCCCCCTGGGTGTCGGCGCCAGGAGCAAAGCCGGGGGAAGCTGTCTGGCTCTCCGTCATGTTGTTGCTGACCACCTCTTTGAGCATCCGTTTTGTGTGTTTCCGCTTCTCTTCGGCCTCGCCGATCTTGGCTTGCAGCACTTCTTGTTCCCGAGCAACCTGGGCCATGCTCTCTTCCCACATGCGCCTCATGTCGACCTCTCGGTCCAGGCGGTATTGCCAGTACGAGTCTCTGTCACGAGAGATCCGCATGAGATCGCCAGTGAGCCCTGCCATCGATCGAATAGCAGCGTCGTACGTGGCGAGGGCTCCAGCCGTCTTGGGGTCCGATAGCTTTACATTCGGGTTCTGACTGGCCTCTGCGACAAGCGCCGCGTTGACCTGCGCCATTGTCTCCAGCTGCAGCTTCAAGGACTGCGCAGTGATATTGAACGCGTCCTTGGCGGCACTGGGCTGTTCACGGCCGCTTGATCCGTCACCGTCATCATACTCCTCGTCATGCATGACGGACATACCCGCCCGTGTGTCGCGGTCTGTCTCATCCTCCTCAGCGATGCTGTCTCCCGTGCTGGTCAATTTGCTCCCCGATTTGCTGGCAGACTGTAGCCGGGTGAGCTGTGTGCTGGCCCGCGGTCCAGGTTCCAGGAGACTGGCATTCTCGCTCGGCGCGTCGCCACCCGAGGCACCCTGGACATGCTCCTTTGCCTTGCTCAACAACTCGGCCTCCGTGGCACGCTGTTTGCTTTCTTCTTTGGCCTGGTCCTTGGTCCACTGGATTGCATTGTTCAGCGCCCAAAACCATCGTTTCGCCTCAACCTCATGATTTGCCTTTAGTGTGTACTTGACCGAAGACTTTCCGATAATTTCAAACTTGGTCTTCTCGTCTGGGCTCATGTTGAGTTTGGCAATGCGCATGTTGATTGCGCCGCGGCAAGCAGAGCCAGAATCGTCTTGGTGCTTGTAGTAGCTCAGGACACCGTCTTCAAGGACGAACCATCTCAACTGGTACCCCTTGCGGTAGTTGGTCCACTTCTTGAGGTAACCCTTCATCTCTCTGGCTTCCTTGCCCAGGAGTGGGTCACCAGGTGCTGCGGCCGCAGCTTGCGATGCTGTCCCGAGGACGGCCTTCTCCTGGATGCCCCGTTGGGCGGCAACCGCGGCGGGGGACTTCTTGAGCATGGCGCGAGTCACGTCATCCTTGGTCGCGTCCTGGGGCAGCTTGCCTTTCCGGTCTCGCCTGAATGGGTCTGCGCCGTGCAGGAGCAAGATCTGGATGAGGGCGGTGTTCTTGCGACGGGCCGCCTCATGGAGAAGCGTGCCGCCAGCCTGGGCGGTCAAGGGGTCGAGGACGAATTCAGTGCTATTGATGTCCAAGACGGTCTTGAGGCGGGTCTCCTCGAGCACCTGCTCCAGAGCCTTGTAGTCCTGCTGGTTGATCAACTCCTGGACCTGCCTGATCTTGGACTCTGCGAACAGAGACCGAGACAGCTGCAGCAGCTGGAAGATGTCGGCATTGCGGGCCAGGTCAAGCGGAAAGCGACCCTGGTTGTTCGCAATGGAATCATTGATGTCCTTCTGCTCCAAAAGCAGCTTCACAATTGACGTCCTCCCTTGGCTGGCAGCAATATGCAACGGTGTGTTGCCGTCCTTGTCTCGTGCGTTGGTGTCCACGTAGCCAGCACCGTCGGATAGGACATACTCGACGACAGGGAATTCGGCAACCTGGATAGCGAGATGGAGGACCGTGGTATCGTCGAGGGCGCCTCCCGATATGGTGTTGATGGAAGAGGTGCTGGGCCGGGGGCCACCCTCCGAGGTCTCGCGGATTGCCTTGGAGATGGAGGCGGTATCGCCGCTGCGCAAGGCCTCGACGATGCGAAACTTGCGGACGGACTGCTCGATGGTGTTCCCCTTGTCGCAGATGGTAGTGGGGGCAGCCTTCGGGGTGGTTGGCGATGGTGACTGAGCTTGGGGCCCGGCCTGGTATGAGGGCACGCGGCCGCTGACCGAACCGGCCAGGGAGAGCCTAGAGCCCTGGCTCCTGTTGGCTTGTTGGTGCGACATAGAGACTGTCGGGGCAGCCGCTGGGGGGGTTGCAGCCACTGGGGAGGTGCCGGAGCCGGCAGGGCTTTGGGGAGTGTCGTCGGGTTCGCGGACACGTCGAAGGAGGGACAGAGCAGCTGCCGATCTGGAGCGCTTGTGGGAACTGGAGGCCCCAAGAAAGACCCACGTATTAGCAAACAGGTCTCAGCACGTGGACGTAACACCAACGACAGCCCGGCGATCACAACAACAACAACAGCAGCAGCAGCAGCAGGAAACAATGCAAGACAGCGTCATACCTATCACCGGACTCGGACATGTCAGTGGTTTCGGGAGACTGCTGTGATCTCGAAGGGTCTCACAAGAATGCCGGTGGTTGGTGCTTGACTTAAGAGTAAGGCTGCGGTGGCCGTAGCATATGAAAGGGGGGGGCGCCCAACTGGTGGGGTATATTTTGGGTGGCAGGCAGACCAGGTAGCTGAAGGTGGAGAGCAAGGTCAAGAGTAGAGAATGAGAATGAGAATGAGAGGACAGACTGTGTGCCACTGATTAGGGCAGTGTGTAGTTGGAAAGGATGGGATGAGGAGAAGGAGAGAGAGATAATGCTGCTGTAACAATTCTAGTTCTAGAAATGATGGACGACGAGATGGCTATGCCATGGCAAAGGGCCAATGATCCAAACCCAGAAGATCTGGAGTTGGCCTGGAGAAGGATGAACTCTGACAACCTGAGAAGACCTGGGGACCTTACTGTGTAGACCTTGGAACTTAGCCCTGGACCTGGACCTTGGACCGTTGGACCTGGAGCTAGGGGCAGGGAGGCTTGGAGCGCTCTAGAGCAGCCGAAAAGGTCGAGGCCGCCATGCACGAGAGGGAGGGCGGGAGATGACGTTGATCCACGCGCTAAAATTGGCCCCGCCGACCCCACAGCACGAGCCAGCCGTGATTGGGTAGGGGTCATCCTAGCGGCCTCCTCCAAGTCCGTGGCTCAGAGCTGCTTGCGTGATGAAGAGCTGCAGACGACAACCCAATTCTGCTGACATGCAAGCAATGCGAGCATGGCGAGTGGGCTCGGGAACACGGCCGAACTGTTTCGTTTCAAAGGTCAGGACAGAGGCCAGGAGTGCGCCGCGACCGTTTCAAAACAGCGTAAGCAAGAGCAAGAGCAAGAGCTGTGGGGGCGAGGGCGAGGAAGAGGACGGCCAGCAGCGAGGGCCGACTCGGCTCGATTGTCATGTCACAACTCGGCCCACCGTCTCGACACCAGACGGCCATCTATATCTATATCTGTCTTATGTCCTGGACTCGGCAAACTCCAAGATGTCATCGATGCGAAGCACCTCAAACGGCCCGAGATCCAGCCCCAGCCCCACCTCCTTCTGCTCAGGCGTCCTGACCGCCGTGCAGGTCATGTAGTCCGGCCCCAGCGACCGGAGGCAGACGTTCGCGTCCTCGGCCCTGCTGCCCTTGAACCAGATGTCGTGCTCCTTGACCACGTCCGACCCGTCCTCGTTCGATGAGTCGAACGACGCCGTGGGCTGCGGCGGCTTGAAGTTCCTAAACTCCAGCACCTTGAGCCACGGCGCCAGCAGCGCCTCCCCGGTCATCTTGACGTACGCCTCGCGCAGGCACCACAGCGTGTAGAAGCACCGGAGCTTGAGGTCCGTCACCTGCGCCGCCGTCGCCCCCGCCGGCAGCCCCGGGTTGGCGCTCAGCACCTGGTACTTGAGGTAGTTGGCCTCGGACGGCGCGAACACGTCCGCGTGCATGTCCACAAACGACGCCCACCCGTCCCGCCCGATGGCAGTGTGGTCGCGGTCCCGCCTCTCGCTGACGCACACGATGTCCACGCCCGCGTCGACGCCCTCGTAGCCGTGCGACGCCACCATCGCAACCAGCCCCGCCTGGTGCGTCACGTTGAACTCGACCGGCGACCTGCCCGTCGCCGCGTCCACGTAGACGGGCTTGGTCTTTGCGTTGCGCGTGATCTTGGTCTCCCACCACGGCACGCCGCAGGACTTGCTCACCACGTAGTGCTTCAGCAGGTGCGACGCCAGCGACATCTTGGCGTCGCGCACGAACAGGTACCGCAGCACTGCCTTCCGCTCATCCTCGGTGAGCAGCGCGAGGGCCCTCGCGGCCTGTTTTGTCACGGCGGCCCCATCAGCATAATCGACCAACAGCACTCGAGTGTCAGCAGAGATGGCTCACATACGGCTGTTTCGAGCTGTGCCGTCTTCTCGGCACTCGGCCACAGGTTCCGTGTGTCCACGATCCACTGGACGATCACTGGTTTGCCCGACGTCTGCGCCATCGGTTGAGGCTTGAAGTGTGTGTCCAGCAGCTCGGTGGTTACTTGGGTCCTGAGTAGAAGTGCCCGGGAATGGGGACGATCTGACCGCGGTTCAAATACAAAAGGTTGCTCCCCCAACAGTGGGCCCGATCGCTGATCCGCTGATGCCGGTCGAGCTACGGAGTCCGAAAAGTTGAGCCTCAATGTCAGCTGCAAGTAAACGAGACACTCAACCCCACTATGTAATCCACCTGAGCTAAATCCAACCTCACCTCTTTCAAACACCCCAACCCCTGTCGTCCGAGTAAATCTGTATGTACTATAGTTCAGCCTTTTGCACGGATTCCTCGCCAAATGTTAAAGCTCAGCACGTGTGAGCTGACAGCTGCACTATAAGCAGCGTCTTGCCAACGGCAGGGGCTCCCACCAACAGGACGAATTGACCGTAGCAATCATTGATAACTGAGTTTATAACTGTAGCAGCTTGAAATAAGAAGAGAGAACTCAGACTTGTCAACAGCCGCGTCCAGACTCTTGCAGGAAGGAGCACATATGCATTCCGTCTGAGGCCCGTCACCCCCATCGTATCAACACCTCCACATGGCCGTGCTACAAGGGCCAGACCTTGAATGTAAATTCAGAGCATCATTCATCCCCGCTGGTTCCTGTTCATTAGGTGACGTTAATTGACTTTCTCACATATATACTGAGCCTCTACATCTGTGGGCCCGTTCAATGGCGAGTCGTTATTACCAGGTGGTATGGATCAAACTGATGTCCAACATTCAATCTCCTCCTGCTTCGAAATAAATGAGTAAGCCAGGCGTCCCAGGGGTTCTAAAGTCTCGCTATGAAAACCATCCTCACGTCGCATCCATCTCGGCAGCCGCAGGAATCCCATCTGGTATCTCCCGCGGACGTTGCGGGCTCGAAATCTGCGTTTGCCTCATCGGCTCTTGTGCGCTCTTCTGCTGCTGGTGAGCGGCGTAGGCAAGCTTGGCTCTGGTCACCGGGCACGGCGGAGGCTTAGAATGCGATGGCTACGGCGACTAGCGAGACGCCGAGGACGGACCCGACGGTGATGGTATCTTGTCTCTGCGCGGAACATTCGTTTTGGTTCGCAACAGTGATCTCTGTTAGCGTTGTAGTAGCACCTGTGTCGGAGCTCGAGTTCGTCCAGGAAACCGCTTGGGCGTTTGCGAGACCGGCAACTCCCAACACCGGTGTTGCATCTGATAATGTGAAGGTGGAACTTCCATCAATACACGCCAACGTTGAGTTTGTCTGTGTTGTGTCTGTGTCTCCGCAGCAGTACTGTGTGGCGGTCGAATTTGCAGACCAAATGGTCAGACGAACATTCTTGTCTAGGTCATTACTGCCTTTATATGTGGACTGTGAGCAAGAATGTAGAGATGACCATACCGAACCACACCGCTGCTCTAGCAAACCTGGGGGTATCCTTCCAACCCCAGAGGAAGTTTCACATACCAGTGCATTTTTGAGGGCAGCTGTCAGAGCTCCAGTTCCTGTCGGTGCATGAGCCTCGCCAAATCGCAAACGGCTGTACATAGTCCATGCAATAGCCGTTCGACAAGCAGATACCCCTGGGATGGCAGCAGTGTGACTCCCCTTCTGAGGCACATGGAACCGCAAAGCGCTCAGCTGAGCCGTCGCGGTTAAAGCAGGTGGGCCGGCCCCCCATGGGTACACCAGTCGGTCTTTGTCGGACTGCAAGCATGGCACAGGGACCAAGATGAGTGTGACTGACCATCAAGGGTAAGAGCAACTGAGTGTGCATGTGGAATCAACAGAAGAGTTTTCTGTTGAAAAAGGCTATCAGAAAATGTCATGGGCACACCAAGAGCATAATCAAGGAACAAGAACATTTTGAACGTCAAGTGTCTCTCCGAGGCAAGACTGCCCCCAAGGGGCAAGAAATTGGTGTGTGACAAGCGACCCTGGTTACGCGGGTCTCGCCTCTTTCCTACAAGACTGTCTCAAAAGTGTCTCTGCAACCGCGAGACCTGGCCGGGCGGCTGCAATTACGATTCGGTGAGTGGTATTAATTGGTTCTACATTTCTGACACTATAAGGAAGGATTGCACCTGCATATATACCCTCGGGTAGACCTGAATCCGCTGTTCCACACCGCCATACTATGGCGTCCCCGGCCTCACCGCTTACAATACTTACCAATTTGTGGTTCAGGCCAAATGGTCTACACTATTTGCAGGCCATACAAATATGCGGCACATGTTACCTGCAGACATCCAGGTGTGACACACGATGATACTCCAAGGGGTACTCGCCAATGAGACAAGAAAGCACACACCATTGGAAGTTCCGGCGTACCTTTGAGCGTTCTGGATAGAAATATGCAAGTCAGCCCGTTGCATACTTTCTGAGCGGCGATCACGATTGTATCCCAATCACACAGCGGATTGTATTGATAGACTCCATTATATTTGCCACGGCCTTGCCTGGATTCATCAGCGTAATTAATGACGATAGCATACCTATTTGTGTTGCCTCAGGCTGTTTGAGGGTGAGGCACTCAATTCCATGCACATGTGTAGCCGGGAAACTTTTGTCACCCAGTGATGGTTGGATGTGTTTTTACCTGCGTTTCATTTTAAGAGGACTCCAACCGATGGAGAGCGGAATAGCTCATCCCCTTCATCCCCTTCATTCCAGTTGTGGCTGAGGGATCTGCGCAAGCTCATTCCGCAATCCCGGCACGATGGACAGTATAGTAAGTCGGATTAAGCCGCCGATATCGACGGGCAGAGGCAGCTAAGCTAATATAGAGAAAGGGAGGAGCCATCACCATACCGTACTACCAATAGGGGACCCACAGAGGAGATCACCATAAACCGAGTCGAAACTTGTTGCTATTAGCTACATTATGGTTGACTTTGTAATCTCAAAACAGTCATTATCAAGTTCTTCTTACCCTGGTGTTCATTTCAATATCTATCATTATGGACTATCTATATTCTTTGAGTTCCTCTACTAAGCTGGAACGGCAATGAGTGTCCTATAAGGACAAGGAACAATGTGTCTTATCGATGATAACAGTAAGATTTGTTATGCAAGGCTTCAAACAATGACTTTACAATCTACTTCTGCAAACCAGTGTTCTGTTAATATCTATCATTATATCCAAATGAATCATTAGTAAATCAAAATTAATTGAATTCCAAGGGGGAAAGCAATGGTCTCAAAGCAGAATTGTATTTCTAGCGAAAATGGATTTGGCAGAGAGGTTCCTTCCCCCTGAGGTAGTTCCCTCCTTCATGTCTATAGAGAGGCTCTTCTGCTTTGGGATACTGGCTGGCCCGACCAAAATCCCTTACTTTCCCTTCCCATGAGATCTATTTTCAAGTTTTCAATCAAGTTATAGACCTCCACACTTGCAAACTAATTGATCTGCTCAACTTTTCTTGATCAGTACTGTTAACTTAGAAGGTAGTAAGCTTAAACTTGAACTTGAACTTGTCTCCTGTATGAGTGATGTGTACTGAATACTCTATGATTATCTTTTTGCTCTATTACCATTTTTTGCCTCTATAACTGTTTACTGTAGAAAGATACTGACTGGCGAATTGATAGATTAGAATATAAGGTATACGAATACTATGAAGCCATTGAGAGATGATTTTGGAGGAGACGTATTCAAATAGGCAAACGAAGGCGATTGTGACCTCTTCTGCAGCCCACTAAAGCACGGTATGGCAGCATTCATGGATTAAGTGATTTTAGCTGTAATCATTGCAATAGGCCCAGTGAATATCGCTCAAACAATAACAGCCAAAATCGCTCAATCGGCAGGGCGGTCTACAGAGGCTGCTGGCTCCTCGCCCACTGCTACATCTCCCTCTCAACACTACTAGGCCCAATATATGCAGACCGCCTAGTCTTCCTTCAGGCTCGCCTCTTTAGACATGGTGATTGAAAAAACAAACAGCTCATAGTCGCCATGATCCTTCTCTCCCGTCACCTTCACCTTCTCTCCCTTCTTCTCATCCTCGTCCTTGGCAGCACCCTTCGTCGAGTCTTCCTTCTCCTTCTGGATGGCATTACCATCCCCGTCAACCTCGACAACGACGTCCTCCACGTCTAGGCTTCCGTCCTCGGTGTATTCCCACATGTCTTTGAGGTCGCCCTTGACCAGGCCTGTCAGCCATGCCGATCCAGCCACGCCGGGCACAAGATACAGCAGAGCAGGCTGGCCGTGCTTGAATATCACGAGTACGACCAGGGTCGCGAGCATGCCAATGAGGTAGCCCAGGAGGGTGACGCGAAAATACGTCTTTGGGAAATCGGCGTCAGACAGGAGCTTGAGGGCGGGTCGGCCGGAGACGATATGCCGTGCGCTCGTGGTCCAGAGGAAGTTGCCCCATTGGCCGCGAGGGTCAACAAACGGCGCCTTGACGGTACGGTATGCCTTGTTGACAGTGGTGATTTCGCCCGCGGTCTTGTTTGCAGCAACAGGGTCGCCTTCTTTGTCGTCCTTGGTGACCGTCTTGAGATCCTCTTGCACGCGGGTGACCTTGCGCTGATAGTGTCTCCACAAGTCGAATCGCAGCGCCAGACATATGAAGATACCGGGGATAACAATGTCGCCTAGGCCAAGGAGGCTGCTCCTCCCGCCGGCGGTCTCGTACGTAAGCTTCAGCGGCGCGTCGACCTGCGTGGCGACCGCGATCATGAAGGGCGTATAGAACACCATGATGATGTCGTAGAAGAACAGGCCAACCAGGACCAAGGTTCCGATAGTGAAAGAAGTTACAGACATCCAGTTGAAAGCCATGTAGCAGACTGATAGGCCGATGATGTTAGACAGTATGGATGATTCCGTATATATGTACAGGCCCTCGACAGCGCAGCCAAGTAAGAAACCGATGATACTCGTGATCTTGACTTCTCCTTCAAAGCCGTCACCAGGGACTTTGATCTTCAGGGCGCAGCTTTCTTTCAAAAAGTGTCGAAGGCCCCAAGCTGCCCTGCTGTTCGCAGTGGACACTTTCAGCTCTGAAGCAAAACCTGGAAGGGGTAGACGCTTTCGAGGGTCGGCCTCCTTCTCCGAGCCGTCCTCCCGCGGTGCCTTGAGGAGCTTGTGGGTGCGGCTGGCCGGGTCGATCTCGAAGACTTGCCCGCATTTATCGGCCCAGTAGTCGGGAGAGACGACATTCAACACGAACTGGAAAATGTCCCCAAAAAAGATGCCGATGGACAGGACACCGGTCATGGCCATGTAGAGCCTCAGAATCATGTTGAGGACGGCTGGGTCTTGGAGCCACTTGATGAGGTAGTACAGCCCGATGAGGACGGCAGCGGCGATTATGGGGAACAAGATGGCGTCGGTTGCCTGGAAGCCCTGGGCAAAGTGCTCCTTCTCATCGTCGACGACGAGCTTGCCGCCCTTCCTCTTCAGCTTGGTCGGCGGCGCCGCGGAGGGAGGTCTGCGGAGGGAGGCGTGTGCGCCGACGTAGATGATGAGAATGGCGCTGAGTACCATCTTGATCTCGATAGAGAAGAAGTCCTTGGCAACAACCATGTCCCACATTGTTGGAACGGGCTGGATGGTGTGCTGGTCTGGGACGGCAGATTGTGTCGCCGTAGCGGCGGTGTGGTCAGCTTCGGCCATGGTTTGTGTGTGAATGAATGATACGCGGGCCGAAGTCTGGAATTTAGGACCCGTTATTGTCTTGAACGCCGTTCCCGGTCGACGGCACCACGGGCACGTACTCGAGGACGGACGGTCCCAGACAATTTGTCAAATGATGAAACCTCTGGCTGGGGAGTTTGGGCCGCTCTGAGACCGAGGATGACTGGCTGGATGTGAGGATTGGTTGCAGTTCCGCTGCTCCTGGCGAACCCAGGCTGATTTGACAAATCGAGGCCTCGTTGACGTCCCACGTGTTGTCTTGTCTTGGGAATGAGGTGGCCTCTCTCTCGAGCCTCTGCAGAGGACAGCCTAGCAAAGATACTGGTTCTGAATGGCTGCAAGCATATTGGTGGGAGGTTTTGCTCAATCTTTCTTGGTCTGGATGGGAGTCAAGTTATTGAGGTAGAGTGAAGCTCACAGTGTCCAAGAGCCACTGTTGTCTGCCTGCCTTCGTGCCTGCCCAATCCAGTTTGTTTGTGACAGTGGGTAGAGGAAGCTGCAGTGGTCCAGCCTTGCACAAGGGGTGAGGTGCAGAGGTGGGCGCCTACCCAGTAGGGTCCAGGTGGAAACTCCCCCAGTGGCGTCATCAGACAGGGGACAGGGGGGACCCTCCAAATTTCAGCCTTGCGATCGAGTTCTGAACTGAACCTTCTGTCCCAGGCCCTTCCCACCCCTCCTCAACACGGCCAGACCCGATCTTTTGACACTCTACCCGCCCCCCCCCAAAGCCAGCTCGCCCGGGCGCCAACAGACAAGATGGCAAAAGAGGTAGCCTTGGACACCTCCATGGTAAGCACACACATTGCGCATCCCAGGGTCCCCGCCGGAGTCTGCCCTTGCGACCCCAAAGCTAACCAACACTTTCTGCTCGCAGGGCACAATCACCGTCGAGCTGTACACGTCCCACGCGCCCAAGGCGTGCACCAACTTCGAGACCCTGGCACGGCGCGGCTACTACGACGAGACGGTGTTCCACCGCATCATCCCGGGCTTCATGGTCCAGGGCGGCGACCCGACGGGGACGGGCCGCGGCGGCACCTCCATCTACGGCGACAAGTTCGCCGACGAAATCGCACAGCCCCTGCAGCTCAAGCACACGGGCGCGGGGATCCTGAGCATGGCCAACGCCGGCCCGGACACGAACGGCAGCCAGTTTTTCATCACGCTGGCGCCCACGCCCTGGCTCGACGGCAAGCACACCATCTTTGGCCGCGTCAAGAGCGGCATGGGCGTCGTGCGCCGCCTGGGTCTCGTCCAGACGGACGCCGAAGACAGGCCGGCGCAGGAGGTCAAGATCGTGCGTGCCAGGGTCGTCGAAGGGGGCGAGGACGCGTGAAGTTAGGTAGGTCCAGGGCGCACGGGTGGGGTACGGCTGTAGCAAAGATATCAGAAGGGCCTTTGCTCTCTGCGCTTACGGCTGTTGGTCTCGGCGCTGACCTACCTGTGCGGCGGGAAGTATTCCTACTACGAGACGACGAGGCGCATCGGCTGGGTGAAGGGGGTACCGCATAGGGGAGAGACCATGTCCCGTAGAAGGACCATCTGTACATGGCCGCTTGGTCTCGCCCGTTTCTATGTATTTCAGGCTCTCTAGCCCTCGGTACCTGGTGATCGACTCGAGGATCCGAGTTGGTCAACCAGACCACGAGCTCACAACAGAGCTCTCAGACTACTGACGCCCATGAGGCCAGCCACGCTGAGAGGGGAGGTGGCCGCGGGTGACTTCTAAGAACGCCAACTACAGTAAAATAATAGTTATCATGCCTCCTTTTCATGTCTGTGGGGGGGCGGGCGACTTTCAGTGCGGTAGGCGAGCAGAAAAATCTTGCGGACCAGGAGTTTCCATCCTGCAAGTCCATTACAAGGTGCTGCGGCATATTTAATCGTTCTTTAGAGTCCAAATTACAAGCTGGCCATTCCAGCAGTGATGTTTGACGTGGTGCTGAACCTATTGCATGTGACAGTTCCGGTATGTGATAACAACGGAATTTGGACTGATGCGTCACCTGTGCACCCTCTCAAACTTCACAGGTGGTCTCGGACAACCGAATATGCACCTGAACAAGAGTAGAGGCCCCGCGCACAACCACAAGATTGCTTCCACCGGATGCGCCTAGTAGACGATCAGAAAAGGGCAATTCCTCCATGGGATCAAAGATTACTGGGTGCAGAACCTTTATTCTTTGCCTATGGTGACCCGCAACACCACGCCTTGAACTTGAACTTCATCACCAAAATCTCTACCGCAGAAGTCACTCCCCCCCCCTCTCTCTGACTTTCTCACCCTGAAAACGCCAGCAATAAGTTGCATCGAATGACGCCACCCTCCACACCATATGCAAAACCATCCAAGGCTGAAATTTACTCTTGGAACCTCCAATGATGACCAGCCGACACCATGAAATGCGAAATGCGACTTGAAACAGAAAACAGTAAACCTCGCCCCGCGGACCTTCCACTCCGACCAACACAGTCCTTCTCCGCGTCGAGACCCTGCTATGCGTGTGGTGGATCCGACAATGTGTCTGAAGATTCGTAGCCTCCATCCACCTGACTGCCGTTCTTTGGTTTGGGCAATGCAGGGTGTGGTTTTGAGGCCCCTAGTTTCAGTCTCTTGGCGGGTGATAGCTGTTTTGACGTGGGTTTCTTGGGCACGACCTGGACGGTTGATTTCTTGTCGTCCTCGTCGTCCTCGCCGTCGACCTTGGACTCCACGCTCAGGAATGAGCTTGTCTTGACCTTGTCCTTGTCCTTCTCCTTCTTGGGCTTGTTCTTGAGCAGGATCTTGGTGGTCGGTCCCTTGAGCTTCTTGCTCTTCTTCTTGGGGTTGGTCGTGTCTGACTCCTGATCCTCATCGAGTTCGTCGGCATCACGCTTCCTAGGACTTCCCGCCCGCGAGCCATTGACTGGGGTGCCCTTCTGGCTGGAAGGAGGGGTGTTGTCACCATTACCACCATTAGTGATCTTCTGTGAGGCCACACGACTTGCGTTCCTGCCGCTGTTGCCGATGCACGCTCCCATATGGTTGTTCAGACGTGTGACCAGGATGCACCTTTTACACTTGCTACAAGTCGCAGAGGGGAATGAGAGTACGTTGGGCGGGCGCTGACCGTCAGACGTGGGCGTGACGGTCCCGTCTACACTGGCATCGAGTTTCTTCTCCATGTCCTTCTTTTTCTTGCCCCTGCCCGGCCCCGGGGCGACCCACGTCTGGCCGTAGATGTCGTAGCCAGGCTTGTCAATGTAAGGGTGCTTCTTGCAATATATAACACCAGGGTCTGGCTTCTGAGCCCCCCTGCCGTCGGTGGGGTGCAGCAGGCGAGGGAGGTGGCATCGTGGGCAAAGGATGTCCTTTGTGGTTTGTAATGGATTGCCCTTGAGCAGAACCCTGCCGTCCTCGTATATGGCAGCATCGGTCTCGGTTCTTATGTCGGGCTTGGTGTCCGGGTCCGAGGCATCTGCAGCGTCGGCGGCCAGCTTCTCCACACGTATGGCAGCGGTGTTGGCTCTGCGAGTCTTCTCTTCGCGGTGGACTTCGAGGACGAGATCGAAGATGACATTGTAAAGAACGTCATCGAGGACCTGGTGTGACTAGGCAGCGGTCAATACGAGCCAGACAGGGCGAGGTGCCCAAGGGCAAGCGCTGCGCAGGGTGCGGGTGTGGGTGCAGCATTGGCAGTCCTGTTGCAGGCGGCCAGATTAATACTTACAATTCGACTCAGGGCATCGGAACCCTTGCTGGCCTTGATGATTCCTGCTCTGCCAGAGAGGCTCTCCAGCTTGACCTCGTCCATCTTGAGAGGGAGGAGGGGGAGCCAAAGGGGGGCAAACGAAGGCGAAGAGGAGAGGAAGAGAGGGTGTGGGAGGGTGTATGTGTGTAAGAGTGTAAGAGGCGATGGAAACTAATCAATTAATTTTTGGATTTCGGGAAGGCTGACGACCTGCGACGCCGGGCCTTGGGATGACGGATGGGGAAGCACAAACCAAACGGGTTGCAGTAGGCAGGTAGGGCAGTAAGCAGAGCACAGTGCTGTGGCAGGTCGATAGTCTACCTAGGTACCTACTGTAGGGTGCTGGGACCCTTTGCAGCAACAGTTGTGGTGCAGGGGGGGGGGCGCTGTAATCGGCACACGGGGCCGAACTCTGGTGCGTTGCAGCCGGCCCACTCACTGATGGACTGGGGGCGACGGTGCCGTGGCAGACGGTGACAAGCAGGAGCGTTGACGAAGGCCGTTTTGATGCTCAACAGTTGCTGGACCTGTCTGCATGAAGCACCAGGAATGTCGGATGGTCGGGCCCCTTGTTTTGAGCAGCAGGGCGAGCGACGGTCTAAGGCCAGCGTGTAGAGGCAGTCCTCGACTGGGGCGAGTGTAATAGTAGGGCTGAGTGGGTGAGTGGTGACCGAGCGATCTTGACTGATTGATGCGAGTTGAGATTGGAGAAAGCATGGGCCTGCACTGACCCCCAAGCAAGCCAGTCTAGGGATTATCGACCATAAACTGTTTTGCGCCAGATGACCATGCTCTTTGCAGCTATCCCGACTATGAAGCTGGGCTGTCGAATGAAATATAGCAACCCTCCTGTCCAAGTCAATTACTAAAAGAAGTTACCAACCCAACTGCACAAGAACGGTCACCCCCCTTCTTGCGAGCCTCCTGATATATCACAGACAGACAAGACAACCTGCGCGTGCTGCGGTACGTAGCGCCCCCGGATGGCCCGTAGCGTCGGGAAGCAGCCAGCCCCACGGTCTACGGTCTGGAACCCTTTGGGCAGCTGGTGGCGGCCCCTACCCCTGACTTGCTGCATGCAGTGTGCTGCAACCAGCTTTTGGTGACATGAACACATGCAATCGGAGGGCCCAACCTTATTTTCTTGCTGGGAAGAGATGAACATGCCTCGTCTGTTACTACCCTCGGTCTCAGCCTCAGTCTCGGTCTCAGTCTCGATCTGAATCCCAACCTGATCTCTACTTTCAATTATTAGCCCACAAGACCGTGAAACCGCCCGGAACACCTTGCAATGCCTCTGTCAGACGCATGAGCAGACCCCTCCGCCTCTTCTCGACAACAACCCAGCCATCATCCTCGGCATCGCCCTTGGTCCCTCCTCAGCCAGCCATGTCGCGCGCACAGCAGCCCTCGATCCTCTCCTTCTTCCAGCCCAACAACAAGCAGCAGCCGCCAAAGTACGCTGCCCCTCCAATATCACAGGCCCAACAGCAGCAGCAGCAACAACAACAAGTTCCTCCTCCAGCTCCTCCTCCGCCGCAGCCCCCACAACAGCCAGTCGCACCCGTCATCTTGGCCTCACCAGTCACTGCCGTGCCGCCCTCGACGCCCTCCCCACACCCCTCCGCGACCATCGTCCCCGTGACGGACGCCCACATCCCCGCCCTGCGCCGCATAAACGCCCTGCTCCTGCCCGTCAACTACACCGACGGCTTCTACAAGGCAATCCTAGACCCGGCGCAGTCAGGCCTCTTCAGCCGCGCCGTCCTCTTCCGCGACCGCGACGCCTCCTCCGCGCCAAAGGTAATCGGCGGCCTGGTCTGCCGCCTGGAGCCCAGCCCTTTCGACCCTGCCACGGGAGCCTACTCGCCTGACCTCGCCCGCCGCGCCCGCGAACGCGTTAGCCCCCCGCCCGACTCCCGCGTCCTCTACGTCCAGAGCCTGGGAGTCCTCGCGCCCTACCGCGGCCTGGGCCTGGCCGCCGCCGCCGTCGAGGGCATCTTCGACGCCGTGCGCGCGGTCGCCGCCGATGCCCGCGGCGACGGGCTCAGCATTGGTTGGGTCTATGCACACGTCTGGACGGAGAACCACGACGGGCTCGCGTGGTATGCGAAGCGGGGCTTCGAGAGGGACGCAAGGCTCGAGAACTACTATTCCAAGCTCCAGCCGGGTAGCGCCTGGGTCATGAAGCGGCGGGTGTTGCCCCTGGGGGCGGTGGAGGGAGGAGGGTCTGGCGGGGGCATGCGCAATTGGGGCGCCACAAACGGCCATGCCGCACACCAGCCCTCCGTCATTCCAGCGACCGTCACCACTGCGGCGGTGAACCTGCCTGGGTTCTCTAGCGCGAACGGCCTGCCGACACCACCACCTTCGGCTCCGAATGGCCCGCCGCCAGCAGCCCGACCCGGCCCACCAGGGTCATCTTTGTCCTTCCAAAACAAGCGGCCGGACATGGAGTGGAACGACCTGCCGGAAGACATGGTCGCCGCGTCCCGGGCCAAGGACCTCCTCTCCCCGCCGACGGGGTCGGGCTCGAGCTCCAGGAGCAGCTCAGCGGCGGGGCGCAAGAAGAAAGACAGGGCGTACCCGACTGCCGCGTTCGGGAACTGATCTCGTGCGGCAGGCGGGGTTGTTTGATTCAAGGGGGTGGAAGGGAAGCGGACTTTCCTGGTAGAGAAAGACGGCGTTATGGGCGGTAGGATAGAGGCGGCGGGCAAAAAAGCACAACACCGAGAGTGTCGCATGGGGGGCAGCGGACGGGTTTGGGATTTCAAGATCTGCCTCCTCAATCATGCCCGGACACTGCAGAAGAAGTCTGGTAGAGGCATTATAGACACTGCGAGTGCAACACGTGCGCGCTCATTACAGCCATGGGGAAAGACAGCATCGTTAACGCATTAGAGGTATCGATTAGACAGCAGAATTGCTGACGCTTCCGCATGCCCGAGACAAAAGGCCCGCATCGGAGCTTCTCACGCATTGTATTCTCTGAGACTGGAACATGTAACCCGTCGTGTATTGTTGGCACAAACTAACATACCACGAGGCATATACTATTCGCCTAGTATAATCCCTGAACAGAACCTTGGCTGTAATAGGTTCTTGAAACTTAATAGCTGATTGGTCAGAGTCCTGAGTATGAATTAGTTTACTATCTGTTAAATAGTCTTAGTACTAGGTAAAGGGTGTATGAGTAAAGGAGAGGTACAGTAGAGGAGAGGGACGTATACTGTACTACGATGCGCGATATACTATATCATTTGGTAGTCGGTCAAATACCCGCTAGAGTCAGCCGGCCGGGGCAGCAGTAGGAGTAACAGTCATATCTCGGCGGAACTCAAGGACACAAATTAACAAAGGGGTCCGACAATTGATCAATTCTGGATGAACTCCGGTATGAACCATGAAAATATCCCCTGCCAGAAGTGCAAGCTGCAGTTGCAGAGCATTGCCCAAGCCAAACCAAACCAGAAAACCCCGCTTTCCGATGGAATGCCAAATTCATAACCATATCATATACAGTAGTAATAAAGGGAGTAGACAGGATGCATATCCTGCCTAATGCACGCCATTCAGGCCTGCCCACATCAGCTCCGGGCCACGAAACGCCCCCAAAGGCCTGCGAAGAACTCCTTCTTCCTGATCGCCACAAGGCCTGCGATCAGTCCCAGTCCGGCCCACTGCCACGGCTGGACCTTGCGCAGGTGCCACCGGATTGCAGGAATAGAAAATGAAGAGACACGGTGCTGTGAGCGCAGCGAGAGTTAGGAAACGGGGGCCTTGATTCATATTGGAAGGAGGATAAGAGGCTTCGCCGCAGCAGCCTCTCCATTTGGCAGGGTGGATCTTACCTCGTTCAGGAACTCAGGTGTTGGTTGGGTCTTCTCCTCGCCTGTGGCGACGAGCGCGATGAGGGCAGCACCTACACCAGACCCGTCCTTCGCAATACCGATGCGGATCTTGTTGGCGCCTTCCTCATCAATGCCCTCAATGGCTCGGAACGCCTCGTAAATCATGTCGCGGAAGTATGGGTAGTGCTCGACGAGACTGCCGTCCACGCCCACGTCAATTGGCTCGCCCTCCCACTCTGGGTCGGTCAGCTTGCCGGTCTTCAGAACAATAGCAGCGATACTGATAGCCGAAAGACGGGCAGCGCGCCGGCCGACAGACTCAGCGATGGCCTTGAAGGCCTGGGCGTCCTCCAGTGAGGGGCTGTACACGAGGAGCTGGTCCTCCAGGGCCTGGCGCAGAGTGCCGAGGTCGGGGGTGTTATCTGCGGCTGCAACAGACATGATGGCCGTATCAACTCCCCATTGCTTGAAAATGCCAGACTCTTGAGCGATGGTCGTTGTCGACCGCCAGTCGTTCTTGCTGGAGTTCTCGTCCTTGAAGAGCTGCACATTCTCGTTCCTCAGCAGGTCGACGACGGCCAGACGCAGGATCTCGCCCAGGAACATGCCAGAAACACGCTTCTCGAACATCTGAATGCCCGGGTTGTTGCTGTCCTTGTCCAATTGCTTGTCCCATGTTGTGTTGGGAAGTACGTTTAATTGGTTGTCGAAAGAACCCCACTCGGTGTTGATGATCATATCTCCTGTGCTCCTGTCGAAGGCACCCTGCACGGGCTTCTTGACATTCGAGAGCTTCTCCACGTATGCTCCGTTGGTGCCGGTGCCGAAGATTGCACCCAGAATTGTGCCCTTCTTTCCAGGTGACGCGTATGAGCGGGCCATCAGTGTGCCCACGGTGTCGTTAACGAGCGCAGCGACCTTGACAGGCAACCCGAGCTTGTCAATCTCAGTCTGCAGCAGTTGGCAAACGTCTTTGCCCACCGCATCGGGGATATCGAAGCCCTTTGTCCAGCGCATAAGAATTCCCTTGTTGATGCCGATTTGTTGGACTGGGAAGCTGAATGTGAAACCCAGACGGAACACTTCCTCTTCCTTGTAGCCCTCGGGGTTGCTGAATGTGAAGCGCCTCCTCAAGCGATGCTCAAAATGCTCGCTGTGGTGTTTACGGAGGAAGAGCTCGATCTGCTTTGCCAGGAAGCCAAACAGCTGTTGGGCGGTCTTGGCTGTCATGAGCTCCTTCGGTATGGCGACCTTTGAGTAAGTAAGGTTGAACGTTGTGTCGCCATTGAGGTGGATGGAGCAGACTCGGAAGTTCGTTCCGCCCAGATCGACGGCGAGGTAGAGGCCCTGTGTGGGTAGGGTAAGCTGTGGCACTCAGAGCGCAGAGGCGCGCAAGGCTTACCTTCTCGGTGCCGTTGGGGACGCCAGTGACGTAGGTAGGGATCTGGCTCAAGCTTGTGCCGTCCCTCTCGAGGCCCTGGTCTGATGGGGCGTGAGCTGTGTGTCAATCAACGGGGCGATGAGGGCTGTAGTAGACGCACCCATCTGGCTGAGGAACTCAACGACGCCCTTGTTGAGGTCGGCATCGTTGAGGTCGAACTCCTGCACGACGCGGTTGGTCTCTGCCGTGAGCCCCATAGTGAGAGGTATGGATGTGGGGGCTGAAGTAGGAAAGACTTGGGGAATCTCGCACACAGGCTCTTGAGATACTTGGGCGGGAGGGGAGTAGGAGGGACGGAAGAGAGGGAATGGAGCTATTATATGAGAGGAATAGAGCAGCTTGGCGTCACGAAGTACCAGCTGCAGGAGCTAGCAGGAGGGAGCAGGGTTAGCAAGCTTTCAGACGACAGGCGACGGAATGGGGAGAGTCGTGAGATTGTGCGGGGCACATGCGCAGGCGCAGCTTGGACTTTCTGGGGAGTGCGGCTAAAAAGCCAAGCTGGCCTGGTTGGGGCCCGTTGGCCGTGACCTCCAAGTGACCTGGAGGAGACTTACTAAGATTAGCACTGGGAATAAGGCCCAGCAGAGATGTATCGGCCTGAGGGTCGAAGAGTCGAGGGGTGACGAGGACGAACAAGGCTTGCGATTGCGAGCCTGACCCTGGCTTTTGTTCCTCCGGAAATCACAGTCTGAGTCGTCAGCCGTTGCGGTCGAGCCGTCAATGGCACGCCAGGAGGCGCTGCCGTGCGAGGGTGGCCTCTCCAGCTTGGCGGCCGTCGTACAAGAGCTCGAGACCGAGAGGGCAGAATATCCAATGCCAGTGACGTAGAGCCTTGTTGCTAGGATTCCTCAGCGCGGGATTCTGGCGGTGCCGCCCCCGTCCGTGCCTGAGCTCCCAGACACCTTTGTCGAACCTTCCTCCTCCGAAGCGAGAGCTCCTGCTCCTGCTCCTGCCACATGCATCCAGAGCCAGGAGGAAAGAGCGGTCCCGGCGCCGCAGCTGGATGGGCGCACCGTTGGTGGTGAGAGGTACCTCGGAGGTCAATCAGAGACAGCACAAATGCTGTCCGGGAAGCAGGTAGCTACCAGCAACAAGCCTGTGTGGCCTCGGCGGCTGGCGGAGACTCGGGGCGACTCCAGTGGAGCGAGAAAAAAGGCCCGGATGTGCTGCAGGCGAGACCTGGAATGAGATCATGGGCGACCAATAACCGCGCAACCCCTGCTGCTTGTCCGCGGGCGACTCGAGGGAATTCAATCGAGCTGGACGGGACGGGACGAGTCCAGACCAGCGAGAATTTGTGCTGATACAACACACAGGTTGGATGGTTGGGGATGCAGACAGCAAGCAGGGAGGCTTCGGTGGAGCTGCGAGCGCCTTGACTGCTGGGCGGTCAGGAACATCAGTGAAGCCTGCGCAGTATCTATTGCTACTTGTGTAGATCGTAGGTGGTATCGCCGTGTCAATCGTTTGTTTCCTCGGGCGCCGCTAGAAAGAGCGAGCCCAATGGAGGCCAATGCCAGCTGCTCGCCTCATGCAACGCCTCGAGCTTGGGCTGCAGGTTGTGCTTTAGCGATCGAATGCTGGACCTGCCTCGTGGGCGTGGTGCGGCAGCTGATCCGCCTTGTCGGTTCGCCTGTTCGCCCAGCAGTCTGGGACACCCACACAGCACACGGTGATTGATCGGCTCGGCGATGGCGACCTTCCAGGGAACCTCGCGCCGAACAATGGCAGCGGCCGGGGCCGATGACGTAGTACTGGCGGTTGTACCCACAGTCGCAGAGCTGCTAAGGCTTACCCACAGAATTCAACGGTGGGCTTCCATGGGGTGACGAGACCTCGACGGGGAAATTGTGGTGGAATGGCGGCAGTCGTGGAGGTAATCGTGGGTGCCCGTGGAGAAAAAGGAGCCTCATGGAGCCGCTGGGAATGAGTCGGGACAGGGCCAATCCGGTGTATTTCCCCGGCTGTGCTGTCTGAGAAGATTCTTGAGCCCTTCCAATGCAATGACCGGTCACCCAAGAAGCCCAGTCAGGGCCGCACGAGACTCTAGACTCTCACCCCGTGTTGGGAATGCCAAATTTGTCTGGCAGGGCGCTGCGTATTCCGGCAGATGCTCAGAGGCTCTCGCACGTCGATACAAAGGGAACGTCTCTGGGGATCCGAGGCAGGTGATGTGGGGGCCTGAGGATAGCGAAAGGACCGAATCGATGGCATCAGGTCGTGGGGCGGACGTTGCCCGAACCAGGACAGGTGTGCAGACTTTTGAAGCCCAGCTCCCGGGTTTTGATTGTGAGGCCCAGCACGACAGAAAAGCACTTGCTACTGTGTAGTCACAAGGACACGAACCTCACGAGAGGAGGGCGCCACCGACACCCGATCTCGAGCAACCAAGGCGCAAGGAAGCCCCATGGAAGGGCCTGGGGCCCCCACGAGAAACCAGGAGGGGAGAATGTTTCGGCAACAGGTAACAAGATTGATCACGCGACAACCCTTACCGAAGTAATACCAATCAATTCCACAGTACACACTGCACTACTTATTCGTCTTCTCTTACACCCTGGCTGTGTCCGTGCCATCGCAGAGAGTCCGGACGAAGGCCATCAAGCCATTCACATCGTGCCAACTCCCCCAACCTGCAACGTTTCTTCAAACGGCTTGCTGCTAGTAGCCAATTCTCAGCGGTCACACTACTAATTGCTTGCTCTTAGTCGCCGACTCCGACGCTAGCCAATACTGCCATCCCACAATGCACTCCAGCTACATTGTGAAACACTTGTCCTCCGGGGACAATCAAGCTAGTGCGCACCCAGCCCTCACAGCTCCGTCTCCTCGTGGCACCTGAGGCTACGGTCACCCGGGATTGATGGCGCGAGATTCAGTGTTCGAGGATTTGACCTTCTCAAGTAATTGTCAAGTCGGATTTTCGAATTCCTGGTACTCCTCTGTCATTGAAACCAGCCTTGAAGAGTTGTCGAGGTGCCATTAGGCATTGTCAGTTTGGCGAATGGTTGTTGCCAGGTATTCCTGAAGATGCGCAAAGAGACAAAAATGAGAAGTGATTTCCCTTATGAGTGTCTGGTGCGCTTCCTCGCATGATTTGTCATTTTGATATTAGAGCTCTTACATAAGAACAACTTTTGTCCGTCAGACTCGCAAACCATGTCTACATCTCGCAACCAGCTATAAGGAGGACCCCGACTTCATTGCAAGAGTCGCATCAGTTCTGAAAATTCTCATCTGCCCTATGCACGCCGCCGCGTTTGAGGCTCTTTTGGCCACCTTGGTAAGCTATAGTCTTCAGCTACCCCTAGGCTAGGGGCGATTGTCTTACAATCATGGCATTGGGCCTGCAACCTGCGACTCAATCGAGGGCGGCTTGATAGGGGAATCATGTAAGACTACTTGGTGTGCTCGCTCCACGATTTGTAGCATTGCGTTATCACCAGTGCCGGCTCGGAGCAGGCTCGAGTGCTGATAGTCCACGAGGGAAACCACAGTTGGGACCATGCAAATTGGTCCGACAAAATTGCAATCGTTGTATATTGTCTGGTGCAATTCAGAGCTATTGTTCTTGACACATGCCCTCAAAGAGAGTCTCTGAAGGAAGACTCCGAGCAGATGAAAAGTCGAGCAGGATGGAGTGACCTTATCATGCGCCAGTACTAGTATCTTTGACGACTTCTCGGAAGTCCCAAGGTTTACATATGCTATCATTTTCTGTCATAAAAGGGGTTTAGTGGCCGGTAGGCTCTTGTCCTTGAGCCGATCTCAGTTGTAAACATGGGGCCAATAGACGACTTGTTAAGTATGTGATGCTGAGTCCTATCTGACCAAGCTGTGACCTGAAGCGCCATCAGGCCCCTCAGAAAACCTGCAAGAGAAAGGAACAACCAGATCCGTCAAGGATCCTGATGCCCCATGTGTGGCTGTGGTGAAAGCGTACAATCCACCTTGTATTTGCAAAAGTACTCCACACAGATGCTGAGCTCGCCCATATTTCC
Source organism: Diaporthe sp. PMI_573 (assembly GCA_021399435.1). Lineage (NCBI taxonomy): Eukaryota > Fungi > Ascomycota > Sordariomycetes > Diaporthales > Diaporthaceae > Diaporthe > Diaporthe sp. PMI_573. The sequence continues at coordinate 207,059 of JAJTUP010000036.1, forward strand.
CGGAGTTGTTGCTCGTGTGCCAATCAAGGCAAGCTGTAAGGCACAGTCCAATGCTGGCGGTCCGGACGACCTCTTTGGTGAGCGCATGTCCCTCTTCGTCTGGCAATTTGGATGGCCTTTCCTTGGGACCCCATGGTTTTCCTTGCTCGCTTGTGTCCTGAATGGGGATCCCCCTGAATCCAGTCGACTTACTTACTCATCACCGGCGCCTCAGGAACTCATTTTCAAACCCCTTAGCATGCTGAATTGTACACACATCCGAGGCGCTCTGTCATTTTACGCTTCGATCGATCACCTTGGGGAAAAGGTTCAATCACGTCTTGCGTCACGGCTCGCACACGTTTCGACATCTCAGCACGCACCTCATGCTACCCTACTAATCGTCTGCTGCACAAAGCCGCCCCGCGAATCGAAGCTATATGGGCGGAGAGGCCGGAAGTTGTCGCGGGCTTGTCTTCGCCATCCATTTTTGATCATAGCTTCGGTAATGAAGAGTAATCGTCACTATTATCCTGTCTGTTGGTACGGCCCTGATGCCTTAGGTCAGGGGGTCTTTGCACGTGCAAATAGGGGCGAGCAAAAGGAACCACCGTACGTGTCTGGGTACGGGTTCGATTCTTGCTACGGAAGGAAGAAAGGAAGTCATCGCCATCGTGGGCGCCGAAGCACTTGGTGTAGTGGCCAGCCCTCTGCTGACTAAGCCAGACCGGCCCTTCTGATTGGCCACAGCCGGGCCGGGCGTGCGGTCCCTTCAACGGTCACCAAATCCACACTGTCCATGTCAACAATATCACTAGATAAATGGGTACAGACAACACCTCTACAAAACGAAAAGGCGCAGGGGAGAGGGTGGGCGTCAATATGGTGGCATGTTATATTCCCTCTAAGAGATATGTCATCTGTTTCTGGCTTGCGCACTCTTTACCCATGGCATTTGCTCCAGAAATCGGAGAAACGCTCCGGATTCCTAGTGATTCATTACTTCGAGCGATGTCAATGCAATGGTGGTATGCTCAAATTACTGAAGCACGTAGCCTATGAGACTGCAAATATTTCCATTTCTTTATATCGGATAAGTTGCTCACTATCAAGCTTTAACCTCTCACCGTTTTACAAGGTATCTATTGACTCGGACTTCTGCATCTCGTGCTTGGTCCACTCCTCCAAGCCGCCCTTCGCTACAATATCCTGCAAGTTGGCGGCAAACTCGCCAACCTTCTCCTCCCAGCGGTCACCATTCTCGCCCTCCTGCACCTCGACGGTACTTCGTGCGACGTCCCACGTCAGCGTCCAGCCCGTCCGCCGTGTCGGCGTCTTCTCATCGCGGGTGAAAGTCGCGCGGAGGCGCTCGATGAGGCGCGGGACCTCCAGGCCAAGGAGCGCATTGTTGATGCTGTTCCGCGAGAAGATGTTTCCGAAGCTGCCCGACACGACGAGTGGTATCTGCTTGGCCAGGATCGCCGTCGCGGCTTGTTCTCTCGAGGAGCCGCAGCCAAAGTTGAATCCTGAGACGAGGATGTCGTTTGGCTTGGCCACTGAGCCAAAGTTGGGATCATAGTTTGACATGCAGACTTGTGCCATGCCCTCTTTTGTGATGTCATCCTGGTAAGTGTACTTACCGGGGTAGATGTTATCAGTATCGAGGTTGTCCATATCGCAGAAAACGATCTCGCCGGTGATCTTCTCCGGGAAGCCAGGGAGGATCTGAGTCGTGGCCTTTGCAGTATCATCACCCACAGAAGACTCGACCCGGTCGATCAGTGACTCAAGCTGTTCCAGAGCGTTGCTAAGCTCGCTTTCTGCGGTGGCAGGTCGACCAGTACCATAGCCGTATTCCACACCAGAGTAGTTCTCTGGGATCTGAAATTCGCCTGTACCTGATATGGTGCCATTGAGGGCGCTGGCGGCTACAACCTCAGGGCTAGCAAGGTAGGCGAGAGCATCTCGAGAGCCCATGCGCCCCTTGAAGTTGCGATTCGAAGCGGAGATTCCCACCTCGCCGGGTTCCAAAAGACCAGTCCCCAGTCCGATACAAGGTCCACACGAGGCCGGGAGTGGGATACTCCCAGCTTCGAGCAGTGTCTGCCAGTCGCCCTTATCTTCAGCGTACTCCTGCTCACGAAGTGAAGCCGCCGCGACGTACATCTTGACACCGTCTGCGATCTTAGGCGTCTTGCCGCCGTTAGCCTTTGCGGCGTCCTTGAACACCTTGGCGGCTGCAGCAAGATCAGAGGCTCTGGAGTTGGTGCAGGACACGATGTACGCCTTGTCGACCTTGATCTTCTTTGGCGCGAGCTCGCCAAGAGGTGTCGAGATCTTGACCGAGTTAGGGCCCGAGATGTACGGCGACAGGGTAGAGAGGGCTGTTAAGCATGCGAGGTTAGAACATCTCCGCAGTAAGGTCGTTCCAAGTTCAGAACCATACCATTGCAGAAAGCGCAGACCGCTCTGTTGACATGTTGCTGATTGTGAGTCTGTTGTCCACCGAAATACTAGCCATCGTCTCCTCGGAGCCGGTGAACTCGACCGCATGGTTGAGTACGTCGCTGTTGAACAGGCCGCAGAGCGCAACTATAACGTCTTTTCCAGTAACTCCCGGAGGTAATGTCCCTGTAAGAGTGACCTGCGCAACGGGAGGGATTTGGCCAAAGCACTGATACCACCATACATATTGCTGTGGCTGTCCGATGCCACGCACAGTGTGCCTGGCCAGACAAAAAGCTCCTCAACCTGCCGAGGTGTGTTAGCATACAACAATACAGCCTGCATTTCATGCCATTGAAAACACTCACCATGACCTGGTGACCAATCGAGTAGCCAGCGGGGAAGAAGACAACGCCATGCTTCCTTGCAAACGCCTCGATCTGTTCATATTTCTTCAAATTGGACTCGGTCTTGTTCTGCACATCGTGATCGAGGGCGAAAACCATCTGGCTGGGGTCCTTAACCCGGGTGGCACCCATGGACATGAACTTCTTCGCGATGGGCCAGGTGTTGTCGTGGGACATACACCGGTAGGGCTCGATCTGTACGTAGTCGCCGCTCCGGACGAGCTTTCCCTCCGGGAGACCGACGGCATGGCGCTGGACGATTTTCTCTGTTAGGGTCTGTGGTGTCTTCTATTCGGCTGAGATATCTGCGAAGGAGAATTCGGGTGCGTGGACTTGTGCAAATGTGGCTCGGCCGGAAGGTATCGTCCTCGTCAGGCGACGGTATGAAAGCTGGTGGGACGCTGTGCGCGGGAGCCGTTGACTCATTACACTCGGAAACGAGACGCGGTTGTTGGCCCGGCAGAGGGACCGAGCCCATGCAGCGTTCGCAACCTGATAGGAATCAGTCTATGGTAAGCGATCAATTGGCATCGGCAAGTCACTTGCTGCTCTGTGCGACATGGCAAGCAAAGGTTGGAGCGCAGTGCGCTCGAGGAATTGTCAAATTCGTTGACAGTGGGACCGTTCAATGCATGAGTGGTTGCCGATGACGGCACCCTGTCGGCCTCTATCGATAGGGCTCACATAACCGGTCCCGTCGAGGACGGGTCGCTTGACAGGACTTCGCGCATGCGCCGGTGGTCGGCCAGCAAGCGCAACTCGCGGCAAACCGCCAAATCAGGCGGTTCCTCCAGCGACACAGCAGCCGCGAAGGTCGATTCAATTACAAATCGCAGTCAGACACAACGGGCGACTGTGGTAGCAAAGGACGTCACACAGGGGACGGCTGTATGCAATGCCACGCGACACAGACACCAGAGATGCGCATCTGTGAGTGGGCGGCTTCATTGTCTCCCTGTGCAATCCTGCGCATCCTGCTCACCCGGGCTGTCAGGCAGTCAGGGTGGGACTGGCGAAAATGTCGCTTGCTTAAGCGCCGCGGTGGTGAGGAGCAGAGATCCCTGCGCAGCGTGCGCCGGCCGACTCAGCTGTGTCCACACTGGCTCAGCCGCAGCTCCGCCCCCTGCGCTGCCGGCGTTGATCGGTTGCACTGCCGGACGGCAGCGAGGGGTTGGGGTTTTGCTCGCCTGGGCTGCTGGGCTGGTGCTCGAGGGGGGGTCGGAAAATAGAACGGGCTACTGCTCGCCGTGTCGACTCGGCAGGAGCTATATTCGGCTCACCTCCCATGTGATGATGATGATTATGCTGATGATGATGATTATGCTGATGATGATGGTGCCAATGATGTTGAAGGTGAAGCCACTGGTGCTGGGGCCTGTGGGTGGCAGTCTGGGTTTTCGGATTCGGTTACTGAAAATGCCATACCGGTCTGAGCACGGCCATCGGACGATCCCAAGTTGACAGGACTAACTGCACAGTACCTTGTCCCTGGTCTACCCACATAGCTTCTTGTCTAGTCTATCGTGCAACGTCCGCTTGTTCGCTCGGCTCGGCGCGCGTGTTGAAGGTTCGGAATGCCTCTCACCGCCCGTTGGCTGGCAGGCTGTGCGCATGGATAGCCACGAACGACGTTCGTGAAATAACATTTTTGCGGCACCTGCTGCGTTTACGAGATGTGGCTTCTGATGACTGGCCGTCTTCATTCAGCATGGCCTGCGCAGGTGGATTGGTGGGCTGGAGGACTGGTGCACAACAACAACAAAAAAAAAAAGTCAAATCTCAGATCGGTAAGGTCCCAGACTGCCCAATGCGGCCCCGTCCCCATTGAGTACGGACCTCGGCGTTGTCAGCGCGGCCTCTGCCCGTCCAAAGCCGGGACCACATCTCACACTGCACGGAGCACGGATGAATTGGCATGATACCTCAAGGGCAACGCAGTGGAAGTCTCAGATGCTTCTAGGTGCAATATCAGCCCTCAAAAGGCCGCCACCTCAACTGTCCAGCAACGTGGTACACATCAACTGGCTGTCTGGACCATCTGCTGTTGGAATTGGCCCTGGAGGAGGGAGGCGGATGTCGATCAAGGCTGAACAACCAGCCCTTTGTTTGTTGAAGTTGGTGCTGTGTCACCCGGCCGCATCCAGACGTGGCCCACCAAGGAGAGCCCGCCCGTGCTTGGGTGCTCTGCACATCATACGGTAGATCGCTGCTGTGTCCTCTCGATGATGGCCGCCGCCACCGAGCTTGATTTGAAATTTGAAATTCACCTGTGGTTCTGGCCTTGCTGACCCCAAAGTTGCTCTCCAGGGACGGCCGACCCCAGACAGGAGAGAGGCAAAGAGGGTCAGTCAGGCCCGTTGATGGTAGGATTCATACTGTAGTAATCAGTCCAGTCCTGAAGAATCCTTCCGGCGGTAGGACTGCAACCCTGCGCATGCCCAACCGAGTTTGGCTGCTCACCCTGAAATTGGCCCTGGAGACAGTCCCGTCGACGAGGTCATCCCACCACGAGGGAGCGAGAGGAGAGCGAGCAGGTGTGAGGGAGGTAAAAGTCGTGGCAAATTGCCGAGGCATCACCTTGACCCCATCTGCCCCTTCGTCCTTCATCAGGCGTCAGGGTCACCAGGAATAAGATGCATTTGCACCACAGTCCAGCCCTAGCACCGCCGTTGCAACCCTACCGCGCTGGCCTAGCTGGCGGCCCAAGGACTGGCTGGTCCCGGCCGTGCATGCAGCACACCTGCATGTGGTGTACTAGTGTACTGCTACTGGAGAACACCCACGCTGAGACACAGTCGGCTAGGACCCACGCCTCGGATAAGCTCGCGCTCAGCCCTGTCTCGACGGCTGCTGGCGAGGGAGACGGTGACGCGGGTGAAAGAGTACAACAAGACAAAGAAAGCGTGTTCCTCGTGTCGTAGCGCTGCAAGTTTGTGTGTGCTGCATTGCCAGGCGGGTGGGTTGTCCTGGGTGTCCTGGTTGTCTTGAGTCCTAAGTCAATGTCGGCGGAGTCAAAATAAAATAATATAAAAAAAAAAGTCTTGACCCTTTCCCTCAGCCACATTGGTGCGGTGCAGTGCAGCCCTCGTGTGCTGCGAGCAAGTGGGACGCGCAACGGTACAACAGTACAAACTGTACGACGGTTGGTGGTAGACTGACTACAAATCTAGAACTACACTAGAACGTAGGACTCAGCTTGTTGGTGCTTAGTCCTTGTCGTTGGCATTATTCACACGCAAAGTCCTACGTCCCACTCCAGTCCCAGTCCCAGTCCCAGTCCCAGTCCCCGGTCTGAGGCCCCGTCTCCCAATCCCAGTCCAGTCCCAATTCACCCCGTCCTGCCGGGCCAGCACCAGCGACGAACTGCCAATATCTCTTGTCACCAGCCAACGAGACACACACACACACAAGCGCCCGCGCCCACACACGCAATTACAAGCCACAAGTCACGCAGGCGAGCGGTCAAGGCCTTTATCTACCCAACAACCAGCCCAATTCAAGCCGACCCGGACGACATACCGGAACATTGCTGGAAGCGGAAAGTCGTCGCAAAGAAAGGCAGACAACAGCAGCCCGTCCCCGTTGCGGATCCGAGCACTTGTCTATTGCGAGACAGCCTTTGCCTGCTCTCTTTTTTTTTCTATTTCCAAAATCTACATGCTCCTTTTTTGCTTTGGGTGCAGACAGGGCCATCCATACATACCCCTGCGACGGACGACGACAGCCTTGGCCTGTGCCTGACTGCTGTCATCAGAGGTCACCCAAAAGTCCTCCCGCCCATAAGGTTCACAGGCAGGCGAGAGTCACGGTCCTGAGACGGGACAGCACACTCACGAGGACCTGAAGCGGCTGCCTCATGCACGGCGCGGCAGTCAGCCCAGCCGTACCGCAACTGCAACTGCTGCAGCAAACTGTAGCTGCAACGGCAACGCGCCCGCAGCGAAGCAGTCCTGCATCTGTCTAATTTCTCACTCGCCCTCCTCCTCTTCCCATCCCCTTGCAATCCTACGCCCTCGACTCTCTCGCCCGCTCTCGCTCACCCACAACCAAACACCGAAAATCCAACCCAACCCAACCCAACCCAACCCCAGCCCCAGCGGCAGCGGCAGCAGCCTAAACCATCCTGAGCGAAGAACAAGGACAGACACACAATATTACCACCTAACCTACTTTTACCGTCGCCCTCATACACTGCCGACCCTGTTCGTTCCCTTTGGCCTTTGGGCCCTATCCTGTCCTGTCTCTTGTCCTGTCCTGGCTGTCCTAGCTCACAACACACACACCACGCACACTACCACACCCCCCCCCTTCTTCCCTCGCTTCCCGCATCCTACTCCCCCGTCTTTGGGCTGGGCGGCTGAATCGTGCCACCCTTAGGTTTCGTCCCTTTTAAGATTTAATACAGCACCCCCCGCCGCTCTTTTAAACCGTTCCTGCATTCCTCCCTCCTTATGAGCTCTCTGAATTCCCGCTTGAAACAGCTTGGCTTTGCGAAACGCAAATCGAGTGCCAGCATCCAGTCGCCAGACCTATCGCAGAGCCAGAGTCGCACCCCCCCGCCGCAGGGCTCGTCCCAATCGTCCACCCACAACAGCACTCCCCCATCCCACGTCCGACCCGCCGGCCAAGCTCCCTCCATTGCCTCCAACTCCTCGCAGCAGTCCCTGCCCCAGATGAACCACCCCGGCCAAGGGCAGCGGCCACCGAGCTACACGGCTGGATATCCTGGTGGGTACCCTCCTCCGCCCACCCTCAACCTTCCCCTCCCCCTCCCCCCCCTCTACTGCGCCATCTCCAGGGCCCCCCTCTCCCGAGCCCCCAAACTTATTAATTCCGCTACCCATCAACCCAACCCAAACCCAACCGAACCTGGCCCAGTCATCTGTATACAATACACCGAGCTGCCCCCACCCTCGCCATCGCCATCTCCACCAACCTATTTCTCTTGACTGACACCGGCCCGCCACGCAATACAGGACAAGCTCGCACTCCTCCCACCCAGATGGTAGGCGGCCCTCCACCCATCAACACAGGAGCTCCCCCCGTCGCCGGTTACCCCCCTCAGCTACCACCAATGCAAGGCGGCCCGCCAGTCGCCGGAGGCCCGCCAGGCTATACTGGCGGTGCCGGAGGCTACGGCCCTCCCCCGAGCCAGAACCTTCCGACCGCTACATACACCAGACCGGCTGCCGAGGTCGAGGGCAACAGCAGGAGCAAGGCGCAACTGATTGTTGGCATTGATTTTGTAAGGAAGACGCGCGCCCCACACGGGCAAGTCGCGAAGCCCACCCCGCTGACCCAAGCTCCCAGGGCACGACCTTCTCCGGTGTCGCATTTGCATTCGCAACAAATAACGAGGCAAAAGAGGACATCATCACAGAATGGCCAGGGGCCGGATCATACACCAAGCAAAAGGTAAGCCACAGGCCACAAGCCAACTTGCTGACGCCGACCTACCTGCCAGCTGACACACCCCCTCTAGATTCCCACCGTGCTCTACTACGACCAATACCAAAAAGTTGTCGGCTGGGGCCCCGATATCGCCGATGCCCTCGCCCCAACAGGGTACCCGAAGCCAGGAGTGCAAAAGGTGGAATGGTTTAAGCTGCAGCTGATGCTTTCCGGCAACACCTATATCGACCCTATCAACCTGCCGCCTCTGCCACCAGGGAAGTCCGAGATCGATGTCGCCGCAGATTACCTCTTTAAGCTCCGCCAGGCCATGCGGGCGGCCCTGCAGAAGACCTTGGGTGAAGTCTTTAACCGAGAGGAGCGCAACATTCGCTACTACCTGACGGTGCCTGCTATCTGGAACGACGCTGGCAAGGCCGCCACGAGAGCTGCTGCCATCCAGGCCGGCTTCCTCCGAGACGAAAACGACAACCGCTTGACCCTGGTATCCGAGCCCGAGGCCGCTGCGCTCTTCTGTGCAAAGACCGGTCTCCTCAACCTTAAGGTTCACGACGCCCTGCTTATCGTGGACTGCGGTGGTGGTACAGTCGACTTGATCGCGTACGAGGTCGAAGACGAAAACCCTTTTACGGTGGCTGAGTGCACAGCCGGTTCCGGAGATTCTTGCGGTTCGACCGCCCTGAACCGCAACTTCAGCAACATATTGAGGACCAAGATTAGGAAGATGAAGCTACCGGATGGATCCAAGACCGCCGGCCGCGTGTACGCCAAGTGCATCATGGACTTCGAGAACCGGATCAAGGCAGATTTCCGCAACAACGGGCAAAAGTGGGCCGTGGATGTGGGCATTGAGGCCGAGTTCCCCGAGGCTGGTATCGAGGAGGGTTACATGACGTTCACGAATGAGGAGATCTTGCAGTGCTTCGAGCCCGTGGTTAACCGCATTCTCGAGCTTGTGCGCAACCAGATCATCGCGATCCAGGCGCAGAACCGCGCACTGCAGAACATCTTGGTTGTCGGTGGCTTCGGTGCCTCCGAGTACCTCTTCCAACAAATCAAGCTGCACGTGCCCCCTCAATTCCAGTCCAAGGTCGTGCGGCCCATGGACTCGGTTGCGGCTATTGTCAAGGGTGCCGTCACTGCCGGTATCACCGAGCGTGTCATCACTCACCGTATCGCACGAAGACACTACCTCATGGCCACCCTGCAGCCATTCAAGGAGGGTTACCACCCAGAGGCATACCGTGTGCCGTCGCTTGACGGCAAGGACCGATGTAAATTCACGCGGCAGATCTTCGTGCAAAAGGGTCAAAAGGTCAAGATCGGAGAGCCCGTTAAGGTCTCTTTCTTCCGCCAAGTCGCACCCGGAGCGACGCTCATGTACGAAGACATCCTGTATGCTTGTGACGACGACGTTTGTCCCGAGTACACTAAGGATCCTCGTAAGTCCCCTTGTTCCCTCCCCAAGCAAATATTGACGAAGCGTACGTTGCTAATTCTGTCCACAGGCATCAAGGAGGTCGTCACACTCACTTCGGATCTCTCACGCAAGAATCTCGAGAAGGACTTCGAGCGCATGGACACACCGCAAGGCACATTTTACCGCGTGTACTTTGACATCTACCTCACACTGGACGGTTCAGAGTTCAGCGCCGAGCTAGTCTGCCAGGGCGAGGTTATGGGCCGTTGCAGGGCGAGGTTCAGATAGAGGGGTCGGTAGCATGGGCTTAGTTAGTGACGATTTCCCGAAATCTGACGAGAGAAGAGGCAAAACATCTGGAATGTGGGTTTTCTCGTGTCGTCAACGTTATTGGGAGGATTCGATTTTGGTTTCTGCTTTTGAAAGGCCCTCCCACTGGCTGAGGCGATTGATACCACGACCGCAGACATATGACCATCTACATACAACACATGAAAAATAAGAGACGAGTGTGGTGGGAAGCGAGACCATGGAGGTTTATAGCAGCAGACAGCGCATTAGATGTCTAGTCTAATTTTGTAGTAAAGGAGCATTGAATCATGAAGAAGCTCAACAGCATTCCTGATATTCACACAATGAGGGCTCTTGAGTAGGGACATACCACTGATTGCCGTTCCAGCTTAGTAGAGGAACTCAAAGAATACAAATAGTCCAATACCACCCGTTTCAGGTGGTCTAGCATGCCTCTCATGTTGCAAGACTCTGCAATGGGTGGACTTGTTGACCTAGGTACATAAATGTATGATGATATTGTGGCACAGACCGGCCCATTACAAGCAAAGTACCTAGACATCTAGGTACAATGTGTGTCTTGCTCGGGCCTGATTGTAGATAGCTTCTTAATTGGATGCCCGAATGAAACTGTGATGGATGATGTTTGATTGAGCTACATATACTTTTGCCTGACATCTGCATATTTTAGTCTGAAGGAACGTTGCTGAGTCCCGTTACAGCTTAAATGGGAATAGTCTGATTGATCTCTTGCATAAGATGTGGGTTTTGTTCTCGTGAAGTATTCCCAGCAATACATCAAGTGAGAAACCTTGAACACCGCATGAAGTGGCGCAAAACACGTTGATTCATATGTTTTGCCCTCATAAGCTCGGGAAAGATAGTTCTTCGATCTGTTTGAGGGGTAAGGTGACAAATTGTGTTGGACCACCAAATCAGAATACTCGAGGAATTTACTATTGGGTCGAGGTTGTTATAACCCCGCAAGCCGAGCCGGTGCAGAGACTTCATAGATCATCAGAGTAGTGTAGGTACATCTCAATAGCTTAGTGCTATCTTCATATCTCCTATTTGCCATTTACAAACACACAAGATCACTCAACGCCTTCAGGGCTTGGGGAAGCCTCAGCAGTCGGCAACAGACCATATCCTGCATTAGACCCCTCGCGCCATCTTCACGCCCACCACACAAGGTCCGTCTGGCGCAGCGTGTTCGATCCGCAGTGGACTTCTCCCCCGCCGACGTGGTGACTCAGATAGTCGTCCACATATGTGATACTCATGCCCGCCCTCGCGTATGCGGCCTCGACGGCCTGGGCCAGAATGTCGCCGCCGTCGATAACGGGGCCAAAGGGTTTGGGGCAGACGTAGGTCTTGCCGATGACGATGCCGTTGATGGACCCCGGGTGGAGGGAGCCGACTTGATATTCACCCGGGCGGAGGTCCTCGACGTGCGGTGGTAGACCGTCCCCGAAGCTGAAACCAAAACCGCTGCCGCCAAGGATGCTCGACTGGAACAGGCTGGGCACGGATATGACGTCCTTCGGGTCGAGAGGGATTTCTTCCAAGAGTGTCTTCAGGTTCGCGTCGATGTGCTTCTGGACGTACTCGTTCACGGTGGTGAAGTTGGTATCGGCCAGAGTCTGGTCGATGGTATTATTGGACCCGGCCTCCGCCCCGGCTCCGGTGAAGGTGACGGTAGCAAGACCACCGTGGCCCGCAGCCGAGGCCTTCTTGAGCAGATCGATAGCAGACTTGGTATCAGAGATGGAGATGGTAAAGCCAAGCTCGTTGTCATAAGGCAGGAATTGGACAAACTCATCGACATGCCCAATGATCAACCATCCGGTCTCCAGAATCAACGGTGTCTGGAGCCTCTGGCCTTGCAGGAAGTCGAGCATGTTCTTGGCCGGGAGCCTGTCGAAGTGTTTTCCCATAATTATCCGCCCGGCGGGGTACTTGACACCGGACCTGGACGTATAGGGGGGTATGGTCTCCAGGTTCCCGAAGCTGTTGATCTCACGGTGACCAAAGCCGTCCCCCGTGCCGAGAGGAGGTTGGAAGCCGCCCACACCAGGCCCACGTAGCTGCTCAAAGATCTGTCGACCACCGGTCCGAGTGGACTGTGCTGAGCGCAACAAAACACGGATAGCGATGGGCCCATTGGGGCCTGGCATGCTGGCGTACGCAGGCTCGAGGAAGTCCTGGGCCCAGATGTCGTCGGACTGGTTGAAGAGCAACAATGGGTTTGTGACCCCAGCCTTGACGCGGGCCTCGTCGATCTGGCGGATGAAGTTGGCTTGGATAGGCTCCGAGTTGTTCCCCGCGGTGCTGACGACAGTTTCAACACGCTGCAGGTGCGTGTGTGTCAAGACAGGCGCGATCTGAAGTGCTACGCTGTCGGCAGCGGTCTGGCTACCGTCGGTGACCTTGAACACAACAGACACAGACCCATTCCAGACACTGGCGTCCTTGACTGGCTCGCGACCATCAATACCAAGATTGATGCCTTTCGCAAGCTGGGAAGCGTTGAATATGAATTCCTGGTCCACGAGCCTCCAAGACTCCGTCGCGTTTGGCTTCGAGTCATCGTCAAGGACGAAGAGACGAACGCGCTCGTAAGCGGCACGCGGGGTGGCATAGATGTTCGCAACCCCGTCAGAAGACACATTGATCGGCAGGGTTCGAAGAGGAGCCACAAACTCTGGGGCAAGGAGCAAGTGGCCTGAAGCGTCGCTGCAGGCAGCCAGCTCGTCGTTGCTCAGGGGGTTCCTGTTGTTGTCCGTGTTGGCGCAGCGACGGGTCTTGTCGCCAATGTTGGGCAGGAACACAGCACCACGCTCGGCGGTCCAGGTGGCCTTCCCAGCAGAGTCCGAAGTGCCTTGGACATCGACGACGCCATCACGGTTGGTATCGGCGCGGATGTCAGGCTTGAAAACTTGCGTGTTGGCGACACTGGTCTGTAAGACTAGACCGATCGCCAAAATACCAGCAGAGGTCCACATGGCTGCTTTGAGTGACGGAAAAAGGCTGTTGGTGAAGGGAATCGAGTGAATGGGAGTTGGGGTGAAGAACATCTGGGGTGAGCACCTGTGGAAGAGATATTCGGCACGATATTTATACTGCTTTGTATTTGCGTAGGTCTGGTCGGTGTGATCACAATGCCCCTTAATACATCAATTTGGCAGATTATCAGACCTGCCGCCGAGTGACACCTTCACTTTAACGTAAACTCAAACTTGTACACCGACAGGGAAGATCTCGTATTAAAAGACGAGGCCATGCCAGGTGCGAAGCCATCACAACGGTTCTTTCGCTGTGTACTAATCACAAGAACTTGGGGTGGAGCACCATCCCTGTCTATACGCCAGCACAATCATGATTGGCTGGAAAGTCTCCAGAGCTGCGGAAGTTCAATGTTATAGAGGATCAATGTTATAGAGGATCAATGTTATAGAGGATCAATGTTATAGAGGATCAATGTTATAGAGGATCATTGCCCAAGGGTTCCCAACTTTTACTTCCAAGGTTGTAGGTACACATTGTCCTTATTCCCTCCGGAGGAGGTACCTCCGCCACGCAATCTGGCTACTCATGACGGCTTACATGCTCTTCTAGTAATCATTCTTGGTAAGGCAGACTTGTTGAACAAACACATCAGCCAGATATACCCTTTCGGGTGCTTGTGGAGCTTGAGTCCGAAGATCAATCGATACCGGAACACCTGTAGACCACCTTGGCCAATCTAAGCTTCTCTCGGAAGGCTCAACGCTCAGGCAAATTCATTCTGCAAAACCATCGCACTCAGCTCAATGTATCTTGGTCAAATGACTAATTCAGCGGTCAATACAATACGCTTCTGCAACTCCTATAGTGATGAGGTCTGGTTCATTCCCAGGCCCTGGTGGACGTACACGATCGCGCTTGTGGGCAGCTGAACCCAGGTATTTTGAGGTACCTAACTCCCTAGATCCAAATCAGAGTGCGATGGGCGACACCTAGGCAATAGTCTGGGCTAGCTGAGCTTGTAATATTGAGAGTGAAACAAGGGCAATCAACTCTCAACATTCGGGTCAAAGTCTCGCCTGCTGCAGTTCAGCCTTGCTAAGTGATGCCCATCAATAAACGGGCGGGAAACGAGTTTCCGTCGATGTTAAGAGACGAATTTGTGTTGCATTTGCAAATTGGACACAAGAGAACGAGAGCAAGGACATGAGAAGAACCCGCCCCGCCCAGCTTTGCCTCATTCCGTCTCTTGCCACTCACGAACCTATGAATGCCTCCTAAGGGACTGCGAACTTTGAGCTCTTGTCCGAAGTTGTTCTTGGAGCACATTCCGAAGTGACCACCGACTCATCCTGGACCTCATGGTGTGGGAGCCCCCGGATGATTTTCATGAACACCTGGAAACTCCAGCTGGCGAGGAGCGTCACCACGACCACCAAGGGCAAGAACCTCAGCATCGTTTCCGTTCCCGCCGACACACAGATGAGAGCCAACAAGCCACTTGACGCCACAAATGAGTACTTGAGGTATGCCCCTGTACCCTGTAGATAGACAAGCAATAAGGCGACGCTGCAGGTGGCTAAGTACTGTAGAATATGTTGTTCTGGAGACCATGGCAAGACCGAGACGACGTTGGAATCCATAAACGTATCTAAAGGAGCTGGTTCTGTTGTTCTTGTTAGCTTTCCGCAACATGTAAAGACTGGAGGGGAAGTGAAGATATACCACTGCTGCACAGATTGCATCTCCATGAAAGTGCTGCTGCTGAAATAGTTGTTGGGTAGCTGAAAGCCACTAGTGGGTAGACCAAGCTCCTCAGAACTTCGCGAAGTCGACTACATAGTGGAAAGCCCGCAAAATTACGGTAGCCCAGAAAAGCAGCGCTGGTTGGGCTGCCAGGTTTGGTGACTTGCTCGAGGCTAGCCTTGTAGCTGCCTTGAATCATGCCATCTACCCTAGTGTTGGAGGTGATCTTGACCGTCGTAGTGACGACAGTATTGCCTTTGTTGTTGATCTCTCGCCGGCCCCAGCAGTGAGGAATCACTTCGCAATGTTTATCCGCATCGTTTCCCCGGGCTGGATATCTCCTCCCATCCATTCCTCCATCAAGGGTTTGGAGCAAGCTATCTATGCAATGTTCGCTGTCACCTGTATCCTGAGCCGCAACGTACATATCCGCAGCAAAGAGACTTTGTCTCTCTAATCTTGTGGTACTTGTTTTGCTCCAATTCTGCCACATTGAATTCGCGTCGTATCCGAATGTCATGACCCGTCCCGTTCTAGGCTGGAACTCGGGTACCAAGACTCGCGGCCAGGAAATATTCGAGTGCTTCTCATCACACAATATCTTCGGTCTTGCTTTTTTCAGAACATGAGCGAAAATGATATCGACTATCGGATCACTCTTGTGTCTATACGGGATCTGTGTGCCCCCTGTCCCATCTCCACACTCAGGCGATCGTGGGAGACGCCTGACGGCGCGTGCGGTGACAGAAGGGAGCCCAAGACTGCTTTCATACCCTGATGATTGTTGTCGACGCTGCGGCGACGTGGCCACTTTGGAGCCATATTCGATCCATTGCAATCGTGGTAGAGATCGTAGTCGTCGGATGAGAGATTGGCACATGCCTGGAATGTCTGTAAAGAGTGACAGCGTCGCGGCCACTTGAGACGAGTACCCGGTGGAGTAAAATCGATCTGAATAATTGGAGATGCCCGCAGCTGCTGTAGAAATTCAGTCGTTTTGGATATAGTAGATCAAGATTAGAGAAGACGAACAAGATGCGGCGCCTACTACGTTGAGAGAGTCCATTCTTGCAACATGGGAGATTTGATAAATCAGCGTTATGGTGCTTGTGTAGATGAGTGGAAAGATGGATAACAAGCTATGATTCGGAGTGAATGAGGACAAACCTATGCCAATTCGCGAATTGAAGTCGTCAAGAGTGAAGTTCCTGTAGGTACGTTGAGAGACCTCCGTCACCCTTCCAAGGATCAAGTTGAGTATGCCTGACGAAAAGCCTCGTGCCCAACCTTGAGTCTAAAAAGTAAAGTGGCGGTCAGTGAGCTCGCCCTCTCTGTGATACCTCGTCAGCCACAGTCGTCATCAACGACCAACCAGATGCCATGGCATTCAATTTTCACCAAGTTCGGGCTTCGAAACTGCAATGGGCCGTACGCACACAGCCACACAATTCCCCGCAGCTGGTATCTCCTTGCAAGTTTGACAAGTTCTTGTGTCGAACCTGTTGCTACTGCAGCTGGCTTTCCTCCTGCCGAGCTTGTCCCGTAAGCGGCAAGACCAAAACCTCTTCTCCTGACACGGAGGACGATTCCATAAAGGTACTGTTATCACAAGCCTTCAGAATTCGATTGACAAACTTTCGCGTCTGATAATCTCGAGACATTTCATCCGCCTGATATTCCGTCTGCCTTCATTTTGACCCCGTCTCGTGTCGCCTTCAGAGTGTACTAAGTATTCTTGCTTCATCGCCCGCCTGACCTGCGCTCTTCCCGCGAACGATGGCCAATCTAGCTCAGGGGTGGATTAACCACCTGAGGCGTCAAGCAAGGAATGATCAAGCAGCGCCAACCGATACACGAGAAGCAGCGGCCCCCGCGAGTGAGTCTCTAAATCCTCCAGGGCAGACAGTCCAGGACTCATAATTGCCCATGTATCCGAATGATCAAAAATATTGCTTCGAAGAAAACCCTTCCTTCTGACTATTCTTTACATCCCCAGTTCATGCCTCCCGAGATGAATTGTCGCCAAATTTTCCTAACGATGCGACACTAAAGGGTCCCCCCGAACCCAGCCCGAGCAGCAACCCGGGGCCTGAAGATGCATCACCGGCGAGAAAGAGACTGAAGAGTCCCACTGCCTCCGTTAAGGCTGGCGACCGTATCCGTTCGCCCTCTCCAAATAGACGCTCGAAAATAAAAAACACCATGGTAGACGAGCCGACGGCCGATTTCCCTGCCCGACGAGCAGCAAAGGGCAGACTCTGGAATGAGGGTGACCCAATACCGACCCGTAATCCGGCGCCAGCCCAGCCTGCGCCTCAACAACAGCCTCGACAGCTATGCCGACGTGGTAGCAACAAAGTCAGCAATTATTCGGCAGAGGAGGAAGATCCCTCCGTGAATACGATGATTGGACAACCAGAGACCCGTCCAATCAGCCAAGAACAATTAGTTGCCGAGGTGAAGGGAATATATGCTGGGTTAGTGATGGTCGAGTCCAAGTGCATTGAAGTCGACAATTCACAAAGCGCCGAGGATAAGTCCAGCGTGAAGCTCAATAATGAACAGTGGCAAGCCCTTACAGCCCTGCATAGGACCTTACTCCACGAACACCACGACTTCTTCCTGGCCTCACAACACCCATCAGCGAGTCCAGCTCTCAGAAGGCTAGCATCCAAGCAATGGGATGCTATGCCGGAGAGAATATGGCCCCACGGTATACATTCATTCCTTGAAATATTTCGCCATAGGCTTCCTACCTCTCTAGAAGACATGCTCACTTTTATCTATCTCGTGTATGCAATGATGGATTTACCGTACGAGACAGCACCAAGGATCGAGTGCCTTGGCGACCTTGGCCGCTACCGTATAGCTCTTGAAAATGAGGGTATACGCGATCCTGCTACTGAGAGGCTTCACCACCATTCTGTTCCAGAGGATTGGTCGCTACGAGGCCTGTTATTGATGGACGAGCTGTATTCGCACAACTGGCTCAACAGCGAGACATTGGACGGTGATAAGAGAGACTTCGACGGTCCTCTCCTCCTGAGCAATATCCTTAAGAGGGTCTCATGGCGCATGGCCTGTCCACCATCCCATCTGGAAGCCCCATCACCCTGCCCAGAAGCTTTGGGACGAATACCCTCAGGGCTCGGTTCGTCCCCCAGCCCTTTTAGGCTACCTGGGCCCACCTGGCTGGGAGGGCATTTCAAAAGCCAAGAATTCTGCTCTTACCCCTTCGACAACCTCCAAAGAACAGGCAATATCACCTGCCTGGCCATGCCGAAATACCTTTTGAGCCCTATATCCCTCCTCTCCGTGGTCCCACAAAAGCTCCTGTGGCTGGCCATTCTCGCAGCTATGGCTACCCCCATCGTCTCGGCAGAACTTCCGGGAAGAGATGTCGTCACAGTGGCATGGGCTTTTGGAATAATGGCTAATATTCCCAGTGTGTATGTTCTGGCGAACCCACCCGTGCCTTTAAGGGTAGATGATGGAGCCGAGGAGATCCTTTGGAAGATCGCCAGGGGCTGGTAAGGCAGCCACCATCCCCAAGATCTCCAGTCCACCCTAGCTTACTGATTCAACAATAGGGGTCTGACATGTGGGCCAGTCTTCGCGGCCTTGCTTATAGTGATTCTCAGAACCATACTTCCCAAGGAGAAACGCGTGTCATTCATCGCTCTCGTATTCGCGATGTCCCTTGTGGTCATGCTGTTACTCAAGCTATTCATGAGGGACGACACCTGGAGCGTGCTGGACTTGCTTGCACTGTGTGTTTCCTTCTGCGGAGTTGCCGCATTCATAATTATCAGTGGACCCAGGGGCAAGAATACAGGCGACGGGGACCGCGACGTGGAAGCTGGCCGGTCTCAGTATCCTCAAGCCAATCCGACGGCAAACCAATCCGCCCCAGGCCAGCCTCCCCCAAGTACATCAGTCCATGATGAGGCGGATGGTGAGGAATCATCCGTCTGAATTCTCTAGAGGGCGGGGAGGAAGCAAAAGTAGGAGGATAAGAGGACTGATGTTCAATTGTCCCTTGTCATCGAAAATACTACTGCCCCTTCGCACTACACACTCTGTGCCTGTACTGCATATATCATCCACTCCACTCGTGACTCTTACTGGTAGCCCTTACACGTAATTACCGTCGAGACTGCCTCTTAGTAGGCAGGATGTTATCCTACAGGATGTTATTCTACAGGAGGTCATTTACATCGAGGTACAGGATGCTATTATACAATAGGATAGCAGATTATCTACAGATATAACTGCTACAGGACATTATCCTATAGGAGATAGTCCCACAGGAGGTGACCCCATGAGAGGTAATTGCAATTGAGGTCACTCCACAGGAGGTTCTTCAATAGGAGGTAATGAAAGCATCGACCGACACGAGGTACAAGAAGGAGTCTGCCCGCCGATATAGAGTCCGAATTATTGAGCTCCTGGTACAATGGGCCCAGGGCACCGCCCAATGTGACAGCGCTACCATAATACACATCCCCAATTTCGCTCAAGTTGCTGCTTAAAAGAGCAGACTAAAGCGCAGAGACCGAGAATACAACCAAAATAGATTGAATTGCCGAAAAGTATACAGTGCACAGGATTAACCATTCCTCGATGCCACCGAGCCAAGAACTTCCCAGTTGATTCCAAGTCCAGACCAGCCTCGATGACATCAACCCGGAATCCAGGGTCTTCACGGGAGTGGATCGGTCGTCTTTCCTTCTGCACTGGCGCTTGATCGGCGGCTGCCAAGCGAGAGACTCCCAACCAAGTTGGCGGCCCCTGCAGCTCAGCCCACTGAAACGCTGTCCAGCTCAGTCTTCCAATCAGCCACCCCTGACGGGAGGGACCCTGGCCCGTCCTGGCCAAGCTGCCCCTTGAAAAGGGAACGCTGACTTGGAATCCTGAAAACCAACCGCTCATGCGTCATCCTCCACCCTGGCGGCAAACGCCACGGAGGGTCCATGGCAAGAGACATGGCTCTTCCCTCAGTCCCGCCAGTAAGAGCGTGAGAAGACGGAACCATGGCAGCGGACCTGGGCGTTTGGGACGAACGACGGCAGCTTTAAATGGCCATCAAGCCACTGGCGCACGTCGATGATCTTGGGAGGGTTGGCTATCTAACGTCGCATTCAGGAAGAGTGTTTGGTGTATGTACAAAACCTATCAATTCATCCAAGACCTGTGGGCTTTACCTTACGTGCATCTGTTTCGAAACATATCACTTCCGTCTGATCTCTACCCCACGTCTCAGTTACAACACCGCATATCATTTCCACGTCTCACGTATATCAACCGCGGAGATTCCACTATAGTATCTACACATACCCCCACTGATCTACGCCGAGAGCCAGGGAAGAGTACCGAGCACGCTTTCTTGAATATTACATCCTCACACCGCATCTGCCCGGGGCGATCACCGCGAGGATGGTTTTGTGGCAAGATACCGTGCCTCTGTTGATCACCAACAATTGCGCGGACACGATATGGCCCGGCATCTACACAACGGCTGGAACAGGCCCTGGAACAGGCGGCTTTGAGCTGGCAGCAGGTGCCAAACGGTCGCTCGAGGTTGGATCAGATTGGTTCGGGCGAATATGGGGACGGACAAATTGTACATCGCCGTCGGAAGGCGTCTTGACATGCACCACCGGCAGCTGTGGGCAGATGGACTGCACACAAGCAGCAGTAAGTCGCAGCCCTGACATTGGACATTTTATGTCTCGGGGGAGAAACATTTCGGGCCTCATCTGGGTCACCGTCAACTAACAACACCCTCAGGGCAACCCACCAGCCACATTAGCCGAGATCCTCCTCTCCGGCGGGGTAGGCAACAACCAGAACTTCGTCGACATCAGCATCGTCGATGGGTATAACCTGCCCCTGGCGATGGAGTACCAAGCCAACCCCAACGGCCAGCAGCCCCCTCCCAACCTGGTCAACCCAGCCTGCATCGCAACAGCAGGGTACCTCGCGCCACCCAACCGCACAGGCACGGTGTTCACCAATGAGACATACCCCATGCCGTACGAGACCAAGCAGACCTCGGACAAGGTCGGCCACTGGTGCCCCTGGAACCTACAGATCCTCGACCCCCCAAAGCCGGGCGAGGGGGTTTATCCGTACCCGGACGACAGCACCCCGCGGCCCGTGTTCGACCCGTGCCTCAGCTCGTGCAAGAAGACCAACAGCGCCAGGGACTGCTGCGACGGCGAGTACAACGACCCGGACAAGTGCCCGCGGAGCCTGTACGCGCGCCACGCCAAGCGCGTGTGCCCGGACGCATACAGCTTCCCCTACGACGACCAGGCCTCGACCTTTGTCATCCCGGGCGGCGGCGGCTGGGGCGTCACCTTTTGCCCCGCCGGCCGGAGCACGGACATCCTCCGGACATTTGGCACCCAGATCAGCCAGTGGGCCGCTTCCGGGGACATGTCGGAGGATATCCTGCAGGCGGCAAGGAACGTCTCGTTCATCCAGGCGCAGGGCGGCGCTGCTGGTGGTCGTGGGGCGGGCGGTGGCTTCATGGGCAGGGTGTTCGTTGCGGTTGTTGTTTCTCTGGCGGCGAATGCTGTGTTTTGAGAGCTGGTGGGCATTTTGCATGGGTGGTCTGACGGAGCCACGAGTTACGAATGAGTAGATTGGTGGGCTTCTCGTTCCCTTGGCCCGACTTATTTTGCGCATACCATATACCCTACTAGAGCGTGTCAGTAACATTTTCTTAAAATTTCATACTCATTCTTATATACGACCCCTCTTCTTCGTGACAGAAATGCGCACCCTGGTGTAGCTTTACACAAACATTCGTGTTGGGCGAGTCTACATGAAACTCCGGCTATTTGTGCATGACACAACGTGGCGAGGTTCGAGCAAACGGCCTCTACCAGCGAGGGAATCGTCAAGCCGTTGCGGGGAGAAATCAATATATTCAGCCCCAGAGCGGTCTGAAGCCTGGATTCGGATAGAACAGACCTACAGGGTGAGCTCCTGAGGGCCATGAAATTGAGAGCGGGCTCTCGGAGCTGGTAGACCGGCATCTCCCAAATCCCCCACAAGCATTTCAGCGGGATCATTCAACACGCGGTGGGGTTGTCTGAACATCGTGAACATGCAATTCTCGCACTAAACGCCTTTTGCTGTGTTTGCCCTCCAATGAACCCCGTATGCCTTTCTAATATTGGGTGACCACGCCACGGCCCGCTCGGCACATTCCCCATGAGCACAGCCGTGATTCTGTAATGCACACACGCCCGCCTCATCCACACACACACACACAAACAAGAACACGCACCAGGCAGACCAACCGGCGCTGCTCATTTTTTAGCGGCCTTCTGCTTCCTCCGCCGCTCCCACTCGGCCCTCTCCTCGTCGTCGCTCCCGCTGAACTCAGCGTCGTCGTCGCTGTCGGCGTCCAGCATGGGCGCGCTGATGACGCCGTCTGCTCCGGTTGCGGCGTTGGAGCCCGGGCCCTGGACAAAGTCGCCCTTGTTGAGGGCGGCGTACTCGTGCTTCTGTATCAGGTCGCGCAGGCCCGCGTTGCGCGGGTCGACGAGCTGGTAGGCGGTCAGGCCGCCCTTGTTCTTGGCGCGCGGGTTGGACCCGGCCTCGAGCATCATGTCGACCAGGGCGTTGCCGAACTCGCGCTGGGCCTCGGGCTCGCTGTTGATCCACCGCACCGCCGAGTGCAGCGGCGTGTCGCCCTCCAGCCTGTTGGTCGGGTCGCACTCGAAGTTTTCCTGGTCGAGGAGGAAGTCGATGATCTCGTCTGCGGGAGGGAAAAGGCGTGGGTCAGCCTCCGGGACAGTGAGATCGGAGAGGAGGGGATAGGTAGTGTTGGTGTGTGCTCAGGAGAGGGAGTAAAGGGGGGGGGCCGGCCCAGGCATGACGTACAATTCCCCTGGAGAGCAGCCTCGTGGTACAGGTGGTTCCCCATGACCGTTGTTGTGTTGTTCAGAAGGCCCGCGATCTCCGTCTCGCTCTTGCCCTCGAGCGTCTCCTGCATCAGCTCGAGGTTGTTGCGCCGGCAGGCCTCGATGAGGATCTCCTTTGCGGAGGCGCCCTGTGGGAAGGGGAGCGGTTGTCAGCGTTGGTCTCGGCGGACAAAAGAAAACCGGCATGTTCGTTTGCATACATCGTGTTCTTCTTCATGCGCCATCGTGGGGTTGGGCCAAAAGTCGGCGAAGAGCTCGCTCGTGGCAGGGCGGACAAGTGTCGAGGTTAAAGTGGCCCTGCGTGGAATTATAGGGATCCTCAGGGTTTCAGGGACAAGCTCCTGCAGCCTCCAGACAACGATGCGAGCCGGGGCCTTCAGACGTGGTCGCCTCGATTCCACGTAGACCGTCCAACCCGTGAGAGCTTGCCGCGGCGTGAGATTTTGGGTTGTGTAGTCGTGTCGCTGCGAGTACCACAGTACAAGCGTCGCAGTTTGAGTTGGGCAAACGTCACCCTTTGGAACCTTCAATCCCGGGGTTTAGGAGGTGGCAGTGGACCAAGCCACACCACGCGCACGCCTGAGCGCAGGCCGAAACCCAAGCAACCTGCCCGCCCAAGAGCCCGCCCCGCCGGCCGGGCCAGATCGCGTGGGGTTACCTCCATCCCAGCAAGCGCCTGGCAAATGCAAACGAGGGGTCCCTCCGTAGGTACGCGCCGCGTAGTGGGCTGCTTGGATTATTAGCGCCCCCCGAGCAGCCACCTCCCAAACCTTGGGGGGCGCCTAGGCGCCTTGCCTGCCGCTGGACGCTGGGCGCGCAGGTGGGTGACGACTTTTTGCTTGGAATCCCCCTTCCGCTTCCCACGGCAGCAGCCGAAAGACTCACCCTCGGCCGAGTTTTTGATTGACCGGCCATGCAACAACGGTGACACCGGAGCAATAGGCGGCATAGAATTATTCTGGCCATTTCGATTGCAACTACTTACTTGTACGACCTAGTAAAGATGCTGCTCTGTAAGGCCCCATCCTCTGCCCCTCTGCATGCCTGTCTGCCTCGGGGGCGCGCACGTCGCATCCTGTCGAACCGCACCGGACCGCAACACGCACAATCTTGAATTGACCTAACCTCTCTTCTCCCGGTTCCAGTCTGCCCCCACTGCGCAAACATCCTGACCGTGTCCGCCATGGACAACGGGCTGAACCGCCTCGAGTGCCGAACCTGCCCCTACGAGTACGCCATCACCGAGCCGCTGTACTCTCGCCGTGTCTTCCACCGCAAGGAGAGGGAGGACGTCTTTGGCGGGCCGGGAGCGTGGGACAACGCGCAGAAGGGCAAGGCCCAGTGCCCCGCCGAGGGCTGCGACGGCGAGGAGGCCGCCTTCTTCCAGGTCCAGATCCGCAGTGCCGACGAGCCCATGACCAGCTTCTTCAAGGTGTGTACACCTGTGACATTGTTCACTATACTGCTGCATCCCTCAAAAATACTGACTCTGTGCAGTGCATGACTTGCGGCCATCGGTGGAGGGAGAACTAGTGATGCGACCCGGCGTGGCGCAGTAGTCTTTGGGGACTGGCAGTTGTGGTTGTGATTTCGGCGGGGATGGTTCTGTGGTGTGATGTGGCGCACACGGCCGGCATCGACATTTGCATGGCAGGGCGTTTGGGTGTTTTCGGTTTTCGTTTAGTGGCGCATCGCTTCTGTTCTTGGTAGATCCCAGGAGCCCCAATCAGTTATCAAATGCTTCCCACCTCTCTCTCAGACCTCCTTCTCCTTGTGCCACTCCACGGCGGCCTTGGTGCCCTCCTGGATCAGTGCGGCGACGAAGTCAGGACTGATGATGTCGCGCCGGAACCGCTCCTGTTGCAGCAGCTCGAGGTTCTTGAGCGTTGGGCCCGGATAGGTGAGATACTTGAGGTAGGGAGGCTGGCCCCAGTACTGCAGGTACTTGAGGTACTGGACAAAGGCGGGCTGCTGGAGCAGCTTCTGGGCGGCAAGGTGGTTCAGATAGTTCGGGTTGGCGAGGGACTGGACAAACTCGAGCTCGATCTCGAAGCGCGTGTAGCCGCCATACTTGGGCTCGCGGGACCCACTGTCCTGTCGCTCGCTCGGGGCGGCAGGAGGTGCTTGTGACGAGGCCATTCCGGTGCTCCGACAAGGTGTTTTCTGGATGGGGTCGCCGGACAGAGGAGTGGCGGTTGGTGGAGGTCGTCACACTCGCGAGCCTAGGCGGGGCGGCGCAAGCTGGACGGGGTTGGCCAAATCTGCTTATGTAAGACGGCTTTGCTGGCCGCCCCCTCCTCCTCGTCGTCCTCGCAGCTGGTCAGTATTTCAACGGTGGGCCACCCTCACATGTCTCGACCGAACTGCTCTGGGGTCTTGAGGTTGAGGTCGGGGACGGAAATGGGTGTGAGGGTAATCAAGCATATTCGGTGCCTGGTCTAGGCTTCTGTCTACTACAAAGATGGATGGCCAGCCATGAGTGGATTGCGGGTATGTGCCCTCAGCCAACGGGACGCATCTCAGGCCTGAGCTCACTCTCCTGCGTAGGCTTCTTGACATCGCCATCCTCTGCCTCGCCGGCCGACTCCTCAATAAGCTGTGTTGGTTCTATTATATATATGCCAATACAACAACATCCACCCGACACTACCACTTTACCTATACGCCCATTGTGTCCTGGCTCTATCTTCTAAACCAGCACGCCCTTTTGTTGCTTACACCCACCCCGGGACCAAAGAATCACTCAAGCCACTGATGCATATAGTTACTGTACACTTCGCGGTATCATGTCAACATCACAGATCAGGACCCGCATTCTCATTCTCTCTGACACCCACGGTCACAGCCTCTTTGACCCGCAGACGAAACCGGACGAGGCCCAGAGATATGCCTTCCACAAGCCCCTCCCAAGTGCAGATGTGGCAATCCACTGCGGTGATCTGACCCTATGCTCGCATGTCAAGGAGTACCAGAAGACCTTCGACGTGATGAGGTCGATCGCCGCACCCTTGAAGCTGGTCATCCCGGGGAACCACGACTGCAGCATGGACGTCGGGTTCTGGGACAAGGACGTAAGAGCCCCCATTCAGCCCAATTCTTCAACTTGGAACCGAGTTCACTCACCTGAGACCTCAAAAGTGCTTACGGAGAAGCTACATGCCTGAGGAAATGATGGCCCGCCTCCGCCGCCAGCCGCACGAGACATACGAGGTAGTGGAGCACGCCCGGCAGGACGGAGTCCACGTGCTGACGGAGGAGGGCACGTACCACTTCGTCCTTGCCAACGGCGCACGCCTCACCGTCTATGCCAGCCCGTGGACGCCGGAATACGGCAGGTGGGGGTTCCAGTACGGCGAGGGCGGCCACGACTTCGCCATCGAGCAGGATACCGACGTCGCTATAACTCATGGGCCACCTCATAAGATACTGGACCGTACGAGGAGCCACGACGACGCTGGCTGCCCGTCGCTGTGGGCCGCTGTGGCGAGGGCGAGGCCCCGCGTGCATTGCTTCGGACACATCCACGAGGCGCACGGCGCGGTGAAACAGTCGTGGGAGGGCGAGGGCGAGGGCGAGGGCGAGCAGATGGTCCTGGAGCAGGCCGGGGCTTCTGGTGACGGGGGCGAGATCACGCCTGTGAGTCTGTGTGCTGGTGACGGGGGCTCAATCCCTTTCGAGGCTGGCAACGAGACGCTCTTTGTCAATGCGGCCATCATGACGGTGGCATACAAGCCGCACCAGTCGCCTTGGCTGGTCGACCTGGAGCTGCCTAGCCCCGATGATGAACACAGGGAGAAGGCGGACAAGACACAGGAGGTGCTGTCGAGACCGAGGACGCTCCGGGACGGGCTCACAGCCGAGGAAGACCCTTGAGCCGAGACGAAGTCGGGCAAAAGTTGAGCTTCGAAAAGCACCTCACGGGTTCGATCACCCAGCAAGTGGCTATGTGTGTACTTTTTCGAGATAACATTAGACTGTCGTTGCCACTGGTAACTGAGGCGCTCATTAAAAGATCATACAGGTTTCCAAGATTATCCGTGACCATCACTTTCTTCAGAGTTGTCCCACATGAATGTAAGACATCACATCATACCGTCCGCTGAATTACTGGCGTCGACTCTTCCAACCCCCCCCCCCCACCCACCCATTTTCTCCGATGCCGCCTTTCGCCGCCTAAAATAAACTCGACCTGCAGCCCCAAAGGTCAATCCATTACCTACAACAACGCAGCAACGACAGCCAGGAAACCGCCCAGCAGCCCACCGCTGACAGCAGGACTGGCAAACGCCGCACCCGCGGTCGAAGACGCAGACGCGGCGCTCCCACTGGCCGAGCTGCTCCCCGAGGCTGACGAGGAGGTCCTGGTGCTGCTGCTGGTCCTGCTGCTGCTGCTCTCGGTGCCAGAGGTCTCAGACGATCCGGACGTGGTGCCGTTGGTGCCCGTGGCCGAGGCGCCGGCGGACGAGGAGGTGAAGGAGGTGACGGAGGCGTTGCCGCTGGCGGACGACGAGCCGGTGGCGGTGGCGCTGGCGCTGCCCGACTCGGAGGCCGTGGCCGAGAAGGTCACGCACGCGGCGGAGCCGGCGGACTGGGCCTGGACGAGGTCGCCGGAGTTGCAGTTGCTCAGCAGGCAGCCCGCGGCCTGGGCGCCAATCTCGGACTGCGAGGCGCAGGCGCAGGCCTGGTCGGTTGCTGGGGTGCAGACGGCGGAGATGGCGGAGGTGAGGCAGGGGGTCTATTGGCGTGCGTTAGTCAGAGTCGGTGTTTGTTGTGGACTGGGTGTTGGGTGTATATAAACAACATGTGACGATGAAGGATGGGATTGTGGAGAGGAGAGCTCACAGCACAGGCGGGCTGGCCTTCGAGACCTGCTTGGGCGGCGGCGAGGCCGGCGGCGGCGGCAACGGCGAGGAGGACGGCAGACCTCATGATGTGCTTAATTGGCTGGGATGCTGGGATTATACTGTGCGAATGGCGGGTTTTGTGCAAGTGAAAAGTGTTCTGAGTCCGGCAACAAGAAGGAAGGCCCGCGTTGCCCCGGACGAGGAGCAGAGTTGGGGACCAGCCTACGCTTTTATTGCCCTGCCACCGCCCCAGCGTGCCCAGCCCATCGACGGGAACAGACTCCAAAGCCAAAATCCCCAAGATTGACGAAGCTCCCCCGACTCCCGAGACCGCCAACAGCGGTCGACCACGCCACCCTGCCGTGTGATTTGTCCGCCGACACCCCAATTTCAGCCCACGCCAGAGCTTCACCACATGTCCTGCAGGGGCAACCAGCTCATATCCCTGCCGACGCAGGGGTTTACTTGCCTGAGCACTCTGGACTTCTCAGCTGTCAAGATGAGGGGCCCCACTCGGGCAAAAGTCTAAATAGACACGGACACGACCTATAATACGGCACTGCGCATGCAACAGTGAGAGTGCAATGCCGCAAGCACAATGCATATGCGGTCCGGGTATTAAACTCTCACCCATGGCATCTGCTTCTACACGAACACTAAGCCTCGCACTACTGCTGGACGCGTCGACAAACTTCAAACGGGTGATGCTGGGGAACGTCAAGATTCGTCTGAACTGCACCCAACCCTATCTTGCTCCCAGGCCTGTCTTCGCACTGACGGCCGCAAATGAAGTGACCGACTCGGGTCAACCTTCCAAGCCGGCTCATAGCTAAATCAATACCCGCAATGCCTGTCGCCACTGAGTCGACAGCACATTCCTCTTCGAGTCTACGAGGGCCATCAACATAGCCAGTTAATTATACTTATATATATCATTTATATATACCTGACCTGACGAGAGCTTTCAGTCACCCCCACAAGTCCACCATCCATACCTACTGTGTGTGCACTCACTCCATTATGCTGTCGTCCAACCCATGCCACATAAAAAGAAGAAACCCAGTGCTCACACAGCCATTCCGTCCCTCGCCAAAAGGTATTATGCCACACGAATGATATGACGAGCAACATTAAACGCCGACCACATGAATGCTAACGGTTCCCGCCCCTCGCGCCCCTATCGTTCCGCAAGGCCCTCCTCTTTTGCCTGGATGATCATCCCGAGTCCCGGGGATCGCCTCCCCCCTACAAGAATCCCTTTGTCAGGCTTGGCACACGACTAATGCTGCTCTTCCTCTGGGGGATCGTGACATGGCTTTCCGCGCTCTCGTCCTCATCCGCCACGCTCGCCAGCCCCGAGCTCCTCATCGTCGCCAGCGTCCCTGATCTTGTCATGCCCCCCCGCCCGCTCATGATGCTTCCAGCCACGCTGCCCAGCACAGACCCTTTCTCCGACCGCAGCGTCTTCCAGCTCTCGAGCTCCCGCTCCAGCCTGGCCGCCTTCTCTTGCTCGCTCCTCAGCTCCCGTTCCGCGCGTCGTGCCTGCAGCTGGTTGGCCGACTCCGACGACTGTAGCTCGTCGATTGTCTTGAGGAGCTTGTCGATCTTGTCGCGCATCCGCGCCAGATCCTCCTGTATTTGTGTGTTCTGCTTGTCCTTGCGCTCGATCTGGCCCTGGAGGTCCTTGACCGTGCGATCAACATTGCGGTTGGACCGCTGAGATTTGGCACGGCTGTCCTCTTGCTCTTCAAGCTGGTTCTCGAGCTGGGGAACTGTTAGTGCCTTGTCACGCGGGGATGACGAGAGCTCAAGCCGGGGATGAATAATGAGCGTGGCTCCGCTGTACTTGCCTCTTGGATGCGTTTATGCAGGAACTTGATATCCTGGCTCGCGCTCGAGTAGCCCTTGGTCTCAAGGTCCACAAGTTTGACTTGGACCTCATTGAGCGTCTTCTCAAGTGCGGCCTTGTCCTTGGACAGCTGCACGCTTGACTCACGCTCAACCACAATATCCTTCTGGACCTCAGATGCCAGAGCCTCGGCCCGGCGCATCTTCTCCACCGCTGCCGCTGCGACATCCTCTTGTTTCGCAAGACTCGATTTGAGCTCCAGGATCTCTTTGTCGATGCTGGCAGCGTCCCGGAGCGACGGACTCTCGCCCTTGGTAAGTTCCTCGAGACCGGCCTTGGCTTCCTCCAGCCTTGCTTCGATGCTGCGCTTCTCTCGGAACAACGCGTCCCGTTCGCCAGTGACCTCGTCAACCGATGACCGCAGTGCCCGCACCTGCGAAAGTAGGTTGACAATCTTGCCCTGTGCTTCGTTGTGCGCGTTGACGGCTTCTTCGCGCGAGGCAGATACGTCCGCGAGGGTGCTCTCGAGCCGCGACTTCTCCTTGGACCAGGTGGAGCTGTTGAGAACTTCGTCGTCCCACTTGGACCGGAGCTCGTCCAGCTCCTCGCGCAGGCGAGTGATTTCTGCCTGCTTGAAGAGCTTCTCCTCCCGGGCCAGGTCAAGCTCCTTGGTGAGAGTGGCGAACTCGGCTTGGTACTTCTTGCGGGTCTGCTCTAAGCTGGACTCGGTATCCTCGATGTCATTAGCGCGCTGGTTCCGATAATCCTCAAGCTCGTGTTGCAGTCTCCTCTTCGCCTGTGTTGCAGCTTCCAGGTCGGTCGACATGTCCTCGAGCTTTTCCTCCAGCCGTTGATTTTGACGCTGCAGGTCTTCAACAGCCTGGTCCATCTTCTTGCGCTCCGCCATGACCTCGGCATACGTGTCTTCGGCCTCCTTGGCCTGGGACTTTGCGAATTGTTCGGCCCGGTTTGCCTTGAGAACCGCAATCTCGGCCTGTTCCAGTTTACTGAAGTACTCGTCCGCACGGCTCTTGTACAAGTTCAGGCTGGCTGTCACATCAGCAAGTTTGGATGTTTCTGCGTCCAAACTTATCTGGAGATCAGAAAACTCCTGCAGAAGCTGATTGCGACTTGCTGCCTCTTGCTCTCGCGCCTGGGTCATCTCTTGCAGGTCACCCCTGGCATCACGCAGATCAACTTCGAGCGTGGCACGGTCATGCCTGAGCTTGTCGTAGTGCACCTTGACGTCTGTTAGCTCTGCAACTGCATCCCTATGGCTGTGCAAGAGTGACCGCCTCGACTCTTCAGTGTTGTTCAGCAAGTCGAGAATCTCCTCGTGTGACCTTGTCTGGATATCGCGGAGGGACAGTTCACCAGTGCGGAGAGCTTTCTCCAAAGCAGACACCTTTTTAGAAGAATCATCCAATAGACTGTGAAGACGGCCATTCGCCTCCTCGAGCTTCTTGACACGCTGGAGCGATGAGGCTTCCCCATCATACTCGGGTGGATCTGTGGCTGAGCGCTCGAGTTGGCTCTGCAAGTGACGATTTTGCATCTGGGTAATTTGCAGCTGATTTTGGAGCTCTTCTATCTCGGCCTTTAGGTCCATGCGGTTGTTGAAGCTCAAGATGTCGGCAGTCTTCTCAGAACGGACCGAGTCACTGCCAGGCTCGCCATCGTTGGTGAAACGCCGCGATGGGGTTGATGAGTTCGAGAGCTTGCGCCCATTGGTCTTTGACTTGCGGTAGGAAGGCGACATATCGAAGGGTGCTTCGTTCAGATCCATTTCGCCGAGTCGGGGCCGCTCAGGCGACATTCGTCCAGCCCTGAACTCGGCCAGCTGAGACTCTGCACTAGATCTTGCGGCTGTCTGTACTCTGAGTTTCTGTTGGAGTTCTTCGATCTTCCTGACCAAGCCATACTTCTCGCTGAAGACGCGCTCAGTAGCACCGTCGACTTGGGCTGGGGGTGCGGACTCAGGGTCAACAACCTTTAGGGCTCGCAGCATTTGGGAGCGGAGCTCCTGCAACTCCTTATCACGGGAATCAATCGTTGCCTGTAGCGTCCGAATAGTGCCCTGGGCTTGAGTTCTCAGTTGCCTCTCAGACTCGACATTCCGATTTGCCTCCGCCAGTTGAACATTGAAATTTGACGTCGATTTCTCAGCATTGCGGTTAGCTTTGACTTCGCGTTGGAACTCATGGTTGAGGTCCTCCAGGTTGAGCTGAGCTTT
Source organism: Diaporthe sp. PMI_573 (assembly GCA_021399435.1). NCBI lineage: Eukaryota > Fungi > Ascomycota > Sordariomycetes > Diaporthales > Diaporthaceae > Diaporthe > Diaporthe sp. PMI_573. The sequence goes on from JAJTUP010000036.1 coordinate 238,631, forward strand.
CTCTAGTTTCTTTTCCAAAGCTGCGGAGTTCATTTGTGACTCCCCGAGCTGCTTGTTGAGCTTGGCGCTGAGTTCCTCCAGCCTGGCCTTCTCGCGCTGGAGAACATTGACCTGTCCGCGAGAAGCTTCGCTTGCTCTCGAGCTAGATCGAGCAATCTCCAGACCCTTTTGCTGAAGCTTGTTGAGTAGTGCGCGGTTGTCGTTTTCAGACGCTGTGAGACGACTCTTCACGGTATGAAGCTCTCTCTCCATTCGCTCTTTCGCCTGGTCGTTCTTCAAGCCGAAGTCTCCGGACGATAGGATCAGCTTATTCAGGTCCTCAACCTGATGGTTTAGCTTGGCGCATTCGTCCTCGAACCACTTCAGCCGGTCTTGAGCTGCATCCAAGTCCTTCCGCAAGCTGACCTCTCGTTCTCGAGCGAGCTTGGAGGCAGCACGCTCGCCAGCAATCTCAGCCTCCCGCCTCGCCTCCTCCGCCTGACTGTAGGCAGCTCTGAGTTTGCGAATTTCTGAGCGCGCATCATCACGTTCTTTCTCGGCCGTGGCCCGAGCATCGATTGCGCGTCTCAAGGTATCCTGCGCCGCGTACAGCTCCTTCTCGATCACAATTTTGGCTTCGTTGAGTTGGTCGTATTCCTCTTGAAGCTCGTTGTACTTATGCTCACTAAGCAGAAGGACATCATCACGGGACTGCCGCTCCCTACTAAGTTCCATTTGAGCCTCATACAGCTCATCCTTGAGGTCCTTGATCTGGGACTCCAACAGTTGTCGGTTTTGGTTGGCTTGACTGTCTTCAGAAAGCCTGGCTTGCAAGAGTTTCTTTGCATCTTCAGCTTCTCTCTGGACTTGCGACTGCTGAGCCTTAAGAGCGTCAAGTTGAGCTTGCACCTCCCGTAGCCGAGTGGATGCCTTATCCTTCTCGGCAGCAAGAGTCTTGCGCTGGTCCTCGAAAGATCTCCTCTCCATTTCGTACTTCTTGTTGTCTCCACGGAGTAGAGCTAGTTCGCTCTCTTTCTTGCGCACTAGATCCTCATAATCCGTCGAAGTCTTGGACAGCGCTGAGAGTTGTTGTTGCGCGTCCCGATTCTCGGCCATAAGTTGCTGCTGTTTTGCCCTGTAGGACTGCAGCTCCTTTTCGGCCTTGTGGAGCTTCACCTCGGCATCTTGGTCGATCTCCAGGAGCTTGCTCTCCAAATCGCGTGCTTTCCTGTCCTTCAGTGCGAGTTGGCTTTGGAGCATCTGGATTTCTTCCTCCATCGCGGCTTCCTGCTCGGTTCGCTCATGTTGGCTGTTCGAAATGTCCTCGATTACGCGCTCGAGATCTAAAATGCGCCCGGCCAGCTCGGTTTTCTCTTCCTCCAGCCGACCAATCAAGGCAGCAGCCTGTTCTAGTTGGCCACGGAACTTCTCGACGTCCTCCTCGGCTCTCTTTTTGGCTTCAAGGAGGTCGTCGAGCTCGTCTTCGAGCTTCTCGGCATCCTCAATGGCACCAGCTAGCTTGTCCTCTAACTCGGCCTCACGCTGTTGAAGGCGCTTGAAGATTTCTTCCTTGTCTAGGGCAAGGGCGCGCTCGCTCTCCAGTATCTGCTGAATGCGCATCATTTCTGTGTGGACGTTACGTCTGTCCTCTTCGAGCTTCTGCCGGTTGGCCGACTCGTGCTGCATTTGATCGTGGAGCTGACGGATCATCTCATCTCGTTTCTTGACTTCAGTTGCAGTCCGAGTTGCACCAAGCAAAGGCTTCATTTTCACAATGAGCTGCCACCACGGGTTTTGGCAGAGGTCAAGATAGACCCTGAAGTTCTGTTGGATGACTCTGGTCGCCTCCGTGCGATATAGGCGTTTGTAGGCCAGTCTCCGTGCGGTAAAGCCACGGGCGACGGACTGGAACCGTGCCATAATGTCCGAGATGAGCGCGTCACGCCGTTCCTCAAGCTCTGCGAGCACGCCAGCTCTGAAGAAGACCTTGGTCAACCCAACTCGGTACAGAGCCCTGTCCATCTTTAACTTCTCCAGCATCATCGCGGCAGCTGCCTGACCCTCCAGATAGCCCTTCGGCATGTCCTTGCACAGGACTTCGTATCGCGCACGAAATTCGGCGAAGGGGAGTCGGTTGGGGAAACCCGTGCGTGCTATCCGGATGCCTTCCAAGACACCGTTGCATCTCAGCTGATCCAAGACAAGCAGGTTGTTGAATTGCTTTGGCCGCTTTTTGTGATTGGGAAGAATGCAACGGACGAAGTGGGGATGTGTCGAATGTAGTTGCGCCATCAGGCTTGACAACTGCTCCTTGTGCCTCTGAGCGACCGTGCGGAACAGGCCCTTTTTCACTCTGCTTCGGACAGCGACCGCCTCATCATCGTGGTCTGCACAATCGGCAAACAAGTTCGCGACATGCTTGTCCGTTGAGGCCGCCAGTAATCGGGTAATGTTGTCGTTCAATGGGTCCTTGTTCTTCTCCAGCCAGCCTTCTGTGGAGTATTCCACCTCGGCGGCATAATGTGTGAGAACAAACCCATTTCGAAGTCTTGATGCCCGATACTTGTTGGACTTCTTGTCCCATAACGAGTGCAATTTCTCGGTAAAGGTCTTGTCCGTCGCCTTTGGCATCACGCAGTCTTCGTCGAGGCAGGAGAAAATGCCAATAGGGTTTGGAAGCTCAATCAGGTCGATGGTCGGTTGCAAGTCGCGACCGAAATCAATGAACTGCCATTCAATCTGCTCGCGAGCATATTCTTCTTGCTCGAGAACGAACATGTGGTGGTTGAAAAACTGTTGCAGCTTCTCGTTGGTGTAGTTGATGCAAAGCTGCTCGAAGCTGTTCTCTTCAAAAATTTCGAAGCCTGCAATATCGAGAACGCCGATGAAGTGAGATTCGTCCATTCCCATCCCTGTTCTGTCTAGCTGTCGGTTGATTCTCGTGACAAGGTCGCCGAAACCTCGTTCGTAGATGCCTTTCGAGAGGGCGTCGAGACCAAGCCGCACTTGCTCAGGAGTCTGTACTTTTTCAACCCATTCACGCCCAGCCTTCACTTTGGGGTGAAGCAAGCCCTGGAGGAAAGGCTCCAACGGGATTCCCAAGAGCTTGCAAACACGTTCTGCCACCTGCTTGGCGTCTGCCGCAAGTCGAGCCTGATCTGTCGTGCGGCTCTCGTTCATCACGGTGATATTGCCGAGATGCAGAACAGCAGCCACTGTTCGGAGGACGGAACTCTGTTCTTTGTCAGAGAAGCCCATCACATCGAACGCTTCCATCAAAGCGCCCCATTCCTCTCGATCAGAAACACCGGCAATGGTGTCCTGACCCTCACGAGTATAAGCGAAGTCATCAACATCGAGTCCATCGAGCAGAAATTCTTGCTTCAACTGCTTGTCGCCTCCCTTGAGCAGTTGGTAAAAGACGTGGTAGTTCCGCTCGTTAGGATTGATGCGAACCACACGAGACTTTTCGAGAAGGTACCAGTCGATGAAAGCGCCTGCGATCATTCCATTCCGGGAGAACTCTATGCGGATGAATTTACCAAATCTGGACGAGTTGTTGTTCCTCACTGTTTGCGCATTGCCGAACGCCTCCAGTATGGGGTTTGCGCGCAGAATTTGTGCAGAGAGGTTCGACTGCTGGCTTCGATTTCTGGATGATGATTCTGAGGGCGCGACTGCGGCGAGGTATTGAATGACCTTCTTGGTGTTCTCGGTCTTCCCGGCGCCAGACTCTCCCGTGACGAGAACACTTTGATTCTCCCCCTCATCAACGAGGTTACGAAACGCTTCGTCAGCGATAGCAAAGATATGCGGCTTCGTATCCTCCCGATTTCGACCTTTGTACATGTTGACATATTCGTTGGTGTAAATGGGTATGGGGCAGTAAGGGTTAACTGTCACCAGGAACAGACCAGAGTACGTATAAATCAGGTCAGACTGGTACCTCATGTGGAGGTTATGCACGACAGACGCCTCATTCAGGTGGGTCAGCTCGGCCATGTCGCTGGCCTTGTCGAATTTCGCTGGATTGACCTTGTCGGCGCTCTCGGCATCGACCTCGCGTTGCTGGGGCATGGTGTTAGCTTGGGGCCGATTGTGCTTGATTCAATACGTGACCCACGCTTCCATCGTCACACTGGACTAATATGCGATTGCCACCAAGATCTTCGACCACCCATCCTCTTACGAAAGCCGTTTGGGGGTCCTTAAGCCAGACATATCTCTTCCCCGAGAAGTCGTTTTCGCCCTCTATGCCGTCCACGACATCGGATCTCTGCCTCATCTCGTCGCTCTTGATGAAAGAGGGAGCGAAAGTATTAGACTGTGGGGTGTCTCCCTTGGACACATTCCGCACATGGCCTTTCTTGATGTCGCTGCTGCCTGGACTGAGTGTCGCGCCCAGGGATTGCCCGCGAACATGCCCCGGGGCGGTGGGTGTCGAGGAGGCAGGAGGAGGCGACATGGGCGAGGGAAAGAGTGCGGACTTCGGTCTGCCATTGCTTGGGGGCCTCGGCGACGGCGATGACTGCCTCATGAACGGGCTGTTGCGTACGGTGCCCATCTTGTATCTGCCCAGGCCTCCGTGGTCTCGGGTTGGTGTGATTGTGGTCGATGACGAGGTGCTTCGCGTGGGTATCGGTAGAGGTATGGGTATCGACAAAGATTCAAAAAAAGTCATGTAAACATCAACACCGGTAAATCTCCAGACGCGACCGCGAGAATGGTGCGTGCAAATCAGAGCGGCACGCGTGAGCAGGACCCAGTACAAAGCAAAGGAAAACCGGATATCATGAGCGACAACTCCTGGACTGTGCCCCCAGATCTCATGTTCAAGACTATGAGGAATGATGGTGGCGACCCAGTCGGAATTGCAGGTGGATTTTTGGACACGATGTGGTAGATGCAGCCAGGAAGTTGGGCGGCGGCACAATGTTCAGGTACCACTTCCCAGCCTTCCAATTGCTGCTCCTTCTGCGTCAAAGTAAACAATGACGCCAGGGCAACTGCGGACCCCTGCAAATCCTCCTCACACCCCAACAGTCAAGTCAGTCACCTGCAGGGGGTGGGGCACAGGGGGCGCGTGCGTGTGAGTGGTCCAAGCGCCCCTTCCGTCGGCCACCTAAGACGGAGCGGCGCCAAAAAATCATTTCAACTTCTCCTCGCCGTTCCAGGCCAAGGGATGCAAAAGGACAAACAACAGCTCACTACTGCCTGCCCTCTTTGTCTGCCCAGGTGCCCAGCGTCTACTCCGGTGCAACTCTCAGCCAGAGAAAAAGGCGTTCGCAAAGGCAAAGCGGCCGGCTGCACAATCCACCCAGCCGCTCGGGACCATCTGTCCACCCAGCTGAGGTCCTCCACGAGACACGAGTTGCCCGTTGCGCCCGCATTGGGTGCGTACACTGTATCGCCACCAACCACCGCCGCCCGTCCCAACAGGTTCACAAGACACGTTGGTAGGCACGTGTCACAATCTCGCGCGTCAAGTTTCTGCATTCAGAAGCCTATGCCCCGGGCCTCTGGCTATCCGTCACGGCATACGCTTTCCACAGTTTCCTTGCACTAGTCTGCTGCTCGACGATGCCCTCGAAGAGCTCGTCACATCCCGTTGATCATCTTCCGCGCGTTCACGTCCCGACAACGTTGGCACCTCTCTCTTTCTGACCACTTCAAGCGAGCGCGTCAGGATCGCCAACATGTCACACTATCCATATGGCTATGGCTTCCAGGGCCAGCAGCCACCCCAACAACAGTACCCTTCTTACCCGCCGCCCTACAGCGCCTATCCTGCTCCTGGTTATGGCGCACAACCTCTTCCCCAGCAACAGCCCCCGCCTGCGACAGCCGAGTACTATGCTGCAACTCAGTCTGCTTACGACTACAATGCGAACAATATCCCCGGCCTCGGCACACCGTTGGCGGCCCCTCAGTCCCCTGTCCCCTACGGCGGGCAGTGGGATCAGCCTCAGCCTGGACATGGGGCATCTGCCACACCAGCCGCTTACCCTGCGTATAATGCCTCGCCTTTTGTCCCTACACCACCTGCTCCACAGTCCCAAGCGACTTCTCAAGCCCGCGTTCCCGTCCCACAAGACCCGCGACCGAAACCGCAGTTCAACCCAGATTCTTCGCGTCCGCAGAGCAAGACGCAGCCAAAGGAGGATCAGCTGAAGGAACAGGCGAGGCAGCTGCTGAAAGAGGTCGACTCTCAAGATGAGGGTGAGATCAGCGACGGCGAGTTCGACGACCTATACGAGGATGTCTACGACCAACCAGTCGTACAGCCAAAGACTAAAACAGTATCTCCGGTGTCCTCCGAGGACCAGACCGCAAGCAGTACGGACCAGGCGGCCAATTTCTACGACACCGAAATGGACGAAGCCTCTGCCTCAAATGATCACCCTGGAGCCGCAACAAACAAGACACATGGCGGTGAGCTTTCGAAAGAGCAAGAACCCTCCCGCGCAGATCGCGACCGCTCAGGGTCATATTCTCCGTTCCTGTCGCCTAGGGAGGAGATTGAGCAGGAAGACCCGAAGCCACAAGCCAAGGGAAACGACCCTCAAGGTATGTTTGTAGGGAATGGAAGTGGAAGACCACTACTGACCCGGAATAGGAACCAACAACTTAACCGGTAATGATTCTATCCCTGCCTCATCTGCTGGCAATTCTCCAGGTGTCCAAGATCAAGTGCATACACCCTCCAGTCGTGGCAAGGAGACCAGTGTTGCCAAGAGTCAACCCAACTCGGCTGTGGATGAATCACTATCTTCCAGGAGCCTGCCAGAAGCTCAGAATGAAGCCAAGAAGGCGATCCTTCGATTGTTGCCTCATGGTGTCAAATACCAGACATACCTCGACGAGGGCTTTGACGAAAAGGTGATCAAAGACCTCTTCACCCAATTGAATCTTGCCCCTGTGTCTGCCGATTCCGCGTCATCTGGGAAGCCCCCAGAAGTACAAGAGCACAAAACCCAGGACCAAGATGCGAAGCCATCACAGGCTTCTCAATCAGACGCCATGGCAAAGAAGCAAGAGGAGCGAAAAGACAAAATCGCTCGGCTTTTGGCTGAAAAGAAAGCAAAGGCGGCAGCGGATGCCACAACACAACCTAAAGCTCCCTCGGCACCCGCGTCAACCGGTGCCTCAACACCTTCGACGACACCTGTAACCAAAACCACCACCCAAGCGCAGAAGAACCTACTTCTGCAGCAGAAAATGGAGGCTTTGCGCAAGGCACGAGAGGCTCGGACCCAGCAGGCTGGCCAGCAGACTAATCAGACGCCAACTTTGTCCAATGCACCGAAGAATGATAGCACCCAGAAATCCTCTCCAATGCCTCCAACGCCAGGACCAACAACGGCAGCGCAGACACCGGCTGTATCAAATACTCCTGCGCAGGTTGGCCCACCATCAGGAACGCTACCAACGCCTCAAGACCGTCCACGGCAACCAGCATCCCAACCAAATTCAGGCTTCCAGAGCCCGGTCCCACCTGTATTGTCGGACAAGCCGGTCAGCCAGCGTAAGCGCCCTGTAGCAGCCGACTTTGTGGACTACCCGGCGAAAACTGTCAAGCGGCCCTTCCTTCTCAGCCGCCAAGCCTCTTCATTGGTCATCAGTGTCAGTGACGATGAAGATGAAGATGATGAGGATATCGATATGGAAGTGGACTCGACTACTGAGGATTCCCCTGCACCGACACAGCAAACCTTCAATCTTGCTCGGAGGGGACCCTCAGTCCGCGACTACCCTCCGCTCACAAACTCTGGCCCGCCACGACACATAGCCAGTTCCGCGCCCGGGACACCAGGTGGGAAGGCCGCCACTGTTGACTTGAAAGCTATGGAGAAGGCAATTGCGGATTATAAGCGGAAGATCCAGGAGGCAGAGGCTCGAGCTAAAGTCAAACCCAGCACCGGTTCTTCCACGCCTCGGTCGCCTAGTGCTGGCGGCCGGACACCAACAGAGCAAGCAGCGAGGCCCGTGGCTCAACCCGTGGTATCGACCAGCGACGTGGACGATAAGAACAGCCCATCCAATCAACTACTACGAGAAGCTGAGGCCGCAAAGACTGCAAAGCCTCAAGTCTTTTCTCCACCTAGTGTGCACTCTAAGGCTGAGAGCGCAGTGAGAAAAGCAAGCGCTCAATCCCCTCGACTCTCAACCAAGCTCCAGGATAAGATCGCTGAACTAAAGCGAATGGAAGAGGAGAAAAGGCGACTGCAAGCCGAAATCGACGCCGAGCTGGCTCAGCAACAACGCATGGAGGAAGACGGCGTGGAAGATGACACGGATGAGCTCGGTTCTGATTCCGCAGGAGATCATGTTTCGGAGACAGTGCGTGCAGACAAACCTGCCGCGTCTAGTGGTGATTCAGGCCAGGATGAAGCGGAGCAGACTGCCCATGATGGCCCCTTACAGTCAATGCCTATGGACCTAGAATCATCCTCCGGGAAGTCAGATTCGGGGGCTGGTCCTTTCACATCCGCGTCCTTTGCGCCAGCGCCGGCTGCCGTGGACGAGACGGGGAGCAATGAGTCGTCCATTCAAGAACCCGATCTTGCCGGTGATGCGTCTCAACCCCCGCTTAGCCAGCCAGCAGAGGTCTTGGCTGCTATTGCAACATCCTCGCCCACTGGGGAGCATGCGGTCGCTGTCGCGGACAGTAACAGGTCCGATGATTACGAACCCTCAGACGAGGCGGGCAACGCCCTCGGCTTGGACCCTGCCCCCGTCGAGAACGTCCAAAATATGGATGCTACAGGTGGCGGATCTCAAGAGACTGCCTCGCCGCCGCCAGACATGCCGTCCCAGATTTCGACTGCCACGATACCCAACGACGACCCGACAATCGAAGCACGTGCGGAATTTTTCGCACACCCTTCAGCGCGTACCGCAGACGTGTCCAGAGAAGTATACACCGTTTCGTCGCTTCACTGACTGCAGTTATCTAATTGTTGAAAAGGATGCCCACGAATCTATCCCACCACCGAAGACCTTCTTCACCGGTTACGAGAGCCCCTTGCGATATTATCATGCTTTCCGATTCCACCCCACATACAGTGAGAGTGTTGCAGGCGGACTCAAATCATTGACATACAGTAACAGAATCGATCCAAAGAGGGAGATCTGTCCCGATGAATTGGACGGGCAAGACTGCCCCAGAGGAAGCGCTTGCCAGTTCCAGCATTTTTCACACATGGTTGCTCCGGGTAAGTCGAGTTTCCCTTGTCGCAGGACCGCTAACTGTAGTGACACGCCCGCCGGCCTACCCCTCAAAAGCTGACTGCGACTCCTTATCCTGCCAGATGATAAGATTATTCTGGAGCTCGGCAGCTCAGACGACTTGGCGGGAGACCAGAAGAAAATATTCAACAACGGGCTTAGAGAGTTGGTTGCGTCTTTCCAGAAGGCCAAGATCCGTGACTTCAGGACTATCGCTCAAGGGATCGTCGAGTTCCGCCGCCGCTTCCTTGGGGACTCTTCTAGGGTCCTTCATCTTGAAGGAGTCAGCATCTGAGCCGCGATCAACCCACCTGACTTCAAGGTCTCTCTCAAGGCTGCATCAAACAGCCACCCCAGTGGCGCCCCACTAGTAGATGACCCCTTGATTATGCGTTTGCCCATCCTACCCCATTTTTGCTATTTCAGTTTTTGCGAGGAGTTTTGGCATCGGATATACCAATTAGGCGGCATGTCTTCCCATTCACGGTGTATCTTGCGATGCACACTGCATTGCATCTGTCTCATAGCAGCTACGCCAGCATTTCTTGGTGCATCGGATGGCAAGAGGAGGCGTTGTGCGAATGTGATACCCAGCTTCCATTCCAGGGTTGTAGTACTTAATTCCACAAATTCATAATACGGTGGCAAGAAAGAAAAAAGAACAAGAAACAAATGAAAGAGGAGCAGAGAAAGAGTGAACGAATAGGAGCAGAAAGTAATGGTTGATGTCCGGGGGCTGGTTAGCCTATCAGCTGACTGCTGTTCGATGGGACAGTGCAGGCTCCTCGGATCGCAGCATTCAACATGCGGCCTCAGCGAGACCATGGGTCCTGGGCACGTAATGTTACAGGTCGGTGGTTCCTGACGAGTGTGCAATACATGAAGTATCTTCCAGACGCAGGCTTTTGAATTTTGTGTGACTCGCATGATGTGCGAAAACGTCCACCAGCGATGCTTAGTCCTGGGACTTCTCTAAACTGAGGACAGACCATGCTATTCTACGGGAGCCAATTGTGAGAGCATTGCGAAAGTCGAGCTTGGATTCTCATCCTGCCTCTCGAGTCAACCGTCCTCCCTTACCTCCCACTCCAGTGAGGCTTCATGATGTTCAGGAACATCAATGGTTGATTTTGAGGGAGAAGTCAACGTGCGGGACACCCTGATGGATTGCACTGGTCGACAAGATATCGACATCTACATGGCAGCCATCAGTATCGTTCACCGGCACAGCCTGCCCAGAGCATGAGCAGTCACGGGCGTAGGAAGGGGGCCATGACTCACCATTTGTCACGTACTCCTCGGCGTTGTCCAGCGTCAGGCCACCCGAGACCTCGACCAGGAAGTGCCTCTTGCCAGCCCAGCGCTGCTTCAGGCTCTTGGCGGCGACCTTGACGCCCTCGCCGGAGAAGTTGTCGAGCATGACGACGTCAGCGCCGGCCTCGATAGCCTCGTCGGCCTCGGCCTCGCTCTGGACCTCGACCTCGACCTTGAGCGAGAACCCGCCGGCGCTCTTTGCGGCGGCGACGGCGTCCCGGATGCTGCCCCTGCTCCAGACGTGGTTGTCCTTGAGCATGATCATGGAGCTCAGGTCCATGCGGTGGCCGTCGGCGCCGCCGACCAGCATGCCGTACTTCTCGACCAGGCGGAACCCGGGCGTGGTCTTGCGCGTGCCGGCCAGCGCGCCGCGGTAGCCCGCCGACCGCAGGTTGACGAGGAAACCCCTAGCCATGCTGGCGACGCCGCTGCAGCGCGCGAGGATGTTGAGGGCGACGCGCTCGCCCAGAAGGATTCCCCTAGCGGGCCCGGTGACGGTGGCGACCTTCATCTTGATGCCGCCGCCGCCCTTGTCGCGCTCGATGTGCTGGCCCTCGCTGGCGTGCCACTCGACGGAGCAGCCGGTCTGGGCAAAGACCTCGGTGAAGAAGGGCACACCGGCCAGGATGCCGCCCGACTTGCCCCAGAGGGTGGCGGTGCGCGGCGCGTCGCCGACGACGAAGCCGCCGTAGTCGAAGGAGGGCGTGTCCTCGGCCAGCCAGGCGGTGATCTGGGTCTTCCAGTGAGACGGCAGGAGGTGCTCCAGCGAGCCATGGTCTAGCGGCATGTCCCGCATCTTTGGCTGGGTGAGCGGGTGGTGACGCAGAGGGTGTCTTGGTGTGAGCTGGGGGTGGGACCCTGGCTCATGCAAGGTGGTGATACAGCCTCGTGTAAGTCAGTGTCGACGCCTGTTGGTTTTTGCGGGACTGGCGATGACTGAAACCGAGGGACTTCGGCTCCCCAGGAGATGTGCGGGGCAGATTTAGACGAGGGCGTCACACTGAGAAGAGGCAGGCGCGGGTCGTGGCGTCTAAACAGTCAACGTCAACATGACAAATCCCGAGCCTGAGAAATGTCTTTTGTGATTCATCCCCTACACGGAGAGCTCTCTGGTCCGACAGAGGGGCGAACGGGCAAGCGAGCAACCACCCATGCAAAGGGTCAACGGCGGGGAGCTGGTCTTATCTTATCGGACACTGTATGCCCAGCTGGCCTCCAGCTGAGACCGGCTGATGGCTCTGATCACACTACCCGAAGCGCCCGCCCAGTGGCATCTCACAACTCCTCTCAGATACATTTCCAAGTGAATTGCTGTCAAGACAAGACTGTCAAAGCCTTGGCTGCCAACAACCTTGTCCTCCTGTCTGGATCCATGTCTGCCTCGTTAGCATTTGCTGTAGCCAGCTGAAAAGCTGCCTCCCCCTGAGACAAAATAGGAGACTCGACTCAGAACGATGGGAATCGTAGATATCGCAGCAGTCCATTCTCGTATCTGCGAAGCTGAATGAAATCCCCCGGGGACGGGGTCGGTGTTCCGAAACCAAAGACTAAAGTGACATCCAGCTCAGGTCCGCCCTGCAGGAACTGTCAGGAATTGCCTCAAGAATTGCAGAGGGGAAAAAAAGGGGGGGGGGATGTGAGGCTATTGCTACTTACCAACTCAAATGCATCTCCCCTGTCTGGGGATTGAGGTAGTGCCATCCATTGTCCCTCGGTCAGAACTAATACGACTCCCTTCAGTGCCCAAATAACGCAGCCTTCCTCGGGCCAGCCGTGCTTTTCGATGAAATCCCTGACTAGCTGCATGTTGTCACGTCGTCTGGGGTTTGATGTTTCGTCATGGATCATTATGTCCAACAGGTTCAGTATACCCTCCCCCGTATCCTGTGGGACCCTGGTTGTTCCTCTGTAGGGACCGTTCTCGGGGGTATTTCCATCGCTGAGATGCTCCATATGCCTTGGGTGAGTACTTCGTGTCTTGACCAGGCATGGCACAACGGTGGTTTTGAGACACCGAAATAGGCCACTCATTGTCGCCAAGGTACCTGGGTGGGCGGGCCGAGTAAATAAACTGGTTATACAGCGGCTGAGTTCCCAGAACGGGGTCGATCTTTTGTGTATCAAGGAAGTTTCAAATTGACTTCAGATATGTATGTGAAAGGCAAAGCACGCATTGAGGCAGATCTATCTCGACGTCCTAGAAGTAAGCTGAGAGCCTAGGAGCACTATCTACCTGCATAGTCCAGGCACCCAACATCCCCCTGCACAACGGATGGATTCGGTCGGCCCAGATCCCAGGAAGTGGGGGAACAACCACATTTTCGGGCCCGGCCCGCAATAGGGCGTAAAGGACATCCATGTTACGTGTGTGCTTTATTTATTTCCTGTGGGAATTCCATGCCGAGTGCTGGTGCTGCAGAACCCGACATTCCAAAATGCCACCCAAGGCGATTGAAGACAACAGTGGTCCAAGCCAACAACAACAACAACAAGCCTTGGAGTGGCTTCGACGATATGCCACGGGCTATCACAAGTGGCAGAAAGCTCAACATGACGGCGCCACCGTCTTGTATCGCCCACTCGGCGTGGTGGAAAAGGGTTTCGACAACGACGGGACTTATCATGAGGGAAGGGCCGACATCAACCTGGCCATGTCCTTTGAGATCAAGACGACAAAATCAAAAGCGCAGCTGAGGCGGCACATTCTACTGGCGTGGACCAACCTGCGACTGAGGCACACCCTGCTGAGCGCCACTGCAATAGGACCGGCCGACTACATGGACCGAGACGCTATGCAGAAAAGTGACCGATTCTTTGCCATGGTGAGACCAACTGGCTATGAGCACGCGATCGACTTGGCGAAGGACCCGCTCATCTTCCTGGACGATCACTACTCGTCAATAGATCCCGAGCAGCTGTATTTCCATGCGCAGAACGTGGCCAGGACCTTCGACGCAAGAAAGTCGCTTGTAAAAGTCATGGTCCTGCCCCTGGAGAGAAGCGGGCCTTCCACTTACTCTCTACGCTTCCTGTTTGTCGAGGCCCACCAGATCTCGGACGGCCTCACCAATGCCAACTGGACGGGCGACTTCAAGCAGCTTCTTAACAGGGAGTCCGATGAGCTCCAGTCCGCCATCCCGGCCCTCATATCGACATTGCACGAGCGCCTTCCGCCCGCACAGGAGGACCTCTACCCGCCCATCTCTGGTTCTCGCGCCCGGCAGCGATGGTTCTGGGCCATCACCCTCGTGCTCCGCCATGTCCAGAAGCCGCTGCCGCCTGCGTTCCAAAACCCGCTGCGTTACCCAAACGCGCCGACCAAGGCTTCTGTGCCGGAAACGAGGGAATTCGACAAGGTCCTGGACTACAGCAAGGCGCCTCCGTTGAATTCTGGGACAGTGGTCGCCCACATCGGGAGGAGCGGGACCCGCAGGCTGCATAGAGTCTGTCGGGAGGTCGGATGCAGCATCGGAGCCGGCAGTTTCGTTCTCGCGGGCATTGTGATGATGGAGATCCACGAGAAGCGCTTTCCGGACATCCCTCTGCACGGGCGCCATGCTTTCATCGGGTCTTTCCCCATCAACCCGGTAAGCTCGCTCTTCTCCTGTCACGGATCCCCCGTCTTTGATGTTTTTGGAATGTTCAAGAATGCAACACCTTAGGGATCCGCAGCAGGACTAACGTCATACTGTAGCGCCCATTCTTCAACCACAAGGCCAAGCCCGACAGTCTGATGCTCGCATTCTCAGACGGTGTCGTGCTGCCGTTCCTCTCATCTGACCTCGACCTTGACGGACGGATCAGGTTGTTAGTTCGATCTGCCCAGAGGCAGCTTTCGAGATATCAGAAACGGCCCCGCAACGACGGCGCCGTGAACATGCCGGAATACATGGGGCCCAGAGGGGCTGGGAGAGTCGTCCCCATGAATTATCTCGACGTGATTGAGCGCGCAAACATCAAGCTGCCTGGCCACCTCCGTAAGGAGTTTCCTTACCAGAAGACCCTTCCGAAGCAGGCCAACCCGACCTTGGCAACCTGTGGCGTCAGCTCGGTGGGCAGGTCAGACCCTGCGATAACCCCCGGGCGGATCGACTTGACCAAGTCTCTGGCCGGGAAGGACGACGCGCTGATAGCCGAGATCATGGGCACGAGACAGAGCGTGAGGCCCAGGGATGGAGAGTTCCTCATTGGGATCTGGGGTAGTGATGACTCCATCGACGCAAGCGTCAGCTACGACTCGTGTGCCATTGACCCGGCGTGGGCTCTGGTGTGGAAGGAGAAGATGGAGACAATTTTAGACGGGCAGAATGGGCAAGCAAAACTGTAATTTTAGATGATCCTACAGCCAAAACATACAGGGCTGTTGTGAAGCGCCGGGGTTCTGTCCACCACCTCGAGTCCCGAGGTCCTCTTGATGTCACGGATGCTCTGAGCAGGCCATTAAGCAGAGTCGATAAGCTACCAGCAAGTATTTTGCACAGAGTACGAAACAATGATAAAGAGTGTTACTGTGGCGGAATCACTCGATTCAGTGCACTGTTTCAATTGATTCTCCCCTCGGCCAGCTGAGTCCCTCAGTGACTACTCCACGACATTGCTGACACAGGACGACGCTCAGCTCAATCAATACGATGACTGCGTTGCTGCAAAAATGCCTCTAGCGACTTTTTGCTCCAGAGAATGCTTCCTGGTGCCATGCTCCTTCCAATGGGTTTCACAATCAACACGGCCGCATATCAATACGTACTGCTGCAAGTCGGGCGTCTTCAAGCATTGAAACTCAAGGCAATTGCTCCTAGAGGTCATCGACACATGGCAAGCCTTTTTTGAATAGAGTCAAACTCGGGGCCTCGAGCAAAAAGACTAAAAAAAAAGGCTCGATTCACACTCAGGCACTCAGCCAAAAAGACCAAACACAATCAATTTGAACCAAGGGCATCATCAAAAAAGCACAAAAAGCTGATTTGAACTCAGGGAGATGGGGAAAAATGACAACAAGGGCCAAGTTGAACTCAGGACCCCATCCAAAAAAAGACTTTTCAAACAAAAAAACAAAGCAGCCTAGAAAAAAAGTCACGACATATAGCCTCCCTCAGCGACACACTCAGTGCAGTGCGCTGGGGAGGCAACCCAACCCGATTTCTCAGGAAGGGCCATGAGTCCTCGATGGCGGGCGCCCTTTCGGGCCGCCGCTCAATACATGACGCTCCTTGTAGATTATAGAGGCTAGCAGGCCACCTCTTCTACGATGCCGATAAGCTGCAGCAAGGGTCGCCCCCTCACGCAGGGCAAAGGTTTCTGGCGGCGAAGTCGTCCTCGAGAAAATCTGGTAATTTTCCGAATTCAAGTTGCACGCCTTACGCCTTGCGCTATCGACATGTAGATTCCTCGCTAGGAGGCGAGGGGGTCTGGATTTGCTGCCTTATATGTTGCGGGCTAGGTGGGTGGTGCACCCAGTGACAACTGTGGCGGGGCCGAGGGGTCGCGGGGCAACGGCGACGGCGATGGTGAGGTCGATGACGCGACTATGATTGCGGTTCACGACGCCGCGACGTGTTTGATGGGCCATGGGAGATGCGTGGGTGGTGTGCAGCTCGGGCCGACGTGAAGCATCACCACGAGGACCTCCTCTGTTGACGGCGGCAAGTCGCGAGGCGGCCACCCGCGACGCCAGCTGCCAGACTCAAGATTGGCGTGTCAAAAAAAAAAAAAAAAAAAAAGGATCAGTACAGCTCCGGTGATGCGTGGCTACACTCGGTCAGCTTGATGATCTCAATACCAGGATGGACGCCCGCACCGACACCTACCGGCCTTGAGTCAAAACCTGATCACCGGTTCAAATGAAGCAAAAGACAACATTTTCTATATATTTCCTGTCATTAAGAAAAGAAAGGTGATGTGTTCAGTGTACAATCACAACAGGCGGGAGCAAGGTGCCCCGAAATCGAGTAGATATAGGGTTGGTTTGGGAGTTGGAAAGAGGAAGAGCAGCCAGCGGTCCTCAACATTGAACCACATTGAGCCTGTAGTTTTTCGTTCTGCCGTGTTGGACTGCCAAGCCGCTACAGAAGATTCCCACCGCCTTCTGAATTGGCTTAGAATTGCAATCTCACATACGGAATCTGCTCAAGTACATAGTTTGGAATGCTTCATAAAATCTTGTTATTTCCAATGTCTATCTCCCTGCTAACCGGCCTTTTCTTTCCACAAGTAAAGGCTCTACCCATCCCATTATTCAGAAATACCAAGCCTCAGATACTCAAAACCCTCAATTCCACTATCACGTATGATGATCTTATTGCCTCCGATCCCTCCGCCTTGCCTGGGATCCTCTCCTCGCAAGGCCCCTCCCACCAGAATGGCAGCCATTATCCTTGCACCAGTCGCAGAGGAGGGCTGGATTAACGCACAGTTGGCGCACATGCTGTATCATCAGGAGAGGTTAGCAGGAGGTTGGTGGTTTTTTTTTTTGAGCCCGACTGTGCGCTTCATGAAAATTGCTTGTGCAAGTATTAAAGGGGTGGAAGGGGCAGGATACAAATGGGCTTAACAAGATGATCAAGCTGGATTGGATTGTTACTGGAGAGAAGATGAGGGAAGGCCACAGTTACCTTGATGAGGGTGAGCGGACGGCTGCGCAGGTCCCATTCCAAAATGTTAGACATGCGGGTCCAGATCTCGGTAACTTGGGCAAGGTTCGTACTGCCTGGGCTTGGGTTCGGGCTTGGGTTCGGGCTTGTTGGGTTCGGGCTTGGGCTCTGGTGCTGTACTTGCGTGTTCGTCTGGACACTGGCACGGCACAATCTGTGCCTTTGGTTGTTCTTCTCCGTTGTCGGCCATGATCAGAATTCACTGTTATTACTGCTTCTTGGGTTCCCTTGAACTCCACAGCCATTTGAAAAATGGGGCCAGCGAGGTAGCTATTTATACTGCCCCTCCCAATGACGCGGCTGCGGCCAGAGCTTATGACTGGGTCGGGACAATGACTTGAACTTTCAAAAACATGTTATTACACAGATTATGATGATAGTACACCTATGATACACAACTACTAGTAGTACACCACATCGACCAGCCTGACCCAAAACAATACCAGCGCCACAAGTACAACGCCATACGACATCATTGTAACGAATATATCCTCCTCCTCCTGACATCCGTCTCCGGCGAGGATTAGCTCCAGCACTTCCCTAGCGCCTTCCATCTTCACTCGTTCTTGTTCGTCCCAGACCTCTACAACAAATGTAAACATAGGCCTCCCGGGCTCGTCCTCTCGCCCAATGCGGTCCAAGGCGTCAAGCACCAACTTAATGAGCAGGCGCGGCGAGCAGCGCATTCCCGGTGGCTGGGCCGCTTTTCTGGTCACCGAGCCTCTTGCGGGCCTCGGAAAGGTCGCCGTAGCTCCTTTGGCGCGAAAGCTGCAGGCTCCGTAGCATGTGGCTGGGGCTCTTGCGCAGCGCGGCAGGCTGGCCGGGCTTGCCGTCCTCAGAGAGGGAGAACTCCCACACTGAGGGGGCGGTGAAGGTGCCGACGAAGTCGTTGGCCGAGGGCGCGTTCCTGCTCCACTTAGACGAGTCGCCGTCGCCGAAGGGCGCGTACGCGTCGGGAGCCAGGTGTCTGAACTCGGAGACCACGTGGGTGGTGAGCTGAGCCATGTCCAGCTCGTCCGACTCGGGCCAGCCGGAGTTGCGGGCGTAAACGCGACGCACGAGCTCGAGCTGCTGCAGGGCGAGAGCCGCGGCGTTCTCCTCGTCGAAGTCCATGAGCTCCGAGGCGGCATCGTCGACGTCGTCCTCGCCCGACATGTTGAGGTCGAGCAGGGCCCGCAGGATCTCCTCGTGCACGTCGAGGGCCTCGGCGTACCGCCTGTCGGAGACGCACAGCGACGAGAGCAGGTTGTTCATGTCCACCGTGGCCGCGTCCAGCAGACCCCATGTCCGGCGCAAGTTGTAAGCCATGGACTCGGCGAGGGTAATCGCCTGGTCTCGCTTGCCTCGGACGAAGAGGACCTCGACCAAGCGGCGGCCGACGGCGATGACTGTGGTCGCTGACCAGGAACTTTGTATAATACGTGAATTCCACAGCTGGGTGAGGAGCCACTCAAGATCCTCGTAGTTCTTCTGCTGACCCATGAGGCGGACCAAGCTGTTAAGCTCGGAGGCCTGAAGCTGGATCAGATCAATGTTCATGCTCCTGCAAGCGGTAAGTGTCTCGCGGAGGATGGTCTTGGACAGCTCCAGCATGCGGTTCTGCATGATGGCGTCAGCTGCCTTGTTGGACCTGACGCCCAGGCCGGCCAGGTATAGAGAAAGCTTGAAGGCGAAGGGGATCGTCCTGGCGTTCTTGAAACCGTTCTGGCTGGCAATGAACTGGTGCCAAGCGGTGGCCAGGTCGAGGGCCTGAGCATAGCTATCGACCAGGAGAAGAGCATGCACCTTGGCAGTGACTGAGGTGCAGGCAATGTACACGAGGTCGTCCTCGTGAAGTCGAAGCTGACCAAGCTCCTCGATAATGGCGATGAGGAAGACACGGGTGACGAGCGACTCGGTCTTAAGGGAAGCGCCATACTTCTCTGTGAAGAGCTTGTAGAGAGACTCTTCCACGGTGACGAGCTGCTCGGCATGCTGCTCCTTGTTGGCCTTCAGGAAGACATAAAGGCGAGCACCATCGAACAACTTCTGCTCGACTGACAGGTCCTTGGCGGAGATGCTGAGGCTGTAACGGTCGTACAGGATGCCCTCGGTCAGCAGGTCGGTCATGATGTCCGAGAATGTGACCTTGACCTTCTTGTCAGCGTTGGCGGCGGCAGTTGCGGCCTCGGAGCTGCGGAGAGACTCCTCGAACGCAGCAATGAAGACCATGGAGCGGCGGTCAATGTTCTCGCTGAGCTCGATGTTGGAGTTCTTCTCAATAGAGGCAGAACCCGCAATCTTGCCGCGGGCAACGACATGGAAGCGCAGCTGCTTCAGCAGAGCCCAAGCCTGGACCGAAAAGCCGCAGGACAGGTAAGTCTTGGCAAGGGTGATACCGGACTCGTGCAGCTTGGTGGAATCGACGGTCGACTTGCCAGAGCCGCAGGACTCGGAGAGAACCTCGACGACGGACGTGTCAAGCTTCTGCTGGGCTTGCTTGCGGACCTCGGGCTTGTCAGATCGGGCCCAAACCCCAACGAGGGAGGCCAAGCTGGCCAGGGTGGACTTGTGAGCAACACCATTCTCCTTCTTGTTGATCTCGAGCTGCTCCTTCCACAGAGCCTCGGCCTTCTGAGCAGACTCGGGGCTCACGACACCTCTGGGCTTGCTACCAGCAGCACCACCAGCAGCGACGGCAACCGCGCCACCAGCTTGGGTCTGAACGCTGTACAGGCCGGCGAGGTGACGCTTAGCGGATGCAAGGAGAGAGAGCTGGAAGGCCGACTTCTTTGCATCAACCACCTTGCCACCCTCCTTGCCACCCTCAGCAGCCTTCTGCTTCTCGGACTCGGAAACAACCTCCTCGCAGATCTTCACAGCCTCCTGCTGGTGCTCCACGTTGGTGCTCTTGCGAGAGATGGCGACCAAAGCCAACGATGCTGATTGGGTGATGTCGGCCTGAGGACCGTAGACCCTAATGCAGGTCTCGCGGTACTCCACGGCGATCTTGCGGACCTCGTCGACGTTCACCTTGAGGTGGGTATCGAGGACAGTGGTGTACCTCTTGTAAATGGTCTGCACCAGCTCCGTCGACAGGTTGTATTCCTTGGCCTTGTTGGTAAAGGTTGCCCAGAGGGAGGCGTAGACAGGGCGGATCTCGGCCCAACGCTTCTGCTCGTAGTAAATCTTGGAGAGGGCAACCGCAGCTGGCAAGGTATCCTTGCTAATGACACCTTGAGGGTTCTTGTCAGCCTTGACCAGCTCAAGATAGTAGCGGTCGGCACCCTTCAGGCGGTACTGGATGCAGAGGTCGCCCATGATGTACAGTGTCTTGATCGTCAGAGGGTTTCTAGAGCCAAGAGATGTCCTGTAGCCCTCAAGAAGCTGTTGGTAGACAGCAAGGACCTTGGACCACTGCTGGGTCTGTTTGTGGTAGTCGATGAGCTGGTTGGCAGACTCGGTGACAAACTCATCCTGGATCCTGAGGCCAGAACGGAGGGAGCACTGGAAGATGGCGTTGTACATCTTCTCCGCGGACTCAGTCTGGTTTGACTCGGCATAGGCCAGGGCCAGACGACGGGTGAACTTGATGGCCTCATCCCGGTGCTCCTTAGGGAAGCTGTACTTCGCAGATGTGCCCAGCTCAGGCCAGATCTGCTTGAGCAACTGAGAGCAGACCTCAACGCACTCAGCCCACTTCTTCTTGCTGACGTAGAAGCTGGAGAGCGTCTCGCAGGTCTGGATCTGGCTCTCAATGGTGACAACGGCAACCTCCCTGGTCTTGGTCGTAGACTTGGCGTCCGAGGGAGCGGCGGGAGCCGCGACAGCAGCCTTGATCACCTCGTCCAGGATCGCGTCGGCCTCATCGTCTTCATCGTCGCTTTCCTCGAAATCGGCATCAGTGTCAAGAACAACATCGATCTGGACTCCACCCTTGGCAGCGATGGCAGCCTTGGCCTTGTCAGCCTCAGCCTCCTTCTTCTCGGACTTCTCCTGGACGGCGCCCATTAGAGAGACAGCAGTGCTGACGGCAGCAGCAGAGTTTTGCTGGCCAGAGCCCTTGAAGTAGCCCCACACCGACTTGAAGACAGCGATAGCAGTGTCCAGGATACCCATGGACTTGAGCTCCTCGCCGACGTCGTTGAGCTGCTTGACAACAGCCTCGGACTTGTGGTCAGTCATGGTTTGGTAGTCGAGCCAGACGCCGTGGAGGATGTTCTGAGCCTCAGCCTCGCGGCCCTGACGGCGTAGGAAGCGGGCATACGCAATGCTGATCTGGATCTTGCGCTCGTGCGCCTCAGAGATCGACGCCTGAGTAGCCTTGGCCGCAGTCAGGGAGGTGCTACGGGTGTACTCCGTCAGACCGCGCCAGAGGGAGATGTAGAGCTCCTCGGCGTGAGTGTAGTCCTTCTTCTGCTCGTAGGTATCAGCCATGCGCAGAGTGATCTCAACACGGCGAATATCAAAGATATCCAGGTTACGCTCGGCAGACTCAAAGATGGGCTGGGTGTACTGGACAACCTCTTCGTGCTTGGCGCTCTTGTAAAGGACCGTCTGCAGCTTCTCAGCGGCGACAGTAGCCTCTGCCGAGAACTGGCCATTCTGCGCGATAGACGTCTTGTAAACGTCACGGTACACAGCCTCAGCCTTGTCAGTCTCCTTGATGCTGGTGTACAGCTCGGCGAGCTCGTTGTTGTACTTGGAAGCGAGAGCGCTGTTGTTGCCGGAACGCTGCTTCTCAGTCTCAATGACATACTTGAGAAGCTCCTCCCGCTGCGTGACAGCCTCGTCGCGGGTTGTAGCCTTCTGCTTGTTCTTAGCAGAGATGTCCAAGGACTCGGTGGCGCATGCAAGAGCCAGGTCGCTAGTGCGTCCAAGAATGGTCTGCCCGATCTTGGCAGCCTGGTAGAAGTACCTGCTGGCCTCGGCCGGGGCAGAGAGCTTCTTGAAGGATTGGGCAACGTTCACGGAACTTTGAAGCACAACCTGGGCGGATTCACCCAGTGCTTGTCGGCGCACAGTAAGGGCGAGGACGTGCTGGGAGTTGGCAGTGGTTGCGAGCTCCTGGTTGTCCCAGCATCTCTTCTCCAAGCGGGCAAGGAGGGTGGAGTTGGGGAAGAAGCCCTTGAGTTCTCCAGTAACAAGCTGGGTTTGGATCTGGCCACCGGCGAAGTAGGTGGATCGCTTGAAGTGGTCCAGCCAGTTGCGACTCGCGTACTCAAGAAGAGCATGGCTCTTGAAAAGGCCATCGACCTCACGGCGGGTGATGGTGTCCAGGCTGCTGTCCACATTACGGTTGACACAAGTCTTGACGTAGAGGAGAAGACGAGCAGTCAGGTCCTTGTTGGCCTCGGCAGGGCTGAGAAGAGCAGTCTCGGTGTCCTTGCTCTCCTTCTTGCTGAGCTCCAGGAGCTGCAGGCGAATAGCCTCGTTACGGAAGCGGACAGTCTTGTCTTGGACAATGACAAGAGAGCCGCATGCCTTCTTGATGTCCTCGACGATGTTGGTGGAGCGAGGCTGGTGGGCGAGCTTCTGGGTGTCCAGCTCGAGCAGAGCCTGGATCTCCACAGTGGTGAGAGGTCGCTTGGAGTTGAGGAGCCAGGCGATGATCAGGCGAGCATCGCCGCTCAACGAGATCGAGCTCACATGCTTGGCCAGAATCTCATTAGTGGTGCTTGGTAGTTCCTTAACAGCAGCGGTGACCTCGGCGGTAGTCTTGGCCTTGGACAGAAGCTGGAGAGACATGTCAGCCCAGGTGAGAGAGCCCTTGCTGCGGACGGCAATCTGCTCAGAGATCTCCTCAATATCCTGCTTGGTGCCAAGGTTGCGGCTGATGAGCCAAGCACGAGCCATGTGCTTGACATCGACAGTGGTGCGCTGAGCTGTCATGGCGATCTGGCGCGTGGGCTTGGGCCAGGGCTTAGACAGGGGACGGCTCAGAATAATGACGCGCACGTTGTTCTTGTTCTTGGTGGCGATCTCATGGAGGTGCTCGAAAGCCTCGATCTTTTCCTCCTCGTCACCCTCGAGAGAGTCCAGCCCGTCAATGACGAGGACGACGTTCTCGAGGCCTTGGAGGGCAGTGTCAAGGGTGTACCAAAGAGCATCCTCGGCATCCTGAGTGCTGCTGGTGTTGGCACCGAGCTCGGTCACGTTGGCGAGGCAGCGGAACAGAGCGACGTTGCCAACGTTCTGCTCGAGGAGCTGCAGCAACAGGGTCTTGACAAGGGCAATCTGGGTGGCCTGAGCAGGGACCTGGCTGTCGACAGAGGCCGAGATAGCCTGGTACTCATGGTGGCCAACGCGCCTCTGGAGACGCTCCAGAATCCAACCAAAGAGGAAGCTCTTTCCAGCGCCGGCCTCGGCCGTGATGGTGAAGACCCTGTCTCTGCTGCGGGCGAACTCAACCAGCGGCCGGTCAAGCCACTCACAGGTGAACTCGGCGCGGGGAGTGCGCACAGAACGACGGCCGGCCACCTGGGCCTGAAGCTGGCGATCCTGGGGGAGCAGCCATTGCCGGATGCTCTCGATGGACACTTGGATATCTGTCGCGGAGATTTTGTCAGTGACAGTTGACAGGTGGGGGGCTGATGAAAGGTTCAACCCAGAATGCAGATCGGGTGTGAGGTTGAAGGAACAGGGGTGATGCATGGTGAGGCTGGAGGAGGCTCCCCGACGAGGCTGACTCAGCAACCACCCGTCTCCCAACTTCAGACTAAACAGCGCACTGACAACCACGACGAAAACGGGCACTCTTCCACTTACCACTGATCTCGGCCGAGTTCTCGAGCTGCCACGTCCACATCAGCTCGGCAATGCGGTCCTTGTGGCTGATGAAGGACTCCATGCGGTGACCAAAGGTCAGGTTGAAGTTGATGGTGACGCTGCTGCTGGTAGACATGGAGCGGGCGCTCTTGCGGTAGAGAATGGTCATCTCAACCGAAAGCCCAAGCATGTCGGCCAGCGACAGACTGAGGTACCTTCTTGCCTCTGAGATGGAGACGAGAAGGCTAATATTACGTTTATAAAAGTCGAAGGTAAGGCCATACTCATGGTAGATGCCGAAAGCCCTCTCCAGAGCCTCGCCATTTTGCGGGCCAAGCTGTTGACCATGTCAGCCGGTGAGTTCTTTCGACGATGGAGGGGGAGGAAATCGGGACCCACCAGAAGGAGGAGCTGGATGGAAGCCAGAATCAGCTCGACGGCCTCCTTGGAGGAAGGAATGAAGTTCTCGTCTGCCACCTCGAAGAGAGACAGCTTCTTGGCAAAGTCCTCAGCCCACTTGAGGATCTTGTCCCATCGGCTGCCCCTGGCGGGCATTCTCCGGAGACGCTCATTGGCAATGAAGGTGAAGAGGTTCTCGCTCGACACGCCGGCAGACAGTATTTGCTCGTCGGTGCCCTTGACCTCGGCCTGGAGCTTGACCCGGAAGGTGTTGACGGCATCAGTCACGATGTGGTTGCCCCTCGGGGCCAGCTGTTTCCTGCTGGCACTGTCGGGCGACTCGGAGGGGTTGCGGGATGCAGACCGGCTCCTGATGGCCGACTTTGCCCGGTCGAGGATGCTGGTCCTATTCCGGGTCTCCTCCTCGGGCGCAATGGTGGACTCCGAGGCGGCGGAGAAGGCGGATGTGGTAGAGACGGAGCGGTCCTGGACTTGGGGGCGGGCCATTTTGGGCTTGAGGAGGTCCCTGTTGACGATGGAGGGAGCGTGGGTGGTGGTGACTATGCGGGGGATCTCTCTGGAGGGCTCGACGGAGTTGGAGCGGGAGGAGCTGCCTGACTTGTCGTGCTTGGAGGATCTCTTGAGGTGGTTGAACAGGGACATATCAAGGGATTGAAGGGAATCTCGGGATGCCTGGTGTTGGAGTGTGCCGTGGGCGGAGGATTTGCTGGAGACGCTGCTGGCTTCTGAGGAGAGGACGGATGTAGTTGTCAGTTCATGCAACTGCAAGGTGACGCGTTTACTTTATTAATGGGGATGGGCAACGTGTCAAATGGGGCTTGCTGGCTCAACCGGCACAGGCTGGCGGTGCTCGTGGTCCGGCCCAGGCTCACCTTCGTCTTCGGGTCGGAGGCCGATGGCTCCCAAGGATGCTCCTAGTGCTTCAGACAGGCCCTTCTTGACACGGTTCTCCTTCTTCTTGCCACGTAGTGAGAAGAATTTGTGATGAGACCCTTCTTTGGTACCCTTTGGCGGCATTCCGAAGATCGAAAAAAGTCACGGTGGATCTCGAATCCTCACCGCCTGTGTCCGGATTAGGAAAATGGAGAACTTAAGGAGTGGAAACAGGCCAGGGTTGCAGCACGAGTCGCAATACGAAAAGCAAATGAGACAGCCTAGATGTTTTGAAAGAGGGTCGGGTCGGGTCGGTTGAGGTTTGGCAGTCGTTTTTTTCCCGCGTCCTCAACACATCTGGAGGCTGAACCCGGCACGATATTTATGTGAAAAACCACTCTGGATGGAGCGGTGTTCGTGTTCCACCCCCGGACCGCCAATCGCCCCCCGCTGTCGATTCATATAATTTGCCCCTGATTGAATATAGATCCACAGCCCGTCCCAAGCTCCTGCCCGTGCCTGGGCTGACCGTCGCGACCGGTCGAGGGCGAGCGGCGATGTCATCACCACCGACCTCACCGCAATCTCGAAGATCGCAGGACGGTGTTTTGCTGGACGCGCGACCAGCGCATGCGGCATGCGCATGGCCTGCTTATCAGGGCCCTCAGCCCTCCGGGATCCCCTCGCCACACGAGAGGGAAAAAAAGGTCGTTGAATTGTCCGTCGAATGTCAGATCCACCCAAGGGTCCCTGATGTGGAGATTCTAGAACCTCCCTCCAAGGGTTTGTGGGGAAGGAGTCCCAAAGCGTAGGCGTTCGTGCTTCGAACAGGGAGGTCCCAGGTCCCCTTGGCCCGGAGACCCTGGTCCTTTTTCTTCCGCTTCAGGCCGCCTCAGGGGCTGGCCAACAAGCTCGACCTCACATCATCCAACCTCACCTCCTCGCTTCGCAACTTACGAAACATTCGTCGCTGGGGGGTACTCGACTCGCAAACGCATCTGCCAGGCCACTGCGGGACCGTCGTAAAAATAAATAAAAAATAAAAAATAAAAAACTATAAAAAATCTTCCTTGTGCCGGGCGATCACTCTCGGCTTGACCAGCTGGCACTCGCGGCAGACAGTGATAATCAGACAATCTCTTCACGGGAAGAAGCCGTGAAGCTTAAGCGCACACGGATGAGCTCCGCTCCGCTGATCTGTTCCCCACGGGTACCAGTGCTGCGGCCGGCGGCAGGTGTGCGGCGAGGTAGCCCAGTGCCGTGGCCTGCCGTGGCCTACCGTGACAGTACGCACGTAGCCACGCCACATGGCCATGCATCTCGCGGTCCACCGCCGCCTACACAGTAGAGCAAGAGCATTGCTGGCCAGGCTGCCAGGGTGGGCTTCCTGCCGAGCACCCCGGCGCCGTCGGTGGGCCCTCTTTCAGCTGCCTCGAGTCCTCGTGCTCTAACTCGTACGGTGCTGCACGATCTGCTGGCAGCTGCAGCGCTACTGCAACGGTGACACCGGGGAACGGTGAGAGAAAACTTCTTTCTCTTCCCGCGCCAGCATTGCAGACGCAGGCCTCGCATGGCTCAGTTCACGAATCACCATATTCCCCCAGGGCGATATGCAAGTCTGGGGATCATGCCCTGGGCTCACATGCTCCGTTCCCCTTTCCCCTTTTCCTGCCCGGCCGAAATGCATGCTCCTTTCCCAAGTCCACTTTGGGCTTTGTAGAGGTTGCGAAGCATGACGCCCTCTGTGAATCGACATCTAGCTGCTTCCCTACTAAGGACGGGTCGCTGCACCAAAATGCTCTGGTTGCGATATCACACAATTACGAGTAATGTCTCGGGTGTGATGTTTCGCCAGGCTCCGTCGAGGAAATGAAACATTATACACCATATGTTTCAGATATAGTGGTTCCCAGTCGAGCTGATCCCAGCCAGAGGCACTGCCACAGACGAACTCACTGTGTGCAAATACTCTACCGTCAGGCCATGAAGCCATTTTATCCTCCAAAAATCCCAAGAGGACGAATCCTTGTCTCGCACCTGACACAGCTCCAGTGGGACGCGTTGCGGGTGAGTGGGTAACATAGCCAGAATACTACCTTGTGTTCCGACTGCAACATCGTTGGGCACTGTATGATGATACAAGGACGACAACTTCTTCCCCATCGTGTAGAACGCTCGCGTGCGCCCCAAGGTGAGAACACAGAACGTCCGAGTGATTAGACCCCGGTGGAAAAAGGTTCCCGGTCCAGAGTCTAGCTCGCCGGCCATAGCTGGACGTCGACCCCATCTAAGAATAGCGATCCGGAGCAGATTCAAGCCATCGTCCCCACCACGGCCCGCCTCTTGCATGGAGACTCATGGAGTGCGCATGCAAAAACGGGGATGCTGATCTGAATCGCGCACGTGGGTTGTGAGATTCCTCGCTGCGTAGCGTCTTCGTTTCTGCATGTCAGCTTCTCGGAGCCGAAGATTGTCAGGTAGGCGAGGGACACTAGCTCGTCAGCAGGCCGGCGCGTCGGACATCTTTAGCACAGTGGATGAACTTCCCGATCCGGGAGGCTGTTGCGTCCTTTTGGGTCTGGGTCTCTGGCCGGGCGCGCAGGTTGATCCTACCGCCGGCCTGACCACGGTGAAAAAAAAAACCGACCGCGGGCGGCGAATCGGCCGAGTGCCTTGAGTACCTAGGTAGCTTCAGTTATGTTCGGAAAGATAGTCGATTTGACATACTCCAAGGCCTACTTGGAACAGATAGCGCGTGCTTGGGTGTGAAGCGAGAACTCATTCCTTGCCAGATTGGCGATTCGTCCCAGAAAAATGTATGGGAAGAACTGCATCTTTGATGAGTGAATGCCCTTGACTGCTGCAGCGCAGCCATAGTGGAGCTTATGGGCCACCCTATAAACAGTTCTGATCAACCTTCTAGTTGACGCATGATAGAATGGACTGTAAGTCGATGTATCTTCGTGTAAATCCATTTCGGAGCTGAATCCATAATCGTGATGTCTCCGTCTGGAGAGGGGCTGATCCTAGAATCAGTATGAAACGGACTCTTTGCTGATCTTAGATACCTAGGTATGTATGCCGTCCTGGAAAGAGGAGGAAGACCATTCTTAATCAAGTTAAATAGTGTAAATATCATTTTTCTCAGAACGAAAAGAAAGAACTTAATTCAAGGCAGGATTAAGGAAAGAGCCCAAGTCTTTCTTGAATACAATTTATTTTGCTCTAACGAGACTTATGACTTTGTGAAGCTGAGTTGCGGTTGCTTAGAGTTCAAGTGAGTTTGTGTAAAACGCAGTTTTGTTGAAAATGAACAGGTACATGCGTTGCTTTCTTAAAATAATTTGTTTGTACTTGGAAGAATGGAGACGTACAGAACCTTGAGATCTCGATTATGATACTCCAATGCAGTCGAAATGGCTGTGACATCTTCATCTAGGCTGATCATTGATCGTTCACATGACCATAGGCGCAAGTGTAGGCAGCCGTGCATCTCAACTAGTAGTCCCCTCGGAACCCCCGTCTAAGATAAGTCTCTTGCGCCTATTCAGAGGCCTCGACAATGTTCTATACTGAAGCTGAGGCAGTGATGATGACGCGGTATTTGAATTAGATGGGTGACTTCAATGTTGTATACGGAGGAGTCAGAAAATCGGCCGCGGAACCCGCCGGGCGAGAAAACTTATCTGGCGTCTTCCCCTGCTCGTCATCTATCATTCTTGAAAGCGACGGTGAATAGGGCTTCGAGCTTGAGATGGCGGCAGTGGGAATGCGTTGAAATAGAGGTCAGGTTGGGTTATGGGGCGTCCAGGAAAATATAGGGAGAGCTGATAGCTTGTGAAGACGTTCAGCGCAATATTTGAACCACTTGAATAAAAGCAGTCAATTGAGCTCAGTGTCACAGGCCATGTGGCCCCGATCGTCATGCTAGGTAGACTCCAATAGCTACATACCTATTTCTAGTCAGAACTTGGAAAATTGGATATGAAGAAAGTTCGAGACTATTCAAGGGCTCGGTGGTCAGTACTGAATGATTGGCAACGAAATACTCGAGCCTCGGTCTTCATCCAACAAGGCGTGCACAAGCAATGCTTTACCACGACGCCGGTGTTGTGGCACTCGATCTCATCTGCGTCTGGACCACTGCTACTCTCAGCCTTCTTGGAAATCCATCCTTCTGGGCCATGAATGCGGCTGGTCCACCACACAATTCTGACAATGAATGTGCTTTAGCTAAGACCCCTCGCCACCTGCTATAGGCGGAATTGTGCTAGATCAAGGATACGGAGGAACACCAACTGATGGAATTTGTGGGCATCGAGGATTCATTCACTTAGAAGTCTCTTCCCCCCCACCCTCCTGTACACAGAAATCGGTCTCGCTCCAGCTAGGTAATAATCATGTAGAAGTTTGCTGTTGACCGAGCTAAACTATACTAAATCCCATCTGGCCACCCATCCAACCTCCTCCCCAGCATTCCTGACCACGCATATTCTCCCTTCTCTTTCACCCCCGGTGCGCAGTGCCTCCAGAGCCCTCTCAGCGGAAACACTCCCAATCGCCAAGGCATGCCCCTGCACGAGGCAGAACTCCCCCTTGGTCACGTAGCCGATGAGATCCTCCTCACTGGGCACGACGGGGTGGCCCCTGCCGCTTGGGGTCTTCTCCGGTGGGAAGGTCGCCTTGCTAGTCAAAAGCGTCTGCGCAAGCAGCAGCTTCTGGGTTTCAAAGTCTGCGCCGGCGGGGAAACGGCGGGGTTGGTTGCCTTTCTTCTCCGTGGATGAATGTCTGTGGGGAAGAGAGCCGGGGATCTGGGCGAGCCACTGGTCGCGAACGTCTGCGGAGAGTTCCTTGCTCTGTAAAGGGGGTTGGGTCGCCGGGACTTCTGGCTGAGTAGCAGCGGGAAGTGATGTGTCGTTCCGGGCTGGGAGGCGGTAGATGCGCGCGCATGGCTCCGCGACGCCGCGGCCAAGGACTGTAAGTTTTACAGTTACTATAGAATATGGCGGTGGCTTTTCATTGCCCGTGTCTGACACCAGGGTGTTGAAAGTATGCTTGGGAAGGTGATGGATGAGCGTCAGAGGATGAGCTTGCGCTTTAAAAGATTTTCTCTTGACAGTCGACTCTCCCCTGTCGGTTCCCGAGGGATCCTCTCTGGGGTCTTTGTCCTCTGGGCCAGTCGTGGGAGTCCCATGGGCATTTCGGTCCTCGTTTCCGGATGAGAAATCCTCTTCAGGTTGCTGCAGCCCGAATAACCTCTCAAATTCGCATGCCCAGCCGATGCCGATTTCTCCCTTGCGGCCAGCCCCTAGGTCAAGGGATTCCCACGCGACTCTCTTCGACTTGGGTCTCTTTGCCCAGTCCGCCTTCCTTCGAGCCCGTTGCTCAAGCTCCCAGTCGGCACCCGCGTTTGTGCCTGGAAAATCACCCGGGAACCATGGCATGCTTTGCTCAAAGATCACCTGGCGTAGCTCATCCAACCCTCCGACCCTGGGATTTCCACCCGTCGACATCGAATAATGCACCAGGCTATACCATATGGGTAGGACACATTTGAAAGGGGCAAGCAGCGTCCAAGAGCCCCGCGGGTGCTTTGTGGCGGCGCTCCGAGATGCGAACAGCACCACGGGGAAGGGTGGATCTGCAGCGGTGACGCTCAGGGGCTGCCCTGGTGGATTCGAGCCTTTCCGCCGGTTAAGAGACTTTTGCGAGGGGGCGGAGGCGGCTTTGAATCGGGCGTCACGGTCAAAAAGGAGGAAGGGTGCAGGCTTCGCCTCTTCCGATGTGGTCCGAGGCGCGTTCGAGTGCCCTTTGGCTAGCTCTTCCCCGGAAATCTGACCCTGTGCTGTGCGTGGAGGGTATCGTAGACGAGGATCTTGCGCAGAAAACCCCCAAACGATATCGTTTGGAGGCGCGGGAGTATTGTTAGTCGCGGCCAAGGACTCGAATTGCTTCGCGTGAGCCTCTTTCGAATTGTCTTTGCTGTGGTATGGGGCTATAACGCCGCAGAGAGCCTCCGCTGTGCCGGGACCTACGAGCTCGATACTTCCGATCTCAAAGCGGAGGTCCTCTACATAGAGGCGCGGCTGCTCTCGTTTGGTGAGAGAAACGAGAATATCGAACACTTCCAGGAAGCATGATGGATGCAGCCGTATGAAGAGCTGCCTTTCGGCTTTTTCGAGCTGCTTTGAGCGATCGGTTTCTGAGGCCTCCGGAGGGAGTCCTCCAGTGGCGGCTGCTTCTGGGTTCCATATGACTGTAGCAGGACCGATCTGTCTTCTCGCACCGCCGCCGATCTGCTTGCTCATCATACCTGACCACTTGCGCCGGCCCTCTCTCCACCTCTTGCCTCGGTCGTCCCACAGGCTATTGTGGGACAGGCCCAGTGACCTCAAAGTCCTCTCAACGCCTGGTGCATGACCATACAAGCCGATGGTACTCATGTAGCTCATATCCCAGACTACAGCCCCTTGCGCGCTCGAGGCTCGATGCGTTGCTCGATAGACCTTCTCATTGGGCGTCAAGGGGATAGCAAACCGCCACAAAGGCTCCTTTGGGGGTGTCATTCTTGCCCGCTTTGCGTGCCAAAGATGTGTAGGCAGCCAGGTCTTTTCAATCTGGCGTTTCCTGAACTTGGCCTTGGGTTTTGGCGGGTCGTTCAACAGGTTCCTCCGTATCTTTGGCCTGGCTGGCCTGGTCTCGATCAACTGTTTGAATGCAGCAGAAGTCTCCTCCTTCCCACCAGCGCCACCGCCGGCCTTGGCCTCTCTCAACTTGCGCTTGCGCTTCTTCTCCGCCAGGATGCCTAATCGTTTGGCCGACTCCAGGCGTATGCGCGCCCTTGAGGTCTTCGGCTTCCTCTTCCCGGCCACGACGGTAGGGGTGTTGTCCTGGATCTGCTCCCGCCTGGCCCTGTTTCGCAACCGCTTGGGCAGCTTCTTCACATTATGCGAGGCGGTGCGGCGGCGCATCTCCCTCGGCACGAGCTGGAAGGCACGGCGGTTGTTGAGGGCCTTGGACTTGCGCATCCCATCCTGAAGAGCCCCGATCTCAAATTGGCGTGCGTTTAGAAATGCCTGAAGATCCAGCTCGCCGTCCTTGAGGGCGGCATCCGCGGGCTGGGACCGGATAGAGCGCGCGTCCTGGACCTTGACGCGCTTGAAGGCGCGGCCCGCACCCTGGGCTTGCGGCACATCTTTTCGTTTGTTGCCGGCGTCAGGCCTCGATCCAGTCTTGCCAGGCTGTGGAGCCATGTTGTTGGTGGTCTTGTTCTGGGCGTTCACATGGTCGTCCCCCGTAAACAGCACATCCGTATTGTGCACTGCGAGTCGCAGGCGAGCCATTTGCAACCCCCCAAAAGTCGGGTGAGCTCTTATCTTATCGGAGGTTGGAAGTATAACAGTACCTCCTAGGTACCTGTGCAGCCATCCCTGCACGAGCAGAGTGCCTGGCAGGCCCTGGGTCCCTGGATCAGCCCTGACGTGGAGACGATGAGTGGCCGTCTTAGAGGCCCCACATCGGCTGGCACTTGGTCAGTTCTGTCAGATTGGGAAATGGATGCAATGATCCAGCCGAGTTACATTAGCGTCCTGACGTCTCCTTTCTCCGTCTTGGTCTTGGTCTTGACATTGACTTGATCTTGATCCGACTCGCAAGTCCGTCTACTGTGATACCACTACTTGCTCAGGTGGTTGAGACGTCGAGCGCAATTAATTGTACCGTACGTCTTTTCCCGGGTGTTGTCTACCCCAACCAGCGGCCCCTGACCCGACCGGATCGTCCTCACCCATGTTCGTGGGATGGTGATGCATGTCACACGGTCACAACCAGGCTGACAGACAGGCCAGCCCCCGGATCTCACCAGAAAACCCGGGCGCCCATCCCACGGACGTTGCCATTCCACTTGCACAGCGTTGCTTACCAACTCACCCGTTTACACGGTCCCAGTCCCGCGCACGCGGTGTTTCACTCGGCACCAACAGAGACCGACGGCTCCGTCATCCGGCCGTCCCGGAGGTCTGGGACCCAGAGTCTGGCCTGGACTGGGCTGACGCCAGCCTCCTACGACACACACGGATATTAATACCTTTTCGTTTCGGGGCAGCCTTGCTGCGCTTGTTATAGCTGCCGCCATAATAAGCTCTGAAAAGGGCCCGGGGGCCCCCTCGCCGGCGTCCGCATCCCACCTGCATCTGCATCCGCATCTGCACTGGAGCTTGTCTTGACAGCAGCCCAAGGATGGCACATCTCAGTAAGCTCAATGTCAAGAAAAGTCCAACCCTCCACGCCGTTGCTCCCGTCATTTGCCATTCCCCGAGTGAGACAAGGTGAAGCAAAGGAAGGGAGCGCTGCTTTCTGTATCACCATTCCACCCTCGCCGGCGGCCTGCGCTGTCGTCGCTGGCGCTCCTTCCCGCTCACCCGTCTCACCTCACCCGTCTCACTCGCTTCTTCACTCTTGTCTTGTTGTCCTGTGACCCACCCGCCGCCTACATTCCTCTTTAGATTGACCCAACCCGTACTCCTTCTTCACGCGCATCTCCGACTCTCAGACCCATGCACAACCTTTCGGCTGCTATCTATCTACTCATAGCTATTCATGTCCCCTCGGAGCAATGGCTTGGACTAACGTCAAGAACCTCCCTTTAGTCAACAAGGCTCGGAGGGTGAGTCTATCAAACCCCCTTGAATTGCTTCATCACCATACATCTCCATTACTTGCCAAGAGGATTATGAGCTAATACACAAACCACAGCCCAAATTCGACGTACATCTCAAGGCAAGTGAACTAGCCTGGTTGCCGGCCCAACAACTAACTAACAGCCCCCAGATCTACGATCTCAACAACGTACCCCTGGTCCAAGGCGTCTCTCTCATTAAATGGCACCTGCCGCACTCTATCCATGGCGAGCACCGCGGGCGGACCGCCAAGTGCCCCATCGCCAACCACCGCGTGGAATACGGCTATGGCAAGGTCATCCCCGTGCGTATCGGCATGGACAAGAGCAACAACCTGTCTGAATGCCTGATTGAGTTCGAAGTCCTGCAGGAGTTCAGCACCCACGGCGTCACCGGGAGGAGCGAGACCATCACGCTAGGCAAGGTGGCTCTGAACCTCAGCGAGTACGTCGAGGAGAGCGAGACTGTGGTGCGCGAGGCACCGTTTCGGAGCCGTGGCCCCAGTGTCGGCAGCAACACCAATGGCTCTGCTGGAAACAGCAACCCTGCGTCACATGCCCGAAAGAGGAGCAGTCTATCACAACACACGCCCGTCACCCCAGACTCAGGTGTCAGCCCCACGTCGAAAGAAGCGCCCTCCAAGTCGAACTCTAACGAGGCCACCAACAACAAGGCCCCTTCGATCAATGAGCCTGCCCCAGAACAGCATGTCGAAGAGGGCGTCATTCGGCGCTACCTGATGCAGGACTCCAAGATCAACAGCACCCTCAAAATCGGCATCCTGATGATGCAGGTAGATGGCGAGCGCAACTTTTCGGCGCCACCGCTCAAGACAGCCGCCGTCTTCGGCGGTATAGCAGGCATGGTGGCCGAGGCAGCCGGCGGGCCCGGCGGGGCGGCGGCAGGGCCGGACTCGGTGGCTGCTGAGTTCGGACATTTCAACCTGCAGGACGACACCCAGGACCCGAGCGGCGGCAATCTGAGCGCGCAGTTCTCGCTCGGCAAGAACAACGGCAAGTCGCGCGACGTCTACGAGCTGCAGGACATGTACCGCCGCGCCCTGGCCGCCAGCTGGGCGTGCCAGCCCGGGGAGCTCCCCGCCGACGAGTGCATCGAGGACATCTTCGAGGGCGGCGACGGCTTCGGCGAGCCCGACGGCGACTCGCCCGTCGCATCCCCCTCCGCCGCAGGCGACGTCACGCCAAGGGGCCACCACAGCCATCGCCGCTCGCGCCTGTCGCTGTCGCGGGCCGCAGGGAGGTTAGGCTTCAGGCGCGAGGACAGCGGCAGCGCTGGCGACGACGAGTTCCTGCGGCCCAGCGACAGGCGTGGGGTTGGAGGGCAGAAGAGACAACACTCGCGGCACGGCAGCGGGGAGAGCGGGCACACGGTGACGGGCAGGCACGACCACGTGCCGGCACATCACGGCGGGCCCCGTGCCCCGAGCGGGCATAGGCGAGATGGGAGCAAGGACAGCGGAAGGCCGCCCAGCTCGGCTGGGATGCGCGGCCGGAGCGAGAGCCTGTCGAGCCTGGCTGCCACGATCGAGAGCGAAAGGGGCAGGAGCGGGTTCAAGAGCACGAGGGAGGTCAACGAGTTCGACGTGCGGGAGGACATGGTTGCTTGGAAGCTGCCTGGAACTGTCTCTTAAAAAGCAGCCCAGGCGGCGGCACTTTGTTTGCATACCTATATACACATTGTAATAATCACATTCGTCTCTTGGGCGGCAGGTTAACATGAGGGTATTGCTCCCAGGGAGGCTCTTTGATTTTACATGTGAGTCATCTTGGGCTCACTATCTTCCCCGGTCCGTATTATTTGTTCTTTGGGCCAGCGCTTGTCCGAAGCCTTCACGGCCGCCCTTGGCGTCTGTCCAACCTCCGAGACGCCTCTGGGGTCTAGGCAGACGTTCATGTACCGGCGGCTCGATTATTTGATGAACAGGAACGCAGGGTTTAGTAAGCGAGGACGACCTAGCGTCTGTATCAAGGGCTGAGACGGCCTGGAACGTTCCAAGCCTCCTGTTCTTTGCCCGTGGTGCGTCTATGCATGTCCGATTCGACCTCCCAAAGGACCTTTAGGCCACCGAGACTTGAATTTCAACTTTTTCAGCCATCACGGCATCGCGGCTTCACGAAGCTGGAAATTCCGAGTCTCGAGCCAAAGTACTAGAACCGGTCGGAGCATCTTGAGAGCTGTGGGTGAGGAGATCACCAGCAGCTCTATTTGGGGTGGTCCTTCTCCCATTCTTCAAAGTCCTGCTTTATCAGCTCGCATTCCTTTTTGAGATGCTGGAGCTGCTTCTCGTAGTCCTCGACGATCTGTGACGTTGTGGTCAGCTTCGAGCCATCCCCAAGAACGAACGGCGGAGTCTTACCTTCTTGACTCTGACCTCCACTTCCTCGCCCAGGCTCTGGTCCTCGCCAAGCCCCTTCTTCTGTAGCTCCGACTGCAGGATCTGCGCTCTCTCTCTGAGCATTATCAGTCGACTCCACAGCTCCTCCAGCCTCGCGTTGACTGCCGGGTCCTGCACACTCTTCTCCATGTTCTCCAACTTGATCCTGAGCTCGTCCTCGTCTCCCGAAAGCGCGTAGCCCCTATTTCGGAGGACCTGCACCTTCCTAGCGAGAACCAGGGTTCGCCGGCGCAGGGCATCGTGTTTCCGCCTCGCGTTGATCGTCCGCACGCTCCACTCCAGATCATGTTTCGACAGAATCGCATCGAGGCAGTTGTTGATCTCATGCAG
Organism: Diaporthe sp. PMI_573; assembly: GCA_021399435.1. Taxonomy (NCBI): domain Eukaryota; kingdom Fungi; phylum Ascomycota; class Sordariomycetes; order Diaporthales; family Diaporthaceae; genus Diaporthe; species Diaporthe sp. PMI_573. The sequence goes on from JAJTUP010000036.1 coordinate 275,266, forward strand.
CCGCTGGTTGAAGCGGCCGATCGCGACGCGTTGCGCCTTAAGCCGCTCCGCGACAGCCTCAAAACCAGAAGCCAGCACGGGCATCAGGCCTGGTGCGGGCTTGTTCTGTAGTGCTTCCTCCCATTCTTTGGCGTTTTCGTGCTCGCCGGGGTGGTAGAAGGGGATGTGAGCATCGTCCACCTTGTTGTAGAAATAGTGTTTGAAAACGCAGTCTGGATTTCTTGGTTGCCATTTGGCCAGGACCAGTTGCATCTGTTCGGGGATGGATTTGCCATCTATGTAGTTCGGTCGCAAGTTAGCCATTTCTGGTCGCCAAATATGCCTGGCCAAGCTGCAAATGTGCTTGATAGACGGTCGCAGAAGGAAATGAACATACAAGGCTGTGGTTGAGCGCCAGGCTGGAATACTGGGTTGGCGGCTTGGTTGCTCTGCTGTTGCCCAAATATGGACTGGCCCAGCGGAGCCTGCTGCTGCTGCTGCTGCTGCTGCTGCTGCTGTTGTTGCTGCTGCTGATTATTGGCATTGTTGTTCTGGCCAAACATACTTTGTGTCTGCGCGGGTTGCTGTTGGGTTGCTGTCGACTGCCCAAAAGGGTTCGCTTGCGTGGTCGTGTTGCCGCCACCGAACAGCGACGAGCCGGCCCCAAAGATAGACATGGCGATACAGTGCAGCTAGTGCTTCTTCCCGGGTCGAAGTGGGATGGGCGGATCGTAGGCGAAGGGACAGCAGCGGGGGTGTTTGTCGCCCACGCCGGCGAGCTGTAGAAAAACAAAGGGCTATCAACACATTCCCGCTGCGCCGACCGTGTCAAAGAAGCAAATGTGGGGTGGATCGGATGATATCGTGCATCCAGATGTGTTGCTGTCGCTAGGAAGACGTTTCGCAAGTGACTCACGATACAAAGAAAACGTGTGCCAGGTATAAGGTGTCGCTGCGGCAACTTGGGTGTTGAGATCGCGTCTCCGGCTGCTCGAAAAAGTACAGCTCCCAGCTTGGGCACTTAGCGGGCAGGCAAATGCCAGGGGGCCCACCTTGGCGACAGCACCGACCAATCAAGCCCTTCCTCATTCGAGTTGCTAAACCTCACCCAACTTCCGGCACCGCCAACCGTCGTCATCAAGCCGCGGGTCTTCACACTTTACAGCCTTATTCCGAGCCGAAACAACGCAGAGATGGCATCGCGAAACCCCCAGTAAGTCAATTGGTCCCTTTGTCAGCTGCTAGAGGCTTGAACGGCTCTTGAGCCCCCCCCGTAACCTCCAAAATGCTGGCTGCATCTCGAAACGGCCTGGCTAACTGTCAACCGCAGGTTCAGCGAGAAGCAGCTCATCGACACGACGCCCCTGCCCGCCTCGATCCCCAAGGTCAAGGAGCTCGGCGCCAGCTCCGCCCCCCTTCAGTCAGCTTCATTCTTCATCGGTGCCCGGTGCAAAGACTACAACGATGATTTCATGAAGTGCAAGACCGAGAACCCCGGCAAGGGCGAGTTTGAATGCTTGAAGGAGGGCCGGAGGGTCACCAGATGCGCGAGGAGCGTGTACGTACTACACCCATCCCGAAGCTCTATCCATCAACCCCGGAGCGGGCTCCCCTGTGCCGGGCGTACTGGCGACGTTCGCGGGCGCATGCGTGGGCAGGGAAACGGGCTCTCGGATAGTTGTCTGCCTTACCAAGGAGGCGCTCGCTGACATAAACGGCAGTATCGAGGACATCAACAAGTCTTGCCTTGAGGAGTTCCGCGCCCATTACGAGTGCTTGGACAACAACAACCAGCAGCTGTGGCAGTGCCGGCCAGCTGAGTGGCGCCTGAACAAATGCGTATTCCACAACCTGGTACGTTATCATCCACGACACCCACGAGCTCTTCAAGGCAGATCCGGGCGCTGTCGTGGCATCTCATCCTGCTTTCTATAATGCTGACATCGCAAATTACTACAGAAACTCGAGAAGACCATCCCAGACGCCGCTGGCAAGATCCCCGTACACCAGCGGTCACAACAGATCTACGCCCACGCACCGATCCCATTCCAGCCTCATGCTAAGTATGATGATGCTAAGTCATCATAGGGATGCCCTATGTCGCGCTATATCACATTGTCCGGGCGTTTCTCCAATGCAGCGGGTGAGGGTGCTATCTGGGGGGACACAAAAAGTGTGTACATACTCTAGACACGGCATGAATCGAAAAGAGGACAAAACTTTTAGCAACTGCCAGGCCCTTATTTCGCCCTCGCATGCTGGGCCGTGATGGTTCTGGACTTGAGCTTGAGCATGCTGGTCCAGAGACAAGGTGAACTGCGGAGAGACGTCATTATCTGATGAAGACACCAAGATAACGCCGTCCAAGCCCCAGGAGTCACTGAGCCGCAACCACATTTGGTGAGGAAAGTCGGAGGGGCCGCCGCGGCAGCATCGAGCCAGGCGCATTCTCATCTACAGTGTGGTACAACCATGGCAGCCTTACACCACCATCGAATGCGAGGTGTGTCGGTTCAGCAACTTCCTCCTCCGTGAACAATCCTCCACCCACTCAGACGTGAGCGAGTACAGAACGACGCGCGTCTGAGTCTGAGTGTGTGTGTGTGTGTGTGTGTGCACATGACCACCTGGATGTGTTTGGGGTATGTGCATCAGAAAGGTAACGTAAGCGCAGCCGGATTACTATCGAATTGCCTTGTATATGCTTGGCTACTCTCGCGTGGCCCTTCTCTCTTTGCATGTCACAGCATCGGGGAGACCGCCGTCAGGGTAGAAAGCTACGGCAGGTAGCCGTAGCCTCGTCCGGACACATATTATCGACCTTGGTCCAGACCACGCTGCCGTCAGGTGCGCTGACTAGTCGTAACCATCAGCGCGCATTTGCCACACATTCCCTCGAATCGTTCCAGCCTGAAGCACGTAAGCCCCCCTTTTAGCCCTCATCCAGGCCTTTCCAGTGTCAATTTCAGGCCCCGAGGGACGGACATAAAGCCAAAACCAGAAGCCTCGTCTCTTCGTCCCCGAGACAAGACGGCTAGACCTGACGTTGCTAGGCGGCTGAGTACAATCGAAACATTGTCCCAGCCAACCAGTCTGAGCCTGTCTTGTCTTGTTTCTCCCCGCATCTACATCGAATGAGCACATCTTCGTGTGACCGAACAGCTCACCACGCTCCGTCCACGCTCTACTTTCCAATGTGCTCCCCCGGAACCCGAGGCGACCGGAAGCTTGCAGCACGGTGAGGCAAGCCACGATGCGGCAGTCTGAACCAGGCTGCCACATCTCGGCCGTGAGGGGCCGGATCGAATGGGCATGCAAAACGTGGCGAAGCCGGGGCGGCGTCCACCGATCTAGATGCATGTGCTTTGTCCGAATGGACAAAAGCTAAGCATTCTGTATGAAGCTGCAATGATAAAAACTGCCCTGACTTGCCTGATAGCCCCGTACAGCTCGGCCAGCAGGGGCGGCAGAGATATCCGGGCCTAGGCGACTGCAGACAGCCGAGAAGGATTCCGGTCCAAGTCATAAGTGACTCCACAAAGGAAGGAGGAACCGGAAGCAACATCTATCTCACTATACAGCATGTGTCAATGTCAGATTCATAGACAACCAAGCATGCCTCTGACCGAAGCTCACCTCGCCCCCATGGTATGCGCTGAAAGCTCGTCTCCACGTTGGATTTGGGGACATTAGGCACCGATGCATCTCGTTCATAATGACAGGATTCGACAATTGGAACCAATGATGCTATTTGTGCTGATGTATCTACGGAACCTAGTGGATCGTGACGCCGTCAATTCATGTAGGCTTGACCCCAGGCACAGCACTCTAGCCTAACTCGCTAGGGGTTCTCAGGTACGTCTCAAGATGACCATGATGTTGCGACGCACCCTACTGACCATTACAGACGATTACAGATTCACTCGAGTCTGGGCAGCCATGGTCTTATGAGAGTCGTTGTCATGACTCTAGGTCGGATGACTCCAGGTCGGGGGACGCTGGGCACATAGTTAACGTGGGATGATTGGACGCAGAGAAATGGAAACCCTGGTGAGCCAACGACCTGAGATCTGGATCAAAATGTAAGTCCGCAGGATCAAAGACAACCACTGCAAAGACGGAGGTTGTGGAGCATACTCGGCTTGATCCTTCACATGCTTCCATAGCGGAGGGTCATCCCTATAGGGACAAGCAACCAAGACAGATCCAGAAGCATCAGAGTCTCATGCCTTAACCAGGCAGCCTCGCGGAGCAGGCCGAGGGTGCCACACCATCACAGTGACACCAATCACATGAGCAATAGTAGGTGACACATTCACACAATGTATCGTTGTATGATATCCCGGCTCGGTCCTAGGACATGATATCCAGGAATGGTGCCTCGGCCGGCGAGAGGCATCGGCTTGTGCCACCGTCAATAAAGCAGACTCCTCTCCTATTCGGTATTCGGGGACTCTCGGTGAGCAAATATCCTTTCTAAATCGTTGGCCCCTTATCAAAATTCTCAAATAGCGTTGGTTCTCAGTCTTGGATTAAGCCTCACCACAGAAACATGAAGGGGTGGAGTATACAATGGCGGGACCGGCCTACCGGCAGCGGATGGCCGATCGGGGGTAGAGTCATGGCTTGATCGGCCATCGGGCCGATAAATGTTTGGCTTTGGTGTTGCCGTCGGTGTCACTGCTATTGGATTGGTACGCATGGCGACGGGGAGAGAAAATCCCAAAGCGAAGGTGATGGAGTCTCTTGGGATGACGTTGATGTTCTTTTGGCGCAGGTCACACAAATGGCCACCCATCCCAGGCTCTCGGCTGTGCCGCTGTCGGCAATCAAAACAATGGCGGCTCATTACAACCAGCCAATGAGCAAGCCAGGACTTGGTTTCAGCAGGAGTTGCTGGTTCCTGAGCTGATGTCACCCTCTCAGTGGCTACCCCTCTTTTACCAGCAAACGCCAGGGAGAGGGCGGGCTGGTCTTGGTGGTTTCAAGGGGCCGAAGTCGTGTCGATAAAGGAATGCCCTCGTGCTCTTCGGACTTGGCCAGAACGGAGACGGAGAGTGGGCCGGTGTGACCTGGGCAGCTTCATCGACCGCCCATCGGCCAGAATCCCGGGCTCTCAATGGAGAGTTGGATCATCAAGGCCTGGTGGTCTTTTCCAGATGGCCGTGGGGTCGGGGAGTGCCCGTGCAAGTTGGAACCTCACCGATGGCGCTGGAAACGGCTGTATAGATTGACCAAGAACCTCGGGAAGCTGACCTGGTGTGTCCTAATATGCTGGCCCCTTAGACGAGGTACACAGTAATGTCTCCAATGAGTGAGTGCATCAGCGGTCCCGATGCCTGAAACTATTGCTTTCTGAAGCAGCACCTTTTTGACGAGGTTTCCCTAGCCTAGCCGGTCTCAGAGGCGCCCCCCGCCATCTTCTGTTTCGCCGATGCCTTGTGCGCCGTGGTTATTGCATTTGGTGCTTGGCTGTCTTCAGATAAAGCCACGGCGGCCAGCGTCTCGCAGAGGGGGCCGAGGATATCTACTCGGTGCAGTGTACATAGTATGGTAGTACAGGCCTCAGCCAAAGATCGCCGAGAATGGCATGGAGCATCTACGGAATCCCTGCGGGTATCGGCAGGAGGCTCAGGATGAGAGGTCCCGCCAAAGCCAAGCACAAACTTTATCGAGGGTGAAGTAGTGTAGCTTGCGTAAGTATGTGTTATTTTCCGACCAACTAAAACACATTTCCCTGCCAAGGTACTCGTGGATCCCCGGGGATGGAATTGGCCTACAGTGGTGTGTGCTGTGGACCGTCACGGTGCAGTTGCAGCGCAGTCAAAAGAAGAGAAAAATGATCGCCCGGCAAGCAGATCAGATGGGGGGGGCGGTAGGGGGTGCCTTGCCGGGATTGTTTGGATGAACCTGGACAGAGCCGCGGGCCGGGGTTGCCAAATTAGGGCCGTTTCAGGATCGGACGTTTTAGTGGAGGGGCAACGACCGGTCGACAGTCCGTCCTGTGTCCGTCCCCGTCCGTTCGGACAAGTGCACACACAGACACGGGCACAGACACGCAGAGCGGCAGGGAGATGGGCCAGCACCAGCACGCGAGAACGGCCTGCTGGGCTGCTGGGCTGCTGGGCTGCTGGTCTGCTGGTCTGATCTGCAGGTACCAGAGCGAGGGGACTGGGGAAGCAGCGCCCCACGTTTGCCGCCCTGCAGGCAACCCCGGCCTGTCAGGGGGCATCTGGGCCATCTGTTTGGCCACTACACACCAGAGCAGAGAACGGATTGGCAGAGCATGAGATCTCTTCTCTTCATCTCGGTCCCTGTCAATCATCCGCGATCTGCCTTGTGCGGTGGATGGGAGAAACCCGCGAGGAGCTGGGAGGGGTGGGTTCCTCGGCAGGGTTCAAATGACCAAGGGAGGAAGTGATATTCGGCGTCAATGCTCTTGGGCCCCTTGACCTTGACGGTGCGGTGCTGGGCTGCGTCTGTGGAGAGCTTCTCCCATGGACCACAATGAAGGAAGCCAGATGCAGACACATCTTCGTATCTGACCGAGATCATCATTGCCTTTGGTGGCAGCCACGACATCCACGAAGCCGGTACAATGTCTAAGGGGCGACCACTCTGTTTCCTCATCTCTATACTGTCTGACTGTGTACTGTCAGCCCAGACCGCCCACCAGCCCACAAAATAGAGTGTCCATGCCCGACCCGGCCGTTTCAATTGCGAGATGGGCGCCTCCAAAGGTCCCTGCTTAGAGCACGGCGTGGCGGGGATGACAGACACGCCCCTCTCGCATCCTCACACCTCGCACCTCGCAAGCACTGGATGGATGCCAGCAGCGTCTGTGCCGCAACTCAAATTGCTCGGGGGCCAGTGCTGTGGGCTGTTGGCTAGTGGGTGGCAATATCAGGAGACAGAGGGGGAAATTTATCGAGGGGGATGGATCGAGTATCAAAGGTCCAGGCACCCCAAGACTCGAGGGCCGGCTGGCTGGGCCGGGTACTAGGCTCCTAGGTGTGACGACGGCCAAGATTGCCTGCGAAGCTGACGACAGCCTCATCAAACCCCCAATGTGGGCAAATGCTTTCCAGACTGCCAGAAAGGCCCTTGCCTCGATGGTTGAGTGGCCCCTGCCCAAGGTTGGGTCTGACCCCTGGCAATCTTGGAAGTCGGGACCCACTGGCTGGGGGGGGGGCGCCAACTTGCATACACATACATGGCTTACAGACGGAAGACGGTAGGTGGACTGCAGACTGCAAAGTGCAGACCGGGGTGAGAGCCGGGTCTGTCACGTTTGATACCAGGCGGGTAGGCACTGTACCTGTCGGGTTATGTGTAAGGCGATCCAGATGGAAACCTTATACCTGCAGTGCATACCCACGAAACACACGCCGCTCCCTCCCTTCTTTCCTCACTCTACAGAAGTCGACAGGCACAACACTTTGGGCCATTCCGTTCCTTTTCAAAAAAAAAAAAAATCATCTTGAAGATTGATATCTTCATTTGCTGCTTGCCGGCCAACACACTCTTTTTCTTTTATTTCCATCACTCGCTTTCACCCTGCGGTCTAGTACCAGCACACCCATCGCCCACTTCGTTCTTTTTGGTAGCCTCGAGCTTGAGCCTCATCTTGTCCCAGATCCGTCTCGCCTATCGTCGCCTTACAGCCATAGCCAGTCTTTGCTGCAGTGTCTCGCATCCTCAAGTGCCCTACTCCGTCCTCATCCGTGTCGTGTCCGCTTGCCTGAGCCACAAGGTCTCATATGACTGACTGACTGACTGACGGCGCCGTCTTGTCATTCCCTCCGTCGCCCCGTCTCGCCTCAGACAGACTGATCACAAGGTCTCGATCACCATCTTGAGGATTCACCAGTAGCAAAGGGCTCTTCTGCATCTGCCTGCTCCTGGAAGCCATATAAGGACGGCCTGTAGTCCCTGTCGCCTCTTCTCAGACGTCAGGACATCACTCACTTCACGACCGGACTCGTTGACAAATCACGACTTACACAATTACATCACAAGGTACGCTCAAGACTCCCGCTACGCCCGGGTGCTTTGTTTCCCGGTCTCCCGTGCTTTCACCACCATCATCCTATCACAATGCATTCCTGGCAATCGGCCTTGGGCATGTTCGCCCAGCTTGTTCTCCGGACAAAGGCCGTTTGGCCCCAAGCCGTTCCGGGGGCGAGGAACGTACCAAGCCATGCGTGCCGCCTCGACTCTATATTCCCTGCATTCCTCCCATCGCCTGCAAAACATCTTCCAATTCCTCACAACGCTACAGCGAATCTCAAATAACTCTCATTTTTCTCTTTCCTACCATCATTTATTCCCCCCCCCCCCCCACTCTGAAGCCCAGCTTCGACATATTCATTTCGGGCAGCTTCGCTCCACCCGGACATTCACTCTCTTACTCGATCGTTCATGTAGGACTCACTCCCAAGTACAAACAACTTGACTGACAATTGAAACAGCTGCCGCTCAGGTTTTGTTTCCAACTCACCGAAGCCGTACAAATAGTCAAGATGAAGTCTTCACTTCTGCTCATCACCGGCGCCTCAATCGCCGTGGCCCTGCCAAAGGTCGAGATCGTCACCGAGACTGACGTTGTCTACTACACCGTCGTCCAAGAAGTCACGACCGTCCAGACCGTTCCTGCCAACAAGCCTGTCAACGTCAAAATTGCTCCCACCACCTCCACCAGCATTCCGGTGGTCACCGTCACCGTTGATCCTGCTGACCTTTTCGGAGCCCCAGCCCCAGCCAGCACCAGCACCAGCACCAGCAGCAGCGTCAAGGCCGCTGCTCCATCAGCTGCCCCCGCCGCTCAGCCCTCCGACCTGGCTAGCACTGCCGTCTACCACCACAACATCCACCGGGCAAACAACTCTGCTCCTGCAATGGCTTGGGGCGACACTTACGCTGGCTATGCCGCCACTGTCGCCGCGTCTTGCAAGTTTGCGCATGACCTGTGAGCATTTTCTCCTACTCCCATCTCGGTGCTGTTTCGTGTGGCCGTAGATCATCGGACTAATCTGTCACAGCACTCCCGGTGGTGGTGGTTACGGCCAAAACATTGCCATGTACGCATCTACCGATGCCTCCTCCTTGACAGAGGAGACGGTCCTTGCCCAGGCCATCACGGAAATGTGGTACAACGGCGAGCTCGACCTGTACCCTTCCAGTGCCTACGGTCAGCCCAACCCTGATTTCACCAACTTCGAGGCATGGGGTCACTACTCTCAGATCGTCTGGGTCGGCTCCACACAGGTCGGCTGTGCTGCCCAGTACTGTGCACCTGGCAAGATGAACCCTACCATGGGTGCTTGGTACAGCGTTTGCAACTACTTCCCTGCTGGTATGTTCACGACCTTCCCTCAAACATGTTGACAAGGAGACTAACAGACACCAGGAAACGTCAACGGTGCGTATGGCAAGAACGTGTTGCCGCCCACCAAGCAAGCTACCGTCAACGCCAATGTTGCGGCTTAATCGGTGACTCGCGAGCCATGATTGCAATTGCGTCGAACGGGAGGTTTCAGTCTTTGGTTCCTTCCTACAAGCACTATATCCTCTAGGATAATGTGAGCTTCATCGCAGTTTTTCTTTTTCTTTGAGCGCCATAGAGCAAACGCGCAATTGATAGTTCTCACCGTGTGACATCCCCAACAGTCGGGTTTGTGATGGAAGCGCTGCCCACGTCGCGGATGTTCGTTTTGCATAATCTCGTCACTGCTTGATGATTTCGCCAAGACGCGATAGATGCCGCATATGAGGGACTGGGAACAAAAACATAACGCAACATTCCGGAGGACACTTGCATCTGCCTTCTTTTGACTTCTTTGGGCGACGGGATCCACATTTGGCTCTAATATGCCATGATTGTCCTCGGGATGGAGTGTCAGATGTGGTTCTGGTTGCCGCCTCCAGTTTAGCTCTTCAGATTTAGATTTCATGTACATGTTTTCTGCATATACTTGGACCACTGACATTCTTCATTCGGCCCCCCCTCCGGCACCCCCAGCGGTTCTTTTGGTTGAACATAAGTCTGACGGCCGCTACGTACAAGAGATAGGAACAGCATGTGGCCTCTCTAAGTCGCTGCGGTATCTTTAGCGCCCAGGGATGGTTGCAACTGAGCTCTGTTGCCTCTGGCATACCAAATATTTGACGAAGTGTGGGTTAAAGTTCATGCCAAGCCAGCGGTCGCCCACGGAGGATTGAGGCTCAAAATTTTAGCTTCACCCGTTTTGAGATGACTGATCTGCATCGAGTGCGGCAGTGCCATGGCTACAGCATCCATGCTGTATATTTCCATGAGGCGACACAGCGTCAGGGAATGTTCAGACACTTTCCACTGAAACTCTCATGGCTGACAGCTTGACTCCCTGGTCAGACGTGCATTGTAGTTTTGCTGCTCTGGCCCTGATAATCATCATTCTGTCCGAGGCAATTAGCAGCAATTAGGCACACAAGTCCTTAAATGCCAAGCCAACTCGGATCCCCAACCCCTTTCAGCAGGCTCTCTTCGATGGGATGATTTTGAGCCGTGTGCTGGGGCCCGAGGAGGGCTTCGCACTCCGGGCTCTGGTTATTCCCAACGTGATTCTCAAACATTTCCAACGCATTCCGAGAGTTGCTTCACAGGAGCCAAGTATATCACAACAGCCGAATAGCCGCCCCTCCATCCGGCTGGGCAACTCTCAACCGTTGCACAGTCCCCGAACGCTCCATCCTTCCTCATTTGCAAGTACATGCTCAGAGCTGCCCCGCCGCCACTCATCAGGCGAAAGCCCACGGGCCACCGTTAAACAGGCTGACAGCGTCTTGCCATCGTCAAAATATCAACTACCCACGAAGGCCTTCGGCTAATCAGACCAAAGCATGGCCATCTTGGCAACCTGCCCCCTCAGCGGAAACACGCCCTCCGCCTCAATAATCCCGGGTAAACGAGGCTTTTCTCGGCGGGGAGCATCGTGATGGGTGAGTCTTAACTCGTACACCCCGCGCGAAGAAAGAGGAGCCCTTTCGCCAACTGAGCAGCGAATGTCGCTGATGACTCGGATGGCGGTGTTGATGGCTTTTTCTGGCGAGCGTCCGGCGCAGGGCTAGTCTGCCCCGAAAGCATTCTGATTCCTAATCGTGAGCTTCGTGGGGTTATAGTATGGAGCTGAAGGGCTGTGGAAACCATCGTGGCAAAAGCAAACAACATCAGCGCTTTGACGGACGCGGTAGTTGTCGGACGCGTGACGGACACGAGCTATGATAAGCTAGGTAGTGAGCCAGTCTAGCTTTGTTGACGGTTGAAGGCTGTTGGCTCGTCTCGAGTCTCGCCGCGTGTGTATAAATTCTTGGCCAGTCTGCCCAAAGGCCCGGTGAGGATTTCACCCGGCCCCTCTCTGTTCTGTCCCTACGCCTCCTTCATCGAGACCAAGACTCTGAAGCCGGAACCCCTTGCCTGTCTTCCTTATTGGACACCACAGCGTCAGCAAACCGATCCAAGCTGATCAAGATGAAGATCAACACCGCCGCATTCGCCATGCTGGCCGCAACCGCCGCCGCCGTGCCCCTGGCCGCCGTCGGCACGACCGTCACCGCGGCGCCGGAACCTGCGACAACAACGGGCCCAATCGAAGCTTGTGTTATGCCCAACGACTGCGCAGGCAACCCCGACGACAAGGCTGTTCCCGTGGCACCCGAACCTGCGTCAACAACGAGGGAAGTCGAAACTTGCGTTGAGCCCAACGACTGCGCAGGCAAGCTATACGACAGCACCATTTCCGCGGCGCCGGAGCCAGCGGCCACATTCGAAGCCTGCTATATGCCCGACGGGTGCGCAGACAAGCTCCACGACAGGACCTTTTCCGCGGGGCTGACTCCGCGGGCCACGCCACCCATCAAGGGCTCGGTGTAGCCCATCATTCCGCCCCCGCCCAAGCTCAAGCCGACCTTGCCACCCATCTGCAGTAGTGCCCATCACTGATCCTAAGCCGAAGAAGCCGACGAACCTCTAGATTGTGGCGCTGGCCGTGTGCCGCTGCTCCACTTGGCGTCTGGCAACGTTCCCCAGTCAAGGCGAGGACGCGGCTGGTGAGCTGGAAGGAACAGTGTGGGAAAATTTCGGGCAGTGAAGACGAGTCGGGGTAGCTAATGGCGGGTTAATCAGCGCATGGCTGGTATGGATGGGGTACTGTGAAGTGTTTTTTTTTTTTTTTTTTTTTTTTTTTTTTGCACTCTGATATTTCTTCGATGAATAAGTGTCTATATCTTCCGATATAGATAAAAGGACGACTTACTCTATGTGACGAGACGGCTGCCAAGCCGTGTACCTACTTTCCTTGACATAATACAAATGCTGCTGTTTTGAGAAATATTGTCCCTGGCCGTGCGATTCTGCCTTTTTTTTTTTTTTTTTTTTTTTTTTGTTTGCGTGATACTTCTGGGCGATTCTGGGCCTCACTTCAGACCCTGTGAGGCTTTCAGCTGAGTCGGGGCAAAGAGGGTGTTGGAATCTAGGTAGTCAGCATATGAGGGCAAAGCCTCACTGCAAGGTGTGGGTGCATACATTTTTCTCTGTAGTTCAACAGAGGGTGGTTGATGGTTGAGGAGCCATGAAGCGCTTACCTCGGCCATAGAAAACCTGGCCCAGACTAAGAAACTCCCGCTGCGCACCAGGTAGCGATCCGGCGGACAGGCTACCAGTGGTTTGATGATCCTAGGTCAATGATCGAACGACCTTGGAGCCTCCCGAGGTCTGTAAACCGAGAATCGATTTCGGCCCACCCTCCCCTCTCGACTCAAGCCGTGGGCGCGGAAGCTTGCAGTTCCGCGCCCGCGGACATTGCTGAATATGCCATCATAGAATGTCCACTCGACCACAGGATATGCCGCGAGAAAACTCATGAGAACGCGTGGGACACAAGACAACTAGTTCCATTTGCCATATCCCATGCTAGGATGCTTACCCTACCTGATGCCTCTGGGGGTATAGATGGACTGTAACCTATTCCTGATCCCAAGTCTATGGTCGTTGAAGAGAAACACGCACGGAGGGAGAGGCGAGGCTGTTCCCCCCTCTCAGATTCGTCATGAAAAATCCCCCACCCCTATATCCTTAACCTTCCTTCCACCAGTCCTTTTTTCGGCGTGGGATTGGAACAATCGCACATGGTTTTTCCCCCCCTCGATGAAACCAAAAGATATCTAAACTCCGGCGCGCCAACTTTTGCTCGTGTCGTGGTTATGTACGAAGAGAATGGACACCGCCAGGGTATCTCTGAAAATGGGGGTCTGTGATTTGTTCCGTGGGTCTCGTCTGCGCTTTTGAAATTTCGTCCAAGATCTTGGTAAGCACAGTAAGCTCAAAGGCATCCGCAGTCCGCGATGCCAGGCCACAATCGGTTCAGGGCAGACGAAGTGGGGACACATGGTTTCGCAGCCCCGTGGGCTCAGTCGATCTGCTTCTCGCAGCCGATGCGGTTCAGCAGCTCCTTGCGGTCACTGTGTCCTGGAAGGCTGACAGCAGTGGTGTTGGAGGTCGACCTCTTGACGCCACTTCTTCGCTCCCAATTCTTCAAATCAATCTCGTCAACGCCAACCTCCTCTTCCATTGGCTGGGCCTCCTCGTACACAAACTCTTCTTCCTCTTCCTCGTCACCCTCGTCGTCGCTGCGGGTATCGTCCGCGCCAGCACCCCTGATAACACGCACCGCCACGTTGACTATCATTGCGAACCAGACGATGCAGATGGTCTGCAAGCTGAGCAGCAGCCCCAAGAAGGTCCACCTGATCGTGTCGTTGTGGCACAAGAGCCCGTCAGACGTCAGGAACGGCTGCAGGTAGAAGCTGTAGCCCTCGGGTTGCTCAAACGGCCCCTGGAGGTTTTCTTGGCTGCCCTTGAAGCAGCCGTAGGTCATAGTGTAAGGAACGTGCTCGTAGATGGACCAGCAGACCATGTTCATGAAGACGTGGCGGCAGACGAACCATGCCAGCATGAACAGTCCAAAGCCAACGTCGCAGGCGTTGGTGAAGCCCATGTATTTGAGGCACTTAGCACCCTGTTATGACTTGTCAGTGGGCGGGTTCTCGAAGACCCAAGGCCTCGCGGGGACGTACCGAGAGGAGAATGTCCCCAACATCGAACAACACCAGAATGAGGTTGCCTACGGCGTTGTGGTGGTATCGGTACGATCCCACGATCAGCGCAATGGTGATGATATGGTGAGACAGCATCTGCCAATGGTCCTTGCGACGCTCCTCAATGTTGATGACAAAGATCTGCTGTAGCCAGAAACCAAGCTGGGCAAGAATGTAGGTCTTGTGCAAGCCACCAAGCTCACGGTTTGGCCAGGTCGCCCAGAGCTGTTTGAGATCCAGCCAGTAGGGAGATGTGTAGTATATGTACTGCAGACAAGTGTGGAGTCAGTAAGCGATGCCATGCCTCTGCAGCCGCAAGCTGCATGAAGGTCGGGGTTTGCACGAGGGCGAGATGTGCACATACGAAGCCAAGAGACCAGAAGATGGTGCAGTACAGGACCAGCCAGGCCTGCTCAGCAAAACGAGTGACCTCCTTCTTCTTGCTGATGCCCATGTACTTGGCGAACGGAGCCAGGGCATACTCCATTGTCGCAGATCGCAGGCCGGTGAGAAGGACAACGACGAACGCGACGAAGTAGGAGTCGTCGAAGCCAGCGCCATATTTTCCCGACTCCGCATTGTAGTATTGAAGACGAACGAACTTGGCCGTGTACGACTGTGACTTGGGGAGTAGATAGTGGGCGCAAAACAGAAGCGCAAGGAGGTTGAACGAGAAGCCTGCGACGACGACGTGTCAGTAAGGTGAGTAGAAGTTGCGAGGTGCTTATTCGTCGCGGGCATTTGTCGCAAAGTCACGGGAAGAGACATGCAGCATGCAGTGTAAGGTCTCGATGGAGGGCGGTGTGGCGCGCACAACTTTGGAGAAGCCGTAATTTGCCCTGGTGCTGTTGGGGATGAGTAGACGGGGCGTATGAAAGGAGGTGCTGTAGGAAAGAGGCATACCGATCTGATTCTCGACAAACCAGCGCGCCAATTGCTTAGAGGGGCCGTCTCCTTTCCTCTTAAGACGTCTGACAAGGACAGTGTGGTTGACTGTTTGCCTATATAGCGGCCCGTTCATGGCCTCCTTCTTGCCAGAGTAGTTGCGCTTCAGTGAGGAGGATGTCGGGCGAGGGGAGTCGGAGGTTGGGACCCTGAGGCCCTCGGAGCCGGCGCCATTGGCGGGTTCGGAAGACATGATGGGCACTTGTTGAGGATGATGTGACTGCCCAATTGGCGGAGTAGGGTGGTCAGCGGTTTGGGGTTTTGGTTGTAGGAGGCAGGAGGCAGGAGGCAGCGAGGTGCTGCAACCAGATGATTGTGGTCGAAGTATTGGGCCTTGTCGAAGCGCCGCCGAGTCGTGTCGGCGTCGAAGCTCACAGCAGCGGAGCACAGGACAGACGAGTAACAGGCCGTGCAATGGCTGGCAGACGGGCGGACAGGAGGTTGACAACGGCTCGATTCGCTTGGGTCGGCCACAGGGCTTGCTCACAGAGGCTCGACAAGCACTCGTCGGTCGTCGGTCGCAAGGAGCGGGTGGATGGTGGAGTGAGCGGGAAAAGAGGGAGGAGATGTTCGCAGGCGGGCGACTGCACAGCGACTTGACACCGACCGAGAAGGGACAACAGGGACAACAGGGACAGGACCTCAAAAGTGTTGATATTGGAGCAATGGCCAAGGCAGATTGCGCCAGCTGCTTGAGGGACCCTTGCCTCGAATTTTCGAGTCCTGGGCATTGGACCAACCAGCCGGCCAGTCTTCTCAGGATTCCTGGACCACCCCTGTCAAAGGTGGTGTCTCGCCTCGCATGGGGCGCGTCTACGGGACCTGCACAGCTACAAACTGGGTACCTAGGTACCTTGCTCTGCTGCTGGCTTTGGGGGGGGGGGGACATGGGCACATGGGCACGCACATGGGCAGAGGCGGGTGCCGCGGACGGGCCATGGCTCTGCCGGGAAGTTGGCAGCTAAGGCACCGGGCAGGAAGGCGGTGAGCCGTCAAGGGGCGGAGATGGGCTCTGAAACTTGCCTGTTGAGGGCAAGCCCAGTGAAGGGCCCGGCGGGGGAGGACGGCGCCCCACCTACGACGCCCTCTGTTGCGTGGGCAATCAATTAGAACACTGTAATCCGCGCCCCGCGCCCAATTCATTCGCTGATGGGCAATAATAAATGTTGAGAGTTTGATGGTTCCCTATCAAACAGGATGCCCCACCCCAGACACGACCCCATCGGCAGAATTCCTACACGCGCGGGGAGAGAGAGCGGAAAAGGAGGCTGGTCGCACGCAGTGATACATACCTACCCGCAGGTATGTCTACCTATTCACCTCACCAAGAACTAGGTACTGTGTATGGCGTTCACACATGACAGCCGAACTCGCAGGATTGGTCCTCTCTGAGGAGCACTCATCCTCTTCGTCAGTCGCGCCATTGGGCTCTTCAAGATGCGACAACGTGCCCAATTCCCGCTGCATCTACTGCTACACCACCTCCCTCTTGGCTGCAGATCTCGTTTTCCCTTGGACAGCAAAAGGCTCGTTTCCCTGGACACTCTGACACTGCGACTCTACCCAAAAATTCTCCTCAACCCCTCCCCCTCTGCCGTTTTCTGCAGCTCTCCCCAGCACCTCCTACCCGGTCATCACCTCGAAGATCTACCCCAATTGGTGTTTGCTTGAAACGTTTCCGGGCTCGCTCAGCCCATCTCTGAGGTGCCCAAGGTCTCATCAGTCGTGTTGCCGCCCCTTTCATGGGTATCCCTTCCCGCCAGACAGGCACACCTGTGCGACGAGCTTAGGGTTTTCCCAATGCCTGCAACCCCAGATTGTAGGGTCAGTCCCATTGTGGCTGGTCAACGTGCTAGTAATTCCTAATGCGGTGTGCTTGACCTGACCTCAATGCACACATAGCAGTGAGGACTCATTTTCATGTCAATAAATATAATTGATTGACATATATCATTAGTTGCTTAGACCCTAGGTCTTGTGCACACCTTGTGGTTGTGCGCCTTGTGATTGTGACCGTAAGCGTTCATTGACCTCGTCCTGGCTGACGGAGGATCATCATTGACGCTGGTCTTGTGACGTTTAGACTCTGGTGGTAAAACATATCTACTGCCAATTACTGCTCCGTATTTGTCCCTGAATCTAATCCGCTTTACAGCCCTCTTTGGAGACCCAGGGGACGACGGCCCGGGCGAGACAGATGCTTCGATCATGCGTTGTCGCTGCTCAGCATTATCCAGAAGTTTGCAGAGATGAGCAAATGGTATTCGAATTTCTGCTTCGGCTTTGAGGTCTGGAGGGAGCTTCTTGCGTTCCTTGATCGGTAAGAACCACTCAAACGGGAGGATAAGCTCGCCCGGAGCTGCTAAGCCGTTCAGATCACGGAACACACTGCTATCAGTAGTACGCTGTACATCAAGTGTGTCATCCTCTTCCTGTGTTGAAGCCCAAACTAATAATGATGCAGTGTGTATGCCTGTTTTACGTCCTGCTCTGTTGATATATATTATCTTGAATCCCAGGACTGTGCAGACTCCGCCTGGTAAATTGTTGAAAAACTGAATGACTTTATCATCCAGGTTCTCTTCATCTTGGCTGTATGCGACTTCAAGGACAACAGGTGGGTATCGTACGTTCTCATAATGCCATTGGCTGTCGGGTGACTTGTCGAATACCAGAGCAGATCGTGACCCGCGTCTCCGCTTCTGAACTGATGTATGACCGCCTATCTCAAGCCTGTGCCGAAACGGACGGAGGGAAGGATAAAGCTCTGCGATGCGATCCAGCTCTTTATTTATTGCTTGTGTAATCGAGTCCTTGAAGAATTCGTGTACAGGGAAAGCCATTAAATGCAGCGTCAAGATATGGGTATCTGGATTCCAGTCTCTTCGTATTTCGTCCTCGTAGTACCCTAATAGGCCTTCGTGTTTCGCGAGTTTTTCGTACAGCCGATCGTAGGATTGCTGGTTTCCGAGTTGGAATGTTGGATCAGACGCTGTTGGATCAGACGCCGAGGATTGTGACCATGTGCCACAAAAGAGGGCCCAGATCGTCTTGTAGGCTCGCTCGATGGTTCCGTCGAAGTCGGACTCGGACTCGGGTGAGGGCAGCTTAGCAGCCACTTCTTTTCTGATGATTCCACGTACATGCCTCCGAGCGCTGCGCCCTTACCGACTCCTCCTACTCGAAGACGGACGGTCACCTTGTGCCGAAGGAGGCGGGCGGCTGGTTTACGAACAATTCAATGGGCGTCTATGGCGCAGACAGGAGGGATACCGAGGACTCAGCCAACCTGGTCCCAATACGGGTAGATGTCCACACATGGCTAGACAACCGGGGCTGGACAATCACGCCCAAACCGACTCCCGATCAGGGGAATCAATACGCCGCACATGCACTTGATACAAAACTCGCGCCCGAATTCTACAACTCGTACCACAACACCCAACTGCGTCTCCCTGGCAGAACTGCGCGCGAGTATATCTTCGCACACTTTGCGTGGACCTTGATACAGTTAATAAAACCGTTTGTCACATCCTCAATCTCACGGGCTGTTGTATATGTCCAGAAAGAACAGGGGCAGGCACCACAGTGGCTGGTTGAAGACCTTCAGGGTGATCAGCTTAACGATCTTTACGGAGGCGGGGGTCTTAGGAGCGCCAGTCCCAAGAAGAGAAAGCAGAGCAGCACCCGCGAGGAGCAAAGCCCTCAGACTAGGACGAATACAATTTACGAGCGAATCAATGCTGAACAAGCATCCATCGATTGGGACTGAGGCGAGATGGAGAGGATATATAAGCAGATTAGGGCCGAAGCTGCCTTCAAGAAGCGAGGCAGTTCAGACATCGAAGAAGACATATACGACGATTGGGAGCGCCGTGGGAGACCGCGCAAGCGTCGCAAATGGTATGCACATGAGAACGATGCGAGTACGGGTAGCGTCGTCTCTACGGAAACGAGTCCCTGCAACAAGTCCATTTCGACAGAGCAGAGCGATCTGGATTGGCGCCCGGATATGGAACTTGGGGCTCCTTCCGCGGAAGAGAACCGCCACCACAAGGCGCCTTCAGATATAACTGATCAGGCAATGGGTAATCAACAAGTAGTGGGCGGAGAACTTATTTAATACCCTGAATGTATACAATCAACAATGTAGAAAACACACTGTGCTGTATCTGACTATGAGGATATAATTATCCTCCTTGTCTAGATTCGTCTTGGGTACATATGTAAACTATGGGCGCCAGCGCCAGGTGGGTTTGATTAAGGGATCTAATTACCTACCTAGGTAAATCAGGCGAGCAAGTGCCTCCGAGGGCGGTCCGGGTATTACACTGGACTGCTCCTAGGTAACTTCCGTTCTTACAACCAATCTCTACCACGCTTACAGTCGCGCTCCCAACCAGCCTCTGCTGTGCGCCCCCTGCCATGCTACAGAATCTGAAAATCTCTAGTGTTGTACTCCTCTTGAGAACTAAGCGTGCAGAGCAGAACTAAAGCAGGAGCGAGGCCCTTCTTTTGTGATGCCCTCTTGAGAGCATACTCCATTGCACTCCGCAGGATACAATCGACCCCTCAAATTATTATTTCTTTTCAACCGCCCGCCCACCGGACCCTTTTACCTTTTCCTTTAAATCCCACTAGGTACCGAGCCAGGGCTGCTTCGTTGATACCTGGGTATCTTTCAAAGCCAGGGCGGGCAGACATCCTGTATACCTACATATATGGTGTCATACGCAGGATATTCAGTTTCATTTGCCTCTCGTGCCTTACTGCTCCTATTCATCTTTATTTCAACAGCCATCTCAAGGTAACAGGTCAGATCACCAGGTAATGCTAACTCGTACTGGCCAACTAGGGATAGGTGATGTTGATAACTACGATGGCCTCAGCACTTGAGCGCCAAGGTCATCCGAGGCCCCTCGTGTGCAGAGGATTGAGGACTGCTTCCTCCAAGCCGGCGGCAGCAGCAATGACATCGATTATCTATTGCCCGAGTCCCAGCCTCAAGCACTGAGTGGCCCTTCCACTCCCCGTCACGCCTCGCGTCTTCTTCGACGCCACCAAACGCCTCGCCTTCTTCCGCCTCTACACCGCAATCGAGCTCGAGATCGACTGCCAGACCTGCCCTACGCCCTTCTTCCTCGATGTTACTCCCGATAAGATCCATGCCCTTTCCCTGCGTGCTGGCTCCGATGCGCTAGCCGCACATCCACCTCCAGACACGTCGCCTTGATTTCGGCTTGACTGGCCCGGGATCCGTCAGCTTTATTGCTGCCCAAGATGTGGGACCTGGCCATTTACAAACTACAACACATTCGGCCTGGGAAAAATCGGAACGCCTGCACTTTTTTACCAAGCAGTGTACCCCCTGCATCTCCCTACCGTCAACCACTGACAACCTATTCCTTGCCACCTGCTGTAAAGCTGTATCGGCACAACGGCTTTTCGTAACAACTTTGCGCCCCGAGCCTCGCCAGACCAATATACTCACGCTGGCAGGGTGGGCGAGTGGTCGACGTCAACAACGAGGTGATCTTGGTGCCTCCCACCTCCATCGTCACCCGACCAGCTGCCTCCACCAGCATAACTATGATGGTGAACGTCATGTATCTGCTGCCCCAGAACAGCCGCAGCTAACCCCGACAACGCCCTGCGAGCCTGTTAAGGGAGCCAGAAAAAGGGCACGCATATCGTCGTCTCCAAGCCCAGGCTCGGACAACAGCTCGCATGACGACCGCGCTCGGTGGCATTCCAAACTGGCGGTGGGAAAAAGCGAGGAAATGATGGCAGAGCTGCTTCGGTGGGCGGACAAGAAAGAAGTGGCGGAAAGAAGTGGCGATCGACAAGCTGTTGGCCCATGTGGGTGACGACGCTCGCCGCTTGACGGCGCCGGTCGCTGCTGCGAGGGAGTGCGAACTGGCATTGCTCAGTGCACAACCACGGCGTCATTGCCGCTGCCGCTGCGGATGCTGGCTCAGCTAGCCCCTGAGGCGCAGACACACGCGTCTTCACCCAGCGCCTTGTCGGACCGCGTCTCTGCGGCGTCTGCGGCGTCTACTGCATCAGATGTCTCCGATCGTGTCCGGGCTCAGACGATGTGTCTGAGCATACTATATACAGGAAGGCTTCCTGGTTCCAAGGGAAGACAAGCGGCGTTACTTACCTAGGTAGGCAAGTAGCTAGAACTATTGCTGGTACAAGTACTCCCTAACTTAGCTACAACACGCAAATTCACGTTCTGCATGGTAGCAGCGTAGCGTTTGTTCCGGTTTCAAATGCAGGAGCTCATCGAAAGTATCACCAGCAGGATAATGTTCAACTGGGTGTGGGAGGAGCAGTTGATGCCATCGTGTCGTACTGTCGAGCGGAAGAGCCACTGGTGACGAGGGCCCTCGATGCGAGGGAGCTCATTGCCCCTGGGGAGCTCCTGATTCCCCTGCCACCGTCTCAGCAGTCGGTCATTATTAGGTCGCGTCGGCGGAAGGCTCACGGGATACTTCATCCGTGTGGACAAGGCGCTCACCCTGCGCCCGGACGACCCGGATGCGATATGGCTCTTCGTACTCCAACACATATATAGCAGCCAGACACATAAAGACCCACCTCGCAAGGCTGAACGCGGACAAGAGGACATAGTGCCCAGTCTGCATATCGGAGACCTGGCTTGCCAGCAAGGTGCAACTCTAGAACCATGCGGAGTGAGTCCACGGAATCAAGACATAAGAACACAGGGGTTACAAGATACCGGAGTACATCGATAGATAGCGCTTGCCGAGCCGTGCTGGATGCCACGAGATACCTGAACAGGTAGAGGGAGGCTGCACCGGGAAGAAGGCTTGTTATGCCTTACCAAGACAGGCCGCTCATAGACTTGATAAAGAGAGTGCCTTATGTTGCCCCCCTTTCCTCGGGCAGCCCCAGAACTGTACATCTATACCAAGGCCAGTATGTCCCCCGTATCCACGCCGCGATGTGGCGCAATGCACAAACAATCTGGAATATACCCAAGATACTATCAGTAGCCCCAAGAGGCTGCCTAGCCCATAATATCTAGGAGAGTAGTTAGCAGGTT
Organism: Diaporthe sp. PMI_573; assembly: GCA_021399435.1. Taxonomy (NCBI): domain Eukaryota; kingdom Fungi; phylum Ascomycota; class Sordariomycetes; order Diaporthales; family Diaporthaceae; genus Diaporthe; species Diaporthe sp. PMI_573. The sequence goes on from JAJTUP010000036.1 coordinate 297,395, forward strand.
TTTAACATAAAGCCGATGATATGTACATACCGTGGTGTCGCCCGACCTTGTAGTGGCGGCAAAGTGCCACTCGTGGCTGTGGATAATGAGAGCTGGGAGGAAGGGGATCATCGCTGCATGTGATTGTTCTGCTGTCTCCCTGGTAGCAACAAGAAGTCTCGAGGAGAGCCCATTGCGCGGCCTGCCAGACGCTGAGATGCAGCTGTGCGTTTCGGCCCCCCTCGCTGGGTTTCTTAGACTTAGCACTGAGCATGATGGGGCGCTGTCGCAGGGCGTGATAGTCGGTGTGATTAATGTATATGATCCCGCTCCGGATCCCGGCGATCTTTGCAGCCTCACACGGCTGGGGCTCAACAAACATACAGTAATCAACCATCTTAGACCCATATGAACGGCCAGATAGTCTAGCCGCTGTGCAGGGCATCCCGCGTACACGGGCTTGCCTCCCATGGCTATGACTGCCTGCCCGATCTTGGGAGGTCGGAGCTCCCGCAACCTCTCTGATGGGCCCTAGGGCGAGCTCGAAGACAGGCCAATGGACGATGGTGTTCCATGTCGCCTCTGCGTGGTCCTCAACTAAGCACTCTTCGGTTGCCTCGAAGATCTTTACAACCTGATCAATCGAGATCTTCGGGTCTGGGTCTGTGTCTGGGCGACGTTGTTGCAGCAGTTGGTTCAAGTGGACGAATCAGGGGGGAGCGGTGGCATTGTTGGTGATCCGAGCCTTTGTAGATTACAGCTTCCAGAACTCCGGCTTCGCGCGGCATATTTGTTCTCAGGGGCGCTGGATCCTGAAGTATAAAGGCAAGGCGAAGAGCACAGAGACATCTCCTTTCTCCTGCATAACTTCAGCTTCTCTTACGACAAACAAGTCCTTCTCTTCAGGCAAACAATCTCCTCACCCGTCTCTCGATATGGCCGCCGTTGTAAACCACGTTTGCTATAATAACCTCCCTTCGTTGGAGGAGGCGGACATGTCCCGTCAGGTACTTACGGCCATTACACCCATCTCATCCATGAAGCTGACCGACCATTCGAACCATATAGGCTCTATCCGTTGATATTATCAATGGACCGATTCGCGACGCCTTCCTCAAGCATGCCGCTCACCTGACCTTCTGCCTTTACCTCCAGCACCGCCATCATACCGTCGCTGCCAATGAGGCGGTTGTTAAGGTCGAAGGTACCGCACGCCTCATGGACGACCAGGCCATGAAAGACATCGTTTCCTTTGGAAACAAGGTCGTTCCGACGACGTGGATGACCTCCGGTGGCAAAGTGCTTCCTATGGAGTTTGCTGCCGTCCCTGCTCTGTGAGCAATCTCTCGTCGATATACTCTCGCTGTATGGTCCAACTGACACCCTACCAGGGCCGGCGCTCCCACCCCCTCGGCTGAATTTGTGCAAGAATTTCTCTCTATTCTTGCCAACAATGGATGCGAAGGATTGTTTGGCATTGACACCCTCGCTAAAAATAACTGGTCCGAAATGAAGATTGGCGATGCGAGCGTTGTCGTTCCTAGCAACGATAGCGAGACTTACAACCAGGACAAGTTCATCCCCGTCGCCTTTGCCTTCGACAAGGAAAAGCCGGAGTTTAAGGTCCATGGGAAGTGCGGCAAGGATGTGTGCCTGGTTGGTGGCACGGACCGCGGGAGAGCACGGGCCACCACTGTTAGGTTGGGTCTTTATATACATCAGCACCTGATAACTCATCACCCATCTACATTTGTCAAATCTCTCGCCTCGCCATGCCATTCCGTGATTATTGGCCCAAGATGCCTGATGGCCGCGACTTTGATGGCCGGCATCTACTCACCCTGGTCCGTAGTGGTAACAATCCGTTCCATGACACATGGGATGTAAACCTACTCATTCAGGAAATCGAGGAGAATCTCTGTGCCCAGGTGATTGACATCCCATGCGTTTCCAACGGCTCCAACAACTATGTAAGTTGTGGTCGAGCACCTGATCCCATCACACACTCGATGCTTACATGAGGCTGGATGGCAAAAGGGAATTCACCTCAAGTTGTCCAATGGAATGGACGTTGTAGCACGCTTAGCACGCGGCGATGTCAACATGCCTGATTATGAGGGTTTCCCGATTCATGTGCAAGTTCCCGAGGTCAAGTTTGAGACTGAGGTGTATGAGCTCCTGCAGTCAGAGCCGGATATCTTGGCTTCTCGTCTGCTTTATTATCGCGTCCCCGTGCAGCATGAGGGCCACAAGCTTGATCGTCCCAAAGACATCGCAGGCCGGCGCTTGCTTGTGTTCCAAAGAGCTGAGGGAGAGAATAACGTGTGGGGTGCCCTCAACCCAGCTCAGAAGGTACGGGCGTATACCAATCCTGCCACTTGCTTCATATGTTGACTTCTCTTCTAGTCTTGCCTTCTTTTCTCAGGCAGCTCACATCCGCGCATCGCTGTACAAATTCCAAGTCCCGCCCGAGTTCGCTTCTGCCTGGCTCCGCGAACGCCTTTTTGAGCAAAAGCCGGAATCGTTTCCCATTCCCGTTGCCCCCACTCGCGAGTTCTGCGTTACCCTCTTTACCTCCAAGATCGAAGCAACCATCAAGAGCATTGGTGACATGATTGGGTGGGAGGATGACCACAACACGGTCGGTCCAGTTGCTGCAGCAGCCAAGCAGTCACTTCTTCGCCTCATCCCACACATAATGCCTGCAGGCGACGACGAGAACCTTTTATACCGCTTCGTCATTGACCACGGCGACTTTGGCGTTCACAACATCTCGGTTGCAATGGATGAGAACAGCCAACCTCTTGCGACGTCCTTGTTCGACTGGGAGACCGGGTGCATTGTGCCAGCCATCCTGTCCGACCCGTTGATGGCGGTGACCGTCGATTTGGTGGCTGATGAAGATGCGGCGCCCGCCTTGACCCGCTTGCCTCGCACCGTAACCGCGGACGAGCTTGGAGCGAATCGGGACATGGCCAAGGCTATACCTTGAGGTTCGTTCTTCGTTTAAATAGTTCTCATGCTCAATGCATTATAAAGTGTGATTAAACAAATATTTACAGGCCCTCTTCCTTGATGCACCGGACTACAAGCGCACTATCCAGGCGGGCAAGGACGCGCGCCACCTCTGGTTCGCACTGCGAGACTGGCGCGGCGACGATCCCGAGGACTATTTTGGCGATTTGGGAGCCTGGGCTGAGAAAAGGATAAAGGAGCTTGGTGTGAATCAAGAAGTCAACTAATGCGGTGGAGATCGCAGTCGTGAACAACCCTCTCAGGGGTAATCAACAAGCCATCTCTGGAGACCGGCTTCAACTTTGTTGATAGGTCAAACCTGCCCTGAGGTCGACCAAAATTGGTTTGCCAACGTCTTCCTGATGTGCGGCGAGGAGATGCGCACGGGCGTTTACGCCTTTCCCTTCCTCTCGCCCGCCGAAGGCAAGGCTGAGAGCGACGTCAATTTTAATCTTCAGGTATTTCTCCAGAGGGGCATCTAGGATTTGCATCAGGCCAAATCGGTGCTTTCACCACTAGGTTAAATCAGATTTGTAGATAGCTACTCAGACTATTAGCTTTCCTCTATTCCCGTAGATTTGCACGGGCGGGTGTTGGGGAGGTGAGAACAGGCTTGCGATAAGCGAACACGCCCCCCTCATGAGCCTTGTTGGTACCGAATCCCCTTAGCCTGGTCTGCTACACAACCGCGCTCTTTCGTAATGGACTGCACCCGTGCCGATGCTCTCGTCCTTGTTCTTCATTAGCGCCTGCCATGTTCAACTGTGACGAACTGTGACTAACTCCAGACGACTTCCACTGGTACACAGTCACGCCTATTGGCTGGACAGAGCTTCTTGGCTTGGTGACAAAGCACACACCGCGCTGGGGCATCCGATCCAGCTGAGACACTTCTATGCCAGTTGGTGATAGCCCGACCGCAGCAGAAGAGCTAACGCTACATGTCCAGGTTCCATCCAGGCAGCACCCTTGCCGCGATAGTAATCCAGCCTGACACCGCATGCCCTGATGTCCATCTAGGCAGCCACCTCTTTACGATGCTGGTCCAGCCCGCCTTCTTCCCGCCTCTCATAAATGCTTGCCTTCTCTTCCCTAGCTGTTGAGAAATATCTTGCTATTATATATACTCGGAACCTAGTTGGGCAGACCTTCGGCACTTTATCGTTCGAGCGCTCTAATTGCTTTTCACACGGCCGGGGAGTTGAGGATCAGATATTCAAAAAAGGGGTAGCATAGAGTATCTGTTATTTGGTCAGATTCGGAAGCTAGATATGCTTAGGAAGGGTTCTACCTCGTATCTGTAAAATTACCTTAGTCACTAATGCCGATACACGTGCGGCGTGGTATGTCTGAGCTCGAGTACGGCATTTTTGCCATTGGCTGGAATATATACAGTCGAAGCGAGAGAAAATGGAAGGAACGAGGGGGAGGAGGATGAAAGGCAGAGTCGAGGTTCGGGGCGGAGGCATGGAAAGTATTTATCGTGAACAATCGACCTCGCGAGTCGAGAAGCTGGTACGGCGGTCGTCACCAGGTTCTGATTGGCGGAGCAAGGGGCCGGCTGGACCACTCAGAAATCGGAAGCCCCGACAGCAACACACGTCTTACAGACGTCACCCCAAAAAACCGCCCAGCCTTGCGACCACCCTTCGCGACCACTCCATACTTCCTCGACTCAAGAGGAAGGAGGAGCGCAACCCCGCCCCCAAGTCACCATGAACAAGATACGAGCCATCCAGGAGCTCAACAAGAGGGAGATAGAGCAGGGGATGTACGTGCGACCCTTGCAGACCCGAAATATTAACCACAGGCCTTCTGAACACGCGCGAGCTAACAGACCTGGCCCGCAAACAGCTCCCCCAACGCCTCCTGGCATGTCGACTACCGCGACACGGCATTCGTCTACTTCGGCGGGTTCCCGTACGAGCTCAGCGAGGGCGACGTCATCACCATCTTCTCCCAGTACGGCGAGCCGACCTTCCTCAAGCTCGCCCGGGACAAGGAAACGGGCAAGTCGCGCGGCTTCGGCTGGCTCAAGTACGAGGACCAGCGCAGCACCGACCTCGCCGTCGACAACCTGGGCGGCGCCACCATAAACGGCCGCATGGTCAGCGTCGACCACGCGAGGTACAAGCCCCGGGACGACGAGGACATGGACGAGGGCCACATCGACTGGGAGACGCTGCAGAAGCGGGAGAGGCTTGAGAAGGGTGGCGTTGGGGGCGATGATACAGACATGGGCGAGGGGAGCGAGGATGAGGAGGCTGCGAGGAGGAGCAGACAACGGCCGATGCTGAAGGAAGAGCGAGAGCTCATGCTGCTGGAACAGGAGCATGACGAGGACGACCCCATGAAGGAGTTCCTGGTCGAGGAGAAGAAGAAGGAGGTCGAGGGTGCGCTGCGTAGGGCAATGAGAAGGAAGGATGGCGGCGACAGGCATTCAAGCCGGCACCACCGGTCACACAGGTCGCACAGGTCTCGGAGGGGCGACAGCGATGATGACGGCGAGCGCCACAGGCGCCGGCGCAGGAGGCACGAGGAGGAGGACGAGGGTCGCAGGGAGCGATCGAGGCGTGATGATACCCCTGTTTTGAAGGATGCAGACGAGGATGAGCGCCGCCGCGAGAGGCGGCGGCGTGATTCACGTGAGCGCGACAGCAGGCGCGAAAGAGACCGTGATGGCCGCGAGAGGAAGCGGGATCGGGATACAGACCGTCGTCCGGATGATCGTGAGGACTCCGAAGACCGCGGAAACCGAAGTCACCGGCACAGAGATAGGAGTAGATCACCTTGAAGGTGGCTCTGGGATGCTGTATCATTGAATCTCGGTATTGATTAATGCGAAAGCGAGGCATGAGCTGCCTCTGAGTATCTTCAAAGTGCGCAAGCTACCGAGCTGCTCTGAGAGCTGCTCTGATTGCCAGTCCTGTTTTACCTGTGCAGAGCTACCATTATGCTCGGCCTCCATGTGATCGTAACCATCCAACGCGATAAGACCAGACCGAAACCATCCAGGATCAATTCCGAATCAACATCGAGTCGACCAACCGATGCTCCTGTGGCCACCTGTGCTCAAATCGCCTTGTTCGTTCCTTGCAAGGGCTTCCTCTGTTTTCCTTGCGTCGCCTTGGATTACCGAAGCGTTCAGCAGATCTCGTCCTAAATGTCCCTGTAGTAACGCTTCCAGCCCTCGCGGCGGACACGGCGGCGGCCGTCGTCATCCAGCTCCACCTTGAACTTCTCCCAACGAGCATCGATGCCGGCACCAACAACGATGATGGTGTCCTCGTCGGTCCATGCCAGGACGCCCTTCGGGGGCCTCGTGGTGCCTAGACTAGCGACATCGGAAAAGGCGGACACGCCGCTGGTGGGCTCGTCGCCGAGCTCGAAGGGGGCCGACGCGAAAGAGTACTGATCCGAAAAAGCTCGCGGCATGAAGGGAATCTTCCCGAGGAGACCCCACTTTCCTCTGCCCTCTTCCACAGCCGCAGCGGTCGCACTAGGACGGCTGGCCGGGAAGGCCAGGCTGATGGGGCTCGAAGGCGACTGGAGGTCTTTCAGGTTCTCCTGGGAGGGGACGTCGAACACGTGGAGGGTGCCCTTGTCAGACGTACAGGCGAGGATATTACCCAGCCTGCTGAATCCCAGCGAGAAGATGATCGCGCTGTCCATGCCACGGCGAAGCTCGCAAATGCGAGCACAGCTTCGTGTGTTCCAGATGCGGATCAGCGTTCCCTAGGGCGGCATGCGTTAGATTCCCGCACTCGCTGACCGGGCCACCGTCGACTGGAAATCGGTGCTTACCTTGTCGCTGGCGGTGGCCAGCATGTTGCCTTTCTCGCTAAAGGCCATCGCACGCAGCGCAGTAGAATGAGCCGGGATGATGCTGACGTTGTCCGTGGCCAACTCGACGAGTCGGACGTGTCCAGCAGTGGGTCCCGGGAAGGCACTGTGCTTTGCAGACATACAGATCAAGCCATGGAGGTTGTCAGCAGTCTCATAGACCGCGACCTTCTGCATCTCCTTCGGCTTGTTCCACGGGGCGTGGAATTCAACGCTGTTCTGCAGCACAACGATCACCTTGTCTCGGTTGATTCGAACGGCGCGCACAGGAGTTTTGACGCTGATGGAGGAGACGGGCTTCTTCTTGATGACCTCCCACAGAAAGACCTAAGGTATATCTGTGAGCATGATGCGAACAATTTGCGGCTGTGTAACGCTCACCTTGTTGGCAGCGAACTTCGGCATGCGACCACCACCGACCAGCGCAATGATATTGGTCTGACCAAGCATTTGGGCAAGGCCTATGCCGCCTGCAAGATCTGGTGGGATAATTAGTCTTGTCGAATTGGAAATCCCCAGTGTGCCAGAGCCCACATACCTTGGGTGAGAGACAGCTGACCGGAGTCAGCGTGGACGACTGCCTAGTGTCAGCTATCACGAGAATCTGGAACCAGTTTCGTGTTGAGACTCACCAAGAAAGCCATCCTCCAGTCCAACCGCGAAGTGAAGGCCAGAGTCGCTGAAATTTGCGGATAGAACACGGGTGGGCCGATCTGGCTCTATCTTGGGTCGGGTATCCATCTTGATGAGATTGGTGCTATACTTTGTGGTCTGCCAAGGTGGTTTGGGAGTGTTTCAGGCTCGAGATCACCACTAAGGGTTGATGATTTTGAGTATTCGACTCAAGTGTTGGGTTGGCAGAAAGTGCGGAGTTGCCTCAAGAAAACAAGAAAAAGACGCTCAAAACAAAGAGCGCTGCCTAGCATTTAAATTCTATGGCAACCATGTTGTCTGGGCAGTGATGTCGTTAGAGCGGGCCTAGCGAGGATGATGGTGCGAGGACGAGGATGAGGTATCGTCAGTGGCCGGTCTGTAGCTGAGACTGAAGACCGGTGGTGTGCAAGCTGACAGGGACAAGAGAGAGAGCGGCGGCTATAGCAGATGGCGGTCCTCCCCAAATTACCAGGAGCCCCAAACTGACAGGTCAAAACATAGGACAGACCAGCGTGGCATAGGATGTCGCATAGGCCATACCGGCTATAGTACTGCTGAAGAATAGGATGCTTGGTTTCGATCTTGAAACATGTCGTTCGTGTAAGTCCGCATATATCTCGAGTCCCAGTCAGTCTGTAGTCTGAGGCTGGAGGTCAGATGATCCACTCGCCGTGACGCTGCCAGCTGGCACACCCTCCCCGGAAGCCAGTTGAGTGAGGTACCTCGGTACCTACCTGTTGGGCCACTTGAGCTTCGAGGCTATTCCTCTTGTGGACTAGCGCCTCGACTGAGGAAGCCAGGAGGATCCCCTGAATTGCAGCTCTGGCAATCATCTCCCCTGAGAGGGAGAGGGAGAGGGAGAGAGACAGAGCTGTTCGTCCAGTGGTGGTAATTTGTGAAATTGCGCTGGTTGCTCCACCCTTTGACAGTGGTGTTCCCGACCCTTGGCACCCTTCAAACATTCCCCCTTTCCAACAGAGCAGAGGTCCGGTTCATCACCAACAACTTCGAGTGCTCCTTCACGCGACATTCCATCCATCCAATTCTCTTGCCTTTCGATAGAGCAGGAAGCGACACCGACCAAACCACTTACAGTTGCATCGTGCTCAGGGTTTCCTGAAAACAGTCAATCATCATGTCTTCGCCTGCCGTACGTTTGCTGTTATCTCCTCCGTGCATCACACACGAGCCAGTCCGCCGTTTCGTGTCGCTCGCGGCGTCGGGCACGGCCAACAGCTCCCCCGCGTCGCGTCGGATCAATTGTTGCTGCCGGGCTGCATTGCTGACTCGTTTTCGATCAACAGAAGATGATCCGCCGCAAGAAGAACGTGAAGAAGGGAATCCAGTTCTGTTTGATGGTCTGCGGAGCATCAGGTACTGGTAAGTTCATGCTGCGCGACGCTGCAGTCTTCTGCCAGCCTAGCTCCCTGCCATTGATGGGACCCGTTCGCTGACGCCTTGTCCGCGCTTCTCAGGCAGGACCACCTTCGTCAACACCCTCTGTGGAAAGTCTGTGATCGGCCACAAGGACTCCGACGACCCCAACGGCGCCCATGTCGAGGACGGCGTCAAGATCAAGCCCATGACCGTCGGTACGCATTAAGAGGACCTCTGCTCCAGGGATAACAGCTGATGACTGACTCGCCGTACAGAGCTCGAACTTGATGAGGAAGGAACGCGGATCTCCCTCACCATTGTCGATACCCCTGGTTTCGGTGACCAAGTCGACAACGAGGCCAGGTACGAACCCCGAGCTTTGTGTCTGGCCATCCAATACTAACAGTGCCGACTCACAGTTTCTCCGAAATCGTTGGGTACCTTGAGAGACAATACGACGACATTCTAGCCGAGGAGTCGCGTATCAAGCGTAACCCTCGCTTCAGAGACAACCGAGTTCACGCCCTGCTCTACTTCATCACCCCTACCGGCCATGGGTATGTCCCGTCCTGCACGTGAACCGCCCTAGTGGACGTCCACTGACAGTGTTTATAGCCTCCGTGAGCTGGACATCGAGCTGATGAAGCGCCTGGCGCCTCGCGTCAACGTCATTCCCGTCATCGGTCGCGCAGACTCCCTTACCCCAGGCGAGCTGGCCGAGTCGAAGAAGCTGGTCATGGAGGACATCGAGCACTACCGTATCCCGGTCTACAACTTCCCGTACGATATCGAAGAGGACGACGAGGACACGGTCGAGGAGAACGCCGAGCTTCGAGGTCTTATGCCATTCGCTATCGTCGGATCGGAGGATGCTGTCGATATCGGTGGCCGCACAGTTCGGGCCCGTCAGTACCCATGGGGTGTCGTCGAGGTTGACAACCCTCGCCACTCGGACTTCCTCGCCATTCGATCTGCCCTGCTGCACAGCCATCTTGCCGATCTGAAGGAAATCACCCACGACTTCCTCTACGAGAACTACCGTACCGAGAAGCTGTCCAAGAGCGTGGAGGGTGGTGCCGGAGTGTTTGTCTGCCTGTGTTTCCTGTCCTCCAGAATCCAACCGCTAACTGTGTCATAGCGACTCTTCGATGAACCCCGAGGACCTGGCATCCCAGTCCGTCCGTCTCAAGGAGGAGCAGCTCCGCCGCGAGGAGGAGAAGCTGCGCGAGATCGAGATCAAGGTCCAGCGCGAGATCAACGAGAAGCGCCAGGAACTCCTCGCCCGGGAGTCGCAGCTCCGCGAGATCGAAGCCCGCATGCAACGAGAGCAGGCCGGGTCTTCAGGAACACCGGTTCCCGATGCCAATGGCGATGCCGAGGCTTAATTCGATTCTTCTGGGCCCGGTGGCTGAGCTCATTGGGAGGAACTGCTACGGCAGGACGCGGCCTCGCTACTTCGGCGCGCATTTCCTTTGATTGATCGGCGGTCTTTCGCGAGCGAATATGAAGTTGATGACAAAGACCGACCTATGTTTACAAGGCCAGATCGGAGTCAATGGGGTGGCGGCTCACTTGGGTCTGGCCGCGGATCCCAAAACAGATGGTGCTCGTCTTCCCCATAATGATATCCCCGCACCATCTGCTTTGGTGTCTCCAGAAACGCTTTTGAAGATGAAAAAGGCAGGGACGAGAGGTTGGCAGAGAGGACTTGCCGCATATTTTTCCATACGTCTTCTTTCTTTGCTGTGCCGGCTCGTCACTTGGAGAGCCGGCCAATTTTCAAGGACGTTTGGTATTTCTCCCAACACGACTTATTTCTAGTAGAGGACTTCTAATGCAGATAACCTAAAATTCATGTTCTTCCACGGACTGCAGTGATGTGCCGGGGGACTTCTGGCATTGCTATTGCAGAAGCTTCGACTTCTCCGTCGGAGACTGAAGCAAGCTGTTGGCACTGACAACTGTCAAGCGAGAGCAGTCGGTAAAGGGGTAAGCCCCGGTCTAACTACAAAGCTGCCTTGGATGGAAGTATTTGGCTGAGAGCCGTCCAGAGATACGTTGCAGCAAGTGACCTGTGCACAGTCTGACGGGCTGCGAACATGTTCTTTGGCCAGCTGGGTAGATCTGCTCAGCTAGGCCATACAGGTCACAACCCGTGGAGCGCGATTTAGATGCTTACATTGCCCGCCCCACCTAAAATGACATCTACACATAAGATGCTCATGCGTTTCTAAGTGCAGTTGTAAACCAGGGCTAGGGGCTGGTCTTCAACAGCTTCCCCTTGCTTGGTAATGAGAAGATCGTGGAAAGCCCAATTCGCAAGGTCCGCAAGACTGAAGTGGAAGATGATCAGTTTCGCCACCTGCCCATCTCTCAATAACCTCATTCCAACCTTCTCCGGCGCCAGGCCTCACGACCATCACAATAGCTTCCTCGTCAACCACCCCAGGCCATCATGACGACTCCCATAGTACGACCGCCATCTCTCCCACCGAATACCGCGAGCACGAGTGCTCCAGCCTTCATGCGCACACCGACAGTGATTTTGCGCCATCCAGGATACGGCATTGACAACATCCTCTTGACCCTGCCCGCCGTCGACGGGACGACGACGACGCCGCCGGGCCTTCATCAACGGACAGTCTTGACTGCGGGTGCCATTATCGCCGACAACGCCTTCGACCGAGTCTACCTAACACGCGACCGAGCGGGGAGCGTCCGGGTGGATACTTACACTCGCTCTAGATGGCTTGCTCGAGCCCGGTGAATACTGGCTACAGTTGAACGGGTATGAGCTATTTCGAGATGCGCAGGAAGACACCAGACCAATAATTTCCTCGATGCCTCCACCTGCGCCTCCGCGACCCACCTCGACCTCTGCCACACAAACACGGAATCCCCTTCCGACTTCGATCCCTAATGCACGCGCACAGTCATCGACACCTCCCTCCTCCGACTCCATACCACAGACACCGCCTCAACACAATACTCCGTACCCAATTGTACCCTCTTTCGGAGACTGGCAATTCCCTCACAACCACCTGCCGGCTGAGTGGAAGCAATGTCATCTCGCTCCACAACCAACACCAACCCCTTCTTCCTCGCACACAAGCTCAACGCCATCTCGTCGATGTTAGATTACTAGCTATCACATGGGCATCAACGAATGCCATATAGCCCCCAAGAATCAAGATGTCTGGTGGGCGGCCAACAGCATGCGCCAATACACAATGAACACGGACGGTGTTCCTAGAGACGCGGCTAATATTGCATGGCTGCGCGCCGACATCCACCAAGTTTTGGACGGCCACAAATTCGCTATTGTACCCAAGCCGTCATTACCGCCGTCATCAGGATCATCAGGAAGCTCCTCCTTTGCCTTTGCTGCTCACGTTCTCGAATCGGATTATGAGGCCCGCGAGTTTTGCTCCCTGTACCACAACGTTGCTATCGCACAAGCCGGCATCGATAGACTTAGTCCCGAATTCCTCTTTGCGCGCTTTGCCTGGGCCATTTTTGCGCATCTCCAAACTTTTCTCAACTCTTCCATCACCGGTCGCCGTTTAGCAGTCATGGTCCAGAATGGTACCGATCGCTACACCGAGTTGAAACAGATGGACGGCCAAGAATGGACCAAATATTTAGCTGTTCGAGGAGTGACTCGCTCCGGTTCCAAGACTAGGAAGCGGTCATCCTCTCAGGTGACCCAGGAAGGGAACGACTGCCGAGACACAGATGACGTCTACCAGGAGCGCTGGGAACGGCGCAGCCGCAGTCTTGAGAGTGCAGATCCAAGCTTGGGTGGTGGATCCTCAGACGATGACCTGGATCCTGAGATGAGGCAAATCAGGATTAATACGCGATGGTATGACGAGGCTGGCCGGTTCTCACGGGGCGACTTTGAGCAGGAGCAACTAGATCGCAACACGCGATGGTACGACGAGGTTGGGCAGCTCGCTCGAGCCGGGCTGTCCGATAGAGAGGAGCAGAGTGAAGCGGATGAATCGGACCATGATTCTGATGTGGAATGTGAACACGGGCCCCCGAGAGGACGACATCACTTGGGATCATCCCCTCCGGGTTCGGACAGCATGCCACACTTGTCACGCTCATTTACCACCCATGGTTCCAACAGGAGTAGTAGTCCTCTTGCCGACTTACCAGGATGTGAGGAGGACAATGGAGCAGATCACAGTGTTGGCAGCACAGCCCCTAGAGATAAGATCCTTAGGGCGGTCGACGGGCCAATACCGGACCACGATGCTTCAATTGACGGATATGTGCTGCCTTCATAGTGTTTCGACAGGTATGGATTCCATTTCTAGAGGTGGGCATCAAGTACCTCAAACAATTGATCGCCCTCGGGGTCGAGAACAGCAGCTTTGAAAGCCGTGATATATTGGTTCTGAATAGCCTCAAGGGACGGCTGTGGCTCAGGGCACTGTTGACACTTATTTCAAGCCAATTAGCCAGCTAAACTGATGCAGATACTTTGATATAATATTCATATCGACTTGGACCCACTTTTAGGTTACGTGTGCCCTGGAAATAGAATATGTACTGGAAATAGCATATAAAATGGCTGCTCGCATCTCATGCTATTTCAGGGGTACCTACTGTACCCGTTACGCTTTAGTTTTGGCTTACCCTTTTCTTGTGTCGGGGGGTGAACACTGATTTTGCTTCTGGCATGATATTAGAAGCATATCTCCGAGGAAGTCTTTAAAAGGGGGCTGCTTGTCTTGACGCGAGCGGGCTGTACCTCCTCCGTGTTCGTGTTTGACGAGGCTTTCACCAGCCGCCATGGACCACGAGCTCGTCACGCGTCAGGCGCTGCGGCGTAACAACCCTTGTTGAGGCCCACGGGCGCAACGACCTGTAGATAACCGGTCATGTGCCGGTGTCTTCGTACAGGATTCTTGACGAAAAGGCCTGGTTTCCCCAAGACTAGTGATTACATCTGCTTTTTTAACGCCATGACCCAGCCACTCGGTGTTTGATAGATTGGCCGGAGTGGCTACCCAGTATAGACGAAGACGGCATTTCTGGTTCAAGGCCATCGTGTATTAAAAACTCGACCAGATCACGGTGCTGACTACGGCCGCAGCTTCGCCTTATAGTGGCAAAGTTTTGGCAATAGTGTTCACATCTTGAGGAGCAGAGGCTACCTAAATGGGGCACCCAGGTGCTGCTGATAAGGTTCTGATATCCTTATTAGCAGTCACCCCGCCATTGAAAACGTAAATGATAGCACGAACCGTTTTCTCACCGTTGCAACATAGCGTATTTAGGATCCTGTTCAAATGGGGCACGCCCTGTAGTACCATTGGTGTAGGCGTAATTCAACCCACTTGTACGAATTGCATCTATTTGCAAAGTAAATACAACTTGGGACAATAGGTGAGCTAATGCCGGCATGATACAGCCATTTCCATGACCCCAATATGGTCACCGGGAATTTCCATTTCCTTCATCGGAACTGATCAATTGCTGCTTTGGCCTGAGCTAGGCTGAGCAACGGGGTCATTGTGTTGCGGGATGGAGAATCTGGCACTCCCTGGCAGGGGAAAATCTGATTCCGATGCCGATCTTTCCAAAGGGAGTTAGCGTCTTCGAGCTAGGTCATCATCACAACGCATTTTCTTAATTTTTGAGGAATACCAAGAGTACCAGGTTAGACCTCTGGGAACTCCAGCCCGGCCCACCGGCCTCTCGCGTGCGCTCGTCTCTTCGCCCCCCGCCGGCCCTTTCTTAATTTAATTGCCAGCCTGGGAATTAATTTAGTTGGGAGCCTTCGTTTTTTTTGGAGTGACAAAGTTGCTTTCCGAATTGGGAAAGATTAGCGTCGGGAGGACCTCGGAAGTAGATTTTCGGCTCCCAGGGAGTGCCAAATTCTCCATCCCGGTCTCCCTCCCTTCAACACTCAGGTAGAGTCCCGTGGCAATCCAGGGGGTGATGGTCTTACAAGATCCCAAGCCTAAGCGTGGCCTCCACCAAGTCCACGACACTATGATGTCGCCCTGTATGAACATTGTCGTACTCGCTTGGCCGCCACGCCCTCATCATCAACCAAGTCGCGCTCAGGGCCGCGCTTCCTCGACCCTAGTTATGCATGAGTCGTACTTATTTTGATTAATTTTTTTTTGGAAAGAATGAAACAAAGTGAGTCTTACCGGATGCTCTTTCATCCTGCAACCAATCGAGGATAGAGGTCTGACTCGATGTCGCGACCGTCTCTGGCTGCCACTCCTCCCCCCGCTCTTCCACAGGCTTGCACAATTCATCGAATGCCTTGCAAACCAGGCGAGTCTGCTGATAGTCGACAAGAGCCTGGTGATTAAGGCCGATCCGACAATGCCGAGGGTACATAAGTGGAAAGAGAAATTCCAAGGCTAAGGGAAACCGCTGTTCCTTCGGTATGTCCTTGAACATATTTGGCCTCAGTATGTTGATTAGGGGGACGCAGTTTTTGTCAGGCGGTATGATATTGTCATATCCCTCTGAGACTAATAACTTCCTCAACATTTGTAAGTCTGCTCTGGTCGTATGATATACGATGAAAATTGTGTCCTGGGAGATCCCCCGTCGTTGAAGAGTCGACGCAATGTCTCGTACGTTCATATGGTCGATACGTAAATGTCGGGATGGTGCGTAAACCGAGTTGGCTTTTGCTCGACTCATATGCCGCAAGAAGGGATCATCGCCGGGAGTATGATGATCAATTCCGTCCTGGTGCTTCACGGTGGTGTTGATGAGCGTCTTCCCTGAGACGTATTCAACAATTGCGAATTCCCACACCTGTCCTGAGGCAGGCGAGAATTCATCATCCAGCACAACCAGATCCGAACCAGGCCGGCTGCCCTGCAGGATCTCTTCTGTCCGGCAACGAACTATATCATACTCGGGAGGATAGGTCCATTTGTTCCTGCTCGCCGATTTCAAGACATTCTGGGCTACGCTCAGGCTTGTTGCAGTGTTATTTCGCCGCGCCCCCGTCAATAGCCTACCTAGGTGTCGAGGACATTGTCCTGACATATGAGTAGCTCGCAGAACGCAGCCCTGTTGTCCGCAGACGGCGTCTTCAGGTTGAATTTCAGTGCCGATCTTCGTCAAGAACCTTCTTATGTCGATGGAGACTTGACATGCAACGCAGCGAGCAGATAGAGTCAGTGTACCTCTCGCTTTATTCAGCTCAAGACGTGCGGTATCCAAGTCAATAGTGGCTTCTCCTCGACATCGCTTGGTGATGAGGCTATCATAGATGGGCTCTGGACCGATGCATGTGAGACCTAGATTGGCCAGAATGACTTTGAGGTGCTTTCCGTTTTCTACTCCGTGAATGGTTTGTTAGCTACAGGTACCTAGGTATCCACCATGCAGAAAAGCTCGAAAGGCGCACCAGCATACGTTATTCGTCAAGGAAGCAGATTTACTGCTTCATGGTGCCTGGGCGAGGCACTGCAGAAGGGTGATTGGTACTTAAGGGGTCCTTCGCGTGGCTGGTCGTCCTTCGCCAGGTGTTGCCAGCTGTCAGCACATTGGGCGCTATCATGACCAAAGCGGTCTGGCGCCAACAAATAAAAGTTTGCAAGCGTTTCCACGTTCGGCGGTGAAATCATCAGGATTTGCAACGCGCTGTTGTCTCGTCGTAACTCTGCTATTCGGTTCGATGGGATGACCGTGGTGACGTCCACTTAACATGACGTTCGCATCGGTGAGTCGGACACGCCCCTGCCATCTTCGAAGCTAACTAACTCTTGAAGGTGCCGTCTGCGTGGATTCGATCGTCCGGCGTCCCAATATGGACCCTACCAAGCAAGAGAATCCGTCGTTGCTTCCCATCCGCTTTGCCGTCCCCATGTGCCCGCTTGTTTGGCACGACGGCATCCGCTCGATCCGAAACCTCCTCTAAGCCGCGATTGTCACAGACTCGTACGGAAAAGATCGTACAACGCCATGCCGTTGGCCTCCCCGAAGGAAAGCTCGTTCGGAGTGGCGACTACATTACCTTTCGTCCACAGCACTGCTTAACACACGACAACACGGCGCCGGTATCGCTGAAGTTTAGGTCTATGGGAGCCACGAGGGTGTACGATGCGAAGCAGGTTGTCATCGCCCTCGACCACGACATACAAAATACCAGCCCGTCTAATCTACGCAAATATGCGCAGATAGAGGCATTTGCTGCCGAACATGGCCTGACCTTCTTTCCTGCTGGAAGGGGCATTTCTCATCAGGTCATGGTAGAAGAGGGATTTGCATGGCCAGGCACCATGGTCGTTGCCTCGGACTCCCATGCGGTGCATTATGGTGCACTAGGATGCCTCGGAACACCTGTCGTACGAACGGATGCTGCCAGCATCTGGGCGACCGGACGGACATTTTGGCAGAGCGAGTGCAACCCCCCCTGTTTTGTAATGACCAATTATGCTCATACCCAGTGTCCGCAGTCCCCCCCATTGCCAAGGTCACCTTTACCGGTACCCTGCCCCCAGGGGTCAATGGTAAGGATGTGATTGCCGCTTTATGCGGCCTGTTCGAGAGCGACGTGCTCAATCATGCGGTCGAGTTTACAGGCACCGAGGAGACATTAGCAAGCTTGCCAATGGATAGCCGTATGACCATCGCAAACATGGCATGCGAATGGGGAGCTCTTACTGCTTTATTTCCCGTCGATCGGACCCTAGAAGGCTGGCTGCGGGACAGGGCCACCAAAGCAGCAATGGCCGGCAACCAGACAAGTCCGCAACGCATCAACCACGAAAAGATAGACGAGCTGCTCGCCAATCCGCTTATGGCGGATGACGAAGCTGTGTACGCAAAAAACCTCTATTTGGACCTCTCTACGCTCTCGCCTTACGTCTCCGGCCCCAATTCGGTGAAGGTAATAACACCGCTCAACAAGCTCGCCCAGCAAAATATCAGAATCGATCGCGCATACATCGTTTCCTGTACTGCCTCGCGAGCTTCGGACCTGGCGTCCGCCGCAAAAGTCTTCAAAGACGCCGCCGAGGCTAACCCTAGCATAGTCCCTAGAGTCGCCGATGGAGTCCAACTCTATATCGCGGCAGCTTCGGCACCTGAACAGGAGGCTGCCGAAATGGCTGGGGACTGGCAGACCTTGCTGGATGCTGGTGCGCAGCAGTTGCCTCCGGGCTGCGGGCCTTGCATTGGATTAGGACGGGTACGTCCCTTCTCTTCATATCAAACAATTCTTTGGGTTAGGCAACTAACTAATACGTATCCTAGGGACTGTTAGAGCCTGGTGAGGTTGGAATTAGTGCCAGCAACAGGAACTTCCCCGGGCGTATGGGCGCGCGGACGGCACATGTCTATCTAGCCAGTGCCGAAGTTGTCGCTGCTAGCGCTCTTCGCGGTACCATCTCTGGGCCAGATGCGTACAAAGTGCCGGGGGATTGGTCTCGCGTCGAGTATGGATATGGTACTGGCGCCGAGCGAACGACTGGAGACCAGCTCGGGCATACGATACGACGGCCGCATTCTCCGACCGGGCGGGTCGAGTCTGCCAAGGGCACCACTTCTACGTCTACCACCGAAATTCTACCAGGTTTCCCCGAGAAGATCAGTGGCGAGATTCTATTCTGTGATGCCGACAACCTCAATACCGACGCCATATACCCAGGAAAATACACCTACCAGGACGGCATTTCCAAGGAGGAAATGGCACGCGTCTGCATGGAGAACTACGACCCTCGTTTCGACGATATTGCAAGGCCAAATGATGTGCTGGTGTCTGGCTTTAACTTTGGGTGCGGATCTTCGCGAGAGCAAGCTGCAACCGCGATACTAGCAAAGCAGATTCCACTGGTCGTCGGGGGAAGTCTTGGGAACATCTTCACCCGAAACAGCGTCAACAACGCACTGATGACGCTAGAACTTCCGCGCCTCGTCGAGCGCCTACGCACCCGCTTTCCCTCTCCTTCGTCGGCCGCCGAGGCTGGGGACAACCAACGGACACGCCGGACAGGCTGGACGCTCACGTGGGATATAAAGCATAGCGTCGTCGAGGTGCAGGAGGGCGAGCAAGGGGAGCGCTGGGCAGAGAAGGTAGGCGAGCTCCCGGCCAACGTGCAAGCCATCATCGCGGCAGGAGGCCTGGAATCATGGGTCAGAAGCGAAATTGCCAAGTGAAGAACTGTGGTGCTTTGAGAGAGTGGCATCTACCATGTGATCAAACCCGAGACTTCCTTTCACAAGCTAGATATGGTAATGGCTTTGCCGGCCGTGGGCTGAACGCACGCCAGGCCCAGTCACTGACTGGACCCACTTGCTTCGCTTATCTTTTCAGCCGAACTGGCCTCCACTAACTGGCCTCCAAAACCACACTGATGCCACATTCTGGCTTTCTTTCCTTTCCAATGGAAAACTTCGCGGGATAGGATAGGGATGCATTCTCAGAGACTATCTGCTGGTAAAACAGGCGGAGAAGGCCTCCTAGATTAAGACCGGATTTAAGGGGCCTAGTATCACCTTTTAAGGTATAGATAAGGGTGATATAAGTGGAAACTCCTGTACTAGGCTGGCAGGTAGACCTGCCTACTATGCCAATTCGACGCGATACGTGATTATAGAGATGCTCGAGCCGAATGGGAGCATATGCTCTCTGCTGTGCCGCGGCGATGTGGGCGAGGGTCAGGTCAGGTCAGAACTGACGGCGCCGCATGAGACTGAGCGTAGACGGGGAGCGGCGGTGGTTGGGAGCGGCACGTGACACGGGCCGCGACCGCGGTCCCCGTTTTGCTGCCTCTGTTGCCAGGACGGCTTAGTCAGCTAGATCAGCATGATTTTCGTACTTCGCTGTCTCCAACACCCATCCCTGAACCGGTGCACGGAACTGGATTTGCAGTACAAGAGAAACGCGCCTTAGCACGCGACAAACACGCGGATGTGGGGCGGCCTTTACTTCCAATTATATACGGAGATGAGACTGATTCAATCTGGATCAGTCTCGCCTCTCTGCGTGCTATCTAATCAGCCAGTCTACAGCGGGACAACCCGCAGCTGTCTAATCATCCGAGTTCCACGCCAAACTCGGTAATCTTCTCGGGTCTAGCAGTCTGCAGTTTGCGACTCAACAGCTCCTACCGTGTCCAGTACCAGCTGCAGGTCTGTTCAAGAATCTTCTCAATGCTCCACGGTTGTCGCGCAGTCCCGACCTTGTCGAAGACCTCTCTGCGACCTCTTTATGCACATGGCTGCCCGGCGCACGCCTTTCCCCTGCATCCTTTCCTTTAGAGCCCGTCTCTGCGGCCTCCGGGTCAATGGCACCGCGGGACTAACCTTGCTCTGCATCTCGTTGAACAATTTCTCGGTCCAGTCGAATGCATGGTCGTATTCGAAGCCCTCCGCTCGAAACCGGCGACGGAAAAGCCGGCGAAGGTACGAGTAGTCCGGCTTGTCATCGAAAGCCAGGCGCCGGGTGTAGTGGATGTACGTAGCAAACTCTCTGGGGAGAAAGCCATCGCAGAGCGCCTCGGCCGACAGGCTCTCCTTCATCTCCTTGATCCTTGCGTCCTTCTCGTCCTCCGTGGCGACCTTCAGACCCTGCCATGGCAACGAGCCCCGGGCAAGGTACACAAAAACGTACCCAAGGGACTCGAGATCACACCCCCAAGACTGTTCTTCGTGCGCGTTAGCGAGCGGACAATCATCATCGCGGTGGGACACCTACCACGGCCGTTGTGATTGTCGATGCTGGCATACCGCCTCGTGCCGCCTAGCGCGAGGCCTTCGACGTGCTTGTCGCGCTCGGCATCCTCAAACTCCTTGGCCAGGCCAAAGTCAATCGTGTATAGTGTGTTCCCCTGCCTACCGCCCCCCATCACGAAGTTATCCGGTTTAATGTCGCGATGGAGGAAGCCCTTCGAGTGAATGTATTGAATTCGGGCTATGGCTTGGTCGGCAATAAGGAGGATGGTCTTGAGCGAGAACTTTCGGTCGCAGTAATTGAGAAGGTCCTCGAGCGACGGGCCGAGCGCGTCCATGACCAGCGCGTAGAAATCGCACTCCTGCCCGAACCATTGTACTTGCGGGATTCCGACCCCGCCGTCTAGCGCCTCGTATGTGTGCTTCTCGCCTCGGAGCACCTCGAGGTTATCTCGAACGAACGTGAGTTTTATGGCGACCTCCTCACCCGATGAGAGGTCGGTTCCTGTCCAGTCAGCGACGGCTGAAGCAGAGAAAGACAGCACCGTACCGGAATAAACGAGGCCGAAGCCTCCGGCGCCGATCTTGCGCTCAACGCGGTACCGGTCGGCGATGAGAATGTCCTGGAGAGTGTGTGAGAGATTTCGTCCTTGTTGGAGGGGTCAGATACGCGTACCTTCATTGCGGGATGCCAGGGACGATGGACGATAGCGAAGTGGAAGAAGCACCCAAAAAAGTCCGACTTGAGCTTCTCGCTCTCCTCGTAGGCGGCGATGAGGCGCGACTTGGCCGACTTGCGCTCCGTCTTATTGAAAGCTCAATACGAAAGCGCGCGGTTCAGGCCGAGGCCGCCGCTGCCAGCCAGACGCAAGCAGCGAACTTGTTACCACCTTTGCCATTTCCGGCTGCAACGCGGCTCGGACGCGCTCTTAGGCAACGACCTGTTTGCGGCCTAATCATTCCGGCTCTCAAGCTCGACCCGAATATATATTCACAAGGCTCCCCCTCGATCCGACCCTTAACCTGCGAAGTGGCTGCTCATGGCGAGCGCGCAAGATCGAAAGAGAGCCCGCGCCGACGACCTCTCGCAAGAGCACCGTCCGAACAAGAAGATCAAGTCGAGAGGGAGACTTCACGGGCCGTCGAATTTCCCACCCGAGTTCTGGGACAACCTGTCCAAGGTCTGGCTCACGCGTCGTGCACTGCGAGAACTCGACCGGCGGAACAGCACTCGGCCTGCCCCAGGGCCTGCAGCACCTGCAGTGCACACCACGGATCATGCCCGTTTCGCAAGACACGGTGGCCCAGATCTTCGCCATCTTCGAGGGGTACGTCTGTATTATGCTGATCTGCAATTGACGTTAGCTAAGTGCCCCAGTATCCCGAGCCAAAGAGCGCCGTACCTGCCATGGCTTCCAGCCGCTCCACCGTATCATCCAGCCAGCAAACAAAGGCAACAACTGTCCCTAAAACCAAGACGTCATCTGCGTACGATGATGATTTCGAACAGCACATGATTGATAACGGCATCTATCCTGAGGGACATGAATATCCTGCCGGTCGTGTGACACCTGAACCCGAGAACGTGGACGAACTCCGTCTGGAGCTCTTAGCTGCGAGAGCCTCTCTTTCACCATCGCAGTTCCCTGACTCGACGCTTCGAAACTTCAGGAAGAAGAACAAGACGCCGTCCGAAGGCACTGTAATGCGCAATGTGATTCCGATCATCGCTGGCGACTCCGACATTCCGAATGAGGGAAACCTTCCTTTCACCAACATCAAGTCGATGACCGGAGGAGCGACTGTCGAAGCGGTGCCCGATTTCTTCGACGGAGCTCCGTCGGGAGACATCGACAAGGCAGTGAGAGATGATCTGAGCCAAATGATCATTCCCACAAAGCACGCTAATGTTCCTATCGTGCCCAATCTCTTCCTAGAGGTCAATGCCCAGGGGGGCGGCGCCGACGTCGCTCTACACCAAGCATTGCACGGCGGAGCCATCGGCGCCCGCGCGATGCACGCGCTGCAAAACTACGGCGCAGAGGAGCCGGCCTTCGACGGCAACGCGTACACCTACAGCTCGACCTACCACGCCGGCAGCGGCGTGCTCCTGCTGTACGCGCACCACCCCACGCCGCCGACCACTCCGGGGGCCGGCCCGAGTACCACATGACGATGCTCAGAGGTTTTGCCATGACGGATACTCGTGAAGCATTCGTTCAAGGAGCTACGGCATTCAGAAACGCTAGGGACTTGGCTCAACGGTACAGAGACAACTTCATTCGGGCTGCGAACGCTAGAGCGTCTCAACCAGGGACGGCGGCTGCTCAAGAGAACCTCGTCACCACAGCTGGGATACAGCATGATGAGGACTCTGAGTAACTTCTGACGAATTTGTGGATTGTGTGGACTATGCAACACAAGCTGTCGGCACGGAGGATTACGCTGCACCTGGGGACGTCGAGGATGAGCCGGCTCTTCCACACTACCTGGAGGACGATGAGCCTAGCCAGGAGTCCACATTTTTTGGTGCTGAACCGGCCATGAGCTTCGCCACGAGCTTCACGTCTAGCTTTACCGCACAGGGCCAGACCAGTTCGAAGCGGAACAGAGACAGCCCTCCGTCGAAGCCGCGTAGGAAGCACGACTCGGCCAAGAAGCGGACACTTCGGAGTACTCCCCGACGAGCGGCTGGGTCCTCCGTACAGGGCTCGACGTCTTGAGGATCTACTGTACCTCTGCCGGCCTCGGCTGAAAAATACTGGTCCTGGAGTGACGAATATCAGATGTGGTACCATTTAAACGACAATGGGAGTTGTCTCTGGGACGACGGAGAGTAGTGTTGGCGTGAAGGGCTTGTGGTACTCACGGACTTGGGGCGTTCATGGTGTAGTTTGACTGTTGTTGCGTTCTCGGATGGCATCTCTGTAATGATTATATGGCTAGGGGCCGTTTGGTTTGGCTATCTCGCATTCATTGGTACCAGTTTGTGTGATGCGCTTTGGTAGGCAAATTACAGGCAACTGCTCCTGCGTGAATCCCTCGGCCTCCACCCGTTGTCCATCCATTCCTGCACCTTCTCCACTGCCACACGGGCCGAAACTCTGTGTTCCACCAGGAAGGATTGGATTTCGGCCGGGGAGAACTCCCCCTTCCGGTACCTCGCTCGCGAATTCGCCCGCATATCGCTCTACTGTCTCGTCGTCTTTAGCGGGTTGCTCCGGATCCACGATGTTACCTTCCAACCGCTTGAAGACCATGCAAAAGAGCCGAAACATCATCACGTCCCTTGTCGGCATTCGGAAGCTCAATTTTCTTGTCCACACGGTCAGCCCAGATAAGTGCCCGATCTAGATGATCCAAGTGGTTTGTTGTCATTATAAGCAGCCGACCCTCTTATGCCGATACCCCCATTGAGAGCATGGAGAAGATCCGACAACAATAATTTCCCCTGCAATCAGGACTGACCCTGCGTAACATCTTCCTTGGCTTAATTAATATCCATTTCGCCTTGCCGAGGTTACGCTACACAAACAGCGTCCACATCCTCCAGCAGAAGGAGACAACAAGACGGGAGTTCTAAGACGAGAGCGGCGAGAGATTGGCCGTCAGCGGCAGAGACATTAAGGATGTAGACGTCTAAGTCAAAGCGTCCTGTTAAGGATAAGTATAAGCTCGATTTGCCCGTCCCAGGCGGCCCGTATAGTAGGTAGCCCTTCCGGTGAGGTATACCGCGATTAACGTGCTATGTCGGAGCTTTTGGTTTAAGAAAGGTTTTGATGCCCCGCAAAAGTCCTTACTTAATTTCCTCATTTATAACAACAGTCGATATTGGCCTAATACTCTTTAAGTTCGTCCTTTTCTATTTGCCATTATGGTGTTTAAAGATGGTAGTCTTATTTTTGGTCAGCTTTAGATACGCGACCCGGCAGTTATCAAAAAACTACTTGAGGATTGTCGGGTATCCAAAGCACGAGACCATTACCTTATCCTCCATGCAAATGCCGAGTTTTTTCTCCACCGAGCGATACTAGAAGAGATGCTGGTTGTAGATAAAGTAAAACGTCCCCCTTCCAAGGAGAGTAGTGTAGAGGTTTTTTTTTTGCGTCCCATCGGTATAACCAGATGACCGTCTCCAGCCGACTCGGGCAAGAGACGACCGAGCTCTATGAGCAAATAGCTAAGAGGTCAGCCAGAGACCAACCATGTCGTATACTTCACTGAAAAGTTAAATATAGATTGTCGAAGCTGCCAACTATTAGTAGGCGTCGTCAAGCCGGTAAGAGGACGGACCAAAGTAAGTCTCCACCACTCTCTAGAGATATCTGCAGATATGTTTGCCGAGGAACACCAGCAACATGAAGAGAAAAATAGGACAAAAATAGCTGTTTGTAGCCAGAATGAGCTCGATGGCGGCAAGGATGCTAGTAGAGCCAGGGATAAAGAAGTCTAGGACAGAGATCTGGGTTGGGATCAACGGAGTCGGCGAGGTGGTGTTGTTGAGCGTGGCCATCGTGAAGTTACAGGCAAGCAAGAGGTGATACGTGGGCTGTTCCTCTGATAGGTCTGGTGTGGGCAGAGGTTGCAGTACCCGAATCCGTAGATGCCGAGATGGACGTTTGTTGACGGGAGATTGGGCCTTCTTATACCCGCTGGCTGGTGAGAAAGCTTGACAGGAGATGGTTAGGCGACTGACGGAGGTGTGCAAGCGCTCCCAAACTGAGCTCCGTCCCTTGGATGCTTTGCCTTTGATCCCCAATGTCACTCTGCCGTTGACGATTGGTAACACACCTTCCCCCGGCATTTCTCTCGCCGATTATGCACACAAGCGGGCACTTTACGTTGCCGATATAACAGGGCATTGGCTGATCCAACCCCCTCAGCCGCGAGGCTGACATCGACTAGGGAGGCTTGGGCCATTGGCCAATCAGCCAACGAAATTCAGTGGATATTAACGAGAATACCGCAAAAAAATAATTGCAAAGTGTGACCCCTGCAAAAGATGAGGGAGGGGATTGCAATCTACGATCCTTCCGACAAGTGGAATAAAATGTGTAAGAAAGGTGAAACCTGAAAGCCTTTGCAATCCCATCGCCATTGGTCCCCATCATCCGCCAATCTGATACCCATCTGTAAAAGAGACCGCATTTCTGTAGCGGGAGAGAGCTGTGAACGGCGTGCCGGATTCGTGCACTACTGAGGGTATCACAGCACTTGGCCGCCCAGCTGAAGAGAAATGACATAGCCAAGAACTGTTGCAAGTGCGCCCCAACCTCCGCCCCTTCTGTGGTGTGCCAGCGTAGCCTACGAGATTTTCCCATTCTTCTCATCGCATAGAGCCTTTCCATGGCCTGCTTAGTTATTCTGCTGGCTGTTCAGGATGCGCAGGATGGCCAGGAACAGGTTGATGATGTCCAGGTACAAGCTGATGGCCGCGGCGATCTCCTCCTCAACATGGTGGTGGCGCATGACCAGCTGAGTGTCCACGAGGATATAACCACTGAAGATCAGGGCGGCGAGCCCGCCGTAGATGAGCTCGCCGGTCGAGCTGTAGGGGAAGAACGCGGCCATGAAGCCGAAGAGGATCAGCCCCCACAGCCCGCCAAAGAGGTAGGGCATCCACGAGGTGAAATCGTACTTGGTCTGGCAGGCAAAGGCCGTGAGGAAGACGAAGATGCCGGCTGTCAGGAGCACGGCGTTGAGGACGATGGAGGTCTTGTAGAAGGAGACGATGACGGAGATGGTGTACGCCTCGAGGAGGGTGAAGCCGGACAGGAAGAGCAGGTTGGTCGGGTACGAGTGGCGCTTCCAGTAGGTCAGGAGCATCATCCCGATCGCGCCGAACATCTGTGAGCATGGCCAGCGGTTAGCAAATCATGCTGGCACCGACATGTGCGATAAAAGAGGCGGCGAGGGCTTGCGACGTACCGAAATGAAGACCAGCGCTGGATGTCCTTGGATCCATTCCTTGTAAGCCGGCGAGACGAAGCTGATGGTGCTCACGGCGCCGGTGGCCAGCAGCTGCACGGTCAGGATGGTGTAGACCTTGCGGACGAACTGGTTGCGAATGTCGATGGTCGCCTCGGCCACGGAGCCGCCGAACTTGAAGTCATCAGGAACGTTGTCCTCCGAAGAACGCGGGGCGCCTTCGCCGGCAAACAGCCGGGCCTCGTCGTCGGCGGCTTGGTAGGAGGGTGGCGCCTGGGAGTACGCAGGACCCGCCGGGACGTCGTCAGGGTCCTGCTGTGGGGCGGGGGTGTACTTCGCGTTGGACATGATGGTTCCGCTGTCGTGCCGGTGATGAGGAGTCGTGCAATGCTAGGTAGACGTTTCGGAGAGTCCGGTTTGGAACGTGTTTTGTCGTCGGTTTTGGGGAGGAAATGGCCAGGGCTGAGGACAAGTCGGGGGAATAATAAGCTCTGGGCGAAGGCTGTCACGAAAGAAGGTTGTAGAAAGTGAACGGCGAGGAGCAGCTGATGATGCGGCTCCCGTCGACTAGGCTGCTTAGGTGCCTCGGTGCCACTCATTACCAAGTCGCCTGGCGAGCCTGGGCGTCATCCCGACACGCTCAGGGTGACTAAGCAAATGCCTGGGCGAATGCCACAAGCCAGACATGATTGCTTCGTGGAAGCACCTTGACGAGTACCTTTCCCCATGATCTCTTTCCGGTCTCTGCCCTTCTCGGTCTGCAAAATCATCACACACTCGCATCCAAAGAGACCACTACATGCTTCCCGGGAGAGATTTATGCAAAAAAGGAGCACGGCCATATATGTATGGAGTCTAGGCAGATGCTAGCTCCCTCTGAGGTCCAGATCATCGCCACGTCGTTTCTGCCGCCGTATAGGAGTGGTCTGGTGTGCCTCCGGCCCTAACTCTGTTGCTGGAGGAGTATTTAGGGGCCACTGCGTATTATAAGGGTTTGTAAAGTCACCGTGGTTGCTGCAACCGCCGTGGCCGTGGCCGTAGCCGTAGTCGTGCTTAAAGCGCTTGCGAGGGTCGATGCCGTCGCCGTGGGTACAGGCCCAACGTTCTTGATCGATCTGCAACGAGGTAATAGGCGAGGGAATATGCTCAAGCCATTCAAGGATGGCGCCGGCCGACATCTGGCAGGTAATGATAATAAATGAGGTTGTGCGCTCTAGGCAGAGGGGCATAGGATACGAGGATTGTTTACATGGCGTGTTCCCAAGCAACGGTGACGATAACATTTGCTTAGGTGAGCAAGTGACCTAGGGTACGCGAGTGACCTGGGGCAGCCAAGACACAAGCTGTGGCGCAGGCCCGGACGCCATTGTACACTCTGATTGGCTAGAAGGTAGATATGGGGACAGCCCCGGCTGGGCCTTCACACCTACCTAGAGGTAACCTGCTATGAGCCGCCCTCCTGAAGGTAATACCTTGTGAGAGAATCTCCCCTAGGATAGCCCCCCATGGAACAACCTCCTGTGGGAGAACCGGTTCCCCTTTACTTCTGTACTCTCGTAGGTACGGCACTGTGCTCTTGGTCAATCTTCGGTTAGGTTAGGTTGTTCGAGGCGTGGGGAGGTCTGGTACTGGCAGCTGGGGCCAACTGTGCCACAGCTGCAGGCAGCCTGGTCGGCCAAGGCCTGCAACAACAGGTGGGATGTCTGCGGCGTGCGTCCACGACCCCTGTGCAACCGTGCATGGGGGCCCCGATGACAGGCGGGAGACTCTGATTCAGTAAACAACTTGGGCCTCTGGGTGACGCTTGCTTTCAAGTGGGACAAGACCAGCACGGCTCCCCAAAACGTCACCAGCACAAGATATCCAACGGGTCTCAGAGGACTCCCAATGCGACCCGGCACACCTGTCCCGACGCACCCAGTGCACTGAACCCGTCCCAGCAGCGCCCGAACCTGCTCGGCTTCTCCAACGGCTGGGGCCAGGGAGCTTGCCACGTCTACACCGCATCGCGTCTGCCAACGCCCGGCGATGAGCCGCCACAGCGCGCATAATTGAGGCTCTCGCGACGGATCAACGAGGACCACTATGGCGTCGAATTCCAACCGCTTCTCAACCCACACGACTGCCTCTGGCGGCTCCGAGGGCAAGAATGGCGAGCCAAAGAAGGACATGTGGAGCTCCATGCTCGACTCCGTTGCCAGCGGGAAGCGACTGCCCGAGAGGAACCTTCTCGTCATGGGTACGCCGACGAGACTCACACAAGCCCTGTGCAAGGCCGGCGCGCGCTGACCACTTGACTAACTGCCAGGCGGAACCGTCGAGTCGCAACGAGAATTCATAGAGTCCCTCTCCAACAACGAGCTGCGGCGGAACCACGACCGCCAGAACAAGATACCTCCCGTGGCAAACCAGTTTGCGCTCGGCTACACGTACTATGACCTCCTCGATGCAGACCATGAAGGTATGTGGCGCCTCCCGCGCGTTCATGCCGGCGGACCAATCCCTGACAGACCACAGATATACTGGCCCGTATATCCACGTATCTCCTGACCAGTCCCTCGCCTTCCTTCGCCTCGCTCATCAAACCGCTTCTCACTCCACAATCGATACCGAACACGCTACTGGTCGTCCTCCTAGACTGGTCGGAACCATGGTCGTGGGTACGGCAGCTCAGGGAATGGATGCTGCTCTTGCGGACAGTCCTGCTCGCACTCCCGGATGAGAGCAAGATAGCCATGGAGGAAGGTATGAGCATGTGGAAAGAGAGGGGCCGCGGCGGCTCTCTGAACCTCGACGGCACAACGGCAACGGCAGCCAGCGAGGGCGATGTGTCATTACCGCTCGGCCCAGGAGAATGGGAGGAACCCCTGGGCCTGCCACTCTGCGTCGTCTGCCAGAACGTAAGTCGGCCCTTCGTTGCAGCCATCGCAGGAGGTCTAACACACCAGCAGTCCGAGAAGATGGAATACCTGGAAAAGACGCAGAGCTGGAAGGAGGAAGAATTTGATGTCGTCCTCCAGTTCATGCGGACGATACTGCTCAGGCGTGAGTGCACCTCTTTGACTGGCACGGCCTAGACATTGCTAATGAAACGACAAGACGGCGCATCACTCATCTACACTACGCCCTCCGTGCCATCCCAGCTACCAACGCTTGTTCACTCCAGTCTCGGCATACACTCACTTCTGAAGAAGCAGCCCCTGAAGCCAAACGTTATCGACAGAGACAAGGTCGCCGTGCCTCCGAACTGGGACTCTTGGGGCAAAATCAGAGTTCTGCGTGAAGGCTTTGACGTCGAAGCTGTGAGCGAGGGATGGTCGATTGACTTGGAGACCAAGTTCCCACCCCCGGGCAGGAACCAAGCTACTGAGAACGGGGAGGCGAACGGTGATGAGTACGACATCGACGGCTATGAGATCACCCCTGGTTCGGCAGTGACGATGTTTGAGGAATCGATCAGGAATCCAACGCTCGATGCTCTGCAGATGGCCGGACGAGACACACATTCGACGAAACTGGAAGTAGAGACGATGGACACACAGGACTTCCTCACGTCGCAAACCCAAAGATTGGAAGCATTCAAGCAGAAGATGGAGGAGGAGAACCACAATGACGTCAAGAATGCAAAGAAGCCCCCCAAACTCGACGAAGATGGCCGCCAGGTCAATGTCAGTGACCATATCGGACCGGTGCAATTCAACGTCGGTGGCATCCAGGTTGATGCCGACGACATGATGAAGCGCCTGCAGGTATGTGTATCTCGCAACAACCGCTTCAAGCCTGCTTGTAGCTAATCCGTCTCTCTTAGGACCGTCAAGCATATGGCTCGTCGCCTGAGCCGGAGAGCCCAGTCGACGATAGCGCACAGGCACAGCAGCCCATCGACACCGAGAACCTGCAGAATTTCTTTACCAACCTCATGAATCGCAACACGTCCGCGAGAAACGGATCTTAGCCTGCCCAGAGTGTCGAGGAACACGTCTCGGCCACGGAGCCTAAGGGGAGCAGAGCCGAAAGGGAATTCTCAGAGATGAAATATGAGGGAGAGAAAGATCACATTAGAGTAGATACCCCAAATGGCAAGACCATGAAATCTTGTCGAAAGCAACGGCCCTATTTCCTGCTATACTTCTGTGCTCCCAACTCCTTGTTATTATTTTTCTTTAGAAGTACCTGCCGCTTTGCACGCCTTGACCTCCTTCTGGATTCCTATCCTCTGACTTCCTATCCTCTAAATCACCATACGGGAGCTGTGTTGCCCTATGGCAGTGACCACAGCACATACACTATCACAACAACCGGTTACCCTAGGGTATTCTATGGGAGGGTATCCCAGAGGAGGTTCATCCCAGAGGAGGTCAGTCCTACAGGAGGTTACCCCATGGGAGTTTATTCTACAAAGGGTAAATTTCACAGGACGTCGGGCAGTGAGCACTGCCGAGATGGTGCACAGTGCAGAATTTGTGGCCACGCAGCAGACATCCGAGCAAAGCTCGAGTGTATCGTCTGCAACTAATCACTCGCACTATCCCCGTCCGCAGCTTCCCTCAAATTCGGCACCTCACTCTCATAATCGGTAGTCACGAGCCGGGTATTCTTCACACGGGTCTCCCAAGGATTGATAGTGTGTTGTCCATCAATTGTCTTGGCTAACAATGGTCGTTTTCACCTTTGAGTACATCCGAGAGCAGCTGGTGGAGTACCTCGTGTCCTCTCTTCTTCATCCTTCCCTGCATCCGTCTGCGTTACAACTTTCCACCCCCTTCCTCCGAGCTTACGTCTCATACTCCAGCTTACAGCTCATACTCCAGTGTCTTTGCCTTCCGCCAAGGGTCCCTCCCTAATGTACAGAAGCCAGTCCAGATTGATTCTGGCACACTCTGCCTGTAGCACCCGTCGACCCCATTGATACACGCGCATCTTGGAGCAGTACGTCAGCTCACCCAAGCCCGGCAGCCCTTTGTGTTGGACGCCGAGCATTGACACCACAACTTTGTCGCTGCTTGTCTGGCAGTCCTGGAAGAACAACACACCATCCATCACCCATGCCTGCCTGTGCTGAGCAGCGTTTCTGTGTGAGACCAAACGCTCGCTTCATCCTCGGCTCATTCACATGGCTGCCACAGTCCGCAATGGTGGTCTTTCCTGCCTCCCATGACTCGTCCAGCTGGTCCACTTTGTACAACAGTTCCGGGAAGCCGTCCTCATTGAAGTGCTAACACAGTCCTTGTGGCCGGTCGTGAAGAGACGAAAGTGTCGAGGGTAGAGTTGAAATACACTCGAGACTCCCCGCCCGGCAGAACGCCAGCTTGTAGCGAAGGAGTGTGACAAAGCGGGACTCCTTGTTTACGAAAAGAGTTGTCGGCGGCTTAAAGGCGGTACTGGCGATGGTGTGGACCTTCTCAAGGTCCTCCTGATGGATACGACCCTTCCGCTTGGCCAGCTTCGTCGCCTTGTGCAAAAGCTTTTTGTTCTCCTGGGCGGCCAGCCGCGGGATAACGGTCAAGTCCCGTCCGACTGCTTCGACGTACGGTGATCCATCCCATTCCCTGAGCATGACGGCGAGGGAATGGAAAATTTTGGTCTCGATGACGGCGGCCGGACTGGACCCTGGCCTTACTTCCGGAGCAGTCCACATCGTTGTTGTGGGCGTCGATATGTCTTCTTATCTCAACATCTCGTGGCCCCCAAAGAAACACCCAGATCTGGGCTCTCAGCTCAGGTGGGAGTTTCGAGAATTTCGGAAAATCTGATATGGGTCCTCCATCTGGTACAACAGGCTGTGACACTGTCTTGACCTGTCGGAGTACAACAGGGGCAATGTGGATGAAGCGTTATCGATTGCCTACGAGTACTCTGAGGCTCAAAGACGCCAGGTAAACGTAGAAGAGAGAGGCTTCAGACCTGACAAGGTCGACCAACTTGAGATTGGAAAAACGCGAATGGATCGATTTGGGGGGACCTGACCTGATCAGCCTGTTAAGGCCCGCACTTGTGTACAGATGTTGGGACGAAGTGTGCTTCAACAGGCTCCTGCTCGAGTCGAGGTTGGGTCAGGAGCAACGCGTTTGCGATTTCGTCATCACAACTTGCCAACAACAGACGAAATACAAACGGTCTCTTGCGTCGTCAGGGTCATGCGTTCTAGGCGGTTGATTCACTTTTCCAAGTTTACTCGCGCACTGGATCGAGTTTCTTGTTGACTTGGCATGACTCTTCCTCAGAATCAAGCTTCTCTACTCAGGGTGTCATCACAGGCCAGCAGCAAACGACAGGCTAGTTTCACTGGCCTGAGCAGAGCATTCACAAAGTCTTGAGGGCCATTGACTCCTCAAACTGGTAGGTCAAAGGCTTGCAATATAAAGGAGCTACATTGGCTGACTTGGTGCGCCTCCTAGTTGGAGAAGCAGCAGTAATGATGTCTGACCCATCCAGCACCGACCTGGGAGAAGGCGAGCAGGCATACCCATCTTCTAAGAGTATGTTTCCCCAACGTGGAATATCAGAAATTTCTCAGACTAAATGCTCAGAAGCAGACAAGCCTGGACCATCACGATCCCCTGACGTCAAGGCCAGTGGTCAGCTCGAGCCGTTGGTGTTTCCCCCTAAAGATGACAGAAAGCTGTCTCTCTCTATCAATTTGCAGCACCAGACCAGTCTGATCACGTTGGGCCTGGGTCATTCACTTGACCTCAATTCATGTCCAGAGGAAGAGGCAGAAAAGACAATGAGGACAACCTTCACCACCCTCCCTGCCGAGCTTCGAGTCAAAATTTACAAGATGACTTGGGAGCCCCGCCGTGTTACTCTTGTTCGATCTTGGCTGGCAGGACAGGACGACCTGCGGGAATACCAGTTTCGTGCTCGAACTTCAGATGCGTACATCTACGAATTCTTCGACGAGGACCAGGTGACCACAACAACTACAAGCACAGCTCAGCTGCCTGTAACATTCTGGATCAATAAAGAGTCTCGATATGAGACTCTCCGTCACTACGAGATTGCCTTTGCCTGCCCCAAAAACGGGAACAGCACGGTCTACTTCAACTTCGCCATTGACGAGTTGGAGATCCGTGGCCATGGCGCATTGAAAAGTATCATCACTGCAGAGGATCTTGCCAAGGTCAAAGCACTGATCGTCCCGATGGGACACAAGGCTGCTCGTGCGTCATATAACACGCTCGACACGCTTAGGGTCACACATCGCGTGGATAATCTAGACGAGAAGCTCTACGAGTTGTACACACGGGGCCTGGGTTCAGGGCTGGAGCCTTACAGCCCTGAGAAACCCTTACAGGACACAGACCTACGCCGACTTGCAGAGGCTCTACAAAGAGATATCATCGAAGCACAAGGCCTACCCCAAAAGCTCCTCTCCATTTGCCCAACCCTCAAAAGAGTTCACCTCCTGCCCACAGCGACCTGTGGCCACTGGCCGACCGAGAATTTCGCAACACTGGAAGAAGAAGATGACTGGTTTCTGAAAGACAACTGTGATTGCCTCATCTGCATCTTCCATTGGACGGCCAGACATTTGGGCTTCCTGGTTGCCAACGACCCCGAGGAGCAGGTTTGGTCCATAGGTGATCCTTGCCCGCCAGGGTTCGGCGTGGATCGCGAGATGCGTTTGCAACAAATTACCGTCTCGTGGCGTGCTCGCCTCGATGCTGCAGCGTGGGACCCAGATGACGAGCGGTGCACCGCAAGGACTGTCGCCGACTGGGCTGTTGCAGGGACTGCTATCAGAAACAAGCTGGTGGACCCTGGCGAGGCTGAGCCAATCTACATGCTCTGATGCTGTTGATATTCCGAGGACTTCATTACCTGCCTCAAGTGGAAGTGGTTTCAGACGGGAGTGCACGCAATACACAAATCTTTGCTAAGGTTTCTCCCCCGTCGATAATTTCATGAATGAATAAACAAATGTAAACCTGGTGCGCTTGAGTGACGTCCGGAGTGTGCCCAGGTGCAGGGCTCACTGCCCAAACTCCTATGGATTCAATCTCTCAAAAGTGCCCCTAAAACCAATCTTATGGGAAAACACCCTGTGAACTAACTAAACTTCTATAGAAAATCCTTCTTTGGGAGAATCGCCTAGTGAACCGCCCTCTGTAGTAACACTTTCAATGGGATAACGTCCCATGGGGTAACTGGGCAGAAGGCAGGCTTGCTTACTCTATCCTATCCAACGGACATCCGTTTTTTTCCCTTGGCTCTTGAAAACCACCTCTCGCCTCCCATCCGGATCTACAATTATAGCGCCGGTTATGGAGGCTACATTGAAAATGCAGGAGTAATGTAAATAGAAAAGGAAAACAAGTTCAAGGCACTGATTTCATATTAATGTAGAAGTAACGCAAACTTAGCAGTAACTCTGCACTTGAGCTATAGGAGAGAATATTGATCGATTTACAAAGTGAGGAAGGGGTGGAAGTTGACGTTCAACTGTTTCTTTGACAACGCTCACACAAACCCTCACTGTACCAGTAGTCGAGATTCTTACCACGTAAGTTAGAATCACCTGCACGGAGCGGCGAGGCTTGGGCAACGATTAGGCATGTCCAGATGTGCCGCCGAACGACCAGGCAACATTGTCCCCAACGTGTGGTAGCACTTTGCTGGCATTGAAACATGCGCATGGCGCTATTCGCAAGTCCACGTACTGGGCCACTGATACGCCGAAGCCAGCTAGAAACCCCGGCCTATGCGAAACTCAACCATAAAGCCTGTCCTCTAGTCATAGTACGCTCTCGAGCCCATGCTTGGCGGTATATTCGATAGCAATAATAATAGATCATAATGCCGCGGCGCAACTATATTGCCCCATCCCGGTGCGCCCGGGCACTAGCTGCCGTCGGCCGCGACCAGTTAAATACAGTAGAATGTGATTGCGCGCTCTGCCAGCTCAGGTCACAAGGCCGTCACCGCGCATCTGCATTTTTCGTTGGCCAGAGGTCTCGAGCCAAAAGCAAGGGCTCCGTCATGATCAGTAAACCAAACAGACCCCATTTCAACCTGGGGATCCATTTCTGAACCTATGGGCCGCGCTCAACCATTCCGGCGCCCCGTGCTCCTCCTTACAGGCGATGGTGCCGCTCATGTTTCGGTCCGAAGACTGACAGCTCGCGTGATCGACAGCGCAGGGCCGGACAGCTAGCCCACTTGGGTTTTCTTCTAGTGCAGTTCATTGATGTGAGGTTCATGTCAAGAGCAATGGTATGTGGAGATTCCTCAAAGACCAGGTGAACTTGGGCGACTGGGCGTTGACTGGGCACTAGGAACAGGAGTTTTGGCTCATTGCATAGGGACATTCCCTTTTGCGATTGCAATTTCCCATGGTCGCCCTACGAGCCCAAATGAGACTTCGATGCTAGCAGTGTTACAGGCGAGGCAACAAGCATCATGGGCGCCCGCTGCGAATGAGAGCCAAGCGACCAGCCCGCGCTGGATCTCAGGAACACGTTGGTTGCCATGTAGCGAACGTGCCGTGTAGCTGGGATCTCCTGTGCGCGGCTCGGTGAACGTCAATGGTTTCCAGCACTCGCTGAGGGACGCCCGAAGATGATTCCTGGTATTGGCTCCCAATATTGAATTCCATAACCGAACCCAGGGTCCTGCGGAACTCAAACAGGTCCGCCGTCCCAATTCAGGCTGAAATAGCTGCATGTCGACGGCCGGCCCGCATTCGACAGCCTTAATTGAGAGTCTTTGCCCCGGGGTCCCTTACCCCGGCGCTGGTCTCAGCTTTCGGTGCCTGTTTCCAATCACCGCGCGCGGCAGTGGTGGCTTCAAGGACACCGGCGGAGGCATTCAGTTCGGTAGACAATCGAGGCGCAGAAGCCTTTCGGTGAAGACTTTGACCGCCATATTTACTTTGTTCTTTCCTTTGTCTTCCATCGTCGGATCTTGGTCTCATTCAGAAACAATCGGACGTAGACAACGTCATTGTCCGACCGTGGAAGCGTGCCGCGCCGTGGGAAAAAGGCTGATGTCTCGGTATCCGGGGATGAAATGAGGACCCTTGTCAAGATGAAACACGGGGATGATGAGATACGGCTCGTCAGAGACCGAAGGTGGCAGCCCGCTCGCGAGAGAATGAAACCTTGCCTGAATAGGACTAAGCCCAGGACAAGATTCTTGGTGAGCAGAACCCTCACGATGCCCTGTGATTGACGGAAAAGCAGAGACGCAATGGGCGCAATGGGAAATGGGACAGGACGTGCATAATGAGGTGGTACTCGAGTGCTTTCGCGTCCGGACCGTTGGAAATTGGTTCAAGCTGGAGACATCTGGACCCTGTGAGGCTCATCTTAGGGCGTTCTATCTGAGAACAGACGGCGCCGAACGGCGTCCGCTTCATTGGCATCGTGTCTGCATAGCTCGGGCGTTGGCAAGGCCGTGCTTCGCCTGCAGCGCCTGACGATCCCGTAGTTGGTTAGTGTAGCCGCGTGCTGTCCCAGTGGGATGGTAGGCACAGACACGAGGCGCGGCAGGCTAGTTGGTTCTGTTCTTGGAGCAGAGCCCAGGGAGAGACAGAGACCTGGGCTGGGAGTCCTGGGGCGCTGCATGTGTCTTCGTGAAACCTGAGGACCGGTGCCACCTCCGTGGTCAGATGTGGTGTGATGAGGTAGGGTTGGCTATTATCACGACGAAAAATCGTCAGGCCAACACTGACCGACCTCATCTGCAATGGCCCGTCGAGTCTGCGCAGTTGTGCACCTGATCAGCCGGTATCCGGCATGCAGGCGGAACCAGCCCCCATCGCCGAGTGGCTGGCCGGCGGGCGGGCGAGTACATCGTTCAAGCTCCCGCTCGAGCCGCGGAGCCTGTCGTGCGTGGCCTGCCCTAAACTCAGCCGCATTGTTCTCTTGGATGAAGTCTGAAGATCTCCGAGTGGTTATAGTTTTCGCCTCCAGCTGCAGCTGCAGCTGCAGCTCAGCTCACGCCCAGCCCCGCAGCTTCGGCTGCTGTGCTGCTCGAAGGACCGGGGGCCATGAACCACGTCAGCGTCGATCGAGGAAAATCGGACCCAGCCGGCCATGCGTCGTCCGGTCAATCAGGGGAGCGAAGGCAGGGCCATGTAATATCTAGTGTTCTCTGGGTCCGTCTGGGAAAGGGGGAAGGCTCCCGTCCAGGCTTTCCTGGACTCGGGCCATTGTGTAGCGTAGCGTTGTTGGTTTTGGAACTCGGATGTCGCCAGATGCCAGGTTTGAAGATCTAGCCAAGCCTGGTCCGAAGATACGACATCCCATGTAGTGTACCGCGTGCTGAGAGCTCCGTATAATGTACTCCGTATCCCGTGTTACACTGCACATACCTTGTACCCACCCCCGTGCACGGTACCGGTCTAGGCAGCCGGTGTACAATGATAATTTTGGACAGCAGGGCAGACTCGGCGCCAAAGGGAAACAAAGCAGAGGAAGGAGGAGGGAAAGGAAAGGAGAGGAGAGGAGAGGAGAGGGAGGTTTCAATGACTCGATGCTGGGCCGCGCGCACTGGCCATCTACACTACGCTCGTCGCTCGTCCATGGTTCCTGCATTGTACAGGAGGATTACGGTTGCATGTGTGTTGCCCCGTGCCCCGTGCCCCCTACCCCGTACCCAGGTACGCGCACTGTTGCTAGCAGGGCGTGCAAGGGGTTGTGGACGGGATGCCAGGATGCCTAGCGTCGGACGGTTGATCCCTGTGTCAGGTGGTTTCCAGAACAGCGCAGCTCGAGTCTCGAGTCTCGAGGGCCGGTCCTCTGCACAACCCTCGGGGTCCAAGACGGCCAGGCCAGCTTGCCAGCTTGCCGGCTTGCCTGATGCGACGAGGAACCCGGCCGTGGATGGAGATCAATCAAGATCCGAACAGGTGTCTTCCCCCCCCTCGTCCTCGTGATGACGGCCCTGAACCCATACTGTTGGAAACCTGACAGGTCTTGGTTGGTCCCCTCGCCTGCACGCACGCATGCACATTGTACACAGTAGAGTATGACGCCGGCCCTCACGGCTCAATTGGCCCCATGGCCCCGCATGCGATTGACGGAGGAGGGAATCATGACCTGCAGGCTGCAGGGCTAAGGGAACGGCCAGGGCGCCAGGGCGGGCACCAGCACGGGGACGGGATAAGCTCGACTGGCTCGGCCCCTCTTGTCACCCTCTGGTCACCCTCTGGTCACCCTCTGGTCCCTCTGTTCTCCATAATTCCTCATCTTGCGAGATTGAGCCCAAGGCTCCCTCTCATCTCCAGGCTCATCGGCCAACCTGTGTGTTGTCACTGTTTGTGTAGCAGGCTGATTGCTGTCGCCGGCGTCCTGGAGCGACGACGTTGGACGTCATTTCGCGACAGCAGGGAACATCGCTCGACCTGAACACATGCAACGTGTACTTGTGTAGAGAGCCACAATCCAATTCAAATACACTGCTGACAGGGTCGTCCAACCCCCATGCTCGCTCAACGGGTTGAAGGTTCCCACTCGCCGTCATATTACATTTGTTCGGCCAGCCAGTAGTCAGTAGTACCTTGGGTCGTCAACTCTATACGGCGTAATATCCGCGGGTGCTGGCTCCTTCCCTCCTTATCTCACCTGACTATTATTGTCCGAGCACACACACGCATGCGCAAAGGGAAGCCGCAACACCACCACCACCACTCAACTCCTTGCGCCCGTCGCCCCCACCCCCTCGGCGCTCCTGCCTGACTGCATTGCTGTTTTTTTTTTTTTTTTTTTTTTTTTTTTGCTGATGTTTCTTGAGCTTCCTGACTCCCATATGCTTTCGCTTCATCTTCTTGATTTGATCTTGTCTGTGCCTGTGTGTATGTCTTTATGTGTGTGACACCTGCCGAGGCCCGAGCAGCATTTCCCTCCAGACGGCAGAGCATTTGTACATTCCTTGCCGATGCCTCCGGAGTAATAAGTGGCCAGCTCGTCTTGTTTCCAACACAGCTGCAGAAAAAACCAAAAAAAAAAAACCAGCACGTGCAGCCAGTCGACTCCTTCGTTGTTATTTCCCGCTTGTACGGGTTGCGGGCCTCCTCTTCTGGCTGCCGAATCACACAAACCCACAGCGGCGGCAACAGCAGCAAGCAGCACACAACGTCTGCGGATTGCTTGGCTTGGTTGGGATTTGGGATTTGGGATTTGAGATTTGAGATTTGAGAGATCCGGTCGCCGCCCGCCCCTGCCGCCACCACCACCACCACCACCACCGCACCTACCGCAGTCGCAGGCTAGCATCGCAGCACCCTCTGGCTTGACCAGGTGTTCGCTTGATCCTCGACAGGGACCTGGTCCCCTGTACCGGGGCAGCCACCTGTGCTGGTGCGCGTGCCAAGGGGCCAGCAATTTGGATTGCGAAGTAGGGCTTCAGGCAGGTTGCACGGCACTCCTTGCTCGTCCCGCATATCTGAAACGCCAAAAGACTTCGACCACACCATCGTATCGACTTTCGGACGCACTGCAGCTCCACCGCTCCGCCCGCTATTCTTGCAGCAGCCCAGACTCTCTCTCTCTTCTGCCCCATTGTCGCCGCCGTCCTCCCCAAATCCGCCTCTGCGTGATACTTTTCTGGAACTCGAAGTGCCTGGTACACTGCACGCCGGCTTGCCCACTCCATCGACCCGCCACCGTCGTCGAGCTACCCTCAAGCAGCACAAACCTATCTCGTCGACGAGATACGTCTCACTCAGAATATCCGGCGACTCACTCGCTCGCGCGCTCACTCACTATTCCCGCACTCTCACCCACACCGAACCGACCTCTCTTTTCTCCACACGGTCCGGAACCCGCGAAACTCTGCGACACCTCGCTTTCCTCGACGACCGCGTGGTTGACCATACCTGCCGAAACACCAAACGTACGTGATCCCCATTCATGACTACCCTCCTTGAGACCTCCCACCTCGCTGCTCAGGTACCCCTTGCCCTCCACGCTACATGCCCTGGCTTGTATCTCTCTCTCTCTCTCTCTCTCTTGCATGCGTGGGCCGGCTTGCATGCGACCCTCCCGTTCCCACCCCCAATCGTTCAGACTCCGTCTGCCTGTCTATCTGTCTGCCTTCCTGCCCAACCTTACAACTGTTTACTTTTCCTTACATGCTTGGCTGGTCTATGTCATTGCGCCGCATTTGCGACACTCTTTTCTTCTCGATTGTGGGCTCAATCGTCTCCACATCATCTGCGACGGTGACGGACATCCACTGACAGTGATCAACCTTAGGCCCAAGCACCAGCTCGCTGCCGGAAGTTGTCGAGAATTGGTTTCTGCTGACTGCTTTCTCTTGTCCTTGCCTCTTCGTCTGATTCTTCGCCCATTGCAGAGGCTGTCGCTCACTCACCTCCACCTCTCTCACTCGTCGTCGCCGGTCGTCGCCACCCTATTACCGATGCGCGGATACCCGTCGGTTTTGCAACATTGAATTTTAGGGTCGTGTCTCTTGTCGATCAAGATCTCTGACCGCCCATTGCCGGACGGAAAAGAAAGCTTCGTGTGACCATACCGAGGACGCACAACGTCAGGCTACGGACCCTTGTTCTCGTCGCATTCGTCTTCCTGCAGGACCTTCTTTTATCACTAGCGTATTGCGACGTCTAGTCTGCACCGAGCTGAACGGACCATTGCGCATGCAATCCTTAGGTCGGGGCCAACGAAGGTCTGAAAGGACCGGCAAAAGCTGGGGAGCCGCAGGCCTGTCCCGAAGGCTTTTCCCAAGTGGTAAATTTGGACTGTTGACTGCTCATGAGTCGACCTCAATATGGAAACGATATGGAACGACCGTCAGCAGCGGATATTATCAGGAGGGCGAGGGAGCGTGCAGAAGCAGGGCTACCTAGGGAGGATTACAACACATATCTCCAGCGACAGGCGGCAATAAAAAATGAGACCGCGGACGCTCCGTCGATACCCCCGAGGAGTCGACCTCCAATGGGGGCTCCAAATGGCAACATGCCCAGGCAACAACGACCTCAAGCACCGCCAGGTTTCCATAACAAAGATGGACAAATCACGCTTCCCATATCGAGACCAGAACCTATCCCTCAATGGCCTTTAGCTGGTCCCATCGCGTCTCCTGCCAGCTCATCAGATTCGGAACCATACAGACCACCAGCCGGCAGTCAACCCCCGCAACGGCCGCCTCGCCCAAGCGAAGTGCCGTCAATACTTGACGGGTCAAAAATACAGGACCCAACTCCAGTCTTTCAGTACCAGCCACAGTACAGTCGAGATTCGGAGACCATAAGTTCATCTGTACCCGAGACACCGTCCACGCTATCCCGACCTTCGACGCTGTCTTCAGTGGGTTCGATTCCAGACTTTCCGCTCCCAATCCAAGCTCCGCCGCCACCCCCGCCGCCGCCTGTTGGACCACCGAGACGTAGTGTGAACTTGGGGCCGCCGCCTTCGGCCAGACGTGGCGCATCGTCCTTCTACTCACATCTTTCTTATGTC
Organism: Diaporthe sp. PMI_573; assembly: GCA_021399435.1. NCBI lineage: Eukaryota > Fungi > Ascomycota > Sordariomycetes > Diaporthales > Diaporthaceae > Diaporthe > Diaporthe sp. PMI_573. The sequence continues at coordinate 339,289 of JAJTUP010000036.1, forward strand.
TCGCCGATCCCGGAAGAAAGCGACAGGTCAAGGTCTCATGCGTCATATGCGTCAAGCGCGGCCATGCCGGAAAGTTGGGGCACACCGTCGCCCGCACAAAGTCCTTTATACGGAGACGCATTCTACGATGACACGATCGTTGAGGAGTCCAGCCCGTCTGAGGCGCATTCGATGCAGGATTACGGGGATGAGAGCCGGCTGGTCAGGAATGCGAGCATCGGGAGGAGAGGGAAAGCCGCGCTCGTCACAACGGGCTCACGTGAGGTCAACGGGGAAGGCGGCGAAGATAAGCGACCATCGCCGACACCTATGCAGCCCAGTCCTTTTGATGAGGGTACGGGGTACCTGGAAGCGTCCTCGAACTCTTCTACGACGGTCCCATCCTCCAAGAGCTCGAAGCCTCCCCCAGCAGGAGCCGCGCTAACCGCGGACGACATATTGAATGCTTATGATGCGGCATCTGCGGTGGACTCAAGAACATCTAGGAGAATGTCAGCATCCTCGCAGCCCCCACTTCCCGCATCAATGCAACCACGCGCTTTTAGCCGTTTGTCGGCCATAAGACGACCGCCACGGCTCGACATCGACGCTGTTAGGGATGCGGAGGCTCGGGGTAGTCTGACCAGTCTCCCGGATCTTATCCGAAGGGCAACAAGGTTGGCCGCGAGTCTGGACAGAGGGAAAAGGCCAGCGAGTCGGTTGAATGATCTAGACGATTTTCCGGTGGAGTTCTATGGCGCTGGAGCCAGGTCGGCAAACGTTGACAAGGAGTCTGGTAAGTAGACGACAAGATCGCTTCCCAATTGGTGGGTCCGCTGACCTCGGCCGCAGATGAATACTACGACAACCACCAGTCTGGTTTCTCAGACATGCTTGCAGCGTTTCCGCCACCAGCTCAGGCCCAAAGTCGTCAAGGAGGAATTCGACAAAGCATACGTGACTCGGTGATGTCGTGGCCGCTCCCCCCTCTAAACCGCAACAAAGACAACGTCAACATCAATAACAACTTGACTCCTCGAGGTGCCCCAGATGACATGTCATCCAACACCGACTCCACTCGCGAGAGAAAGGGTCGTCGCTGCTGTGGGCTACCTCTGTGGGGTTTCATAACCATCGTCGTCATCGTCATAATCCTCATTGCCGCCGCCGTGATAATACCCATAGAGTTCTTTGTCGTCCGCAGACAAAACGTCAACACCCAAGCCGAGGCAGAACAGCAATGCCAGAGGCAGGTCACCTGCCAGAATGGCGGTACTAATGTCGTCGTCAACGGCTTCTGTTCTTGCATCTGCATCAACAATTTCACAGGCTTCGACTGCTCTGTAGCAGACAATATTGGCTGCACCACCGCCACCATATCAGGCGATACTAATATCAGTAATGTCACAGTGGGGAACGCTCTCCCGCGTCTCATTGCACAGGCACAAACTAATTTTTCGATTCCTTTGTCTGGTACCACGATCCTGTCGAAGCTCAATGCGGGCAACCTCAGTTGTTCAGCTGAGAATGCCCTCGTGACCTTGAATGGCCAGAGCACGGCCCTCGGCGCTTCCGCTGAAGCCGTGACGGACATGACAGGCGGAAGCTTCGACGTCGTCAACGCCATTGCCTTGCAAGAAGCCAAGATCGCCACTATAACTGTCATGGCCGGCCAGTCGACCACAACAACGTTGACGATTGAAATTTCCGACACACCTGCCACGTCGTCTGCGGCTACCCCAACAACTCCGCCGACTACGACCATCACGATCACGAGAACCTTCACCAACAGCTGGCCTCCGCCGTCACTCACCCCTGTCCCGACGACATCCTCGTCAACCCCTTCCTTGATAACGCCTTCTGCAGTACCGCCATCTGCCACCAACCCGAGCTCGGTATTCACAGTGACAAACGAAGTTCTGGACTTTGCAAGGGTCGGAATTCTGTTCGTTCTCCAGCAGGACTCGGTAGCAGATGCCTCGACTGCTCAGACTGCGCTTCAGTCGTTTCTCTCATCGTCCTCGGCGACCATTGCCAGTGCCAGCAACGTCACACTGAGCCCCGGGAATTCGATCGACTTGGTCAATTTTCGCGTCGATGCTGGGACGGGGCTTGTCGGCTCAAGAAATTCTGCGATGCTGAGGCGAGCCTTTGAAGAGGCGGCGGAAAAAGAGCTTTGGGATCGCGATTGGATGCTGTAGCGATTGAAAGCCGACAATCAAGCAGCTGTGGATCTTTTCTGCGCAAAGCAACGACACACGCGGCGGAGACGAATGCAACCGATCATCACGAGGTATGGGAAGCGTGTTTTTAGACGCAATATCAGGAGTCAGGAAGAAAGTCATTTAGCAATTTTCTTTCCCTTGTTTTCTTGTTTCAATTCTCACTGGAGGAGAAAAAAAGCCACTTGCTTGGAGTCGTGGTCGCCGTGCTATTCATATACCAACAACTACCCTGTACAACAACCACCCATCATACCTTTCGATTCTTCACATACAATAACCATGCTGCGCGGATACCAACATACACACACATTGTATGAGAGCGTACTGGATATAGCATCTAATGAAACCACCTGATGGCCCTTGCGGGCTTGCGCACAGCGTTAGGCTTGCAAATCTTCCGACTCTTACTGACTTTCTTGTGACCGTTTATGATTTTTGTGACTGTGTTTGTGGTCCTAGAATGTACCACACTTGCTGCATTTCTCACCCGTTGCGCCTGTTTCGAGCATCGTCTCGCGGTCTCAAATATCTCTTACAAGTCAAAGCGTCTCCCTTCCGTCTACTGGTCTCTCGATCACCTGCCCATGGATCTTCAGTTCCTCTCCTTTTGCCAAAACCCTACCAGCCCGCCAGTACACCCATATGATAAGCAGAGCTACAAACATAGCTCCAGCATACAAAGCAAGAATCGCCACGAAAGCCCTGGTATATCTTGGCGCATCATCATCACGGAACAGCCGGCCGCCAGCAATAGCCCCCAGGTTGCTACCCATCACGGCCATTGCGAGACCGATGCTTCTCTTGGACGGGTTTGGGGCATTGATGCTCACCCAGGCATCATTCGTGGCCAGAAAAGAGTGAATGTTGCTGCACCATGCTTGGGTCAGAGCAATGGTGCCCCAGACACCCATCTGGAAGGCCAGCCAGATGCGAGCGCCGAGACGCTGCAGGATGAGGTTTGAAGGGATCTCTGCGATGACGATGCCGGCCGACCTGAGCTAAGAACCCACGTTGACATCGTTTTTGGTGATATTTAGGTTCTCGGTTAAGGTATCCGTCATTGCGTTGCTGATGTTGCTTCGATCGAGCTAGGACGAAAAAGCCGGCAACTAGCAAGGGCATGAGATAGCAGTCAAGCCTAATATCCATCAATGCGCGAGCTCACACCTAGGATCAGTTAACTTACTTTCGCATTGCGGCTTTTTCTTCTTTCGGAGACCACTCATATTCGGGCTCTGTGCTTCTCGAGACTCTGACGACATCTTCTCAGTGCCACGGAGGGCGGGCTCGGGCGTAGGGGACCCTTTGTGGATATGTTGAGACATGATCACCACGGAAGCTTATATTTATCGACCACTAGTTCGGAAGAGCAACGATGAACTCTCAAGCAGGTGGAGTATATGAAGCTGATCGGATCAATGTTAAATATCTTTCGTTATCGCAAGTCAGTGTCCATGTGTTCAGGGTATCAGAGATCCAGGTCAACCTCAAGCTATTACTTGCATACATTGCCCAATAAGACTATGCCGCATATCAAGGGGGCAATTACGTTTGCATTCCTTGGAATGACTCGGCCCAATCTATCGCAGTGGTGGGCGAATATCGATCTCTGCTGTTCGGTGCTGCGAGGGAGGATTCGGCGGTCGCCGTCGGAGGTGAGCGGTAACAGCATCGCTCCATTCCGTGGTCTTCGGCGTGGGGCCGAACATGACGCATTTTGTAGTATGCCGTACCATTGCCAAAAGAATCTGGTTGCTGTTGTCCTGCTATGCCCAAGTCAGCCAGGTAATTGGCAACACTCGCAATCTGCACATCTTTCTGTTTTCAAATGACAGAATCTACTCCCGTATCCGACAAGCTGCTCACCAGTGTCCTCTCTGCGAGCTCAAAGCCCCGACTTTCTACATCGATCAACACGAAATGTCCAAAGATCCTGCCCGACCAAATGTCGTGATCGTCTTGGCCGACAACCTGGGCTGGGGCGAGCTGGGATGCTACAGTGTAAAGAGATCAATGGCAGCACCGTTTATTGGTGGCTTCTGATTGAGAGTGGTGTCGATCTCTGGCTCGAGTATGCGGTGCTTGATCAGGTGAAAAGCCATGGCTCGGCTCTCATCGCCTTCAGCGAGCTCTGGCAATGGCGTGTGGATGGCTTCGTCTGGAGTCGAGAAGGGTCTTCACACAACGACGCAAAGGTTTCGCTCCAACGTGTAGCATGCCCAAAAGAGCCATCTTCGCTGGTTGACGTCCTCTTGACCGAGCCTCGCGTCAACGACACGCTCATCATGCAGACCCAGCTCGACTGCCAGCCTGGAAGCAAAGCCAACGAAGTGCCATGCCCCGCTCAGGTTAGAGGTGAAGTGTCTATGTTTTCTGGGCCACGTGCCACAATCGTATTCTAAACCTACTGTTATCAGCATTTTTTTTTTTAAAAAAAAACGCTAGGTGTTTAAGCGTTTACCACTGTATGAAGGGACCGCCTACATACTGCTTAAGAGCATACATACACAGATTAAAAACGAATCCACTTATTCTATAGGAGGATGGCCCCTAGAAGGATGGCCCATAGGAGGATGGCCCATAGGAGGATGGCCCATAGGAGGTTGGCCTATAGGAGGTTGGCCCATAGGAGGTTGGCCCATAGGAGGTTGGGTAGCGAGTACTATAGATGCTGTGGCCGCGAAGCGGATACCTGAGCAAAGCTCGTTAGATACCCAGATCACTAGGAGCGGAAATGGGTCAGGTGAGCCAGGCCAAAGGAATGAATTGTGTAAGCACCCCTATAATATACTTATATGCCTAAATTAAAGATCGCAGGCTTCGAGACAGCCGAGGCTGTCCCAACGGCCCGGCTTGGCAAAGTGTTGGGCTTGGCGTCCTCTAGTAGATGGGTACTTCTCATCATGGGATCTCCGCAAGGCGCGACAGTGGTATCGGCGGCAGGCATGCCATGGACCAGCGCCTCGGGCAAGGTGTGCAGCGTGGTCCGTGACTGATAATGCATGTCGGCGATAGGAATATTATTTCACCGAGCCTGTTGCACATTACATCCCTGGTCTGTTGTCTCTAGAGTCTTTGCCCTCCTCTCTTCGTCTTCTACCCACCCGACACAACAACGACAGGTCTTGTATTGCAGAACAAACACTACTCGGTCACCATGTCTGACAACACGCCACAGCTTCAGCTTGCCGTGCTTGGCTTCTCTGACCAGCCTGGCCCTATTGGCAACCTCGGTGGCGGCCCCCCCCCAATTCACCAGTGCTGGTTTGTCCTACGTGATGGCCAGTTCCACCCTGCAGCCCCCACCATTGACCAGTTCCACCCTGCAGCCCCCACCATGGGCCCCAATCTTGATTCCCCTTCTGATTCCGATTCCGATTCCGATCCCAACCGTCAGCCCAACATCCGTTTTGTCACCGTCGCTCTTCTTTCTGGACCTTTTTCAGCACACTACACCGAAGAACTTGACACCTATATTGACATCATCGAAATGGGTCAGTTTATCGCCAAGATGGTCGAGATGGTTCCCGACAAGGTGGCCGATATTGTTCTCAGCAAGGCAGCTGAATTCGTCTCCGACGCTTTTGCCAACAACACGATCAGCATCAACGCCACATTTACTGTCCCGAACCCCCAACAATTCTTGGCCTCCTCCTAGAATGGGGTCGCCAAGGTTGTCAAGGAGCTCTCGACCTCAAGCGGCAGCAACCTGTACGTTACCCAAGCCGACGGCTCTATGCTGATCTACACCAACGGCAACAACACTGGTAATGGCACTGGCTACGAGGCCTTCCTGCACGTCCTGGACCGCTCTACCGACCACGCCATCGCCCTGGCTGCCAACCGCGCCATCGCCCAGCAATTCACCAACACCATCATCCTGGCCGTTGCCACTACCCTCATCGTCTTGCTCACCATGGCTGCCGCCATGAGACGACAGCGTGGCTAGTCCAACATCAGTCAATCCGCCGCCTGCCAGAGAAACTTGAGACTGTAAGTTACTCCCCCACCAGCCTGCCTACTTGTCTCGTGGTATATGCGTACCTCGCCCGTCTGACTGCCTGTCTAACCGCCCGTCTGCAGCTTCTGTCACAATGCCAAAGGCGCCGCCGCCGCCGCCACTACCACCACCGACCCTCTTTTCGACCATCAGGCCACCCCTCCTTCCAAGTCATCAGGATGTACGGAACAAACAGTCGGCATCAACAGCCAGGTCATTAGACGTCGGTGGTTTTTAGAGTGCAGGGCAGAGGGAGCACAAGGAGCAGGGGCACATGGGGGGCAGGAATAATAGACGAGTTGGTACTCTAGCAAGAACGGTGGAAAAGATCACACACACACACACACACACACAGGCACGCCTGCATGCCAGAGGTGAACTAGTATCATGTGAACTGTAAGCAAAGAACCCACTGTCGCCAGTCCCCCGGATTTTATTGTTTTTCCTTGGGTGGAAAAGCCATGGTGGGCGAAAAATGTCTGGAATAAAATGACCGTTTCTTGTGACCTCGGCGGCAAAGGGAAGTGTGGAAATAGCGATGTGGCAAACGCCGGGCTGGCGTTGCCCGAATTCAGACGTGCAGGGTTTGTGGGCCACGCTAACGCTGGCCCCTTCGCGGGGTAGCAGCTGGCCAATCAGAAGCCAGCCCTTAGCTTCGTCAGCATAGATTAGTCAGCGCTTCTGGTCAACACTTACATATGGGCTTCGGCACCTATAAAGGGTAGCTAGAAGCAACAATAAATAACTATATTAAATAAAGTTATTTTAAAGACCTTTTTAGTACCCCTTAAAGTAATTACTTATTTTATGCCTAACTAACACTAATTAGTAATTATTAGAATAATTTCTAATAATAAGATAAAAAAAAATAGATTACTATTTATTAAACGGAAACGCTTGTGTGGGCGCTGCACGTAAGGGGTTACCCTAGACTTCACGTAGGGAGTTACCCTAGACTTGGCACTTTTTCGGCTAAGTGCCTATGTGGCGTGCGCGCCGGCAGATGAGTTTGGTGGCCGTGAGTCGATTTTTTGGGCTATTGTAAGACCCTAACTTCGAACCTCTGCATTCCCCTTATTTCTTACCCAAAAAGCATGTAACCTAGTTTATTAGATAGCCTGATTTCTGAAGTTTATCTGTATTTAGTTTGGTTACTGTCAGGGTTAGGGTTGGCTGGTTATTTAAAGCCAAAGATAGTGGGTCCGAGGGCCGAATTTTCCGGCCTCCCTATCTGCGCACCAGAGCCAACCACAGCGTGCCCAGGGTTGAGACGATGTCGGAGGGACTGTGAGGAGGGCTGACAGAAGCCCACTCGAATTCAATGCAAAGTTGTCCAAACCATTCTCAAGCGTCCCAACAAGACCTCAGTGCACCCTACTGCTACCTGACTCCCATTCGATCCACTAACCTCCAGAGCTTTAAGTACTAGTAATAATACTTTAAAGAAGTATAAGAGCTAGTTATAGTTTTTTTTAATTATAATAATCTCGATAGCTTTATAAAGTAAAAAGAACTAATATAAAAGTAGGTTTAATAATTTATGTATTTAGCCGGGTTTGATTTTACTATTAAATATTATTTTAAGAGAACAAACCTAGTAGATAGCTTATTAAGAAGGCCTAACTATATATTAAAAGAAAAGCTTCTAAATTTAAGTTAGATACTAACTCTAGAATTAAAGATAGTTATGGCTATTAGGAAAAACTTATAATCCTATCTAAAAGACTAATAATAGGCCTAGTTTAAAGCTATAGTTAGAAGTACCAAAATATAAAAGGTCTTAAAACTTAATTCCTCCCTAATAAAGTATTGGCTTAAGTCTATAACTCCCCTATAAAGATAGTTTATAACAAGAGTCTAGGCCTGGGTATATATTAGTAATATAGGTATAATATACTAAAGGCTTTACTCTCTACTATTAGACTTAATACGTAAAGCCTAAGGAAAAGACCTTAAGATTTAGGCCATTATTAAAAAAATTAAATCTTTAAATGGTACTATTTTAAATAATTCTGGTTATAAGTTTTAAGACAGACTACTATACCAAAAGAGATATATATATATGTTAAAACAAGAAGCTTTATAATAGGAGATCCTACAAACCTACTATAATAAGCCGCTAAGCAGACACTAGGAGTAGACACGGATATAAATTCTAGTTAAAAGACATTTTTACTAGCTAAGCTTAAGGACCTTTATTATAGACTATATATACTTTTATGTAATATACTAATATATATCCACGCCATGTTATTGCCTGTATAGAGAGCTTGCTTTGTTACTAATTCTATTAGGCTCTATATAAAAACTTAGTATAAACTTTATTACTAGACTTTTAACTACTATTAGAGATAGTAAGGAAGTAGGTATAATCTTGGTTATAGTAGATTATTATATCAAGATGAGTTTCTTTATTATAGTAAATATAATAATAAATACTGCTAAACTAGCTAAAATCTTTTATAGAGAAATTAAGTATAAATAAGGATTACCTAAAGGAATTATAACTAATAAAGGCACGACTTTTACTAGTAAGTTCTAAAAGATACTTTATTAATTAAGTAGAATTAAAACCTAATATACTACTACTTACTACCTATAGGGTAATAGATAAATAAAAAGGATAAACTAAACCTTAAAATAATATCTAAGGATATTTATGGTAGAAAATATCTAGAACTAGCTAAACTTATTATATACTATATTCTTTATATATAATTTAGTATAAAGTGCTATAATTAAGATAAGTTTGTTTAAAGCTTTCTTTAATTACAAATTGTTTTTTATTATTTTATATAATAAATAGCCTACTAAGGACAGTATTTCTTAGAAAGAGGTACTAGTAGTTAAGGAATATATAGAGAAACTTTAGTAAATTTAAATAAACTATAAGGAGAACTAGAAATAGGTAGTTAAGATATAGATCTAAAATTATAACAATTAATACTAATCTATATAATTTAAGATTAGCTAATAGGTATTACTAATAATTAAGTATCTATTTCTAAAAAACAGAAAGCTTGCTCTATAAAGGGTTGGCCTATTTAGAAATATATCTTAAGTAGGTAAACAGGCCTATAGTCTAACCCTTCTAGAAAAGTACTTATAAATATACTATATTTACTATATAAGTTAGCTAGAGCCTTAGATAGTAAGGAATCTAAAGGACCTAATAGAGGGTATCTTAGATCTACTAGACCTAGAGGATAAACAAGCTAAATGGGAGCTGGAGGAAATCTAAGACTACCAGGAAATCAGGGACACTATATATTACCTAATAAAGTAGAAGGGGTAGCCTAGTAAATATAATTTATAGGTACTAGAAGATAAGGTATTAGTAGATAAAACCATTTAGAAGTACTAGAGAGGGAGAAGGTTGAAGTAAAATTGAAAAAAGACCTAAGACTAGACTGGCGGAGGCTACAAGAAGCAGTTACAAATTAAGTAATAATAGGCCTATAAAGGCTAGGAGTGCCAGATAACTGGCTGATAAAGCTAATATTAATCTAATAAGTGCTAGATAACTAGCCGGTAAAGCCGATACTAGCTAAATAAGTGTTAAGAGACTAACTAGTAAACTTAATGCTAGCCTAATAATAGGGAAATATTTCTAGATAAAAGCCTACTAAGAGGCTATTAAGTGTTATATAAGTAGAGGAAGGTTTAAGAAATTAATATATTAAAATTAAGTATAAATAACCTTAGAAATGCCTAGGTTAAAGGGGGACTAGAAGGGTCCCTAAAAAAGTAATGTAAAAATATTATTATCCTTATTCCTAAAAAACCAAACCCCCTCTACTAGTACTAATTACTAAGCTACTATATCTCTAAGTAACTAGTAGGAAAGAGTTATCTATATTTTATAGGTTATTTCTTATAGTAGTAATAGAAATCCCTCTAGCCAGGCCCTAAAAGTATTATCTATAACCTATAAAATTTCTAAGAGAAACCCCTAAACTAAGCCATACTAAACTAGAAACCTATTATTAGCAAGAACTAGATATAGTATTCTATAGTAAGTATTAACTAGATCCCTTAAAATTTTCTTATAAAGGGTGTTTACTAAGTTAGCTAAGCTAAACTATACTAGATAAAGTAGGTATAAATTAGCTAGGGCCTATAACTAAAAGATACTAGCCTCTATAATGACTAAGTCCTAAATAGATTAGTATATAATTATATTTTAAAATATAGAGGACTTATATTTATAACCTTAATTTATTTCTTCTTTTAGAAGCCTTTCTTATACTTTAGGTTCTTTATTATTTTCTAAAATACTAAAATACTATTTAGTCTATTTATAGATAGGTTTATTAAGGTTTAGGCCAGGTAAATTTATAAAGTTAATAGCTAGTTCTCTTATATTATTAATAAAGGAGAATTTGTAGCTTAGGCGATTCTCCTTAAAAGAGCTTTTGTAAAATATAGGTTAGTAATTAACCTGATAATTAAAGAATCCTCCTATAATAGTTAATAGAAATAATAATAATAAATAGAAGGATACTTACTATTATATAAGGTAAGTGATGCTTTTTAATGTATTAATTATATTAAAAGCTCTCTAAACTGGTTATAGTATAGGTTACATCCTCTTGTAAGAAAGGTATATCTTTTTTAAACCTCTTAAGAAAGCTATATATATAGGCTTTATAAGGGGCTTGGGACTAGATTACCTAACTCTAGGTCTATACCTTCTTATCTTGTTTAAATAGGTTATGTAAGGTTTAAATAATATCTATAGGGGCTACTGCTATGTACTACTAGCTAAGAGGTATTATGTACTTAAGGGCCTTAGTAGGTATATGTAACTATATAAACTTATAGGTAGAAGAAGTTAGTTCTTTTAGGGTTTAAGGTATTTTTAAAGATCCGCTCCTATTTAGTTTGCCTAGCAACATAGTAATACTTGCTACTACCTTGTGATAAGTTTAAGGGGTCTATAGGATAGTAGTAGGCTGCTTATTAGCTACCTTTAAGGACTTGCCTTAAGTCGTAGTCAAGGTATTACTCTATTTAGAGGAGGATGACTCTAAAGAAGAAGAGATAGGGAGAAGATTTATAATAGGGTTGGCGTAATTACTACTAAACCCCTTAGGACTTAAACCTAATAAGTTAGGAAACCTTATAAATAGACTATCCTAACCTTGTAGGAAGGATAACTATAAGTAGTATAAAGAGCTACCTTTACTAGTAGAATTAAGGGAAAAAGAATAAAAGTAAAAAGGGGCTAGAGGCCTAAGGCTAGAAGCACTTACTAAAAAAGACTAGGAATAATTATAAGACTCCTTTAAAGGAGAAGGCAATACCCTACCTAGTAATAAGAGCAAGAAGCCCTTAAATAAGCTAGATGAGTAAGATATAATAAAGGTATTAAGAAGGTATTATGAAAATTACTTAAAGTAGTAGGTAGAAGAGGGGCTATAGTAATGGCTTTAGAAGGTTATAAGTTATAGGTTAGAGGAAGAAAGAAGTTAGAAGTAGCCTGGCTAGCAGGCTATTTAAACTACGCTGCCTAGTTAGTGTAGTAATAAATAGGTCTCAAAGGGACTGGAACCGTTTAGTAAATTACCAGAGGTAGTAACTTAAAGGTGCCTGTAAAAGCTATACGAAAGCTAGTTTATGGCCTAGAGACAGGCCTCTAGGGGGAAGGTATAATTGTAATGCCTAGGTAGAAGCTACGTGGAAGCCCTGGTGTAAAGCCCCCACGTCTAGAAAAGGGCCCGAAGCCCCTATGTCTTAGTTTAGCAGAGGCAAGAATTAGTCTTATACTATACCTACACCTAATATACATGTTAGCCTTCCCAGTTTACCAGACCATCGTGCCTAGTGCAGAGCCTATAACAGATAACCTCTACTAGGTTATCATCCTTTCTACTAACAAGAACAGCCTCTCACACTTAGCGCTCATTAGCTAAATAGTCAGAAAATTAAATATCATCTAGGCCAAACAAGGGTATTTAAAACGACGCTGGAACCAGTATGCAAAGGAATCTTCACAGTTAAAGTAATCAGATTTATCCGCGCACTAACCGTCATACTCATCCCCCTAAATCCTCTCCGCTTAAGCAATCTAGTAATTAGTTATAACAAAAGCTATAAGCCTAGGCTACCTATACTTCCTGTAAGAAGTATAACTAGATTGTAATTATCTTTTAATAAGCTAAATTGGTAGATATATTTATTTATATTAGTATTATTATTACTAGAATTACCAGAAGCCTATTACTAGCTCTGTAAAGCTAGGGCTAAACTCTTAATAATAGTGTTTCTATAAATTAGGTTTATAGTAATTTAGCTACTAGGCAGAAGATTTAATCTTTCTTAAAATTTTATAATAATTATATTTCTTATTTATATTAATTATATTAAATTAATCCTTAATACTGTAAAGTTATTATTATAATATAAGTATAATTTATTTCTAAGTTATAACTAGACTATATTATATAGGGTAATCTTAAGTAACTCTATTTTAGGTTTTAAGGCTAACTAGGTCTTTTAATTAGGCTATTTATCGTTATAGACTTTTTAAATCTTTTTATTAAAGTAGTAATATATTTTTTTTTAATAAAAAGCCTTTATTAAATTTTAACAGGCTTTAGTATAGTCTAAAGACTATTATTCTTAATATTAATTATATTTAAAAATAATTATCTATCTGTTATGAACCAACAGGCGTGGCACCCAAGGGACCCGTTTCGATGACCCCGGCAATCAGAATTAGATACCACAACGCAACCCCGCAGGCACTTGAGGGCGAAGTCAGCAAAGGCATGCCAAGGCCAGGGTTAGGGTCAGGTACCCCCTAACTAGGGTAGACTGATAGGACTGACGAGCGGTCCAGACGACTACAAGGCTGGACCGTACAAATCGACGAATAGTCTATACGGTCCATCACCAACGACGGATGAAGAGTCAGAATATATAAGGACATGGTCATTACTATAGTAGATAGCTTTCATAGAATAGACTCTTTAGTCGTCAATCTAAGTATTTAGTCTAACAACTAGATAGCCTCCTAGCTAGTGATTATACTTGAAGAATTATCATGTCTTATACTACATAGTCAAGTATCACCTCTACGCCGTATTACTAACATAAACCCTACAGGTTACCTACTAAACCCTATAAAGGTTTAGTATAATCATTACATTTTGACGACTCTTGTTTAGTATAGCTACGTAGTCACCGACTATGCAATATCAACGATATAATGGTACCTTAGACTCCTACCACCTCCCAGGTCGCCTAGACCAAGGCTGACCCCATCAAGGAAATGGGTGATCAGATTAGCCAACTCTAGCAGGAGATCATGCATCTCCATACCCTCTAGCAGGCCAAGGCTTTCAAGATGGACAAGCCTAGCCCCTACAAGGGAGACAAGGGAACCCTTCAGGGGTTCCTCATATAGTATCATACCTACTTCAAGCACAACCACCTCTAGTTCGAAACCTATCATGACAAGATTATCTTTACTAGACATCGCCTTAAAGGAAACATACTCGCATGGTTTAAACCAACCCTAAGGGATTATCTGGAGAATGACGAGAAAGATTGGGACGACAATACCAAGAAAATCTTCAAAACCTTCAACCATTTCGAGCAAGCTCTCAAGGATGCTTTTAGAGACCCTGATGAAGACAGGATTACTAAAAGGTAGCTCATGTAGCTTAGATAGACTAGGTCGACGTCAACCTATACAGCCTACTTCAAACAACTCACCACCCACATCAGTTAGGGAGAAGATATACTCATGAGCTAGTTCTACGAAGGACTCAAGGAGGATATCAAGGACGAAATTACTAAGCTAGACTGACCTGACAACTTTACCAAATATGTATCTATAGCTATACGTATCGATAATCACCTCTTCAAACGAAGGCAGGAACGACAGCGCAAGACACCCAACAACTCGTGGAAGCCTTAGAACCAGCTAAACACAGGAAGGAAGTACCAGCATGGCAGTAGCTTCCACAACAACCATCGACCCCGACACTAGCAGGGATACAACAGCACGGCTAGCAGAACTCATTCAAGCCCTATAGAACTTAATACAGTATAACAAAAACTAACCAGCAAGGAATGCTACAACTATAGAAAGCCTAGACACTTTACAAGGGAATACCACTAGCCTAAGAAACAATAAAAGCCAGTTCTAGAAGGACGACGACAAGTCAACATGACCCAACGACAAGAGCTACCCAAGCAGTGTAGCTACTCACTCGACAAGCAATGCCCAGTACACCTAGAAGGCAGAACTAACTACATCTATCAACCTAACCTTTGTATGGAATGTCTAATCCACCCTAACGAGCAGGAACCTGAGAATCTAGACGACCTACTACCTATTCCCAAGAAAGTAGTAGACACTAATGAATGACACGGAACCCTTAATTAGATCTTCTATTTCGACAATCAGTACATACTACACCTTTTAGAGAAAGAAGCCTCTAGATAGTTTCCTAAGGAACCTTAACAGGAAAGATAATTAGCTATGGGAAAACGAGGACTACTGTATGATATAGTGATGAATGATAGCGACTTGGATTATTCAAGTAACGAGTACGCGGGAATAAACGACTCCTAGAAAGATGCCTAGAAAGAAGGCGGTCTGCCGCGGACTAACCAACCAATGAAGTAAAACGAAGACCCTACTGAAAACCCTAATGAAAACCCTGAAAAATACCTAGGATATAGCATCCTTATCGCTCTAGATACTAGTACCACTAGAATCGCTATCACAGGAATCCAGACAGCTTAAGCAGTCAAAGAACTTAACTAACCCCTAGAGAAGCAAAGAATGGGTGATAAACCACGCCTATAGCCAGGATACCTAGAGTATAAGGAAATCTCCTAGGCCTCCTGTATCCAGAATCTCTACCATACTTACTTCAGGGAGAAAGCCAAGTTCGACCTGTTTCCCTGATACTTTGGTAAAGGATCTATTACCAGGGTATATAAAGAAGATAAGCTCTACTACTAGAAACCTAGTAAACATAACAAGGATAAGGCTTATACTATCCTTACCTTAAACCCTTAACTCCTACTGGAATGCCTACGTGGTAGATGATAACCCTAGGACTGCAGATCACCAGGATACCCCATTTACAGGGAACACAAGCTAATAAGCTAGTACCACGACTAATTAGGGAAACAACATATTATAAAAGCCCAGATCAAGACCTAATAAAAATCAGGAAAAGATAATGATTGCCTATAAAGGGATAACAGTTGATCATAGACTAACAATCCCTATGTATAACATAGACAAGCAACTATGCACATATTCTGCTAAAAATAGAAATTAACAGAAAAACATATAGCGTACTATTAGATAGTGGTACTTAGGGTAACTTCATATTACCTGGAATCATCAACAGGGATGAGATCCCATGGTATTAGAAGGAAGACCCCTACAGACTTAGTACCGTGGAAGGCATAGAAGTAGGATACGGGAACGGAGTAATTGATATGGAGACTGATTATCTACCTGTCTTGATCTAAGGATACGAAACTTCTATGACTCTGGATATCATGGATATAGTATAATACGAACTAATCTTAGGACTTTCGTGGCTAAGAGCCACGAATCCCTGAATTGATTAGACTATTAGCTAGATCTTTTAGGATAATGTTGTTCCCTAGAAGAAGGTTATAATTAACGGCGCGGGATGGAGTTTAGTTACTAAGGATGGTGAAGAAACGTGCTTAAACAAACCTACGAGTACCTCTGGAAGTAGTTAGGAAGAGACTCAGCTTTGGGAAAACAGAGAAGGATCAGACTACTTGAAGACCTCAAGAAAAGGCCGAAGTTAATCAATACATAGTACTACTTACAAACAGGAGATAAAGTGATATCTCCTCTACCTACATTAGCGTAGGGAATAAAGTATATTAGGAAGATTCGAACGGATACTAAGAGAATACCACGAATTCAGGAAAGTGTTTTAGGAGGAACTCGACACAGGAATTCCCGAACATAGTTAATAGGACTATGAGATCCCTATATAAGAAGGAGAGACACCAAGGTTTTACAAAATCTATAGACTTGATGAAGAAAAACTCAAGGTACTTAGGGAGTACCTTGATGAAAACCTCAGAAAAGGATATATTTGACCTTTGAGATTACTAGTAGGATACGTGATCCTGTTTATACCTAAGAAAAACGGCAAGCTACGACTTTACGTAGACTACTAACAACTTAATAACATTACTATCAAGAATTAGTACCCTCTATCTTTTATTAAAGAACTACGAGACTGACTATAAGGAGTATAATGGTTTATGGCCCTCGACCTCAAAGGAGCTTATAACCTCATCTGAATAAAGAAAGGAGAAGAATGGAAAATAGTATTCCGAACATGCTATGGATACTATGAATACATGGTTATACTATTTAGATTGACTAACGTACTAGTATCATTCTAGGAAATGATTAATCAGGTCCTATGTGAATACCTTAATATTATTATTATTACTTACCTAGATGATATCCTTATCTTCTTACGAACCCTTGAAGAATATAAAGAATATATTAAGCTAGTACTTTAAAAGCTTTAGAATGCAAATCTCTTAGTAGAACCTGAGAAGAGCTTTTTCTACGTTTAGAAAGTTGACTACCTTGGATATACTATCAAACCCAGACTCATCAGGATGTAAAAAGACAAGGTTTAAGTAATTAAGGAATGGCTAATACTAACATACGTTAAAGACATCAGAGCATTCCTTAGATACGCTAACTTTTATAGATAGTTTATCTAGAACTATAGTGGTATTTACAAGCCCCTTATAGATCTTACTAAGAAGGAATGAATATTTAAATAGATAAAAGAAACTCAATAAGTATTTGATGAAATCAAGGATAAAGTTACTAAAGAACCAGTACTCGAAGAAGTAGATCCTACTAAGGAATTTGAGATATATATAGATGCCTCTAACAACGTAGTAGGTAGAGAACTTACCTAAAGGAATAACCAAGGATGAGTATACATCATCGTGAACTTTAGTAAGAAATTCAATAGACTAGAAACTCGCTACGCTATACTAGACAAGGAATTCATGGTAATAGTATATGCATTTTAGGAATGGCAACACTACCTCATTAGAGCCAAGAAATAGATCAAGCTCTACACGGATTACAAGAACCTGACAACCTTTACCATGACTAAGCAACTTAACAAAAGACAAGTCAAATATGTGGAATTCCTCTCACAGTTTGACATCAAGGTCATATACATAGATGGAATCAAGAACGCTCGAGCAGATGCTCTTAGCAGGTAACCCGACTACCAAAACAAGGAATCTCCTACTAAATGGACGATCTTCAAAACTCAAGAAGACGGGAGCCTTATACTTAACCAAGAACTTGACGCTATGTTTAGAGTCAACACCATACCCAAGAAGATACCTACTGATCCCGGAGAACAAGACAACTTGATTAAGGAAATATACGAAGCCCCAGTACATGGACACTAAGGCGTATCAGTAATAGTTAAAAGGATCTAACAAACTCACTAGATCCTAAACCTTAGATGAAGAATAGAAGAAATCATCAGGTAATACGACTCTTGTAACAAGAACAAGACGGCTAGGTATAAACCATATAGACTTTTGAAACCCCTACTAGTACCTACAACTATATAGTCATCCATCAGTCTAGACTTCATCATTAAGCTACCTCTCTCACGAGAACCCTTAACTAAGGTGCTCTTTAACAGCATCCTAGTAGTAGTTTATAGACTAAGTAAGTATATATACTTCATACTATATAAAGAAGCCAGCACAGTAGAAGAACTCGTATATACATTCTTACGAATCATTATGAGTAATCACAGAATGCTATATGAAATCGTATTAGATAAAGACAAACTATTTACATCAAACTTCTGGAAGTCACTGATGAAACAACTCAGAGCAAAACACAAGCTCTCAACCACAGCACACCCGTAGATAGACAGACAAACAGAACAAATTAATCAGATTGTAGAACAATACCTTCGACATTACATTAACTAGTTGTAGGATAACTAGGTTAAACTACTACCATTAGTATAGTTTACCTACAACAGCGCAATAACTAGCACGACTAGATAGTCACCTTTCTTTATAGTTTATGGATACGAGCCCAAGGCTTACTACGAATCGTTGCTAGACAATATACTAGTAGAATCAACGGAACGGAAAGCAACAAGAATTAGATAAATCTAGAAGGATATTCAAGAAGAACTTTCCTTTATACAGGAACGAATAGCTAAATATGTAAACTAGAAAAGAATTAAGGGACTAATCCTCAAGAAGGGAGATAAGGTCTACCTTCTCTAACGAAACATTAAAACCAAGTACCCTAGTGACAAGCTTGATTATAAGAAGATTAGACTATTCGAAATCTTAGAGAAACTTTCAGATACTAACTATAAACTTTCATTACCTTAAGGAATGAGGCAATACCTAGTTTTTCATATTTTACTCTTAGAACTAATACCCTAGAATGTAAAACTCGAGATATAGATTAAGATAGTTAACGAGTATAACAAGGAATACGAAGTAGAAAGTATTATTAACTCATGATAATATCAAGGAATAATGGAATACCTCGTTAAATGGAAAGGATACGAGACTAGCGAGAATATATAGGAACTAACTAAAAACCTTACTAGTTGTAAGCAACTCCTTGAGGAATACTAGGCTAGGAACTTAGCTATGATTGAAACAAGGATGACTAGGACAAGGCTAACTAACTAGCCACCTAATAATACCAGTCAACCTAGAAGATCTACGAGGCCTACGAAGTAGCCAGGATAGTAGACTAGCCAGGGCACCTACCAGTCGAGACAAACACCCGACTAGTCGACCCCCTCGACTAGTCAACCTAGTTGACTAGTCAAGAAGAAAATAAGGAAGTCAACTAGTCAACTAGCTTGACTAGTTAACTAGCTCGACTAGTCAACTAGCTCGACTAGTTAACCAGATCAACTAGTCAACTAGATTAACTAGTTAACCTAGTCAACTAGTTAAACTAATCAACTAGTCGAAGAACTCGACTAGTCAATAACTCTACTAGTCAAGCAAGGATATATAGGCTAACAAAACAGCCACGATTTTAATTCACTAGTTAATCACTTTACCAGGAAAAATACACATCAGGATTTCGACAGACCACTAATGGTTGCATTACTACTTTCACCCCCAATACCAGGAATATCCAGGAAAGTTAACTAGTCACCACTATCAGGCACCATGGAACTCTAGTCAAAAACACCAACCTCACCCTCAGAGCATAACCAAGCCTCCTGTACTACCATCCTACTAGCCTCCTCTATAGAACTCCGACGAGCGGCCTCGGTAGATTGCTTAGTAATCCGTACACGCTTGGCCTCGGCCTCCTCCTTTTCTACACGATCTAGCTTATCGATAGTGTCGATGCCCCGGCGCACGGCACGCACCATCTTCTCAGCCCACAAGCAACGCTACTTGTATAGTCAGCACACCTTCGCAGCGGCCCTCTCTAGCTCTTCTTCCGCTTCGTCTAGTACGGCCTTGGCTAGGTTGTACTGGGTGGCAAGCTTTTGCATCTAGGTAGGTGAGAGCCCATGTATGTCGTAGTTCCCATGCTTTTTTAGGATATACTCGTAATAGTAAGAAGAGTCCTCCTCTAACGTAATACAAGGGGTTTTGCTAATCTCGCAAGACGAGCAAGTTAGCATAACGGAACCACGAGAAGTAACGGTAACAGAAAGGGACTTGCTTTACTTAGTCTTCTTGGAGCGACGGGAAGATTTAGAAACCTGAGAATCTTTAACCTTAGATGATATGACGAATCAGGAAGGCGTGATCAAAACACGAACGATGTGTGGAAAACTTACAGGGAACCTTTGAGGATAAAGGATATAAGGAGGGAGATAATGTTATGAACTAACAGGCATAGTACCTAAGGGACCCGTTTCGATAACCCTGGTAATCAGAATTAGATACCACAACGTAACCTCGCAAGTACTTGAGGGCGAAGTCAGCAAAGGCATGCTAAGGCCAGGGTTAGGGTCAGGTACCCCCTGACTAGGGTGGACCGACAGGACTGACGAGTGGTCCAGACGACTGCAAGGCTGGACCGCACAAATCGACGAATGGTCCATACGGTTCATCACTAACGACGGATGAAGAGTCGGAACATATAAGGACATGGTCATCACCACAGTAGATAGCTTTCATAGAACAGACTCTTTAGTCGTCAATCTAAGTATTCAGTCTAACAACTGGATAGCCTCCCAGCTAGTAATCATACTCGAAGAATCATCGTGTCTTACACTACATAGTCAAGTATCACCTCTACGCCGTATTGCTAACATAAACCCTATAGGTTACCTACTGAACCCCACAAAGGTTTAGTGTGATCATTACACTATCTAGTAAAATAAGGTTTATATAGTAAGCTATAATAATTCTTTAAAATTCTAGATATTTTTTATAGACTAAGCTAGCTTAATAAAGACGCTAATTTCTAACCTATCTTTTCTAAATACTATTATAGTATTAATAAGATTAACTCTATATATTATTAATTTAAGTAAGCCTGGCTGGATTTTATAACTATTGGTAAGAATAATAAGGCAATCTTGCCTAGCTACATTCTTATATATAGAAGATAATTTATTCTTTAGGAATTAATCTTTAAGAGTAAATGGCCTGTCTTAGCCAAATGGCGTTACTGAGAACTGGTGGTACTGCTGGTTACGTAGAGGAACCTTGAGTTAATAGAAGCATTGGAGCAGGGTTTCTGTATAGGTTTTGTGAGGCGTTAACTATATGTGTGTGCACGAATGTTGCATCTGGTGGTGAGTGTGAACGCGGCAAATATATACTGGGAACGCGAGATGCTTTTAAGTCCATCATAATAGGATATCAGTATGTGCCTAGAAGCTGGTTATGTTTGATGACATGATTGAGGAGGAGGAAATCAATGAGTGACCTTCAACGCATCTGCTCATGCCATTAGATACCCGTTTTTCCCTTTGTTTTATCGCATTGGCCCGAAAGGATAACGCAGTTCGCGCAGCGGTCTGCCGTAATAGTACCTAGCTCAACGCAGCTGTTGAACCGTCCCCCACCCGACTGGCAAGAGGAGCAGGGCAGTTGCGCCTGTACACCTCGGCTTTGACATAAGAGAACATCGGTGGTCTGATTATCCTCCTTCTTTAACCCAATGAAAACTGGCCCATGCCGGCATGGGTCCAGAAGTTGTGATAGCAATATTCATCACAGATGGAGAGCCTAGCTGCCGGCGCCGGACTATCGTGACAGCCACGCCAGGCAACACATCGTGTCGACAAACTGTCGCTGTTAGTAAATCCGCTAGAGGCAGCAAGAGCGAGAGGGCCGAGGGGAATTTATGTGTTTGATACTGTAAGACTCAGGAAGACATGCTTTATGTCCAGGGCTGCGTCCCAGATAACGCAATTCTAATTTACGTCCAAGTACAAGCTATGTGCACACCTGCTACCTCTCAGTCAAATTGATTTGTCATCTGATATATTAAATCTGCCCCAAAGCCGGGCGTCTTGTTAACCAACGCCGACCAGCCTTCCAGACCAGACACATCCTCCACCACACAAGCCGCAAACTGTGCCACAAGCAGCCGCAGCTAGCATCTTGGGACCGTGCAACTATATATATAGCGGACAAATCTTGCAAACTTAGGCACAAACGCCGACACAGAGATGGTCTACTGTAATAGTTTATAGACCAAGTAAGAGCAAGCAAGGTCTATAAGCGAAAAGATGGCATATTAATTGGCGAAAATCCAGATCCCTGTGTAGCCGATAAATACATACTTAAAGGACTCTCTTAGGGATCCCTGCTTAGTTTGCCATATATTTTGCCAAACGTCTACGTCACTGGCCTCTGCAAGGTTACTCTGCTTCTCTATAAACGCAGAGACAAACTTTTGCTTCTTTGTAGAGGGACCGCCATTACCTCCGGCGCCACACTTACACGCCACACTCAGCTTAAACCCGTTATACTTGCAAAATAAGGCATATATGCGGTCTGCAGTTATTTTGTAAGACGCCAGGAAATAGGGCAATTAAAACGTGTCTTTAATGTTAATTAGTTATATAATCTTGACTGGGTCTGGAAACAAGGACTACCTTAGGCTAATACTGTCCTGCGGCTTCTCGACTACCTTTACCGTAATATTAAGGAAACCCTCAGAACATCTAGCAAGATCATCTTTCTCGGCCGGCGCAAAACCTATATAGGTATCAGTATACGCAAATTAGGCAAAACGCAAGAAGACGCCCTTATCGACATCCTCCCATATTACGCAGCATTTTAAGGACGCCTTCGTCCCGTTATTAACCAGGCTATTAAGCGGGGCCGACAAATAAGATAGGAGGGCTTTGTAAATGTAAAATTCTACTTTGTTATGTCCTACAATAAATTTAAACAGCTTCGTTGCTAATAATCTAATACCAGTTTAAAGATAATAGCTTTCTAAATAATTACAAGCACTTACTTATTAAATTCTCTACTGCTTAGGAGAGCTTAGAAAAGCGGCATTATTATGCCTTGCAGCCTGCAAACCTCCAAGTTAATGTGGTTAGATCTGGCAAACATTAGGGCAGTCAATAGTAGAGGTCCTTACTCTTACATTTTTTTGCTCAACCTTGGCCAGACTCCATACTTATAGATTCCTCCACTCAAGTTTAAGGTGCTGTCTACTAGCTATAGTTGAGGGCATTGGGTCTAGAGGCACGGTGGGTTAAGACCGAGGATTTTCGCAGGTGGATTCAGGAACCGGGTCACGGTAACAAGTGCAACTACGCCTTGCTGCAAGGGCGCAGTCCTAAACCCCGGGTTAGGCTGAAGCGCCTGGGCCTGGGCGCAACCATTCTATATAAAGCTCGCCACCTCTTTGCCCGTGGTAACATCGTCCAGAAGGATGAATATACTAACTCGCCATATTACTGCTAACAATAAATCAAATGCCATGTACGATCCAATGGAAATCAGCTTCAATGGCATCTCTTTACCGACAGGAGCGGGGACAATGCCACTCCAGACAAAAGGGAGCCGCAAACAGCAAAGAGTATGTACACGCAGTATCCGTTCCACACACGTAGAGAAGCGACTCCGTACAAAACAGACCAAGAAAAAACTGGCCCAATTGCTAAATAATATTCCTAAAATTGTCAGACCAAACCCGATGGACTTTTTTATTGCACATCTCTAAAACGTTCTAGAAGATTGGATAATAATATAGGTAAAGACGACGTTACCAAGCGGTATAACGAGTTCGGATCCCTCTATTACTTCTGCCTTTTAACTACTAGACGGTACTATAAATGACGGCAATGATATACGTTCAAGATTTGCTAATATATAGCTACTATGCATATTTAAATCGTTAGAGGATATAATTGCCTCCGAAAGACAAAACGCGCAGATCCAGGGACAGCGTGGTTGGCGTAACGCAAGCGTCGCAATGTTTATATTCCAATAGAGTATGGTCAAGGATTGACTTTTCTTTAATTGGCTGGTAGAAAAGGGTAAAATGCAGATGAAATTCACAATGATTCTCGCTTTCAACACACATCAAGTCCACGCCGCGTCCTATTTCTTGCAATAGATTACCAGAAGGAAACTTGTTGTGGCCCGTGGCCTTGGGCTCAAGCCGCATCAAGTCCCGGACTTGGCCCAAGGCTATCGACTAATCCGTGAGTTGTCTCCATATCCTGGGTTGAGGGTATATTGACAATCATCACATATAGGATACCCTGCAGGATCGAGGCAATTTTGGTTAGAAATTTGGAAATGATTTCGAATATGGATACAATACGTCTGGGGCAACACTACCTCTTTTGGTTTATGCGCCTTGGGTGCTTTGTTTGGGTATTTGAGCGCCCTCTTCTCCGCCTCGCGCTTGCGCTTCTTTTCCTTCTTCTCCTGCTCAGCTTCCCGTTTCTCTTGCTTTTGCCTGTCCTTCTCATTGAGTTCCGCCTTCGGGTCCATAAGGGGGTTGATTCGGCTCGTCGGGTTTTTCTTCTGCTACAACAAGTTTAGTACCAAGAGCAGGTCTGACAAGGCTTCTGCAGAAGGAAAGGTCATTTTCGGATGGGAAAGTGCAGAGCACTCATACAAACTTGGCTTGGGACTTTAGGTCCTCTTTTTCAGCATGGTCCTCCAACATGTTCTTGACTTTGGACCGACCGCTACCCCAGGTTCTAGGAATGGTGCTCTCTTCACTGCCAATTTGCTCGACATAATTTTCAGGGAAGTCTTTTGGGTTGGGATAGACAAGCTCGGCTGTCGCAGGAAAATTAGAGGCTCCAAGTATGCCATCGTGGTTCCGCATCCGGCTATTCTTTGAACCCTGGGATATGCCCTGCCGGATGACATGGCTGGGGCTATCGCTCTGGCCAGGTTTCACAACATTGCTGCCTGACTTGACGTCGTATGACATGATAAAACAGTACAGCCCACGCGGCCGGAAAAGCTCATCGTTCATCTTAGTGAGGTAGTCGTTCTGGCTGCATCGGCCAGGCAAGGCCATTCATATGTCAGCATATCCACCATGATGATCATGACACTTCATAAATGTCATCACAAAGCAGGCTTGTATAGGGAAAGTGTGAGCTTAAGAACAAGAATGAGGAGATACATACCCCCTTCGGGCGTTCACTTCCTTGTAGGCGCCCGCGGTTACCTGCAATGCCGCCCCGATAATAGGGGCGCCGACAAACTCGGACCCCAGTACCGCACCGACCGCCTCACCCGCGAGGTTGATGGCCTCCACGGCCGGGTTGCAGGCCACAGACTTGTTGAGGCCGTCAATAAAGCGGAGGAAGGTCGCCTGGTCGATGCCGCAGCGGAGCAGTTCGGGGGCATATGCCCGGACAAACCCTCGCGCGCGATCGCTGGGGCGCCTCTGCGGGATAACAACGGCTTTGGGCAATCGCGATATATCGCCCATCGGTGTCGCCATTGGGTCTATCTGCGCCGAGGATTCTTGGTCCGAACTTGCAGGAGTGGTAGGGTCTGCCTTCGAGTTAGCCAGGAGAGAATCATGGGCTCTACCACCTTGGCTTGAAGGGGGTTGTGCAGGGGCTTGATCCCTATAGTCCGGGCTGACAGAGGAGTGCTGAGGGTCCTGGGCTCTGGTATCCTGACCCGAGAGTGACTCCTGCATGACGAAAACTTCTAGATTGGAAAAATGAAGAAAGAGGCTCTGTCACTTCGTGAGTGCAGTCGAAGAGGCAATACAATTATGCTTGGTTAATTTATCAAAATGCAGTTCTCAGTATCGATAATTGATGACCAAAAGGATTTCAGCTTTTGACTTGGGGAAAGTGATCAACACCTTAAGCAGAGGCTTAAGACCTCACGTTGCGCGTCTCTTAAGCTACCCCAACACATTGGCCAAATGATAGAGCAACTGGTTCCTGGCTTTGCAGAAGTAATTGCGTGGTTGCCTCCCGTAGGCATAATAATCACCCCGAATCCTCCCCCTGGCGTAGGTCAATGATTGGCTATTTATGTTTCTAAGTCATTAGGAGGATTCGGCGACCTTGCAAAATTACAGGCTGAGCTACAGCATTCAGTATGCATTAAGCCACCGCGAACTTGCTTGGTACCAAGATTCAAGTGTTCCATCGTGGTATTGGCACTGCCTTTCAGCAGTTCCTGAAGTCATTTATGCACGGTTGCATCCCATTCAGCCACCTTTCGTAGCTCATCCAATCCAAAATTGTGCCCGGGAAGCGTGGTAATAGATCCATTCCTTAAACAGCAGCGGCGCTTGCCGTGTGCCAGCACCTGGCCAAGCCAGGCCGTCGCGAATCACCAGATCTCAGCTCCAGGGCGCTGTCAGCAAGGACCGCAGCGAACAACTCAGCTGTGAACATCACCGTTTTATAGCTGGGAAACAAGCCACTTTTACAAGACGTTGTGTAGAACCACATAGCCAGTGAATTGGCTGTTCTTGCTCCTGAAAAATCAATCCATTCAGGCATTGCCTAAAAAGACTCACTGGCTTCAATGTTGATTGTTGTATGAGTTGTTTCCATGAACAAGTCACGAGGATCTCTACTGGGTGGCAAATGACCGGAAGTTGAGAATCGACATTCAACACATTTTTATCAAGAAATTAGGACACTTAATAATGTAGCTCTACTAGCACATCTAAATACAGCGCAATACATAGTTGAAGTCGAGCAGTTTGGCGCGGGCAGCGGGGTTTCTATTTGATTTTGAAGGGTGGCGGATCTGAACTTCACGCCGGACATGAGCGGACCGTTAGTCAGTCGCATAGAAAAGTTGTATGAAAAAAGACCACGAAAGTGCAAATCCAACCTTGAGAAAATAATGTGAAGATATTCCTCGGAGAGAAGACTCATGTCCTAGCTCAAGCTATTGTATTTCTCAGTGGCGTGGCTACCCCCTAAATTGTGGATCATGACCTTGCAGTGCCGGAGCACGAGTACGTCAGCCTATCTCGGGTTTCGGTGGTTGCTCGGCTCGGATGTAGTGTTGGAAACTCAATTAATTAGCCACGTATCGAAAGAACCCGCACATATATTGTGAGGTTTTTTTTTTTTTTTTTGATATAAAGTCATCGTATTTTCTTCAACGAAGTGTATTACTCCCTGATGGTCATCTCGGCTTGGGTGTATCACCAAATATCAAAATGCACTTCCACCGTGCGGCCCTTACCCTGACTGTTATTGGTGCTGCCAGCGCCAGACCGCAGGAAATCTCAGCACGCCAGGAATTTAACACGACATGTGACGATATTCACTACATTATCGCTCGAGGCACGACTGAAGGCTACCCCGGCAGTCTAGGCTCCCTTGTTGACATCCTGCTCGCAAAGTTCCCGAACAGTAACTACGAGGACATCATCTACCCTGCGACCCAGGAGACCAGCACCGACAGCTACTGGCAGGGCCTCGCCAAAGGTACCCAGCAGATCAAGAGCTATGCTGACAAGTGCCCCGACTCGAAAATCGTCATCATGGGTTATTCGCAGGGTGCGCTGGTTGTTGGAGACATCCTTGCTGGTGGAGGCAACAACTCTGAGCTTGGCAACGCGACAACGCCTCCCTACATCGACTTTGCCACCTACGGACAGCGTGGTAAGTGGATTGATGTCGAACTCTCCATAGCGTCGTTGCTAATACTCGGAATAGTGAATGCAGTCCTGCTCTACGGGGACCCACGCCACATGCCCAACCAGAGCTTCAACTATGGCAATGTGTCTGCCCTGGACGCCCCTGGCGTAAGTGATTAGCTAAACTACCATTGCCCATAAGATTCATGCATAATGGACCACTGGCTGATATTGTCGGGCACAGAAGTATCCTCGCTCTAATGAGCAGCTGGCAACCATCAACTTGTACGCCGGCAAGCTTCACGATTACTGCAACTACCACGACGGTGTCTGCGACACTCGTGGTGTCGGCAACCTCACTGCACACATGGCTTACACCTCCGATTACAATACCATAGCTTCCGAATGGCTTAAGGGCATGTTGACCGCATGAGCGTTATGCTCGAGCGCAGGCCATATTGTCCATTTTGTCTATTTATGGACATACTAGGAAGACTTAGCAGCGGTGAATCTTCAAATGGGCGAGTGAAAAGTCGCATCCGCATTTCAGAGCTTGTCAAAAGCCTCCACAGCTGCTACGGCAGTGATGTGTGCTTAACCCATATTTATCCTTCTCCGCATTGTGCTAAAATATTTTAACAGAACACGAAATCTCGAAGGTGAGGAGGTTTTAGTATTCTGAATTAATATGTTTGAGAGATACTGATTCTGGAATTGAGTTGAAACAAAGCGCTTCCCATCACTTCAAGTCCCCGATTGCAAGCTGGGATATACAATGGATGGTGTTTGCACCGGCCAGGACGGGGAACTGCTGCCTCAGGAGCCGCGATTCCAGGCAGCCACCATCAACCTTAATCAAGCCTTGGCGTCCGGGTCCGTACAGACTATTCTGGACCTCATCGACCACAACGCAAGAGTCAATCCTGATGCTTGTTTCTGTATCCAGGCCCATGAGCCTGGATCTCATCAACCTCAAGACGATACACACGTCACTATGCACCAATTGCGTGCTGCAATATGGCAGTGCTCTAGAGACCTTAGAGCCCACTTGATTGGAATACAGTCTACCGATAACAACGCAGGTCCGAACGAAGAAGCTGTTGTCAAGCCTTATCCTGTCGCCTTATTCATGTATAGCGACCTCACCCTCCTAGTCTACCTATTCTCTCTTATGGCCCTTGGCGTCCCAGTTGCGTTATTATCGATTCGTCTGAGCCCGGTCTCAATTCAACATATTCTTACGGTCGTCAAGGCTCAGGCTGTGATAACGTCACCACTGCTGATTAGCAAAGTCAAGCAAGCCTTTGGAACGACAAGCTCAGTATATGGCATGGGTGCTTCTAAGATATACGCTGCTACCTTATTCGAGACGTTCTTTACACCTTAAGGAAATCAGGACGAGATTCCGACCAATGCCAATATTGGCCACCTGGGCCATTTGGCTAGCGAGTTTGACCGTAATGTCCTCATTCTACACACGTCTGGAACCACAGGTCTGCCAAATTTAGTCTACCACTCACACAAGATGTTACTTGGATACGCTTCCTGCTACCGCCAAACAGAGGAAGAGGACATTCACGGCCTAAACCTTTCTATACTCCCATTGTACCACGTAGGTTCTCAATGCCGGCAAATATCTCTATTTACGTGACACGCGCTGAAAAAGTATTTATAGGGCTTTGGCTTGGCTATTGCTTGCCTGGCCCTTGGTGTCGGTAAACCGATTTTCTTGCCGCCGTCAAATAGGGCAGCGACCGCCTTTTCAACAATACAACTGGTTTGGAGACTAAATCCAAAGTCGATGACTATGGTTCCAATTATTCTAGAAGGGATTTCGAAGCTACCTAGGGACGATGGGGTTGCGCCACTCCTTGCTTTACAATATGTTGCGTGCGGCGGCGGCCCTTTAGATTATGAAGTGGGAGACTAGCTTAGCAAGCAAGGCGTCAAGCTGCTCAGCTACTTCGGGGCGACGGAGACTGGTCCATTAAGTCCTTTTATGGTTCCACCTAGCGGTCGGTGCTGGCGCTACCGGCCCCTGAGAAGTGATGTAGATATTAAGGTTAAGGCTGTCCATTCTGTAGTCATTCCTCCACGTGACCAGCAGTACTACTAGTTCTCGGTAACACCATTTGGCTAGGATAGGCCATTTGCTTTTAAAGATTGGTTCCTAAAGGATAAATTATCTTCTATATATAAGAATGTCGCTAGACAAGATTGCCTTATTATCCTTGCTAATAATTATAAAGTCTATGTTATAAACAGCCTCCTTCAGACCCCCAGACCCCTTCAGCCTCCTTCAGCCCCTTCAAAGCCCTTCCAGCCTCCCTCAGCCCCTATCCGCCTCCTTCAGAAAGAATAGGCTATCTATGCAAGCCTCTAGATATAAGTGGAGAAACCAGCTAGCCTAGCTTGGCAGAATCTTCTTATCGGAGTTATCCCTTCCGCCCTTTCCATTTCTCTTTCTAGCCCCTGTTTTTCTCGAGTCATTATTCTCTCCGTCGGAGGGATATACCTCTCCGAAGGTCCGAACCTTCTATGTATATATACCTAGCCTTTTCCTCTTAGATAGATAGTTAGTTCTTCAGTCAGATCAACTTTTTCCCTCCTACACCTAGCTTGCCTCCTCCTTCCTTGAATTTGTTCTCTGTGAGGTGTTGAAGAATATCTTGACTACAGCCTTACTATGTCCCTCTACCCTTAGCCCTCTGCCCTTAATCTAGGTGTTTTTAACAGCTTGATCTGACTCCCCTATCTTCCCACCTCTTTTCGTCCCCTCTTGGTTTCCACGATGACTTCAGACTGGCAGACCCTTTTTGATTTCCTCCCCTCTATCCCCAGGGATTTTGTAGGAATTAATCCACCACTGCCTTCTGGAATCTCTGGCCCTCAGATTACCCTCGTCCTCTCTGCCTTCTCTCGAGGAGGCCAGTCTGCCTCCCAGACCTCTATTCAGGGCCCTATCTTTCCTGAAGATATAGATGGTCTGGGTAGGGCAGTTCTCTTCGCGTTCTATACTCTAGGACAAAGAATTGCCCAGAAGGAAATCTTTCCTTCAGCTTCCGCCTCCTTCTCGTCCCAGCCACCCTCTCAGCCCTCGGTTCCTCGCCTCTCGCCTCCTGACCCCTATTCAGGGGGTAAGGAAAAATTTAGATTTTTTGCTACCCAACTGCAACTAGTCTTTTCTTCGGACCCATTTCGCTTCTCGGCAGATTCGGCTAAAATAGCCTATTCGGCCTCCTTCCTCCGAGATTCGGCCCTTTCTTGGTTCTCCCCCCACCTCAACCTTTCTACTGGCCTCTCCGATTTTATTACCTATTCGGAATTCTTCTCGGCCCTTCAAGCTGCCTTTGACGACCCAGATGCCCTCGGTACTGCTGAAAGAGACCTATGGGCTCTAAAACAGGAAACCTCATGCTCGGCCTATTATTCAAAATTCGTCCCCCTCGTCTCTATTCTCGGCTGGACCTCCAATACGGTAAAAATTACTCACTTCCGTAGAGGTCTAAAAGAGAACCTTAAAGACCTCCTGGTTGGCCGAGACATGCCTCTGGATTTTTCTTCTTACGCGAATAAGTGTATTTCTCTGGATAACGACCTTTTTGCCCGCCAGAAGGAAAAGAAAAAATTCCAGCCTCCGATTCCAGCCCCTACCCCTACTACCCAGCCAGCTATTCGCCCAGCCGCTCCCATCTCGACCTCAGGCCCTATGGAACTGGATTCGGCCCAGAGGAAGGCCTTTCGAAGGGCTAATAATCTCTGTACCTACTGTGGCCAGCCGGGCCACTTTGTTCGAGACTGCCCCCACCCTGGAAGAAAGAAATTCACTCCTGCCTCTGCCGCCACCGCTCTTTCTATACCGCCTAATTCAACCCCTACTTCTTCAGCCCTAGTACCCTATTCGGGAAAAGAGAGCGGGTAGTTAGCCCACAGCCTAATTTACCCGCTCCTACTAGCTGTCGGAATTTTTATTCGCCCTTAGAATTTGAACCGACTTCGCTACAGTCACCGCCCGTCTCACAGCCTGCTCTACATTTTGCCTCAGACTTCTCGCCTTCCTACAAGCCGCCCTCGGTTGAAGATTCAATTGATGACGATACCAAAAAATACTCCGAAAAATCTAGTATTTTTGACCCCGAGGACGACCCTAACCCCGATGGATTGGTGGAGGAATCTGATGGACCGCTTTTGACCCAATGTATGGGGACAGGACCCCCTGAAGGGCCCCTGGAACCCCCTGCAGCTGGCCCACTGAACCCCCTGGACACCCCTGCCACCAGCCCGCTAGGGCCCCCTAGCTTTCGGCCCTTCAGCCCACTAGGGCCCCCTAGCCCTTCGACCCCCATTCAGACTCAGACTTCGCCCCCTACTTTAGCCCCTATTTCGCCCGTTTTTCGACCTATCCCGACCCCGATTTCGACCCACTATATTCACTCTTTGGACCTTGGAAATAAGGCCCCTCTCGTCCTCCCAGCTACTCTCTCCGGCACTCCTGGATCGATAATGATTGATTCGGGAGCTACTTCTTGTTTTATCGACTTTGACTTCGCCCTCGCCCAAGGGTACCCCCTTCGGAAGAAAACTCGCCCTGAAGCTCTATTAGTAGTGGATGGAAGGGAGTCTTCTGCTGGAGATATTCTCTATGAAGTCGATATTTGCCTCCAGATCGACCAGCACCTTGAAACTTCTATTTTTCAAGTTACGAAAATCTCTGGTTACCCAGCCATTCTAGGGCGTTCTTGGCTTTCCTACCATAACCCTATTATAGACTGGAAGACCGGCTCGATCTCTTTTACCTCGGATATTTGCCAGCTTTCTTGTTTGCCTACTCGTTCTTTGCCTTTAGCTTCGACTATTCAGCCTTTGCCTCTAGCCTCGACTTCGCCCTTCTCGGCCAACAACCCTGTGGTAGCGAGAATTTCTAGTGCAGCCCTTTTTCGATTCGCCAAACGGGATAAGGCCCAGATCTATAGGGTCTCTATTCAAGAAATTAAGGACCACCTAGCTTCTGAAGGAAACGAAGAATCCCCTGAAGAAGAAGAGGAATTTCTTCGGTTAAAGATACCTGACCAATTTCACGACCTTCTCCCTCTTTTTCGAAAAAGGGACGCCGAAAGGCTCCCTCCCTATAGGGGCACGCTCGACTGCCCTATAGAACTTGAAGAAGGAAAATCAGCTCCCTTCGGCCCCCTATACCCTATGTCAGATCTCGAGCTCCAGGCTCTCCGAGTCTATTTAGACGACAACCTGAAAAAGGGCTATATTAAGCCATCTTCGTCATCTGCCGCCTCACCTGTCCTCTTTGTTCGAAAGCCAGGAGGTGGACTTCGCTTTTGTGTCGACTATAGGGCCCTAAACGCTATAACTAGGCGTAATAAGACCCCCTTGCCCTTAATAGACGACTCTCTTCGACGGCTCTCCGGAGCTAAAATCTTTTCTCGCCTAGATCTTCGCTGGGGTTTCAACCAGATTCGAATTCGCCAGGGCGAACGAACCCCTTACAGCCTTCCGTACTAGATACGGCCTTTTTGAATATACAGTAATGCCCTTCGGGCTAACTAATGCCCCAGCCGTCTTTCAGTCTTTCATTAATTACGTTTTGAGAGAATTTCTCGACATCTTTGTGGTCGTCTATATAGACGATATCCTTATTTTCTCGAATTCAGAAAAGGAACACTCCCAGCACCTTCGAGCCGTCCTCGAGAAATTAGCCGAGGCCGGCTTGTTTATTAAAGGCGAAAAGTGTGAATTTTTCACTACTTCGACCACCTTCCTTGGTTTTGTTATCTCTCCGGAAGGGATTTCTATGGATTCGACTAAGGTGGCTACTATTCGAGACTGGAAGGCCCCTTCTTCAGTTAAAGAACTTCAGTCATTCCTTGGATTCGCCAATTTCTACCGAAGATTTATTCGAAAATATTCGCTCGTCTGCCGACCTTTGTTTTTATTACTTCGAAAATCCCAGCCCTTCTTTTGGGACCCCCCCCAGCAAAAAGCCTTTGAAGCCCTGAAGGAGCTATTTACTTCAGAACCTATTCTTCGCCATTTCGATCCTACCCTTGACTCTATTCTCGAAACCGACTCCTCAGATAACGTTATTTCGGCTATCTTTTCCCAAAAGGTGCCCTATAATGGAAAGCACCTCTTACACCCTATTGCCTACAGATCCCGAAAGCTTACCCAAGCCGAAGAGAACTATGGGATAGGGGATAAAGAGATGCTAGCTATTGTAGACGCCCTATCTGAATACCGTTTATATACTGAGTCTCTTGCCAAAACCCTTACGGTTCTTACAGACCATTCAAATCTGTCTGCCTTTACTTCGAAAAAAGTCTTGAATAGACGACAGGCCCGGTGGGCTAATGAGCTCTCTGGCATGAATTTTGTTATTTCTTTTCGCCCAGGGGAGTTAAATACTCGAGCCGATGCCCTTACTCGAAGACCCCAAGATCAAAGGGAGGCATAGCGGCTATAGCCTCTGAAAAAAACTATTGTACCATCTAAAAAGATAGTATATCCAAGAGCTATAGCTGCCTTAGCTGCCCCTACTCTCTCGGAATTCGAATCTGCCTTTAACCTTTCGACTATTCGCTCAGCCCTTCCTTCAGACCCCTTTTTTAAGGAAATTCAATCACTACTTTAAAAACCCTCCGAATTCAGCCCCTCGACACCCAGCTATAGATTTAGCTACTTGCTCTATTCAAAACGGCCTCCTTCTTATTCGAAATCTGGTTTATATACCAGAGGGCGACCTAAGGAGACAGGTTATTTCTTCTCGACACTCCCACCCAGCTGCTGGCCACCCTGGCATTGCCTCTACCTTCGAATTAATTACTCGGGATTTCTGGTGGCCTTCTATTCGAAAGACTATTCAGCAGTACATTCGAAATTGCTCCATTTGTTCTAGAATTAAGCCCTCCCGACTACCCCCCTTCGGCTTTCTGAAACCTTTGGAAATTCCTCAGAAACGCTGGACTTCTATTTCTATGGATCTAATTACTAGGCCTACCCCTTTCGAATTCTTTCGACGCTATTATTGTTTTTGTCGACCGACTCTCAAAAATGAGCCATTTTGTGCCCTGCAACACTACTCTGGATTCTAAAGGCTGGGCCCTACTATTTAGAGATAATATCTTTCGTCTTCACGGTCTTCCTTCCGAACTTTATCTCTGATCGAGGTTCTATTTTTATTTCCGAATTTTCTAAAGCCCTGTGTAGGTTACTCGGAATTAAGCAGAATTTTTCTACTGCAAACCACCCACAGTCTAACGGCTAAACGGAAGCTATCAATACCCTATTAGAACAATACCTTCAAGGGTACATATCCTATCAACAAGACAACTAGGCAGACTGGCTCTCTATGGCTGAATTTGCTTATAATAATTCTGTTTCTTCAGCAACCAAGATTTCGCCTTTTTTTTACTAACTACGGCTTTCACCCTCGTTTCGACTCCCTACTTCCAGCCCTAGATTCGACCCCAGAAGAAGTAAAAGAATTTACTTCTTTGTATTCTCAGACCTTGAGAATTTTATCCATTCAGAAATCCGCCTGGCTCAGGAAGCCTATTCTAAGCAGGCAAATAAAAGTCGACGATCCGCTCCGAATTTTACTCTGGGCTCTCGAGTATGGCTGCTTCGCCACCATATTCGCACTACTAGGCCTTCTCAAAAGCTCGATTTTAAACACTTAGGGCCCTTCAGATATCTCAGAAAATCTCTCCCTATACCTATAAACTCAAGCTTCCCCCTAGTATGAAAATACACCCAGTTTTTCACGTTTCTCTACTTAACCCCTAGCCGAAGATCCTCTCCCTAACCAAGTTATTCCTCCACCCCCCCCTATCGAGGTTGAAGGGGAAGAGGAATTCTGGGTAAAGGAAATTCTTGATTCTAGGATTAGAGGAAAGAAACACCAGTTCTTAGTCAGCTAGGTAGGCTATGATACACCTACCTGGGAACCTTTAGAAAATATCTCCTGAGACCAAGGCCTATTCAAAGTACCTGGCCCGGTACCCTCACCAGCCCTAGATATTTATTTGTTTATTTGTCCTTGTTTTTATTTTAAATCAGCTCGTGGAACTCGCTTTGGAAAGGAGGGCCTACTGTTATAAACAGCCTCCTTCAGACCCCCAGACCCCTTCCGCCTCCTTCAGCCCCTTCAAAGCCCTTCCAGCCTCCCTCAGCCCCTATCCACCTCCTTTAGAAAGAATAGGCTATCTATGCAAGCCTCTAGATATAAGTGGAGAAACCAGCTAGCCTAGCTTAGCAGAATCTTCTTATCGGAGTTATTCCTTCCGCCCTTTCCCATTTCTCTTTCTAACCCCTATTTTTCTCGAGTCATTATTCTCTCCATCGGAGGAATATACCTCTCCGAAGGTCCGAACCTTCTATGTATATATACCTAGCCTTTTCCTCTCAGATAGGTAGTTAGTTCTTCAGTCAGATCAACTTTTTCCCTCCTACACCTAGCTTGCCTCCTCCTTCCTCGAATTTGTTCTCTGTGAGGTGTTGAAGAATATCTTGACTACAGCCTTACTATGTCCCTCTACCCTTAGCCCTCTGCCCCTAATCTAGGTGTTTTTAACAAGTATTAGTAAAGGTTTATAGATCTTTTGAATAAATCTACTCTTTATCTATAGTAATAGTATAGAGAGATAGGTCTAAGGTTATTAATATAGATTTAATTATTAGTAGTTTTCTAGGTAGATTAGGATTCCAGACTAGTTTAACCTCTCCTAAGGCTAGGTTACCTCTAAACAATAGGTTTACCTTAACGAGTTTTTAGTATTGAAGGATATATAGTAAGTTGGTTCTACCTTTCTATAATAGAAACTCTAGTTAGCCTCTAGTATACTTCTTAATCCTAATTCCTTTCTAATCATGATAGAGTTGAATACTAACGGGGTCTAGAAATTTAAAATATCTATTCTAAGTATTTATAATAGTACTAAGGATTATTAAAGAACCCTTATACTTCTTTATATAGAAGAGCCTATTAGTAACAAGCTTATTAATTTTATTATACTTATAAGTAGTATAGTCTTCTTCTATATAGCTATAGTATATATATAGAGAACTATCTTTCTTAAGCTAAATAATAGAAATACTATAAGTATTATTATTATTATTACTCAAGGCTAGAGAGTAGATTTCCTAGCTACTAGGTCTCTAAACAGACCTTATTGTGCTTGTTCTAGTTAGTCTGAGTTTAGTTTATCGTTTATTATAGGAGGTTGTTTTAGTATAGCGTCTAAGTTGTTTATTAATCTCCTTTTCTTCTTATATCCTTAGCTACTTGATTTTTAAGTTAGTAAATTTGTTTATAAGGTTGTCTATCCTCTATTTAAGAGAACTATTACCCTAATTTCTATATAGATTAGGCTAAACGATAGGTTCTAGATATGTACTGGTAGGTTTTGAGTATCTTAGATTATTACTTCATTACTTCTCTATATATTATTGATTTTACTAATTCTACAGGTCTGTTTAAGAATAATCAGGAAGTCCTTTTATAGCTAGGTAATGGTCCTACTTAGAGTACTCTAGTTCTCTGTTAAGGATAGATAGAAGCCTATCCTTGAATTCTATCTAGGGTATGTCTTTGACCTTCTCCTTAGAGGCTAGTCTAGAAAGAAGCTATTTCT
Source organism: Diaporthe sp. PMI_573 (assembly GCA_021399435.1). NCBI lineage: Eukaryota > Fungi > Ascomycota > Sordariomycetes > Diaporthales > Diaporthaceae > Diaporthe > Diaporthe sp. PMI_573. The sequence continues at coordinate 376,237 of JAJTUP010000036.1, forward strand.
TGATTTAAGATAGAAGCGTCTTATAGAAGGTCCTGCTTCCCTAATTAGATGTCTCTCTAGCTTTAATCAATACTTGGTTATAGTTAGCGATCCTTTATTTCTACTCTTTAAGGTCATCTAAGGGATTCTAGTAGAGGATTGCTTCTATTACTAAGCCTAGATCTACTTAAGAGGAAGTATTACTAGTTTTAAAGTAGGCTAAGAGTTCCTAACTCTATAAAGCCTAGGTATTTAGCCTAGTAGTAACCTTCTTAATTAAATAGACTAGATTAGAGCTAGTATAGTGTTATTTTAATAAGGAAAGGATCTAGTTTATTAGATAAGAGAATTAGTAAGTAGTATCCTCTAAGGTAGATATTAACTTAATAATGTTTATTTTATTAAACCTTAGTATATTAAGGTTATATAATATAAATAGTACTATCTAGGGTAGTATTATAATATTATAAGAGAATAGACTAAATAAGTATTAGCCTATAGTATTAGGCTTAGCTAAAAGGGGTTATTATGGCTAAGTAAGAGGGTCCTAGGTAGAAGGTAAAGAGGTTTTACTAGGAGATCCTTTACCCTTAGGCTTAGGTTTCTTTAGTAACTAGTCTCTCCTATACTCCCTTCCAGACCTTTAATAATCAGGAGGAATTAAAGGACTAGTAATTACTTGCTAGTAGGTAGAGCTTAGAGTAAGTAAAGGTAGACATAGTAGGCTTAAGCCTTTAGATAATATAGTTAGGAAGCCTAGTATTCTAGTAGAAGTAGCGTCTTTAGCAGGGCTAGCTACCATGGATGTTCTAGTACTAGATATTATTAAAATAAAGTAATTAGAGCTATAGGCTTATTATTAAGAGAGTTTATATGTTATCTAGAGAGTTAAATGTTCTTAGGTTAGTACTTCGTATAGTAATGATACTTAAAACATTATGCCTTTTTAAGGTGCTTTTCCTCTTCCTAGTATACATAGTCTCTCCTTAAAGTCTCTTATTAGCTCTAGTTAAAAGCTATGATACCTTAGCCTTGCCTCTCTATATACTCCTTAGGCTTTATACTTATACCTGAAAGTACCTTGCTGCGAACCTTGTTATGATGGATGTGGGGGTAATTATTGCGATAGTATTACTTTCTAACTAGACTTTAGTTACCAAAGTAACCACGGAATCAGATTAAGGGCCGTTCTCCTCTAATCTAAGCTTAACAAATCTTATAAAAGTCTGATCCCCTCCTTGACTAAGTGTTTTATAAATAAATATATTGCTCTACCAGGGCTTTAGCCATTACCGTGAAACGATCCCTAGCATAATGGCTAATGTTTATACCTTGGGCGCGAAGCTTAGTCAAGAGGGTACCCTTTAGAACCTTGGTAAGAGAGTAGGTTTAAAAGTAGGGTTCTTCCTATATACTTTAGTTATGCTTCTCTCGTCTTCGGTTTAGTTACATAACTCTCTTCCTAGTAAGGCGTTCCCTTAGTAGTTCTAATCAGGTGTAGGTAAGACAATTCTATACATAATTATAAAGAACAAGCAAGCTTTAGACTAACTCGTTAGTTGTAAGCTCTCTCCTCAGTCTTCAAAGGTCACGCAGTCAGCTCAAGCCCAGGCCAGATCACCAGTAAAAACGTGGATAACAAGCCGAGCATATGTACCTAAGTTCTGCTAGCCCCTCTAAGCGAGAGAGAGGAAACTACTAGAGGGCTCTAACACGAAGAAAGAAGAGATAATGAAAAAGGGCCAGAAGGGCCACGAAGGTGATAAAAGTAGTGATTAGGTTCTAATCAGACAATATTACAGGTTATTAAATAATAATAATAAAAGAATGAGTTGAATTGTTACTTCGGCCCTCGAGAGGGATAGAAGCTTGTCTAGTACTTATAGTACGGACAGCCAAGAAAAATTCATCGCACTAGCTACGTAAAACACTGCACCCCGTACAGAGTTGTGACAAGTTGAAACTACAAATTTACTACAAATTTTTAAATCTCTTTAATTCATTAATATCTTAAATTAATTTAAAAGTAATATAACAAACTACTAGTAGAATTATAATAATAATAAAATTTTAAAACTTTTCCAGGGTTAGGGGCACTAAAAGGGGTTAATTACAGGGGTATAAAATCTAAAGATTTTGAGACCTAAAACTACAAAAACTCATCTACTTTAACCCCTGTCAATACCCCTGTATAATGACCCTAACCCTATAATATATATATTATTATATAGCTCTTTGATTGCTCTATCTTGTAAGATAGGAATTAAAATCCTTAAAAAATATCTTTAGTATTAAAAATGCGTTAAAACATTTGTAGTTTTGTAGTAAATTTGTAGTTCCAATTTGTCACAACTCTGGCCCCGTAACAGTAAATAAAGTATCTATAAAAACTATTAATCTAGCAGTCTTTAAATTAATAGAGATATTTTGTAGGCCTTAAGAAGAATTTTTTATTTACTATTCTAAGCGTTTATTTAGCTTAGTATAGTCTTTTTTATTAGGCTTCTATACTTATATTACCATAAAGAAATTAAAAGAAGCTTTTAATTAATAAATTAAAGCCAAATATATATTATAAGCATATTACTTAAGATATTTTTAAATAAAGTTATATAACTTTAAGTTAACTATAATGTTAAACGGAAACGCTCGTGTAGGCGCTGCACGTAGGGAGTTACCCTAGACTTCACGTAAGGAGTTACCCTAGACTTAGTGTTAGTGGCGTGCGCGGCGGCAGATGAGTTTGGTGGCCGTGAGCCGATTTTTTGGGCTGTTTTAAGACCCTAACTTCGTACCTCTGCATTCCCCTTATTTCTTACCCAAAAAGCATGTAACCTAGTTTGTTAGATAGCCTGATTTCTGAAGTTTATCTGTATTTAGTTTGGTTACTATCAGGGTTAGGGTTGGCTAGTTATTCATGGCTGAAGAGAGTGGGTCCGAGGGCCGAATTTTCCGGCCTCCCTATCTGCGCACCAGAGCCAACCCACGCGTGCCCACGGGTGAGATGATGTCGGAGGGACTGTGAGGAGGGCTGACAGAAGCCCACTCAAATTCAATGCAAAGTTGTCCGAACTATTCTTAATCGTCCTAACTTGTCTCCAGACACCCTGCTGCGACCCTGTCAAATACACACTGCTGAAGGCACTAACCTTCAGATATATATCTTTAATTAATATAATAAATGTAATAACTATAGGCAAAGTTGCGTTTTTAATAACCTCTTGTAGGATTCGGCTTATAGTAGCTAACTGCTAGTTGCTATTAGGTTTCTAGAGGCTATCTGCCTTCTTATATGCTTGATCTTAATGGCAGAGCCTTGGCTTGTTGAAATGTAAGAAGAGCAGGCTATCTATATAGCGTCCTAATGTCTGGCAGAGTAGTGCTTTGTTAAAATATAATATAAATATCTATAAGATGGTGGTGTCTGTCTTTTTACCCTGTAAGAGCCTCTAAAGGCTATGTAGCATAGCTGTTGCTACAAGCACTATCTCCCCTGTGTATATGTTAAACTCTATATTTATTATAAAGACAAGTTTTCCTTTATTATTTCTTGGCTCTCGGACCCGGTAGATCTAGTTAGAGTACTTTATAGCAAATAGCTTGCCCTGTGCTGGCTTGTTAGTTACCACTTCTTCCTTAAGCTCTATGTTACCTAAGGCGGTACGATAGTCTACCTTGTTGACAAATATATATGTTGCTAAATCCTATAGGTGACCCCTTAGCTAGTTGGTAAGGGCACTAATGCTTGTAGCTGCTTGCCTTAAATTGCCGATCTTACACTTAATATATATATATATTGCTGCTTTTCTAGGCCTTTGCTGGAGGATCTTCTTTATTGTTATACCAAATTTTTTATTATATGCCTCTATATTTACAGTCTCTTTTTAAGAGTAGTACTAAAAATACTAAATATTGCTATCTTAGTAATTATTGTATTAAGAATAAGGCAAGAAAGAAGAAAAACCCCTATCTAGAAGATAGACTGCCTGCCTTAGTGTCGCAGCCTTTATAGAAACTGCCTAGGCTAGCTAATTAGATTAGAATACGGGCCTAGATACTTAGGTACTTATTTATATAAGTCCCTATATTGCCCCTCCTTCTATACTAAAATCTTATCTTAATTAAATCTTAAGACTCAGTTGACTCTAGTAACTAAAGTCGAGTATAAGTGCTTTATTTAAGAATACTTAAGTAACCACTATGTTGCTACTAAGTATTGTCGGCAATGATGACTATAAAGACGAGGAGGTGTTACGCTACGTACTGTCTAGATTCCTGCCTGGCTTGTTTGGGGAGGATGAAGCTGACATGTCCGGCGTGGACTGCTTCGTGGCAATCATTTGCCATATTTGCAGTGTGGTGGATTGCGAGTTGATGGAACTCGTTGCGTCCAGTGGCCGAGCTGCCGTTGAAATTCGGGAGAAACCTAGATCTCACCGAAGAGAGACTGCGTCGGCTCATGTACAAGGGGCTCCTGGAGGTGGACAAGGCACGGGACCCGACGCCCCGGCCAGAGGGGCTGCCTCTGTACTACAGCTTCCTCAAGCTGACACTCTTGGGCCGTGTCGTCTCGGAGCTGGTCAACCCATACCTCATTGCGATCGACAGCGCTCACGCAGCCTGCCTGGTCGGCCAGCTCTTTGTGAAGATGCGAAGGACATCGGCGGCCGTGATCGACGCCGTGTGCAGTCTCGCCGTGGTGCTGACCTCCAAGGGAAGTCTCACGTACATTGATTCAGTCATCAAGCCCAAGGATACCTTCAAGGAGTACACGGACAACCCAGACAGCTTGGCATCCGCGCACTGTCACAGAGGTCCCATATGGCTTGCTGTGTGTGTGTGGCACTTCACGCTGACAGACGAGGACTGGAAGACTGCGACCAATCCACGACTTCGCGGGACGGAATTTATTGGGAACTCCGTTCACGCTAATTCTCGCAAAATGGTTCTATGGTTCGAGCCTACATACAAGTGGGAATATGCTGCGAACAATGTCAAGAATGTGTTCGACAGTTGCGACGTGGGGTTGGAGTATGCTGGTGTGGAGCACAGGCTCTCACCTGAGGAGCTCTTGGAGGTCGAGGTCATGCTTGTCACGGCCTTTATGGACAAGCTGGCGTTCGTCTTCGTTCCAGCTAGGGATGGGGCCTTTGGGTGCAGCGTGACGACCATGCAAGAGCTGGCGAGGCCGACTGATGAGCAGATGCGACTCATCAACCCCGAAAAGTGCTGGGAGGAAGACAAGGCAGCAGTGGGGCAAGAAACGCTCGGGATCTACTGCATCTTCACCCACTGTCGCATGTACTACTATGTGGACGGCCGGGCTGTCGCCAGGCCGTATGATTTAACACATGTCTCAACGGCGGCGGTGCGAAAGGCATTGGACAAGGTCGACGAGCCAATGATCGCCGGCAACCTCTTGAGCAAGATTAGGACGAACTACAAGTTAGAGATGTGATGGCACTTGTCATCAACAATGAAAATTTGTTCTCTTATTCGCACCGTTCATAGTGTTTGACTCCCATGCTTACCATGTTTCCGCAAATAATGTGCTTATACTTAGCTGCTCTTCCTTGTTCCCATATTATCCGGGCGGATCGTAGAACCACATAGACTGTAGTGCTCAAGCCATGGCATGATGGCGGAGAACGTTTTCCCACGCCCCGACCTGTGATGTAAGCCTTGAAATTCTGCTACCCAGTAGACCATGGCGCGGGAAGGACCGCTCTCACTGCTCAGTATTTAGCCTGGGCTCAGACCAGTGCTCTTTCTCACAGTGCCACTGGCAAGGCGGAAGGTCGACGGGGAGGCACTGAATCTTTTGCTTTTGAGGGATGCAAGGTCTGGTCGCAGCACAGAAGGTGTGCTCATTAACGGTGAAGCAAGCCGGCCATTGAGAGGATGTGTTAGGGATCTGGTGGAATTTCCACCAGATGCTTAGTATAATCATAGTAGGATCTGGTGAAAATTGACCAGATACATGCTAATTATGGTTTAGCATCGGGTGGAATTTCTACCAGATGCTAAATACTTGCTATAGCCACTGAGACCCTATGTTAGATTTATCAGGAGCAAGGACTTTTATTCAACAGTGTAACCATCTGCAATGTGGCTATCGACAAGGCTTTGGCACTTTCAGAGAACGACGAAGATGACGAGATTATTGTATCCTTGTCAGCCACTGGACCTGTGTTGTAGCCTTTCTCTGTGGAATCATGCAGCGAGGGCGGATGGATTCTCCACTGCCAGGGCAGTGTTTCCGCCGCCCGCGAGCCCTGGGCATCTCAGAAACAACTAGTTGATCGGGGCACCTTGTGTGAACGGGAAGACATGATAAGAGGCCTTGTGCCGGGTTGGCTTTCACTAAATTCAATCCTTTCAGCAGATGCGGAGCGTCCAGACAGATCGCAAGGTCTGGCAAGCCGCCGGTGATGATCAGGTGATAAGCAACTCGGGCGCCACAGAGGACGAGTCAAGATATCCCATCCATTCCATTACAGTCAATGCCTGCTTGCAGCTCCAGCTGGTATCAATGCCGGCATGACCGCTTAAACCGTCGCTGTTTACGGCGCACCATTCAACCCAAATACTACACTGACTGCTAACAACAGACGGCTCCTAGTATAGGTTAAGAACTTCCCTTGAGAGGGTGAATTATAAAATAAATAAAATGTATTTCTATATTATATAAATTTTGAAGTGATGATCATGGGTGGTGAGATGGCCGAGTTGGTAAGTTTTCACCTAGCACTAAGTCTAAAAATATTTGTGCACTAACACATCACAAAGGTTATGGCGCCAGGTTAAGGTTAACTTAACATCTACTCCTGGTGGAGCAATCCTCCTGGGTTCAAGTCCCAGTCTCATCAAATTTTGCTTCTATTTTTTTTGGCATCTATTGCTGCTAGGCTGCTTTACAGAGCTGGGTTAACATTAAGCAGATGCTAAATGTAATTTAATAGGGATCTGGTCGATTTTGACCAAATCCCTAATATAACCAAATAAGGATCTGGTGACATTTTAACTAGATCCCTAATGTAATATAATAAGGATCTAGTGACATTTTGACCAAATCCCTAATGTTCCCCAGAATGATCTGCTGGATGATGAATCAACACTTATAGGCAGCCACCCACCGAGCATTTGCCTGCTTTGGGAGGCTGTTCCCTGTCCATGTCTGCTCTTATTGCCCACCCCGACAGTACGACCAAGTCCACAAACCTCGGCTCGCACGGCAACATCATCTCAAATACCCTCTCCTCGGATAACAAGCCGGACGACTTGAGCTTGACCACCTTCATTTCACCGGCATCCCGGAGCTCCAGGCCCGCCCCCGCCTGCCACTTGAGCTTGCCAACGGGCGGGAACTCAAAATGGTACGCAAGGGGCATGCCCTCCGGCTTCATTATAATGGACTGCCCGTGCAGGTTCAGGTCGATCTTTCCAGAGAGCGAGTGGAAGACGGCAGTGCCGATTATGGTGGACGGTGAGTGCGGGCCGCGGTAGAAAACGACGTTGGGTTTCGAGTCGGTCGAGATCGACAGAGAATAGAGCGGTGGAAAGGTATCCACAACACCGGTGGGGTGGATCAAAATGATGTTAGGATCCATCTTTGATGGACGAGCCGTGAGATTTTGGGGGGAGAGTGGTGGAGCATTGTATGGCTGGTTCATATTCATGGTTAACTCGTTGAGTGCTAGATGTGGCCTATACTAGTTTGACCGCTGTTCTAACTCAGTCCTGAGTATATCTGGGATTCAACCTCGTCAGCGGAAAAGACTGCGCTGAGTGGTATATATATTCAGCTTCACCGTGGCGCAGCGCCCTGGGCTGAACCAAGACATGACAAATCCACTCACACTCATCTCATCCTCCGTATCAGCCCTAAAATCATCGTCCACGGTTGGCTGCTTGGCCTCTGACAGTGATAAGACAGCTGTGCGCCATCTGATATTTCGGAAGCTGGGGGCAAGCTTGTGATCCGCATCTGGATGATGAATTAAAACTCGTCATTTGCCACTATAGGGCGAAAAATTGTACGGAGCTACATGGAAAGATGCCTAGGTATCCTTTCATGTGCACACTGCTAAATGTATACTCGGGTAGCTATCCTCATCCGGCCAATCCCCATGGCATCAATCCATAGCCGATCACGTACCAAGCTTGTGTCTCCGGCCTGGATCCACTACACCTACATCGCCCGGAAGCTCAGGCTTATATGTACTTTCAGCTGGCATCTCAGACTTGTACCCAAGTCCAGCGATCTTATCATCCTCCTCAGACTTGGCAATCTGCGAAGACATATTATACTGCGGGGCCGGCGACACTCGTGACGAGTTGGGACATTGGACTGGGCTCCTGCGGCGGCGGCGGTGGCGGCGCCGAGTCCGTCCGTGAGGTGCGAGCAGCCACGGCCTAGTCCACTCTCCGCCGGTATGCCCTTCGGAAAAGATAGGCCAGAGCCCCGAGCACCAATAGTCCCCCGACGATGGACCCGACAGCAATTCCGGCCTTGGCGCCGCCGGTAAGCCCGCCGCCGCCGTCAGCTGACGTCCCCTCCGTGGCGGTCGCAGTCGCCGCGCCGGACGCCACGCTCGAAGGGTTCCCGGTCGTGGTCACGGCATACGTGGGCAGGGCAGTCGGGTTGAGCGACATTGTCCCGCCCGCAGACGTCGGCAGGCTGCCGATCTCGCCGAGGCTGGACTCTCCGTTGGTGTTATTGATGAGGACATTGGATAGGTTGCAGCTACAATTCTCCTTCTCGAGCTCAACCTGGCTTGGATGATGTGCGCAGCCTGTCCATATGGAAATATTCTCGCCGCTGCAACGCGCCATGGTCACCCACTGTTGCCCTGTGTAACCGGGTTTCTGCGCGCATTGCTCGTCCAGGAAAGTGGGATCGGTACAGCCAGCGATATAGCTTACTCCAGCTGTCCATTCTGGTCAGTCTGACAACTGATTCAGACAGAAAATAAGTAGGGGTTACTCACTCGGTGTGTCATAACATGTGTAGCTTTTGAGGCAGTACGAGCCCTCGAACAGCAATGTTGAACGCCTGAGAGTTCGGCATTGCCGCAAGGTATATAACGTGGATCAGAGATCTGGCCTCCTCCATAATAGCAAGTTCCATTAGAAATGTACAAGTCAGTCTCGTTGGACATAATGGAAGATGAGCATGGCCTGTGCTCTCACGAAATAAAGGCGTGAAAAAGATGTGGGGTGCATGAGGAAACGACGATTACTCGGGGACTTCTCAGAAGTGGGAAGGAGATCTGGTGACATCTCACCTCACACTTTCTCAGCATGGCGACCAGCAGGCTTACTGCTGCGTAGTGGCATGTGTGATTACGGCCAAGGGAAACTCTGACTTGTGAGGGTGTACAGCCGGAACCGATCACCGGTGAGCGGCACATTGGCGTCGCGCCTCCGGGACCGTGATCGCCGATATGACTTCCACATTGAGAGAGTGAGATGGACCAGACTTGCTCAAGACAAACCTCAATTGGTGTGGAATAACCTCATCAGAGGTTCAGCTGCAGATAATGCTCGGCTATCTCCGGTCGATTCGGATGCTGCTATTAGTGAAGGAATTGAGGTGGGCGGCTTATCTGAACTACGCCCATTCAAGAGCGCCTCACTTGCATGGCATAGCTCCCCAGTGCGGTGATACAAGCCCATCACTTTAAGGTGGATAGTTCCGGAACTTCGGTCCATTCTCTCCTTTGGCAGTCTAGCAATGTCTGCCGTGGTTCGTAGAGATTTAACAGATTGTTAACAAATGTTCAATCACCCAATCTCCACAGTCCACTGTATAACCCTGTGCATAGGACCTGAAGCAAGAGTTCTCGATGCTATTGTCGCAGCCAGTGGCTCCATGCAGGGTATGTCATCTGCTTCCGTATGTCTAACTAATGTGCAATGATTCAGGATTTGAAATGCATTCTCACAACCACGGAAAATGCCGCTTGTGCTTGTGCTCGTGCTTGTGCTTGTGTTTGATTTGATATCTTGGAGGCACTTTGACGTGCATCACGGAAATCTAGACAAGACGCTTCCAGATTTGGTCTTCGCCAAGTCATGCAACAATCTAGGTTTGGCCAGTATTGTAGCCACGGCTCGTCTTCCACTGACTGAAGCTGCATTGCCTTCTGAGTAACACGGTGGACATTTGCCTGCTTTGGGAGGCTGAGGGGTCACTCGCGATTGAGAAAATCTTGAGCGGGGAAGATGGTGTGTTCATGCATTAACCAGAGTACATACGGATCGCTGCACAACCGTAAGGACAGCTGATCTATCTCGTAGCCTATTGGATCTGTAATCTTCTAACCCAGATTCGGGTTGTTCAATACAGGAGAGTATTTTGACAGCAAAGACAGCCTAGTCGGCCAGAATGTCCTCAATGCAGTTACCAGAGGACTTGGAGCTGCAGGCTCTGACCAAATTTGATGCTCTGGTTTTACAAGGGAGGCTCTTTTTCGAGACCAATCCTCCCAGGCAATGACTGTGTTCCATGGTTATGACTTTTGACCTCTGGTGTCGGCATGGGGACGCATTTACAACGCTGCTCTAATTGGTGAATGAGAAGGAGAAGGTCCCTCAACTCTCACATTAGGGGAAAGTCGAATGATTAAAATTATTAGCCAACTCCTCCCGGAATTCAACCTCAGTGCCCCGTCTGCGAATCAAGCTATATTCAACCCAGCCCTTTGTACTTGCAGGCTGGACTTATCGATACGCTCATTAGACACTCTGCCTAAGCTTCAAGGAGGTGATCGTCACGAGGCTCAACGCCTCACACGCGTTTGGAGCAAGGTCGGTGTGATCGCCCACTAGTTGTTTCCAAGCCTCGGGTTCATGTGCAAGGTTCCAGGGTCTGAGAAGAACCACGCCACAGGAACGCCCTGATCCTTGTGGCATTCATCAAGAGTGAGATGTTAGACGACGACTATACTGTCTGACGCACTGGAACCTTTGTGGGCGTTTCCCGATCCTCCCAGGGCAGTCTTTCTAGGCTGACGCATCTCCCCCACGAAAGTTTTCCAGAGTCTCAAATGAGTGTGAGGGACATACTGTGTCACGGATCTCTATTAGCCTCGCTGCTGATGGTCCCGCGGAGAGAATTTCATTCAGTAGAATTGGGTTTCACTCGCTTCGATTGAGATATAGTATATACGGACATGGCGATAATTAACATTTAGAATAAAAAAGTCAGACTATTGAGCCCCGATGACTTCGAACCTCGCGCACGGCGATCCGATCATTGCTTACGACGGAACGCCTGCACGTAACCTCCAGCCCTATGCGCCTGATGGAGTCGCAGCTGGAGCTGGCGGAGTAGCCTGTTGCTCAGCTGGCTGCTCAGCTTGTTGATCGGCTGGCGGCTGAGCCCGTCCTTCAGCATTCTGGTCAGCTGGCGGCTGGGCTTGCTGCTGGGCCTGCTCCTGAGCCTGCTGCTGCTGCTGCTGCTGCTGCTGTTCAGCTTGCTGTTTGGCCTGCTCTTGCGCTTGTTGGTCAGCTTGCTGTTTAGCCTGTTCTGCTGCCTGCTGCTGAGCGGCCTGATCCTGAGCTTGCTGCTGGCCCTGCTGGCCCTGCTGGCCATTGTTCACGTTCACGATGATTGTTGGTGGAGGAGCAGTCCCGAGAACAAGTCCTGCGAGCTGTGCCTGGGCGATGGCTTGCTGATTAGCCAGAAGCTGAGCCTGGAGGTTGAAAAGGGATCCAGCAGCGAGGAGCTGGCAATCTTGCTGGATGAGATTTGTGTCGCCGACAAACAGAGCCTGGTTCGGGAGGATGATCGCAGCCGGGTCAGCAAAGACCTGAGCGTCGCTGGGGGCCTTTGGTGGTTGTGAACCAAAGGGCAGCAGGACGGAACCATTGAGCTGGCCAAATGGCGCATTGGGGTCTAACGGAGCGACTTGAGGGGCCGCACCAGAGGGCTGAGAGGCATTTCCGACTCCGGTGACACCCGGGACATTCAGTGTGGCGGGCGTAGGGGCAGGTCCGATGGTCAGAGGCTCAGCGGCGTTCAGCATGACGAGGATCTCCTTGTCTGGTGCACCATTATCGGCCAGGAGCTGGTTGACCATGTAGCGAGTGTTGACATTGTTGGGATCTCGCTGGTCAATAACGTTTGTGACTGCAACAATGACAGTGTTCACCTGCGCCCATCCTGTTTGTCAAAATGGTTAGCATCAAGGTCTAACATATCAAAACAATCTTGTAGTTACTCACTGTTCTTGAAATGATTGACTCTAATGTTGTTCTTGATGGTCTCCACCGTCGAAACGAGAGCAAGTTGAGACTGGACCAGAGCAGCGAATTCCTGCTCTGCAGTCAAGGCTAGAGCCGCGATGGTATCCAAGTTGTTGTTGATCACTGTGATCTGGGGCTCAATCACAGTCTGCTGGATGATGATGTCCCTCTTCTGTTGTGCCCTGGTCCTGTGCTTCAGACCCCTTTCCACGGGTGTTGCAGTTCGGTCAACGGACGCAGGAGCTGGAATGTATTAGTCAATTGTCAAGGACTGTGATAAACTGTTACAGAGATTTCGTGACGTACCAGCAGTAACGACAGACACGCCGACTAGGGCTGTGATGAGATTTCTGAAGAACATCTTGAGTGAAAGATGATTATTTGAAACAATATAGATAGTACTTGGGGTCTATCGGTCCTATCAAAGGAGTGCAGACAAAGAAGGCGTATACAAGGAACGAAACAGCAGCCTCTGGGGCGCTTGGGAAGAAATCAAATGAAGAATTACGGATCGACGGATGCGATCGTGGAAAGTCTTGGGAGGACGGCATGCGAAGATCATGATCCTCATCGCCATGGGAGATCACTCGGGATATATGTGATCATTCTTACCTTTGACGGCCTGCTTGACGAGGTCCTGAGGGCTATGCCCCCTCCCCAAGACCGGCATCTCGACATTCCGGCTCGAGTCTCCAGAGGGGGATCTACGCGAGTGATACTCGCGACCGTAGGAGTGGTTCGAAAGAGGCATGCAGGCCTTAGTGAAGATATGCATAAAGCATCAAAACCAGCCGGGATCACGGGGCGCCTACGCCGGGGGGTTACAAACGAGTTCGGTTGGCAGGCTACCAAACACAAAGCTCTGTGTTGTACCTCCTCGCCCGCGGGACCGTGCCGAAGTGACTTCAGAGCCGAATAACCTTAGATTTGAAATTCCCGACGAAAAGCCCCCCTCGTCTGATTTCTTGCGACGGAATCGTCTGGAGTGGACCGGTTGAGACCGAGTCTGCCCAATCACGATGGGTCTTGGCGGACTGGAGTGCGGATGAGGCTCTGAGACGGATGAGGTTTTGTGTTCGTTAGTGTGGGTTGAGAGGTGGCTATGGCATTTCATGCATATCTCAGGTACTCTTCGCCCGAACAGGCTCATGCCATCTCAAATTTTGATGCAACCGTTGTGGTTGTGGGTTGGGATGGTTTGGATGGGACCACATGGTTTCGCTTCAGGGACAGGTGAGGATCACGAACATCAATGGTCGTTCTCTTGGGAGATCCTTCGGCAAGCCTTGCCCTCGTGTCCCGTTCCAAGCGCGGATCTCCAATGATTCCCCTGGCTGCCGAGTCCCTGATCGACTGAAGCGAAGAGATCAGGAAAATCAGGGAGATCATGTTCTCAAGGTCGGCAGCCAGGCTGCCAGGCAGGAAGGAAACGATGCCAAAACCCAAATGAGGGTTAAGAGGCCCAAGCAGACTCGAAGATGCCCGTGCGCTAAAGCATGCCTGGGGTCCCTGGCTGACTTCGCAGCCTTGCTGAGCCCTACGAGCTTGATTGAAGAATCATGAAGACTATGGCATTCAATTCAATCGCGCCTTGGGGTTTGTGAACCGTTCCAGGCCGCCTTGGACGACCCAAGGCAGAGAGCCAACACTGAGGCTAGCTGTGGCTAAGCCATCCCAGCTGCCCCCGTTGCCGGGAGAACATACTACCGGCTGTCAGTAGTCATAGGAGAAGTGAGGTCACTGCCAAGAGCTCTGATACATGCTGCTCCCACAAAACTTGAACATGATCCCGTCTCTGTGGGCACTGGCATACGCATGCGATGAGTGGGCCGGGGCAGCTCCCGACGGCTCGCTACGCTCCACTGATCACCAATGTTCTTTGCCGTCTTCTTGGAACGAGGAAGCGTACTTGCTATCAACTGCGTTGCTAAATGAGAAACGAAGCAAATCTAGCCACACTGATGCACTGACGGGCTCCAGGGCAGACGCCTTGTGTCGAAGTTCAAAGCGAATCGTGTTCCAGTGGCGGTGAAAGGCATCCGCCGGTGTTACGGAACAGCCCTGTACCTTGCCAATCTCATATGTGTCTCATCATCATGATTATCGTCCGAGTAAACCGGCAAGGCACGCAGTTGCTTTTCACCATCCTACAGGATAACCTACTATAGGATAACCATCTACAGCGTAGCCTCGTCTATAGGATAACCTCTCATAGGATAACCTCCTGTGGGACAACCTCCTGTGGGATATATAGAGGTAACTACCTGGGCAGGTAGATGGCACTCAAGCCATAGGGGGCTCCGCAATGACGTGTTGCGATTTTTTGAAGATGTGACGGTGTTACTGTAATAATGTATGTGAAGTTTCGCCCGGCAGGGTGTGCCCACGCCCCAGATATGGATACAATCGCTGTCACGAATGTCTCTGTGACCGGACTGTACGAGTTAGCGCTGGGTGTGTCACAGTATGGGCCGAAATCCATTGAACAAGTTGCATGGGACTCTGCAACAACACCATTTGATTCTTGTCCACAACGAGGACTTTTTATAAGGCATGATACTGGTCAACTCCTCTATACCTGCGGAACCTGCTTTACTCGATCACATAAGAGTCTGCCATGGACTTGATCTCTTTCGAGAAGGTCACGTCCTCATTCATCTCCACCAGAGCAACCGACGAAACCTGGGATGTGGTCAGTAAAGATAACACTGCATGTCGATAATGATGAGATGACTCACGTCAACGTCCACAAATGGTGTGGTCTTGGAGAACCGGACCTGCATCGGGAAGAATTCATTCTCATCGTCGGCCTGGGCTTCAAACTCGAAAGCTCCGTTGGGATTCTCGTCATCCACTGTGCCGATTGACCACTCCAGGCTGTCTCCCGACACGTCATATGTGGCATCGAAACTCGATACCGAAGGCTCGGCAGTTGAGTACGGAATAGTGACGCTCACGTCCTTGAGTGCGTCACCGCCGGTCAGCTCGTACTCGACGGTCATCGTGTAGCTGCCGTCAGAACCCTTATTGACCCAGACAGTGAAGCTGATTGGCACTGCGCTCGGGTCATCTGCCTTTGGAGTAGCGCGCCACCGAAGCACGCCGACCGAGTTGTTGACTGGGAAGCCTTTCGCGGTGTTCGCCATCTGGATGATCCTGGAGCTGTTGAAAAGATTCCGGTCAACGTTTGGATGTGTTCGGAACTGCGCGCCATGGGTGGGCTGCGCGTTCAGGTCGAGTTTGATCTTGGTCAGTGATGGGTCGGATATCCGCAGCTGCAGATCACCACTGACACCAATGGACTCGACGGCACCCTCCTTCGAAAGCTTCGCGCTGATCGCTTCGTTGATGGTAACGTGTATGGCATCGCGATCCAGTGTAGTTGAGGCACGGGGTGCAGCGGGCTCGGCCGCAACCGGAGAGGGGGCTGCTGGCGCGACAAGCGGGCTGTCGTCGACTTCGTTGCCCATTTCGCCTCGTACTCGCTCGAACATATCGGTTGTCTTCGACTTCTTACCAAGTTGCATGCCTTTGCCCTTCGGCGCGGTGAATCTGCATCTCGTGAGTGCTTGATATGGTACGACTGGACAGATCCAACATACTTCGACTTGTTCTTCTCAGCTTCGTACGTGTCGTATGTGTCAGTCACAGCAGGTCGACTGGGCGCAGTGTATGTAGGATAGACGGGCGTCCTAGGCACGTTGCCCATGCCACGCGCACCCCTGGCCGATTCTTTGCGCTGCATCTCGAGTTGTTTGGCCTTCCTCTTGCGCTCTTCCGTAGCCTCCAATTCTTTGTTCTGGGGCGAGTCAGCACACAACACGGGGGGCCATTGGAAGTAAAATCATGCGAGGGTCTCGTACTCTGGCAATGATCTCCTGGATGCGCTCCTCGTGACTCTCCATCTCCAGGAAGGTCTTGATCTGACTGATGGTCAGGTTCTCCCTGTAACCCAGGGTGACCAGCTCATCGAAGGCGCTCAGAAGTTCGAAGGCATTCTTCAGGATTTCACGTTCCTCCAAGTTCTTGCAGGTGCTAGTGACGACCTGGGCGAAGAGATGTAGGGAGTCGATGTCTTGGAGGATGTTGGACTGGCGGTTGGTGATGAGCACCATGTAGAGCTCATCGAGGGGCTGGTAGACGAATCGGACGTTGTCTTGCTCGACAGTCGTATGCTGGGTGCCACTGTCCGCGAGCTTCGGGAAGGAGGCGAGAAGGGCTTCAATGCGCGACCTGGGCATCTCGCGGAACTGTCGCGAAAGGACAGCTTTGCCCCCGCGGGTGCAGATCGAAGCTGCTAGGACAACCTGCCGCACTCAATTGTTAGCGGTTTCCTCTGAGGGAAGTTCCTGTTGACTAGGAGACTTGCCATTTTGATACCAGCGCGAAGCCGAGGTTCTCTGACAAGGCAGTTGATCGTGGTCTTGCCAGACGATTGCGAGCTGAGTTGGACTTGTTGTCCCTTGGACACTGGCTGCGATTAATTGATAGTGCTGTCCTGAAGCTGGCCAGGTGGCTCGTGCGAGCAGGCCTGGGCACTGGCATTCTGTCACTTTAGGTAATGAGCATCCTACCCCTGGCTAGGCTGCGGCCCCACCGCGGCAGGCAGAGGTCCCAAAGTAGCTACACAGTAAGGTACCTAGGTACCTAGGTAGTAGGTGCCAGACGCGTAGGGAGCAGTTTTAGTCAGCGGTGGCCCATGCAAAAGGAAAGTGATTAGCCGTTCGCGTCACTTCACTCCGTTCAGCTGCCTGCAGCCTTTGACCACTCACTCATTTCGATTTTATCCTTACTCAAGCTCGTGCAAGCAAGCCCACCTCTTCCTCATCGACGGCCCCAAGCAGCTTGCATTCAGACTGATTGCCATTAGTGCGAGCAACATGACCTGATCTAGTCGCCAGCTTGACGTGTGATCTATCTCCCAGCTGCGCCGACCGCGCATTGCCCTCAAGCTTTCACGACCTGCGTCTGGTGACTTGGACTTCGCCAGCAGCGATATGATGGAGGCTGTAACGGAAGAAGGCCGTTTCGAGGCCAACAAAGAGTTTGAACTTGAAGACGACACGGCCAGCGCAATCCAGGACGAGGAGTTTGACTTCGAGATCGGTGACCCCGGAGACAATCTGGAGGAAACGTTGGCTGGGCTCGAATCCACTCATGATGATGTGACTTATCACACCGGAAGTAACGACGCACCCCACGATGCTCGCACATATTCGTCGCAGGATCATGGTGCGCAGGTAGTCGATGAGTCTCCCGAAGAGGAAACCCCTAGCCAGGACCAGGGTCAGCATGATCTAGAGGTATCCACGTTTGACACCTCAGTAGGTGCTGAGGGTGTTGACCAAGCCGACCAACTCGATGATGAACAAGGTGACCGCAACGAACACGAAGAAGCTCAACAGGCAGACGATGCACAACATGGGGAGGTCGAGCAATACCAAGAGGGTGTTTATTTGGAAGGCACGACTGAAGAGCTTAGACACCTCGTCGATGCTGCTCAACAAAATGAAGAACCAGCTCAAGGAACGACGGTTGCTACGGGTAGTGTTGAATTTCCGCGCCTGGAGGATGAGCACTTCCACGGCGATATTCGTGAAGAAGGTATCAGCGCCGAAGAAATCGGACTTATTCAGTCCGGGGACGAGTCGCAGCCGCCCGTAGACAGCAGCTACGTCGACGAAACGGGCGAGAACGGAACATCAGTAGCGGAACCTCAGAGCGAGGAGATCGCCCAGAGTACGAGTCTTGAACACGATTCCTACCTTGCAGACAACGCCGCGCGCCAGAATAATACAGATGCAGCGTATGATCTGGACGACGCCAGTGGGCAGGAGGTGGAGTCATCCAAGGGCTCAGAGCAGCATCCCCGAGTGAGGGTATCCTATGGAACAGCAGAGTTCTATCTCTTTCCGGAGTCACCTAATGCTGATCCCGATGATTACTTCTTCGAGAATGCAGACGTACTTTCTCAGCCATTATCACAGTTTTTATCAAAACTACGCCAAGTCGTTACGGAGGATCTGCAAGATCTCGATGAGCTTTTTGTGAAAGTGGACGGACTCGGAATCGAGTTCGGAGAGTCCACGACGAAAGACTTCCTAGAGCACACGACTTTTGGTCAAGTCCTAGAGCTGTACGATCGACTTGTGAAGCTTGACGATTCTTCCGAGGATGCAGAGCTCTACATATACATGGAAACGAGACCAAATTGTCTGTATCGGCTCACAGAACTCGCCAAAACTGCTGACGAGGGGAAGGGGCTATCCCAAGTAGCATTCTACTACGAGGGAACTCCCGATTTCGCAGCCATCGAGGAGGTTTCGATCGATTACGATGAAGGCCGTCAGGGTGTGGACTCTGACGACATTTCTGACAACGGGTCAAATGACCAAGTAGAAGGAGGTCTGAGTGCGACTCAGGAGACTGAGCAACCATACAATCCTTTCCGACTCAGTGAGAGCCAACAGCAGGCCATGGGCGCCTCAACCTCTGGTCTTGCAGAGGAGGAAGTTGTGGATGATGCCATGTCGGCAGATGCTGACCAAGGTCATGCCGCTTATGAGGACGAAAACGACGAGTCCCTCTCTCGTGAAGCGCAAGCAGACCTGGAAATTGCGGAGATGGAGGCCCCGGGCGATGTACACGCGATCGAAGCCCAAGAGGACTCCGACCTGTTCCCGGGCGGGGCTGAAGACCTCGCCGCAGGAGTCGCAAATGATGAATCTGAAGACCAGCATTACGTGGAGGAAGATCCTCCTGGTGGGGAAGAAGCTGCCGGGACAGAAGCAAACGCCAAAGCCGAAAACGAAGACTTCCAGGATGACGATGGCCCTACTGATGGTGAGCATCTCTCTTCTTTGGAACTCGGCGGATGCACTGCATCATCCGAAATATGTGGCTGCGCATCTTGCATGTCCGCTCAACCCACATCTTCCGGCACTGTGGGCCACACCCACGCCATGGTCGAGTCCGAGGTAACATCTCGAGATACTCACCGTCAGCTGGTTGAAGATGCTTTGACCGATGTTCACCAAGCCCTTGTCGCCACGGCGGACTGGTCGAGTGATTTCTCATCAACGATCAACGCGCGGGACTCGCTAGTTCCAAATCTTGACTATAGCAACCACGTAGAAAACACACCGGCTGACTTCAATATGCAAGACTACGACGCAGCGGAAAACGACGACTACCTCGACATCGGAGCGACCGAAGAGGAGCCGGCCGAGCCTGAAGAATATGCAGCATCTGCCAGCACACCCGAACCGACCTCACACGATTCCAGTGCCACGGCGACCCTGGATGGAGAAGGCCAAGGTCATGGAGACGATGTGTCCGCGACCGAGGCGTTGGCCGATGCCGGCCTCCCAATTCAGACCTCGTTACAGCCGGAGCCAGGCCCTCAAGAGACTCAAACCGACGAGATCCACTGGAATGACGATGACGACGAGCATGGCAACGAAAGCGATGAGGTTGACATTACAAATCAGAACCAGACCGACCTGTCTCCTTCGAGTCTCTCTGTCAAGAGAGGCAGACAAGCAGACGAGGATGATGTTGGTCTAGGTGACGATAGTAGTAAGTCGTCTTGTGGAGTGGATTCACGAATCTCTGCTAACATTGGCCCAGTTGCCAAGCGTCGTCGGACCTAGATGACACTTCCCGGCGTAGTTGTCAGATCAGACTTGATCAAGACCTCTGCACCACGAGTGTGCCAAGAACCCTACGTGTTGGGAGCAGTTGTAGTGCATCTGCGCCCTTCGCATGTGTCCTACCTTGATATACCAACCCCCTCCCCCTCCTTCCTATACCCCTTTCCTTGCAACCATACCCGATTAGCAATGTGGACCAGCTGAAGCACAGACGAAAATAAATCAGGCCCACTGAGTTGAGAGGTAAGTCAAATCCGAAGAGACGCCTGGCCTGCTTTCCAAGGCCCGGCACACCACCGAACCGCCTTGTGCTCAGCTGCGCCGTTGGGTGACAATCTGCGCGCGTACGACATCACTCATGACGACTTCTCGAAGACGAGCTACTTAGAATTCAAAGTTTTGCCAACATGGGTGGCATTTCGATTTGGAGCGTGTGGCAGGCCCGAGGGGTTGGAACGAAGTCCCCACAACCACATAGTCTCTTATACTCACAGAGCTACTGGGGCGAAGGGATGGACAAACACGAAGCACCTACGAATGACTGCTTGTGAGTGTCTTGGGAGGCACCGCTTCTGATTCTTCCAAGGAGGTTAAGTATCTTTCTTGACAAGACGAGCGTGCCTGGGCGGCTCGCACGGGATGGTGGTCAATTTGTGTGCAGATAGATGATGGGGCTTACTGATGGGATGAATCAAAGCCTGTCGGCGTGTGCGGAGCGGTTTCTTGGAATTTCTGTTGCGGGCGTTGTCAGCGACGATCTTACGGAAAACGTGGCTGTCTGGGCACTTGGGATATGTAGCAAGGCTCTGTATCGATGTACGAGAAGCATTCCTGGTGATCAGAGAAGCGTATGCGGACCTCGACTCGTCCATGTGCGGTGTGAAGATCGATCACAGACCGACCACCTACTGATTCCGTGACATGACACTAGCCCACAAGACTTTCCAACAATTGAAGAGTGCGATAGGTGAAAGTACATGTTTTAGCCAATGGGTTCCTGAGGTGACTGGCCACTTGTCTCGAGCAGTCCTGACGATCGCGACATTCGAAACATGTGTATTAAGATTGGTGACAGGAGTGGGCTGGGGGGCGGTACCGGGTCGCCTAACAGGCGAGGGCGTGACATTACTGCTCTGAAAGGAAGCGAAATTCGGTTATTCCCACAAACTGGCTGATCAGTCAATGTATAAGCGATGGATCTAGATGTACAATCACCAGTGACATGGAGAAAACGGCCATGCTACTGCCACGGGTTTACTGTGCCAGCCTACCTAGGTACCCAGGTATGTATTGTAGCGCTGAGCTGACTGCCTGGCCAACTCCACCAGTGACTAGGTAGTCTAGGCTCTGGACCCAGCTCATCGTCATCTGGTGGGACGCGGAGAGAGGCTCTGGGCCCCGTTTATTTCCTTGAAAGCCCCGGATGAAGCAGATTCAACTATCCACCCACACAATTGAGAACCACTAGCGGCACGCGCGTACTGCAGTATCGTAACTTGCCTGCAAGTTCCGAGGTAAGAGGTTTTGGGTGTTTTTTTGGTTTTTTGGGGGGGGGGGGGAGACGCAAAACGCATATTCGGCTGAGGGTGCGGTTCACCTACCAGTACAGTAGTGACACGATATGACATCTGGCGTCTAACCAGATGTGATATGATGTTTTCCGAAGAATTATGTCAATAGTTGGTTCGTGTACGTAAATAGTATTCTTAAAATCCTGCCACGCTTCTGGCATGGGTCGACACGTAAAGGGAAATCTCAACAGCCAGGTGTAGGTAATAGACCTGCTTGCCTGCCTAGGTGATTAGGTACCTGTCTGGACTGCCAGCCCTATCCGGGAACCCGACGTTTCAACTCTTCTAGCAGCTTGGAAGGCGGGCGGGAGGGGATTAGATTGAATGCCAGGTGGTCTTTTGAGTAATTCGCTCTGGTTGTCTGCTTACTGTGTCCGGAGTAATAGGTGGTAGCACCTTATTTTCCATTACGAAGCCTCAGCCATCTGCCATTGCGCAAGCCCATGACAAGGACAAGGCACAGGGAGGCAGGACCCCTCGTATTCCTAACCTGGCAGCCTGGGGCCCTCGATTTGTGCTGGCTGGCTGGCTGGAGCGAAGCAAGGGACCACCACTACGTACCCCAGTACCTGCTTCCAAGGCTTGCAGGCTGGCAGGGCGTGCCGGGGGGGGGTTACCCACCTGCAGATGGCCAGAGGCAAAGACGGGGCCAGGTACCGTGCTAAGCTACCTCGTTCGGGGCCACGAGCAATCCCGCTAGTGGGATACTAGCTCCAGGGATGGAGTGACGTCCACGTCCATGGATGAAACGAGGCCGCACGCCCGCCCGATTCAATTCAACAGACCTCCAGACCTCCAGACCTCAACCCAGCCCGCCGCCGCCCGCCAGCCCACTCCCTGCGCTGCTGCGAGTCTCCTGCCAAAACGCAAGCAACATCACTTGCCCCTGCCCAGCCAATTTTATCTCCATCCCAGATTCTTGACTCCCCTCCCGGCACGCACCACGGTCCTGCACATCTGTCCTCGTCTTCGCTGTGAAGGGGAAAGCGTCCCTTTTTTGGTCCAAGACTTTCTCGTTTTTTTTACTGGCCTTGGCCGCTTGTCCTGGAACGGGGCCGGAACATTGAAACGATTTGTTCACTCCCCCCCCCCCACACGCACTTGCACACGCTCCAGTGATCCTCGACCATCGAACGCCTCCCTGGCCGAACCACCTACCGAAGGCAGACCAAGACGATAGGCCACGCACTGCACCGCATCGAACAACGACGCCAGCCCATCTCACAAGTCATCAGATTCCCTCCACTGTGCCCACTCGCCGACGAGCACCGGCTTTGAAGACATCAGTCGGCACAGCCGCCCTGCTTGACCTCTCCGCCTGTGCCTTTGTTAACCGAACATTCCGTCTACTCGAACCGTCCTCACGACCATCACCCCTGTTTCGCCTGGCGCGAAGAACTCCTATACTCGAGCCACCTCGAAACTCCGGGCGCCCGCGCTCGTTGCGCTCTTTGCGCTCACAGCAACCACCGAAACGGCTTTGAACAGACACAAGCAGCGTCTCGCTGCTGTTGCGCTCGTTACAATATGATGATGGAGGAAAAGTACGGCTTGCTCCAGGCACCCTTGAATCATTCACTCGCGCCATCAGCCGGTGAACCTCGTTATCCTCGTCCTGGACATCTTGCGCTGACCACGCTGGACATCGCAGATACATCGGCCTGGGGCTGGCCATGACATCCAGCTTGGCTATTGGTACGGCGCATTCCTTTTCTTTTGCATCCCACCTCCCCGGTGCCGTGGGCCTGACTGACGTACCCGGCTTCGCAGGCACAAGTTTTGTCATAACGAAAAAGGTAGCTTCATCCCCGCACACGCGAGAGCCCCGGAACCGATTTCCCGAGACCAACAGACGGACGAACCGACCGGCTGACAATATGGCGGTAGGGTCTCAACCAAGCAGGCGAAACACATGGCTTCGAGGGAGAGGGCTTCGTATACCTCCGGAATCCCTTGTGGTGGGCCGGTATCTGCACACGTAAGGACTTGACACCACACGAGACTCTGGCTGGCCCAACATACTGATAAGTGAGATGCAGTGGTTGTCGGCGAAGTATGCAACTTCGCAGCGTACGCCTTCGCGCCTGCCATCCTCGTCACGCCTCTGGGTGCTCTGTCCGTACTGATAGGCGCGGTATTGGGTTCATATTTCCTCAAAGAAGAGCTTGGCATATTAGGGAGGCTTGGATGTGCCATCTGCCTTATTGGCGCTGTCATCATCGTGCTACACGCGCCGCCAGATGAGGACATCGAGACCATCGAAACAATCCTAGCATATGCGCTGAGGCCTGGTGAGAAGAGAATCGCCTTCAATTTCGCGGCAGTCGATGCTGACTGCTTCTAGGCTTCTTGATTTATGCCATAACGGTGACAGCCTTCTCCGTCTTCATGATCTACAGAATTGCTCCCGTATACGGCAAGCAAAATCCCTTGATCTACCTCAGCATCTGCTCCCTGGTGGGATCAGTGTCGGTTATGGCCATCAAGGCCTTTGGCATCGCCCTCAAGCTTACCTTTGCTGGCAACAACCAATTCACCCACGCCTCAACCTACGTGTTCATGATCATCACGGCGGTCTGCATTTTGACACAGATGAACTACTTCAACAAGGCGCTGAGCCAGTTCCCTACCAACATGTACGTCTCCCCCAATGTAGCGCATTTTGACCGTGTCCAGAATTCTGACCATCTGTGCAGCGTCAACCCCCTGTACTACGTCACCTTCACGACCGCAACCCTCTGTGCCTCGTTCATACTCTACAGCGGTTTCAATACCACCGACCCCATCAACACCCTCTCCCTCCTCTGCGGTTTCCTCGTCACCTTCACAGGCGTGTACCTGCTGAACTTGTCGCGCAGCGACCCCAACGGTTTCAAGATGATCTCTGGGCGAGGCGGTGACGATTCTGTGGGCACGGACATGATTTCGCAGATCCAGACGCGTATGAGCATGGAGGCTCGCAGGAGTCTCGGCCACAACGGCGACCGCGAGGGCCTGATGCGGGCGTACGACGAGGAAGAGGCTGCCGAGTTTGGCCTGACGGACCTCGCAGAGGATAGCGACGACGAACGCAGTGGCACGAGGACCAAGCAGAACGGCTCAGCGTCGGCAAACGGGAGGTCGAGATCAAGTGAAATGCAGCATCCAAAGTCTGGCGAGCGGTGACTGAAGGGGTAGCCACCGATCGACCGACGGATCGGACTGAAAGATTAAGTTCGCGGATTAGAGTTTTCGGTACCCTTCGCGTCGCATTTGCTTTATCTATGTACCGTAAAAGCGGTACTCCGCCCTGTTATTCACACGTTGTCACATCTAGAACTGCTTGGAGATCCAAGCTCCCCCGCCGTGACGAAAGGCGTAAACGACTGCGCTGGAAGACCTGCATGAAGGTCATCACCGGCGAATGGGAAAGGGGCATGGCAATTTTTACGACACGACATGACGCGACGCGATGGGCTTGTATACAAGGCACGGTGGCGGTAAAGGATCGGAATGGGGGCTTGGCATCTGGCATCTGGCATCTGGCGTCTTGGAATATTTAGGCTGGCTGACCATATTTTGGTTCTCTTACGGGGCGAGCTGTACTTGTACGAAGAGGAGGGCGGCAGGACGCTGATGTTGGCACCACGGAGGACGTATCACGCGGGCTTCTTGGCCGAGATCAAGATCAAACGCCTAGTTTCATTATAGAAAGACAGCCTTGAAGGCATGTCATATGAAGAATTAAAGTTGTACCTCAATGTCTGACTGAATTATAGAAGTTGGCTGTGCGCTTCAGCTCAAGGCTTGAGGCTCAGCCGCTCGCTGTGCAAGCCAATTACCAACAATGATGTGTGGTTTTCAGGACTATCGGATTGTAACTGATATTTTCCATGTAGCATCCATCTCGTTCAAACAAGTCGCGAGATCCGGAGACCTCCTGTGAATCAAAACCTCAGTCTGAAGACACAGCTTGACACCAATTAATTGATCACATGTCACTATTTCCGCCAGCTGTTCCCAGCTGCTGCCAGCTGGGAGGCAGCTCCGGCGGTAAGGACGTCAGTCTGGAGCAACCAGCTTGACACCTTTTCTGTCTCGGGCGTGGTACATATCAACCCAACGGGTGCCAAGGTACATCTTACCTCACTAATTTCAGCGGCGAATTGAAGTACCTTGTGATCACATAACCGCTCAGCCTTCCATCTACAGCTTTTCTCGCGAGTAAATTCTCACACAAATATGGCGTTCCTCGCGAAATTCGTGGCTACAAAGTACGTTGGGGACAAGCTGGAGGACAACTTCGGGCCCGAAGTAAGAGAAGAGATCTCGAGTGCAGAACCAAAGCCACCGCCTGTCCTCGCCCTGCTCACCATGTCTCCAGAACCCGAGGTACGACATATTCGTCACTGAAGATGGCCGGCGCAAGAAGCTTAAGAAGGAACTGCCGCCTGGCCTGAGTGCCCACGATGAGCGTGTTCTCAAGACGGTCCAGCGCAAAGCCTACCGGTATGAGTGGTGGTTCGGTACGTGTTGCTCTTTCGCCCTCTCTGAATTCCTTTAAAACCGTCCTCTTTTTCGAGGACCTGGTTATTTGTGACGAGAATGCTTGTGCCAGCCGCGGAGTCGTAGCTTAATCTGTCCATTGTTCCCTAATAAGATGGAGACTAATGACGTTGTACAGACTGCCACTGCTGCTGTGGCCTACACGTCCAGTTCGGCACGGTGACCCTTTGGGGTTTGCTTCCTATCGTGGGTGGTAAGTACCTTCTCTGAAGAAAGCTCCCTCATCCTGCACAATATTGCTATGTTTGGCCGTGGTGAGAGGGACAAGGAAACAAGAGATACCGTCGTGATGATCCTATCCATAGCCCCCACTCGGCCATGATGACCGTGAGTGCCTCACTAACACGACCGCCCTCAGACATTATCTCCTTTTTCAACGCCCTGACCCTCATCCGCGCCGCGAGGAAGGTCCAAGGCGGCCTGCCAGCCCCGACCCTCGTGGCAATGCTCCTCTGGGCCCTGGTCGACTTCACCATCAAGCTCATCCCCATCGTCGGCGACATCCTCACAGCCATAATCAAGCCCAACACGCGCAACTGCATGCGCGTCGAGGCCCTCCTGCGGCAGAGGGCAGCCAGGAGGGCCGGCCCCGCCGCCACCGCCTCGGACAGGACGGGATCTCGCAGTGGAGCCACCGTCCGCGCGCCGCTGCTGGCCTCCTCGCAGCCCGGCGCGCAGGCCCGCATGACCGCCGCCTCTGGGTCCTCCGCCGCGCCGTCGTACGGCACGGTCTCCGCTGGGGCTGGGGCTGCGCCGGGCACTGCGCAACCGCGCGCCGAGGATCGTAGGAGTACACGCCACTTGTTGCCGTTCTGGAGGCGGAATGATGATACTGATAGTGAGTCCGAGGGGGAGACGGCTCAGTAGGTTGCTCGTCGAGACTCGCTGGCTGAGTCTTCGCCGCCTCTCTGGCTAGCTAGCTCGTGATTGCATTGGGAGTGGACTGTATCGGAAAGGGGTCTAGGCCGGACGGTGGATGTATGAGGGCAGGGAGTGGTGCACGTGTGGGAAGGTAGGAAGGCTGGAAGGGTCAGCGAGAGAAGTGACGGCCGAGGGGGAAAATGTCACGATTAAGGGTGTTGTCTCAAGACAGTTGTAAGCATTCTATGAGCGTCTCAAATTACTTCGAATGGCATGAACGCCTCAGCAAGCATCGGGGATTCATCGGCGGATGCGGATCACGAGCGAAAGCATCATCATTGGGAGATATGTCATGTGGGAAGCATGGATATAGCTTTGTCATTTCCTCGTTGCTCTTTCATTGCTCTTCTAGCTCAGCCTGGGCTGCAAACTACAGTAAGGAGCCAGCAACTTTCCCTGTCCCTGAAACCAGCAAAAATGCATCTCAATTACGCCAAGCCCTGAAGTTTTTGTGATGAAACCTGGTCATCCTCGCCTCAACATTCCCCAGTTCAGAAGCCGTCAAGGTCGCTCGCATGCCGGCGGTGACCGGTAAATCCATCCAAAGCAACGCCCGCCGTCAGGAGCTCCGAGTCAGGGAGGGGCTGAAAAGGGTTGCCGTTGTTGTCTGGGGGCAGAGGGCTGTTCAAAAACTCATCCGAACGTGTTGGAAGTTGAAGGGATGGGTGACGTGCGTGACCCGCTGGAGGAGCCACCTATTGCTCCGCCGCAGCGGGCTGCTCCTCACCCTCTGCCTGCTCCTCCTGCGCCCGAGCAGCCTCAGCCGCGGCCTGGACCTGGGCGGCCTTGGCGCCGTAGTCCTGAGAGACGGGCTGGACAACAGGGGTCTCGTCCTTGGGCTCGAGGATGGTGACGGCGTCAGGCAGGGACTTCTGGGGACCGGCCTTGCCCTCGGGGTCGGAGCCGCGCATGATCTTGACCTTGATACCGAGGACACCCTGGCGGAGGAGGACGTGACGGGTGGCGCTGTCGATGAACTCCTTGGCGGGCTGACCGGAGTGGATCATGAAGCCGTCGGTGAACTTCATGGACTTGGCACGGGCGGCACGGAGCTTTCCAGAGACGACGACCTCGCAACCCTTGGCGCCGGACTCCATGATGAAACGCAGGACACCGTAGCAGGCACGACGGACGGCGAGACCGTTGAGGAGCTTGTAGCGGAGGGACTCGCACTGGGCGACGGCGGACAGACCACGGTTCTGGACCTTGGCGGCGTAGAGGGAAACGCTGTTCTCGGGGAACTTGAAGCGCTTCTGGATGAGGGAGGTGAGCTCGCGGATGCGGCGACCCTGCTCACCGAGGACCTCTTGGGTGTGGGTGGCGCGGATGATGATGTCGGTGACGGTGGGGGTGACGCGGACCTCGACGCCGGAGTATCCCTCCTCGGCCAGCTCACGCTGGAAGAACTCGTTCAGCTCGGCGTAGAAGACACCGTCGGCGACGAACTTTCTCCTCTTGGAGCTGTGGAAACCATATTGTCAGTCGGAGGGTCTCGCACGAGTGAGTGGTTGTTTGTCATTGACTGCATCTCATGTCCCAAGCGATTCGACCACGGTTGGGTCCTTGACAAAGTCGGGCCAAGGGCAGGTTGAAGGATGCAAGAACCGTTCCCATGCGAGGGCCTTCGAGCTCCTGCCCTCTTGCAGCGAAATGCCGGTCCAACACCGTGTCGTCGTCGGGTTTGTGCCTCTGGGCGGGCGGGATGCTGGGGATGCAACTCACATCTGGGCACCTGGGACCGCCATATTGACTCGATTGATATGTTATCGGGATCGTTTGAAGAAGTTTGGCTGCTGGCGGGAGTCTTGTCAAGTGAGAAGATTCCGATCGAGTTGTCGTTGTTGGCTTGGTCGATGGGGGGAGGTCAGTCGGGGGACAGGCAGTCAGTCTCGTGTGGCTGCGGCCGAAAAACGAAGAAAATTAGGCGCACCGAAGAGTTTGGTGCGCAGAAGCCCTACGCACAGACCACCCCCGGGCAAAGTGAGAGGTGAGAGGGTGCAGCAGCAACACGCAACGAGCTACACCAGATTGGCGCACGCCATAAACGGGACTCTCGCATTCAATTAAATCGCTAGATGTGTATGAACAATTGCCCATTCTGAGAGTTTCTGGGCTTCTTCGCACGATTGTTTTCGATCATGTGAGAGCTACATTCCACCTGGCGGCCAGCACATTTCTTGCTGTCTCGTTAGGATTATCCTATGTAAGTTTGCAGGCAGGCGTGCAGCCAGAGACCAAAAGCCGCCGGTTCTGATCTTTTCATCCTTCGCACTGAGTCTGGTATTCACTTACTGAGCCTGGCCTAGCTGCCGCCAACCCCAGAGGGACCTCCGGCAAATCTGCCTGCCGCGGGGAAGCTGACCATAGGACGACCGCGGGGTACATCCAGGTCAGGTACCTGCCCGCCGCTAATGGAGGCACAGCCAGCCATGCTTACAGCACAGGGGCACAGGGGAGCTGAGCAGACGCTCACATGCTTCCATAGTTCCGATCTGGCCTCTGAAGCTGGCAGCTACTCGACAACAGGTGAATTTGGCCATGTGACAAGCCCTGGGCAACCAGAGTGAAGACAAGCAAGAGCGACTCTCTCAGCTTGATTCACTTGCCCCAAGAGCATCCATTCACCTTGGCTGGGTGCTTACTACCTGCTCCTCCTACCTACCTGCCCAGGTGCCTAGGTAGAGAAGGTGCCATCTCAGGGCCCACGAGCTAACTGCTTTCGCCCTCGACCGTTCACATCGTCCTCACCTCCCCGACAGCTTCGCTTCTGCCGCCCTTGTCGTCATTGTTGCTGGCACTGCTGTCTTTATCGGCCTCTCTGCATCTTGTCGGTTCTTTATCAGCAGCCAGAGGTTCAAGAGCAATTTCCAAAACTCCCAAGGTCATAGTAGCAATCAGCAGCAGCAGCTTTTCCAGGACATCCATAGGCTCCATGAGTCTCTCTCCAAAATGGTGGAAATTCGACAGGTAAGAAGACTACAAGCGAACCTTGGGGGGGGGGGCACCTCATAAGCCCTGGCATCATTCTCACTCGGTGCCGACAGACACTGACAACTGGCACCCAGACCGTAGAAGACGTCACCGCTGTCGCCCGGGGCGAGACCACTCGGGGCTGCCTCAGATTGACAGACTACCATATCATCTTTACCGCCCCGCCTCTCAAAACCGAAGCGGCTTCAGACGGCGCCAAAGAGCGACCACGAGAATCATGGGTCGCATACCCCATGATTGCGGCCTGCGAGTACCGACCGACCCTTCCGAACTCTGGACGGGAATCTAGCATCCGTCTTCGCTGTCGGGACTTCTACTTCGTCCTGTTCCACTTTCACGATCACAAGTCGGCCCAGGACGCCTTCAACTTCATAAAAACCCGCTCGTGTCGCCTCGGTAGCATAGACAAGCTGCACGCCTTCAACTACCATGCGCCAAAGCAGGAGCGCGCCATAAATGGCTGGCAGTTGTACGACGCCAAAGCCGAGTTCCGGCGCCAGGGTATCGGCGGCAAGCTACAGGACAAAGGCTGGAGGGTCTCCGACTTCAACGCCGACTACAGCTTCTCGCCTACATATCCATCTGTTCTCGTCGTCCCTAACAGGATCTCGGATGCAACTCTGAAGTATGCTGCCTCGCACCGCACTCGAGCCCGCGTGCCGACCCTGACATACCTGCACCCGATCAACAACTGCTCCATCACTCGGAGCTCCCAGCCCAGGGTCGGCATCACCGGAAACCGCAACCGTCAAGATGAGGCCCTGGTCGAGGCCTGCTTCTCGAACCCTTACATCCAAGAGGCGCCGCCATCCTTGAGCGCCAACGCCAGTCCCTCGGGCAGCCAGCCAGGCCTTTCGGAGAAGACTGACCACGGCCCCGCGGACCCGGACTCCACGGAGCCAGAGCTGCTGTCAGCTGGTGACGCTTTCCACGACGAGAAGGGAAGGAGAATCATCTTTGGGGCCCAGCAGCACAACCTGATCATCGATGCTCGACCTGCCATCAACTCGATGGCCATGCAGGTCGTGGGCAAGGGCTCTGAGAACATGGACAATTACAGGTTCGCGACAAAGGCATATTTGAACATCCAGAACATCCACGTCATGAGAAACAGCCTGAACAAGGTCATCAGCGCCCTCAAGGATGGTGACATCTCTAACGGGGCGCCTAACCAGGACTTGCTTGCCAAGAGTGATTGGCTGAAGCACATCACGGGAATATTGGACGGGTCAGCTCTGATTGCCAGACAGGTTGGCATCCAGCACTCGCATGTCCTGATCCACTGCTCGGACGGGTGGGACCGCACTAGCCAGCTGAGCGCCCTGTCACAGATCATGCTCGATCCGTATTACCGCACAATAACCGGGTTCATCGTGCTAATTGAGAAGGATTGGCTATCTTTTGGGCATATGTTTCACCAACGATCAGGGCCTCTGGGTCTGCTCAGTCAGTTTCTCTGCCTGGACGATGGAATGGCCGGCACGAAAATCGAGCCTGGTGATGCCGATGGGCGTACCGCGGTGCTTGAGGAGGCGTCGGAGAATCTCAAAGGCTTCTTCAGAAAGCATGGCTGGAACTCTGACAAGGACAAGGAGGACTCGGATCCTGACAATTTGGCGGCTGCTGCTGCGGCTGCTGCTGCTGCTGCTGCTGCTGCTGCCAATGAGCGGGCACCAACGCCAGTCCTAGAAGACCAGGCGACTCGAGAAAAGGAAATCAGCCCCGTCTTTCACCAATATCTTGATGCTGTGTATCAGCTGCTCCGACAATTCCCCGACAGATTTGAATTCAACGAGCGTTTTCTCCGTCGCCTCTTCTACCACCTCCATTCTTGCCAGTACGGCACATTCCTGCTCAACAACGAGAAGCAGAGAATCGACGCCAAACTCCATGAGCGAACGTCGTCTGTCTGGGATTACTTCCTCAGCCGACGGGACATATTTACGAATCCCAGCTACGATCCTGTAGTTGATGACAATGTCAGGGGCAAGGAGCGACTGCTTTTCCCACGCCTCAACGAGGTGCGGTGGTGGTATCAGCTCTTCAACAGGACTGACCAGGAGATGAACGGCGCTCTAGATGCGGCGGCGGCCACCACCGACAGGGTTGCCAAGGCAGTCCAGTCTGCTACAGCCAGCCCTCTGCCTGGTCACAGCGCCGCTAACAGCACTCCTGGAACCCCCCAGGCGCCTGGAAGTCCTCGTGCAAGCAGCTCCGCTGCAGGTTCCTTTGGTCAGACCGTGCTCGCCGGCGTGGAAGTCCCTGAGACCCACCAGAACGGACCCAACGCAGGCGGCATCCTTAGCAACCTGGCCAAGGGCATATCGGGCCTCGACATCGGTGTCTCTGGTGGGCTGGGCAATACGGCCGCCGTAGCAGATGGCAATGCCGTGCCACTAGACGGGCAGGAGATGACACAGATGGGTTCGTTCGAGAATGTAGCGCAGTAGGATGGCGCGACTTCCGGCAGATCCACTCCTGGCAATGTGGCCAGCTACTTCTTTCAAGGGGCCGCTGAAAGTATACAGAACACCGGCGAGCCGATCGACGACCTGGACAATGCCTTTCGGCCATCCACGCAGCTATTGACAATGGGCGGAGAGCGAGCCAAGAAAACGGGCCCAAAAACGGGCCCATCGATGGAAGATGATGGTGAGTTCATCGACCACGATGAAGCACATAGAGTGTTCAGATCGCCGAGACCTTCTATCACGTTGCAAGAGCTGCAAGAGCTGCACGAGCTGGACAAGCTGGACAAGCTGCAAGAGCTGCGAGAGCGGGAGTCCAGAAAACACTCAGGCGATGGCGCCAGCGGACAGGGCACGACAGGCCATCCCGCCATGAGAGGTGGTATATTTGGGGGAGCTCCGCTGGATGACCTGTGGCTGGCACAGGGACAAGACGTAGGAGCGGACCTAGGAGAGGATTTCTATGCGGGAAGTGCAGCATTGGACGCAGAAGCGCACAAAGCATGGGACGAAGCTGCGAGGGAGGAGTACCAGGAGACTGACTGGTGGGACGCATGTGTCCTCAGTGACTCAGAGGCAGAGTATGTAACCTCTGGTGACTCGGGGTGTATGCTCTGATGACTCGGGGCCATTCAGCGACGATGGGTGGAATTTGGTAGCATGAGCGACGGTCATCTTCTTCAGCCCAGCCCCTCGTGGTGCTAGGGAACGATGATCATGGTTTTGCGATACCTTGCATAGCACTTGAGCAGTATGCATTTGGAAAGGGTACAGCGAAAGGCGTGGTTCTTTGCGAGGCACAGGAGTCATCAGGATTGGGCTGGTCGGCAATAGAGCAAGAGCAATCAATGCTCGCGACGGCGTTTGTGTGTGGTTACGAATTGGAGGGACCTCTTCGGTCCGCAAAGCAAGGGACTGCCCCGGCGGTGCCGTACTGTACTTGTACTGTACACGAGAAAATCACATACATTATCACAGTGACACAGCCACGGTCTTTAAAAAACCGCATGATGCCATTACGGAGCCCCTCGAACCCCGGTTGTCCTGTAGGTTGGCTGTTCTTGAAGAGGTTATTTTAGAGGAGGTTATTCCCTGTGGCCGTGTAGCAGACACCTGATGCTTGTGAATTTTATTACGGCCATAATTTGCAACATTTGTGTTCTGTACACATGAGTGTCTCAACTTAATTCCCGTGGTGGGGAGGTGTGGGCTCACGGGACTGGCCTGACTGACTGACTATATGCGCTGTATTCTGAGCCTTGGTGTTTGGAGTCGGAAACCAGGTGGGCATCTCTGCACCTGCCCAGAACGCGACTTCCACACACAAGACGCGACGCCTTGAGACCACCACACTTTGATCCAGTTTTGGACCCCCAAAAGACTGCAGGACTATGCATCCCTGAAAACCATGAATCGCATTAGGCCCCGGGATACTTACCACGAGAGCAATGTCGGCCAAAGCACTGAAGCTTGGCCTGTTTAGCCAGAGCAGTTTCCCGGCGCCAGTCTCACCGGAGCTGCTCGCATGCTCTCCCGCCCTGAACCTCGCAGCAACAGTCAACAACGCCAACACCCTGGCCATCAGGCGTGCCCGAGGCGAGCTCGTCTCTAGCACCACTGATCGTGTCCACTCCATCCAGGCGTTGTGTTGGAGACCCGACGGTTTGTCGCCCCTGTTCCCTCGACTTCCTGGCGGCTGCTCTCATTGGCAGACAGACATCTCGCTGACTGCACCCCAGGTCAATTTCTGGCCGTCGCATGGGACGACGGAACTGTACGCCTCCTGGCGGTGGAGAACACAAAAGCCGTCCACCGCATCAGCGTCTCCCAGCAGCCTGCAGACCTGGACGCGGATCCAGAACCCATCATCTACGTCGCCTGGGCCCGCAACCTGACGGGGAAGCGCCACTTTGGCACCGATCATGACATCGCCTCCAGGTTGCGAGGCCTCGGCCTGTCCTCGGCCCATGAGCTGCGTCAGGACGACTTGGGACGAGCTGGGCCCCACGACCTCGCGGACCTGCCGCACGCGCTCACGTTCCTCGAGATTGACACCTCCCTGCCCAAGATCAGCCCCCTTCCCGTGTCGGGCGGGATCGGGGACGACATGTTCGTGTTCTCGACCACCGCGTCCTTGGAGTCAATGTTCGCGCCGCTCAAGCCCGAAGATAACGACCAGGTAGATGTCATGGTGGTAGGGACAAGGGATGGCTGTGTGCACCTGAGCATCTACGACTCCTTCCCAATAGGGACTTTCAGGATCCCGATCAAGCAGGGCCCGAGCCCCAACTCCAGCCAAGTCGACGGTGGCTACCAGCTTTGCCTGCACGCCGCTCACCCAGAGGTATCAACTCACTCTCTCCTACTGCGTCAAAATGGCGAGGGGCCTGTTAAACACCTCTACCTGGTCCCCATGGACCTAAGGTTTGTCTCGTACTCGCCAGTGAACCTGTCCCTCCTGGCATCTAAAACAACAACGTTACAAAAGCTGCTGCGATATCTGAGGCAAACGCAAACACACATCGTTAATGAATGGTCCTCGACGCGGGAACTACCCTCTCGCTTCCTGTCGTTCATCCAGGAAGACCTTCAAAAGATGGGCTCTGGCCCGACGAACATCGTCCAGGCCCTCTATCACACCGTCTTGACGGGACATGTCCATCGCCTGGTCAGAGAGTGGCTGGTCGACAGCATCGCTGAACGAGTAAGTGGGCCCTCTCCATGTTGCGTTTCTTGGACCAGTTTTCTGACCAGTTATCAGGGCCACAAGCGTTGGGAGAAAGCAGTGATTCCTGGACTTGAGAATCTGCGCAATCTAATTCACGAGAATATGCTGCCAGCCATAGACCGCTGCACAGTGATCTTGAGCCGACTTTCCGGTATCGCTAGATTCCACGAGGAAGAAGACCACGTCGGCTTCACAAATACCGAAATAACGCGGCTTGTCGACATTTTGTCCGCTCTGAACCTCATCTGCCACAAGGTACTACTCATTACTATGGAGGAGCTAGAGCTGTTCCGTATGTTCTCCTCCTGGGTCCGCCTCACCATAGACCGGGTATCTTCCACGACGGTGCCGGAGGACTTAATGGAGAAAGAGGCTATTCTTGATCCAGCCAAGATACTCAGGTACATCGAACGATACCTGGTCAGCAGCCCAATGGCCATACACTTTGAAAAGGTGCCAAGGGAGATCTGGGATGAGGACTGGCAGCGCATGCAGGATAGCTCCGGGGTGTTGGACGAGCTGGACAACCAGCTCAAGCGCCGGGACGCCGGGAAGTCATACATGAAAGGCCTGGCACAAATGGCTTTTGTGGTTGATCTGCTTACTGCGAAGGCAGAAGGTGTCTTCAAGAATATTGCTGAGGCGGAGAAGCGAAGTGTTCGCTTTGGACAGGCTGTGAAACTGGAGCTGGCTCGCGAAAACTCGAACCTGGAGACTTTCACCGCAGTGGATTCGAGGATGTGCTCCGTTCCTAAACCCGTGAGTTTGGTCTTACAGATAGTCCACCCTCCCCCCACACACACCTGGCTTGCTTGCATCTGGCACGGTACTGATTACAACTTTCCAGAATGGTGTGAACGGGGTCACGTACACCGCTGTGGTATCCGAGGAGAACCAATTAGACAGTAAGTCTTCCCCGTTGGAGCTGTCAGTGATGGCGCAGTGCTAAGAACATTGCCTCAGTCGGCATCTTCGAAACAAAAATCGAAGTCATCAACGGCATCAGCAGCGCCCCTTCTACGGCTTTCTACCACAGCCCTTGCCTGGACCCAGGCAGCGGCGGGCGGATAATTGACGTCAAGTTCCTCAATGACGATATCCTCCTGGCCTTGTGCCACTCCAAAGGTATGCCCCCAAACATCGAGCACGTCTTGCTAGTTTGTGAGTTCTGACCTTTATCACTTGAAGATGGGAAGCCGAATCTGCTTCGCATTTTGTTCAGGCCCGCGAAACCCCGGTATCAAGCCAATGAGTCCGGCACCGCAATACTGTCTCAAGGGGCGCCGCCGCCGCCGGTGCACGCGGTAGAATTTCCCGAGAACATGGCCTCCTTCGTCCCGGTACGCATGGAGGTTATGGAGGCTAGCGGCGCCAGGGGAGGAGTTCCTGCCAGGGTCTGTCTGTTGGGGAAGGACGGGGTCACCTACAAGGTGTATTCCCTACCGGAAGCGCAGATGCTGCCGGCTTAGACGGCCAAGGTAGCTGCTCTTTTAGCAGGCCGAGGTGGTCGCGGACCCGGATGTAGCTTCGAACCGCGTCTGACGGATTGAACGGATCAATCTTTGCCCCAGACATTTATTGAGATTCGTACTGCAACTAGGTCTTTGTGCATACAAAGGTATCTGCAGCAGATGGGCGGTCCAAATGGCAATCCGCCATCACGAAGGAAGACGCGAGGGTTTCCCGATATGATGTCACAAACAGGTTGCGTGAGCTGGTTTGGAATTTAAATGGTCACAGATGTTATGGCATCAGACTACCGCCAGACTCCCCGCCAGACTCCCCGCCGCCGGGAGAGCACTCATTGTCCACAAACATCAACCTCCATCTCTACTCCGAGAAACCTCCTCGCGCTCTCCTGCACCGCGCCGAGCCTCGTAGTCACGCCCATAGGCCCCTTGGCCGCAGCCATCCCGCCTCCCCTACTGTCCTTCCCTCTAGCACCACCCACAGAGTCACCTCCGGCCGAGCACCACCCGAGCACCAGCCTCTCGTAGGAGGGCGGGTCAGGGTCAGCGCTGAGGGTCCTGATCTTCCAGTCCCACGGCGGCGCGGACGCGAAGGCGGAGGGGGATGACCTGTCCCGCGTGCCGTCTTCCCCGTTGTCGATCCCGGCGCCACCTCCGGCCCCGAAAGCAACCGCCATCGCCTCGCTGACCTGCCTCCTCAGGCGGTTCTGGGCCATGGCGGGCTCCGTTAGGTAGCAGTCGCTGCTGTACAGGGGGTTCTCGTCGCGCGGGACGAGGACGAGCTCTCGCAGCCCGGGGAGGCGCGCGCGGACCAGGCGCAGGATGTCGA
Source organism: Diaporthe sp. PMI_573 (assembly GCA_021399435.1). Classification (NCBI taxonomy): domain Eukaryota; kingdom Fungi; phylum Ascomycota; class Sordariomycetes; order Diaporthales; family Diaporthaceae; genus Diaporthe; species Diaporthe sp. PMI_573. The sequence continues at coordinate 413,642 of JAJTUP010000036.1, forward strand.
CCAGCAGAGAGGCTGCTATGCTTGTGTGTGTCATGGCTGCCGCTGCGGAGGGTGGTGGTGGTGGTAATGGGGGTGTGAGGGGCCTGGGAGCTGGCAAAGGTGTGTTTGTTTCTCGGGACTGGCGCTGTTGGCGCTGGTCCTCCATTGGGGTGGTTGGAGGGGTCTGTAGCTGCTGGTTTCGTTGCTGTTGATGGTTGTTGTGGAAGTGGTGGTCGTGGTGGTCGTGGTAACATGGACTCTGGCGGTGCCAGGCAGAATCATAGACCCAGACAAGCGCCTCGTTAACCGCGACACGGCGCACCTGCGCCAGCTCGGTCGGGTCACACAGGCTGAGCACCGTCCGCAGGTTGGCCTCAGACGCCATGAAGCCGTCCCGAGGACCAAAGTACAAGTAGTCCTGCTCCGAGTCGAAGAAGGTCTGCCCGGGCTGTCGGGCTATGCCAAACGATGCCCGGTACTGACGGAGAGCCTCACGGCGGGATTCATGGCAGACATGAAGATTGGTCGGAATCTTGGCCTGTGAGCTGCACCCAAAGGAGGACGACGGGGTAAGGTGGTGATGGCCGCTGCCCAGGCCGCAAGAAAGTGATTTAGATCCGCAATGAACAGACACAAGCCTTGGGCCCGGTATGTTGAAGGCCCATATTTTCCATCGAAGCTCGGCCGGGAGTTTTGAAAACAGGTGCTGGCCGAGACTGATAAGTGACAGGTCAAAGAAGATGGTATGTGGGGGAGCTTACGAAGACCCTGCCCTGCCCAGCCGAGTTGGTATCCTCCATTGCTGACGAAGTATTCAGACCAAGACCACACGTATCTGGCCAAGCCACGTGGTTCAGCCCGATGCTTGAGATGTTTGAGAAGTGATGAATGACCGTGAGAGGCGTGCAGACCTTACGAACGACAACGAGAGGCCCAATATCTGCGCGTGCTGCTATCTACACAGCAGTGAAGAGCAGGCACGGCAATTGGCATTTATATGAGCAGGCTCACATGAAGTTCGTGAAAGCAAGATAGGAAAGGGAAAGTAACTCGGACACCCGAGACACTAGTGTCGAGGCGGTCGAGGCGGTCGAGGCGGTCTAGCTCGCATGTACAAACACACTTGCTGTAGGTATATTACCGCAATGTAGTCGGAGTAGCCGGTACGCAAGACACCTGCTGCGTATGCGCCAAGCTCGAATGATCTCAACAGGTTCGCGGAGAACAATGTGGCCGATGTGGCGGGTCTAGCACCTAAACGCACAAGACTTCCTGACGTCTGTCCACGGCGAACGCGCGGGCGCCTGCCGATAGTGTTGCTGGAGGCCGAGAAACATCGTCGTGTCCGGAGAACTGGGACTCATCCCTGTCCTCATCGCCGCTCTGTACTCTTGGGTTAAAACCCGGACGCGGATCCTTGCCTATGAAACCGTCCGGAGTAATTGGCCGTAAATCGAGTCTGTGGAACCTTGGGAACTGAGCAGTACGGGTTGGTCAAGAGAAATTAAGACTGCGAGCTTGATCATAGTATGGAGGGCGGAGGCCTGATCCATTCATCACCTGTTACAGTTTCTCCTATTCGCATTCCGAAATCGTGAACTCCTCAGCAGGCCACAGATCAGAACAGTGGGCTGGCCGAGACAAAGTTGACAGCTGCATCGGTTGCCTCTTCCAGAGGCTGCCTTCTCTGTCAAAAAAAAACCAAAAAGAAAAAAAAAACCAAAAACTGCCTACGTGCCAGCATGCCAGCATGCAAAGGTCAGCGCACAACAAGCTTGGCTGACAGGGGATCATGTCCGCTGCAGCTGTTAGTCGACGTGCACGAGACCCTGCACAGAGAGCTGTGAACGGCATGGGCGGAGTATTCGAGGCTTGCGCCCCCTCAGTTGCGTAACGAAGGCGAATTTGGCGGTGCGAAGCGAGACCGCACCGTCATCAAACTGTCTGTACAGCCAAACTAGACCGGCTAGAGGACCAACTCCTCGTCTCCGGTCTGGCGGGTCGTGTCTGTCGCTAGATCTAGCTGCCCAGGACCCGATCGACTGCATGGCAATAAACAGTCTGAATCATTACTCTCGTGCCCGAATAAAAATGCAAAGTGGCCATATCAGGCCGCTTCCTCGCTTATCTTATTCGGCCATATGAACCCTGGAGAGCAGATTCACCCCAGCCCAGGTTATTGGCCCCAGTTGGCCGGCAATCTGGGCCGCTGCAGGAAAACATGCGAGAGCCCCATATGGACAGCCCCGATGACTGCTTCTCCTCTGAGCGGAGGACGCCAACGCCGGCTGCGCGACCGCTCCTGCAACAAGCCGTTAGCGTTGACCAAGGAAAGACGCATACATGTCCATGTGCAAACGGCCAGTCTCGCCGGGCCGCGTGGGGGACTTGACCGGTCGTCAGTAGCACGATGATTGTCTTGCTGCATTGAGAATTTGATCGTCGCCCGTAGACAGGCAATGAATGCTTTCCTGGAGTGGATGAGCAGTAGATCCAAGACAACAACATATCTTCTGCGGATAGCTGGTGGTGCCCCGCAAACCAAGAATGGAGTCGGCGCCGACGTGGTGACACTAGAGATGTTTGACCGAAGACCAGTATTGAGGATGTCAACTGGCCCATGCGAGTATAGAAGCTCATTAATACGGCGTGGGTGAAGTCGGGACCAGCCAACATGCGCCAGTCTCGCCCAAAGCAGACCGCTAGGCCTTGGTTGTCCGCAGGTTGGCTGGTGGATTACTGATCGAGGCTTGAAAATGGCTTTCCGGCGCAAATGAGCCGCATGTGTCGGGGCACACGTGGTAGAGGCCCGTGAGGGCAGCGGAAAGAGTCGAGCCCTACCCCGATGGCCTTCGGGGGCCTGCAAAGATGACCGCTAGGTAGGTCCAGGCAAGCCACACCAGCAAGCGAGGCCCGTTCGGAGATCGGAGACAAGAAGGTGGAGGAAACATGTCTTTTCAAGCCCCAGCCGACGGCTTTCTTGTAGCGGGGCCAGCAAGAGCAAACGGGCAGATGGGCTGGCTGGCTGGCATGTGTGGAAGCTCCAACGGCGGCGCGTCCAGGACTGCCGAGCTGCCGGGGCGGCTGTCCCCTTGGAGCTACTCTGTACATGACATGGTGGTGGTTCCAATTTTGGATGCTGAGGGCGAGGATGAAGTTCAGGTGAACCTTCAGTCGTTTGCTGCGTGCGAATCGAGGACGGGCGCTATGTCTGCATGTTACTGTGGTAGAGGGCAGGGGCCCCTTCGGCAGTTCTGATTGGGAGGACCCCTGCCCGCATGGGCGGGTACCTAGGTACATTGCAGCGTCACCACATAAGCGCCGGGCCGCTGACCTGGCGGGAGACCTGGCGGGAGACCTGGCGGGCGACCAAGTCCAGGTTCAACCCCCACCCAGACCAATCCTGTGCTGCCATTACGCCCTCGCTTCATGACACCCACTTCGACGTGCCGCCTGCTGGGCCAATCCGACGTGCGGGAGCCTTGAAACACGATGCACCACCGATTCTCACTGCATACGCGCTGACCTCGATGGTGTCTCGTTTCCGTGGGTAAATTTGGAAAGTCACACTGCCTCTACCGCACAGGTTTGCAGCTCCGGATAGATACGCAGCGGACTGCTTGTCCGGTTTTAGATGATGACCTGCTTGTTTGGCGCCTGGTTGCTGGCGGCGGCTACGGGGAAAGCATCCACTGCTTTCCCCCTGCATTCTGCAAGACATAATCAACCTTATTGCGAGCAGGTGGATGAAGCCATCCTTGGGCCGTGATGGTTTTATTAGACCACATTTTCCTCCTTCTGTTTCGTTTCCCCTGAGGTTTCGTCTCAGTTGTTCCCATTGCTGCTGCTGTTGTTGTTGATCGACTTGTCTTCATAGTCTCTTCTTGTTTCTTTCCCTTCGCTTCAGTCTTCTTATTTGATACCCCACCCCCCGGTTCGATTCTTTTGTAACCACCAACCATGGCGAGCGCGTCTATCAAGCATGAGGCTTCCTCATCTACCTTCGAGGTAGACTCCCACAGCGACCAGTACCTTGAGAGGCAAACCAAGACTTTCAAGCTGATAGATGCTGCCCGAGTATCCATCACTGCCCTCGCCCTTCTCTGCGGCATCACCATCTTGGGCCTTTCTGCCGACGCCATAAGGGTCTACAACACGACCAAGCTCCACGGGAGCTCTTTGCTCTCCATGTGGCCCGATTCTTTCAACATGCAGCCGACCGTTGCTCTCGTCGTCGGAAGCTCCCTGGTAGCCCTTGCAAACATCGCAGCCCTGCTGTGCAGCAAGGTTCCCCGGGTAGGTCGTGCATCCCTCTACCCGGCAGACCTCGGCTTGGTCAGTTAAACTTATTGACTCTGCCTCTGTAGCTGCGCAACAACACCCCAGTCCACACCCCCGTGATGTTGGTAGCGCCTGTGGTCGGCTTCGTGGCCGCACTAGCGGCTGTCATCGTCTTCTACGCCATCAACGCCTCGGAAACGACCGACTCCCTGCTCAGTTGGACGTGCCGCTGGAGATCAGTCCAGATGGGGCAGGCGCCTTACTTTGGCACACTCTGTGGCCAGTCCTGGGCGAGTGTATACCTGGCTGTCATTCTCGTGCCCCTGGAGGCCATAGCCTTGTGTGCTGCGGGCTGGCAGCTCAAGGTTGAGAAGCATGTCACGGCATATGCGCATGCGAGGAAGGGAAGCCCCGTCGCATGAGCTGGCCGCGGTTGACGAATGTCATGACCCCGCTGTGTTTTCATATCTAAAAGATCTTGATCATTTGGGAAGACAAGTCACGGCTGCCAACATGCATGGGAATTGGGTTAAGAGATGCCTAGCATTGGGCAGCAGGGCTGGACTTTGGACTCTTGGCCTTTTTAGTCTTCGTTGATCGTTGGCGTTTGGTATGTATACATTTACGGTTGACTCAATGTCAACCTCTTCCTGTTCAAGGTTTGATGCGCGCAAGCAGGCTGGTGCATTGTGAAAAGAATTCCCCCACTCCAGATCGCTCGAGTGGCAAACGGCCCAAGGCCACAGGTTGAAATGAGCTTGCTGCTACCATCCGTATGTAGCACAAGGTACCGAGACACATATCTCCTTTTCGTCACAGACTTGGTCATTCCGTGTTGGGGTGTCTACCCGTGAAACCCCCGCCCAAATAGATGCCCCTTCCCTACGACCCGGGCGCGGAAAGCAGCATCCAGATTGTCCCTTCCGTCACCTGTTTGCCATACGTAGGCGTGTGAGCTTGAAATGAAGGAGAAGACCGGCCGTACTTGGCCTGGACGGAAACCTGGACATCCAGTCATTGTGACACAACTCAGCCCCACAAGCAGGGCTCAGGCTCACTATGTTGCCATCCGTCGTTTAGTATCGAGGCATTCTATTCATGCTACTTTTATCATCAAGAATACGGCGTTTCCCTGGTCCCATTTCTCAAGTCCCAGCTGCGGTGAGAACGAGCGAAAGCAACATACTCGTGCTGCGCCCAAGAACGCACCAAGGATCCTGCATGAAACACAAGCCGGGCGTGGTTGAACGGGCATCAAGTCACAACAAAGGCTTCTCGGGAGAGGTATGCACATGGTACAGTACTACCGCTCATCTCGAGTGTATCGAAAACTTCCTACGGATACAGGTTCACAGGCTTGGGTTTGGATCAAGACCTCTCTGTAACAACGAAAATTGTGCACATAAACTTCATCCCTAGGACAATCGACTGTCAGCAGAGTTCAGGACGCCATCCTTCCGCCTCGGTACTGCAAAAGTGATCACAGCTTGGCCACTTGACTGAAACCCAGCAAGACAACCGACAGATCATTCGAAAATGCCCCTCTCAGACCGGCAGGCCGTTGCGAATAGACACCCGTGGACACTGCCCCAACTAACCGAGATGGACGAGCTCCTGCAGCCTATTGCTCGAAGACCGCCAGGGGACACTCCGAAATCAGCAGCTTTGACAATGGGCAGGGCAGAACTCTTAAGGCGGAAGACCCATTACTACGAGGAAGCCTTCTCAGGCAGGTGTGTTGCAGACACGCTCCGTGAGAGGATACAGAGTGATTCCATAGTGGTGGCGGAGTTGAAGACAAATGTCATCGTGAGTCCGCCACCCACTGCCAATTCACCCATACAAACACACTCATTAATGGCAAGGTCGGCGATGAATTCATCTTCATCACAGAATTGGGCGCCAAGATTGCCGAGCGCTATCACAGGCCACTGTCCTCCATCGCCGTCCGAGTCCAGCACTCTGCCTGCATTTTCTTCGCGGGGACATTCGAGCCCGCCTATACCCTGACGCTTTCAGCTCTGGCCCCATACGTCCAGCCCAGCACAAACCAGCGCAATGCGTACCTGCTGTCGGAGCATCTCGAGGAGGCACTAGGCGTACCGCCGCCTCGAGGCCTGATACGTTTCGTCGCCATGCTGGATGAGAACGTGGCGCTTAATGGGAAGACACTGGCACAATCTCTGGACGATGAGGCAAACGGTGACGGCCCCATGGGCGTTATTGACGAGGAGCAACCTGCGAGTTTCGCGAGGCGGAAGAGGTTGAGTGTCAAGGTGGGCAGAGGCCTGTGGTCCACCCGAGGGTTCCTGCTGCTGACTTGAGGCCATAGTCTCTTTCGAACATCAGGGCGTCGCCTTTGACTGGTGAGCTGACCCCTCCCACGAGCGTGGAAGAGACCAGGCCCGTCGGCGAGAACCCCAATCCTGAGAAATTGAAGGTGGCCAGGCGCAGGAAGAGCTTTGTGGCGGGTTTGTTCAGCAGGTCGGGCAACAAAAAGGAAAACGAGAAGCAGGTGCCCGGTCTGCCCGGAGCATAGGCAATCGACCTCCTGTGCTTGCTGTGTATTAGTTTGATTTCTCGGGGCCAGCAGTGCTGAAGCCTGGGTTTCAGTCATCAGATTTTGTATCTTCATCGCATAGCACTTCTGCTCCGTCGGGCATCACTGAATTCATGGTCATGAGAACGGCTCATGGATGCGCCAAAAATTTGATTATATTTGTTCATATATGGAAAGAAGCCGCAGAAGCGACTTTGACGACGTTGATGAACAGCACCAGATGGCCTCTGGTGTTGGTTAGCAGCTGAGACCCTAACCCTGACATGTCTCTACCTGGAACATGCCAAAAGGGTGTGCCCGAGGCTTTGCCCAAAACAGCCGGCTCTCCTGAAAAGGCTCAAGGACAACTTCACCTTGTTAGTGCTCGGCCCATCTCAGAATTGAAGAAGCTGCCAACTCCAAAAGTGAAGACCGACGACAGGATCACATCCACTCCTTTTGGGAATTACCATCGTTTCCTGCACTGAGTGGTTCTGCTCATGCCCAGAGCCTCCTGAACACCAGCAGTGACGCAGCCCGGCACAGAACCACAAGGTTGTCAACTTGTGCTGCAATTGCACACGGTGCTCGAACAGAGGAAGTCTAGTCTCCCTGACGAGCAAACTCATCATCACACACGCCTTGACGACGCACTTACCTTCCATCTCAGCTTCATATCTCCGGGAACGTGCCTGGTCTTGAGGCATCTGCCAATCCGGTCGGTAACCACTCAGCTTTGCCCGTCAGGAGAAGGACTCTTGGCTTACCCTTGTGCTCCATGCTAACGCCGTCTTCTAGTTGGTCAGCCATCCGCCTCGCGTCACCTGTCAGCTTCACGTCGTATCGCAGCTGTCTCTTTACGGCCCATTTGGCCCTCTGGGGTCCTCTGGGGGCGGATCGAGGGCAAGGATACTGGTATGAGCTGAGCCGTCCTGGACCAAGTAATCCTGCACCTCTCCAGGCACTCCCTCTTGGCGTGATTCGTTCAAGCTTTGCTGTCCCGGGTGGTCAAGGAGGCAGCAACGGTGCCGGTTGGATCCTGCACCGCACCCACGATGGAGGTAATTTTCTGACCCCTTGTGTTTCCTACGTTTCTGCTCTCCCTGTTGGCTGCTTGTGTTATTTCATCCCGTCCTGCACTCTGGGCTGGCTGCTCGATGCAGTGGACTTGTCTCGGCCACTGCACGGCCGAGTACCAACCCCTCGGTTCCCGTCACACCTTGACGTACTGCTACGAGGTGGCAAGTCCCGAGCCCCGCCGTGCCCGCAAACCAATTCCCAAGAGCCCTCTGCATCACCTCAACCACAAATGCTTTACATGGGCTGCCAAGTGGCATCTCACCGCACCCAGTTGCCCCAGTCACCTCTGGACTTGGTCTGCTGGGCTCTCATGCACCAGGCCGGATAGTCAGCCTCACAGGCGTGCTGCTGGGTCAGCTCGGATCAGCCAGGGGATTTTGAGTTGAGTCACCTCAGCTTGTATCCTCAGCTTTCACCGACTCTTACTGAGCCACTACACGGACCTGTGCAACCGCAACCGTCGGGGTGACTGGTATTTCTTCCTTCCTCCTGCTCCTTTGCTAGCTCGGACGTCACAAAACCTGGTAGCTGAACGGGAGGAGCGGATGCGGGCAGGAGATAAGGAACGGCCGGTCACCCTTCGTCCTCTGCCGCCGACCTTGAAGGCGATGCCATGTGCATATCAACGCCAACTCTCATGCGCCTTCCCGTCTGTGCTTTTGGGAACGAGGCTTATATCCCCCCCCCTTTCCTCCGTCCAGCAATAGGTCGTGGCAGTCGCCTTCCGAGATCCTGGACGACCAATTGACCAATGTCAACGGTTGCTGCCAGATCTTGCGAACAGCCTGAGAGGTACTGCAGCAACGGTCCGTCTTGATCGAGTGGTCCCTCACAGCTCTCCCGTGGACGGAAGAACGGAAGCCACCACACTCTCCTCCAGGCTGGTCGGGTCAGATATATAAAGAGCGTATACAACCAGTCACTCAGGTGGTCGATCGTTCTTTGCCTGTATGAAAGCTCTCGAAGCTCGCTCACCTCATCCCTCCTTCCGGCCAGCCATAGGTCTTTGCTTCATCCTTCGCTTCAAGCCAACCCTGTTTCTTTTCCCGGTCCTTGCTAGTTGATTTATGCACCATGTCCTCACTGGGGCCCGGCGGCTCGTCCGCCCCCGGAACACCCCGTCGACCCAACGTCAAGTATGTCAGTCCAGCAGCGCTAAATCTCGAACGTCTTTACGAACAGAATCGAGTACGATCACAACAACGAGATGGGGCTCTCTCCCCAACGAACGATCTGGCGGCCGCAAACGCTGGCAAGAGCAAACCGCGACTATTGCTCATGGGCCAGAGGAGGTCAGTCTTTCGCAGTGAAGCCGACATGGCCAGAGATTGTGTGACAGAGCACATAGGACTGACGATCGTGAATAGGAGTGGGAAGTCATCCATTTCGAGCGTCGTGTTCCACAAAGTACCGCCGTCTGAAACGTTATTCTTGGAGTCGACAGTGAGAATTCAGAAAGACTCTATGGCGTAAGTGTTCCCATCTGCACCTCTCAGAACCGGGACTGATCACCAGAAAGGACCTCCAGATCGTTCATGGATTTTCAGGTTTGGGACTTTCCTGGGCAGATCGACTTTCTCGACAACCCGAGCTTCGATATTGACGCAGTCTTTGGCGAGATCGGCGCGCTCATTTGGGTCATCGACGCCCAGGACGACTACCTCGAAGCTGTTTCACGGCTCAACGGCACCATCCTGTACCTACAGCGCAACTATCCCTCCATCAACATCGAGGTGTTTATCCACAAGGTCGACGGTTTGTCGGACGACTACAAGCTCGACATCCAGCGGGACATCACCATCCGAATCCAGGACGAGCTGTCGGACGAGGGCTTCGAGAACGCCCCGGTCACGTTCCACCTCACCAGCATCTACAACCACTCCATCTTCGAGGCCTTCTCCAAGGTCATCCAGAAGCTAATCCCGAGGCTGGGCCAGCTCGAGGCGATGCTGACCAACCTGTGCCGGACGTGCCGCTTCGAGAAGGCGTACCTGTTCGACGTCATGTCCAAGATTTACATCGCGACCGACTCGGCGCCGGCCGACATGGCCAGCTACGAGATCTGCTCCGACTACATCGACGTCATCATCGACGTGTCCATGGTCTACGGCAGCTGGAGCCGCTCCAAGGCGCACCGCGACCGGCTCGAGGGCCCGCCGTGGTCCCAGAAGCTCGAGGACCAGGTCGCTGTCTCGTTCGCCGAGAGCCACATCGTCGTCAACGAGGGGCTCAGGCCCGTCATGCTCCGCGAGGTCGACCGCTACCTGGCGCTGGTGGCCATCATGAAGGAGGGCAGCTATGAAAAGATGCCCCTGGTCAACATGAATGTCGACGTCGTGGCCAAGGGCCTCACCGAGTTCTTCGAGGTCACTAAGAGGGGCAAGTAAGCTAGGTCTGTGGTCTGTGTACGTGTGCGACTCTCCGATTCATAGCTGGCCGGAAACACTGGCGGGCGAACCTCGTTTGCCTCTCGTATCCCATGGCTTCGGTTCTGCCCCATCGCGATGTGCGCACTGTTCTGTTGTTAAAAAGTGTTTGAAAATGAATCTACATAATGTTTGAGCTTTGTTTGGTTGGTTGGTAGCGAGACTCGTGATGCCCGAGTCCCAGAGAATGTCTCGCTTTCCCCAGGCCCTTACCGCCGCCCATATCTAAGTGGGCTCCCAGAGCCACAGGCCAACCGTGTGACTGGACACAGCCACCGCCGCAGCATGCGTGGGAATGTTTCGTTTCTGTCCAAGGCCGACATCATCCGTGGTATTCGAGAGTGGATAGTCCGTGGCTCCAGGCTGGTCCTGGCCTTCCCACGAGGGGAGCCCGCTGATCCACCTCGAACAACGGCGTGAAACGGTGTACATGTAGTGTTTCGAGGAAATGTGAGGAATGGAGGTGTGGATAAAGAGAAGAAGAAAAGAACAGAGAAGAGAGGAGACGAAAAGAGAAATCCAGATGGTGCAAAAGCCTGCGAAGACCCGTTGTTGCCCCGTACCTCCCTATCCCAAATGCCCGTCCAAGCCCATTCGAGCGACCACCATGAGCACTGATACTCCCGGCCCGACAGCGCGCTGGAACAAAATCCCGTAGGTCTAAGATGCTCTGTAAATACTGCTGACCAGAAAGCACGAAAACGCCCGTCGGTCGCCCAATGTATACGCCCTGGGCCTCTAGGTATCGCCGGTGCCCCCGCCGCGTCCTTTTTTGTATTCCCCATCTCTTCTGGCTTTCATCATTCCTGTTCTCGTAGCGATGCGCGTTTTTTTTTTAATCGTCCCGGCTGGCGTCGATAAACCGCATTCATTGCCCCTGGGGGAAGTCTCTTGCTCACATCGGCTTGAAGTTCGCGTTGAACATGTCCCAGTTCCGGCTGAAACCCGCGTCCGTCATCATTTCGTCTATCTCCCTGCCCACTGCTGGGTGAGCCTGTTGTTGGTGCTGCTGCTGCTGCTGTTGTTGTTGTCGTTGTCGTTGGTGGTGGTGTCCTTGCCTCATGTGGTACTGCTGCGCAGCCAGCGAGCTGGGCGACTGGTACATCTGTGTCGATAGGTCAAGGCCAGCCTGTCCGGCTGGGTGTTGCATGAGGTATGGGGGCAGAGGGCCAGCTGCGGGCGTGACTGGTCAGCTTTGGTGTCTCTTCCTAAAGAAATGGTGGTGATGTAGGTATACAAATTATAAATGAACTCACTCAGCTGCCCTTCTATTCCGCCATAGAGGCCTGGCGTCATGTAGAAGTTGCTCGAGTCGGCCTGAGGAGGAGGTGGCATCTGCGGTGGCTGTGCCTCGACAAGCGGTTGGTTCGGGTAGGCAAAGGGATCCCCCGATGAGAACATCATCGCGTCAAACTTGTAGATGTTGTCCGGGCTCTGTGTCAAGGCCTGGCTCGGGGTGTTGCTGTGCTGGGGGATGTAGGGAGTCTCGGTCGTTTGGTTCGACGAGGGAGTGCCGGCGTCAGATGCGCCTGCCCCTGGAACGTCCAGAGGATGGAGCTCGGAGGGGTTTACGCTGAAGCCTCGCGACGACGACCTGGCACCCTGCATCGGAGAACGAAAAGCCAGTGGTATTCCTGTTCGCGTGTCGCTGCCCCTACTGGTTGGAAGAGGCGCTTTGTGAGTGGACAACGGGACAGGGCCAGGTTTTGGCCCGGCCGCAGGCCTCTTCTTCGTGGACACAGATCGAGGTTTCCCTTGCTTCACTGACTCCGGGAGATTCTCCCACAGAGAATTCAAGGAGTTCGTGATTCGGTCTGCTGCCAGGCTTCTCAGGGCCATTTTGGCGATCATCTCTCGGCCGGCGTTGGCTTCAGCGAAGATCTCTGCCGAGCCCGGCTTGTCTGGGTTCTCGAGCGTGTAGAAGACCAGAGTCAGGATGGCGAAGAACTCAGTGTACAGCATAGACCAGAACGGGCCGACCACGAGGGCTTGATTTTTGATCTCCATCGCTATGTGGATTATGTTTCGGCAGACGCTGATTCCAGCGGCCGCACAAGCGTAGTAGTTTTCGTCCACAACTTTACCGGCGGACAGCCTGGGGGAAATGTAGTGGAGGAAGGGTCGGTATAGCATCATTTGCACATGCGCGTATGCAAAGCGCAACAAGGTTCGAATTCTGAGGACAAATAAATTAGCTTGGCTGCTACTCAAGGGTGGCCAGAGTATAAACGATCAGGGGATAATAAACTAGTATTGGAACAGCCTGCCAGCACGGTCGGAAACCAAGGAGAAATCAGCCTTACCGCACCACTTCTATGGGCCCCTCGGCACTGGGACGCCACCTCTGGGGAAGTTGTTCATGCCATACTTGGAGGTCACCCTCAATCTCCTTGATGCGACGATATTCGATCATATAGGTTAGGCTAGATTCGCCGTCTGAGCTTGTGACGGCGTCTTCGATTCCCTTGAGCGGGTATATGTGTTTGATAACCTTCAGCAGTATCTCCATGAGCTTCGAGTGGGCGTTGAATGCTTGGAAGAATGAACCGGGCGTTTCCGGTGGCGGTGTTGTGATACTATCAGCGGTAATGAACTCGTCGTCGATCTCTGAGGGCAGCTGCTGGTCGATGTCTTCCGCGTGGAGCAAGACGGGGAACCCTAGAAGAGCTGAACAGTAGATGTCCAGCTGCCGGATAAAGTAAAAGATGCGTCTCCTCGACTCGCTTACGAGGGGTGTAAAGTTGGCATTGGGCAAATGCCGGTGCAAACCCATCCTGAGAGCGGTGCGCAGGGCAATGCCTAGGAATGCATAGCACGCGCTTAGGTTCGAAGTCGCTTGCAGAAACAGAATCAAGAACAGTAGGGACTGTAACGAAGTCAGATCCCGACACTCTGTAATGTCTTGCAGCAGGATTCTCGCCGACGTGTAATAGCCCATCCTGTGCCCGTGTTAGCCCTTGATTATATATTTTTCCCCGCCGACTTTTGTCCAGGGAGCTTACCCTTCCTCGGTTGCTTCGCTGTAGTTGACCTGGTTGTCAATATCCTCCTCAGCAATATTATACATACAACCCACAGCCATTACCGCGTAGAGCAGGCCGAGAAATCGGTTGTCTTCCACCTCGAACGTGTCTGACGGTTTCTGGTACAATTCCTCAAACTTCTCAAAGAAGGATGGGATGTGTACAATTCGCAGGAGTGCCGTTGCGCATGAGAGCGCACAGTAGCTCAGCTGGCGAGCGCGGTCCTTCGGCGGCAGGTCGTAAACGTTTGAACTTTTCGAGTCGTTGGGAGTCGAGGCCGATGTCGACTGCGGCGAGTCCAGCTTCAGCAGGCCTGGAACCTGGGGCGGTCGCGGGAGGAAGGTGGTCTGGTAGTCATTGCCTAGTAAGCCCCTGAAGTGGTCCTTCATCCGCCTGAGGAAGACCGCGCCGGACGAGGTGCCTCGGAAGTCCCATCCACCGCCCTCGGTGAGGTCTAGCTGGCCCAATGTCTCGATCATGGACATTATCTGGGCTGTCTGTTGCTCCGCCTCCTTGGCATTCTCTTGCCGGGCCTTCGCGGCTTGCAGTCTCTGACGTTCTCGGGTTTGGAACTCCTGTTGGACGGCGGGATCCAGGCTCGGGTCGTTTAGGTCGACGTCTGGCACAAACTTGCGCAGGGTCGCCTCGGCGCGTGCCAGCTTGTTCTCGAGGGCCTCGATGTACTGGGGCGCAGGGTTCCGCCTTCGATTGGAAGGCTTGTCATAGGTACACTCTGTATGGTCGGAAGCGTCAAAGGAGGAAATCCCGAGAGTTCGAACAGAAATTCACTAACCGTAGCTGTATACAGAGCAGTGCGTGCACGGCTGCTTGCCATCGCACTTGATCTTCTTGCGCCGACATTCATCACAGGCCCGTGTGACACGTCGCCGTTTCTGGACGGGCATCTGCACTGTCTGATTGGATCCTGTGGAGTTCTCGTCACCCTGTTCTGCTTTGACCGAGACGTCCCCGGGAGACTGCTGGTCATCCTGGTGGTCCGAAACAGGGCTTGGCTCACCGGACCCAGAGTCCGGTGAGAGCTCACGGTCAGTCATGCTGTTTGTGCGGACCGTGATGGCCTTGGGCGACTCTTGCTGAGCACCTGGATGATTCGTGGGTCGAGTTATTGAATTGGTTGTTGTCATCAACTTCCCTTGTTCACCAAACCCTTGTGTGGTCGCGAAGGGCAGGGCTCAAGGCACCTGGCCTGCCAACTCCCTCTTTCTGTATCTCCCTGCACTTCTCCGGGCCTCGCGGCTCATGTCTTATGGGCATGAGCTACAAAGTATCGCCAATGACAATACGCAATGGCTGTGGTTCAAGTCGAATGCGGACCATGCGACATGACGGACGCTATTTCAACGACCTCAGACGGACGGCTCGGATATAACACGGTGAACCCGCCGAGGAGTACCGCAACGTCGGGGAGTTATTGTAGGTCCAGCGGCTTTGGTAATACAGTGTCCCCTTGGGGCTTGGGGGCTGTTGGGGGCTCAAGACAAGAAGGAAGCAAGAAGAGTCATCAATGAACAATCCAGTCCGGTGAAAAGATTAGGCGAGGTGTAGTCTCCAGCAACGAGGGGCAGAGGAGGACATATGTTGTACCTAAGTATTATGACGGTGACTACGTGTGGACCGGGGGGGGGAGTCCTTCGAAGTCTCGTCCATCAGCGGTGCCCAGCAGACGAAAGCTCATATCCCAACTAGTCTACACATGAATGTACAGTACCATGCGGAATCGAGCGAGCCCTGGGTGGGTTCTCTTCCGTTGGCTGTCGGCCTAAGGAGTCAGAACGAGCAAGGGGTAAGAGGGCTGTGTCCGCCGGTTCGGTGCCGGGGGGCGTGTAGCATGGAGAAAAGGTTGTGATGGCTCACTCTAGCACAAAGCTTGGCATGTAAGTCGACAGGGATGGATTCACATGTGGAGGCTGGTGGAAAACCTATGGAACTTCTTCGAGCTACCGGTGACGACGGGGACGTTCCCGGGTTGGAAGAGGGGTCGACGAAAGGGGAGGGAGGGGGGTCGCGGAGCGAAAGAGTCTTGACACGGACATATCATACGTAGAAGGCCGCACGGCTTTCTGCATGGTTGATTACGTAGCAGCATTGCCTGTGCCTTGACTGGTATGGTCCGCCAGTAAGGTGCATGTCATGTCCTGGACAGGAAGGGGAGGAAGAAAGAGTTTCGCCAGGGTCCCTACTCTAGAATGGGAAGTGGGTGGTATCCGGCATCTCTTTAGAGTCGAGGCTATCTGTGGCAAGGGGACAAGCAGAAGCCAGGACTGGGATTATCCAGGATGGGGACTGGAGGACCACCATGACCACCCAAATGGAATGGAAGTGGCTAGCCCAAGTGGATAACGCCTTGAGGGGAGGGTGGAATGTCTAACAAGAATATGAGTTCGTGCGGAATCTGGTGTGGATGCACACAACCTTGCCGGTGTATACGTAGTGAGAGGCAGTGCTGAATCAGTTGTTCAGAGCCGGGAAACCCGATCTGCTCGCCCTGCTCGGCGCCTGACGAAGGATGATATGATTCGAGTGTCACTGGAATTCCAGCAGAGTCGGTTGACGCGAGCTGCGGTGCCAAGCCGTCAGTTCAGATCTCTGGGACTCGGGCGACAGGGTCTGGGGAGCCATCTGTGCGGGAGGATCAGTGTAACAAGGTGTATATCGGACCATATACGACTGTACGACGGCTTGTACCAGAGCACGGGGCGAGGGCCAATGCGCTGGATACGGTTTATTGTTGTCAGGAGCCAGAGGGTGCGGCGCCCCAACTACGTGTGGTGGTCGGACCGTAAGAAGCACAAGCTTCAGGAGCAAGACTGCAAAAGACTTGACTCCGGAGTCCGGGGTTGGCATGGAAAGGTTACCCATTGTGACAACGAAGGGGCTCTTGGGAGAGACGGGGGTGTGATTAGCCTATGATGGAGTGGGGCCGTTAGCTAGCACACAGGTCGGAAATTTCTTTGGGGTTCCTACTCTAGCCTACTCCGTACGTCAAGCATTTAAATACCACGGCAAAAGGAATTCCCGGAGGAAGAGATCGGTGTTGCGATTGCTGGATCTCTGCAGGACCAAGAGCAGGCCGCAGATCCTACAGGCTGTGCCACGGTTGCAATTTGGGACGTCGAATAAATCTTCCAATTGCCATCAGATACTGTCCAGAGAGGTGGTGGTCGACGGCATGGTCGAGCCATGCCGTCTTGGTATGTGACCGGCCATGCACGGTGGGTCCGTGGTAGTTTGTATACGCAGTACTTGGCAGTATACGCAGTGACTGGACAACAGATGCGACCCACATCCTGCCCCAGCCAGACCACGTTGGGTCCGCAGCAATCAGATACGTGAGTCTAGGTCTACCGGGTTTCGGTTCCTTCGAGTGGGACGAACCCCGTGGGTTTGGCCTGGCTGGCGGGCTGGCTGGGTATATGGGGATATCGGACAGCAAACAGACACGCCCGCCCAGTTTGCTGCCCGCAGTCTGGTCAAGATCAACGAAACCCGGCGGCTCGCGCAGGCGACTTTTCCTCGCGACACCACCTAGGTACCTCCCAGCCTGGCAGTTCAGGTACAATTGATTAGTCTGCCGCAAAGGGCAGGTCAGTCGGGACTGTGTGGCCGCCGAGAGATTTGGATGCCCACTACAACAACGGACAGAGTCCGAAGGTGGCGGCGGCAGTGGTGCGTTCAAGGTTTGTGGGTGACTGCACCCCGGAAGCGAGCCGCTCATGTGCCTCGATGGCTTCTGGTCCTCGGCGCCCTGTGCCTGCACCTGTGCCTGTCTCTCTCTCTCTCTCTCTGCGTTGAGCCGGCTCACACATGCCAGACCTGCTGCCAAGCGCCAAGGTTCCTGTGCCTGACCTTGACCAAGGAAGGATCAGTGCTCGGAGCTCGCTCGGCCACTGGCTGCAGAACAGTCACGGTCGCACCGCATCAAAATCTTTTTGAGACAGGCAATCCGCCGCGTAAGAAAACAGTATGTGCTCCTCCCCCCGGCGAATCGCCCCATCTGCGAGACCCAAGCCTCTAGGCTCGCATGGCAGGGGACCAGCACAGCCACCAAGGCGGAGCAGCCCGCATGTGGGCGCGAGGTGGCCACACACCCACTCTGCAGTCTGGGCGGCCGGAAGGACGTTGGCAAGTGGCCAGGCTCTCGCCGATCTTGGCGCGTCGGCACGGTTCGCCAAGACGGCGGGGAGATCTGGAAACCTCAGACGGGTTCCTTCTGCCTCTCATCACATCGGCCTCTCCAGCCTCTGCGACATGATTGCACAGCAGACACAGCAGACACGTCTCAATGGAACATACGAGTCAGCCGGTGACAAACCTGCCCAGCAGTGTTCCCCCAGACCATGCTCGGTGCGGTGAGGCACTGTTCTTGCAACACTCGTCTCGTTCCTGGTGTTTCAGGCGCCCCCGGGGGGGAGTCGAGGCTCTCCCCACGACGGCGCCGTCACAAATCAGGATGGGCATTCTCCCGATAGTGACACCGTGCCGGAGGCTTGGGCTCGATCATGTGCCCGAGCCCCAAGATATAATAATCAGAGGTTGTTACCAGTAGAGCGATTCCAGGAGAGGATATTACATATATTGCGTCCCGACGGCACAGCGTCAGTGCCGCCTCGGACGTTGGCCATCGGCTCCGAATTGCCAAGTCTGCCCCCGGCCCTCAAAAGAAGTTTTGAAGCGAGCCACCGTTGCGATGACGTAACGACAGCCACAGGTCCTCAACAGCAGCTCGGCTAAGTTCTGGGCAGCGGTTGTTGGTGGCCCCAAGCCCACCAATGGAGCGAGCCCTGCATGTCGCCTTGAGGACAGGGAGGGCCGGCCTGCCATGGCCCTTGCGTCGTTGCTGCTTACCGTCCACGACATGTAACAGTAACTGCATAGATATGACCTTGGAGCCAAGATTTTTGCCGAAAATTGTGTCGATTGATACAATGATTATGAGAGTTCCAATCACCCAATCTGAACTGAACCGAAGCCCTCTGTTGCTGTTGTTGTTGTTGTTGTTGTGAATTGCTGCAGGCTCAGCCACAAAAAGAATTAGTGATCAACCGCAGGTTTGACGAGATCCAGTGAATACTGGGCTCGTGACCTTGTAATATTGCCATCATGGCCCTCTGGAAAAAGGAGGTGCATCAGCTGGCCTCGTGATCGACAAGGCTGACAGCCTCAGCCCGAGCCCGAGCCCGAGCCCGGATTGATTGTGCTTTGTTGTGTTGTGTTGAGATGCACCATGTCGACATTGCATGCTTCGGTGGTGAATGTGAAAGTCTGTCTGCAGTGTCTGGGCGTGCACTAGCTCTCCCTCTCCAAGGCCGGGCTGTCTGGGCTGTGCTCGGCCCTGCCGGTGAAGCCCGAAGAGCTACCCAGGTGGTGTGTGGTGTGCCCCACAGCCTGCCCACCCGGCTCCCTGGCACCTGGCCTGCTGGGTTGCTTGACCACCTTACCCCGCCATTGCACCCCTGCACCCCTGCCTGGAGCGAAGCTGCGCGTCCTACGTACACTGCCCATCCAGCAATCAGAAGCTTGTCACGTCTCCTGTGACGACGACGCGCCACAGAGGAGTCCCGGCATCCATCTAGGTACGGCAACACCATAGCCTCAGCCATAGCAACGGCCATGGCGACCTCCAGCGACGCCCTACCGCCCGGGTTCCTCCAGAGGGCTCAGCAAGGCGGCATCGTCGTGACAGGTAGGCCCAGCTTCCCTTCTGTCCACAAGGAGCTCTCTTTGCGCCGTCTGATGAGCCGCCCTCCTACACCCAGCCTTGCCTGACCTTCCCGCCTAAGGAGACCAGCCTGCTAACCCAGATCTTTTGTAGAGATCCCTAAGCTGGATTTGGAATCCTACATACAGAACTACAGAGGTACGTGGAGCTTGCCTGCTGCCCTGTTGTTTGCACCCACGCTGACCCCGCTCTCAAAGGCCGTACCAGACTCGACAGACTGCTCGCCATCGCCCGAACGTCCACCGTCCTATGCGTCGATGCGTTGAAGCTCGCCATCAACGAGGTGGTCTCCGAGGGAAGAGATGTCCAGCTCTACCGGGACGCCTGTGAACTCCTTCGTTTGCTGGGCCCCGACGAGCCCGAGGCTAAATACAACGGTGCGTGGGTTAGCGAGACGGAAAAGGCGAACCGATCAGATTCGCACCATCTCGAGGCGGAGCTAAAGAAATACAAGAACAATCTCGTCAAGGAGTCCATAAGGGTTGGTCCTTCTGCCCCACCTCCCCCCCCCCCAAATCCCCAACTCACCCAGCTGACATCCAGCAGATGGGCAACGAGGACTTGGGAAAGCACTTCGAGAGAACCGGCGAGTTGTCCCTGGCCTACGAAGCCTATTCCAAGTGCCGGGCCGACGTCAGCTCGGCAAAGCACATTATCGAGGTTGGATTGCATCTGGCCCGCTTGTCTTTCTACCGCCGCGACTGGTCTGCCGTCACGGCCAACGTGAACAAGATGAGCGGCCTGCAGTCTGATGGTGCTGGTGCCACGGACAAGACTCAACAGACGATATGCAATATCCTTTACGGAATTGCCTCCCTTGGCCAGGCCAAACACCCCGAGGCAGCGCGAAACTTTCTGCAGGTCGACCCGGCGGTCAGCCCCGACAATTATGACAAGTTCGCCAGCCCGAACGACGTCGCAATCTACGGGGGTCTGCTGGCTCTGGCTACTATGAGTCGACCAGAGCTCAGCGGGGTGCTAGAAAACTCGAGCTTCCGCACGTTCCTCGAGCTCGAGCCTCACATTCGCAGGGCCATCTCCCAGTTCGTTAATGGCAGATATTCGGCCTGCTTGTCCATTCTTGAGGCCTACCGCTCAGACTACCTCCTTGACATCAACCTGCAGCCTCACGTCAAGCAGTTGTACGCTGTTATCCGCGCCAAATGTATTTTCAACTTCGTCCAGCCTTTCTCTTGCGTGACGATCGACAACCTTAACGCCGCGTTTTCTCCACTGGGGGGATCCATCGACCAAGAGCTGGTGGAGATGATTGGGAATGGCACCCTGGACGCTCGCATCGACACCATCGACAGAGTAAGCCGAGGCAACCCCAAGAGTGATACCCATAAATGTGCTAATAACATGCCAGGTCGTGACCATTGCATCTCCGAATCCCCGTGCAAAGATGCAAGCGGCTTCTCTAGCTGCTGCGAAGAACTACGAGAAGGAGGCCTTGGATCGCATCCGACGCATTGGCATTGTGTCCGCAGATCTTGAGGTCAAGGGAAAGCACAAGGGCCAGGGAGCGGCCGCTCTTGGGTTCTTGCAAGGTACAGGCACGAGATGGGGAGAGGGCCCAAGTGGGAGTGGGTTCGACGACTACCCTGGTGTGCAACCTCAAGGGTCGTCTTCGACCGCGATGAGCGACCTAGTTTCATGAGTGAAATGCCCAAGAAATTGCGGAGGCGTTTGGAGTTGGGAGCACACGGGAGAAGACCCGCTTTTGTTTTATGTGTGCATTAGAGCAGGAAGCGTCTTAGACCCGTGAGGTAATCGATCAAATAGACGGTGATTCCCGGGGAAATGACCACGCTATTGCACCCAAGATCCTTCATATCCGGAGCTTCCCTTTAACCCATAAGCTGCCTGACGTCCTCGGGCGGCCATCTCACCTGCGCAAAGGTCAGACACCGTTTGATGCTCTGCAGATATTTTCTTGTGACCTCGTCACCCATGACGTGACCCCTTTCGCCGTTGTGAAGCTTCTCACGGGCGCTTCGCTCGTGGATGCCCACCATGGTTACGCCGATGGGCCACGCCGCCTTGCCGATGCTCAGCCTCAGATAGCCGTCGTTGGCATCCACGTAGCGCCGCTCCTGGGCGGCCCGAATGATCTCGACAACAGGCTTCAGCACTGACTCGTCCAGGTCGGCCTTCTCGAACCTGCGGAACAGGGGCGTCATGGTCTGCTTGCACTGCACCATGGTGCTGTGCGCCTGCCTCGCGGCGCTGGTCTCGAGCTCGCCGCCGGCCTGCGCCCGCTCCCTCGCCAGCGCGAGCTCCCACTCCCGCAGCACCATGGTGAAGTAGGACGCCAGCTGCCGGTACAGCCACCGCCGCGCCTCCTTGTCCCCCGCCGGCGGGACCTCGTCCGCCACCTTCATGTCCTTCTCCTCTACCAGCTGCAGCGTCGTCGGGATCGGCCCCTGCGTCACGGTCGTGGTGAGCCTGCGGAGCCGCTTCACCCTCGCCGCGCGCCTCTCGCCGAACAGCGCCGCCGGCTCTCCTAGCGACCGCAGCTTGGCCGTAAGCTCATCGTCCGTCAGCGCGGACACCTCATCGTGCACGCCGTCGTCGTCCTCGGCGCCCGAGGCCGGCGTCGAGCCATCGCGCTTGAGCTCCGGCAGGCCCAGCCGCTTCCGCCGCGCGCGCTCCTCCTCGGCTTCCCTCTCCTCCCTGCGCTGCCTCGACTCCTCGGCGAGCTTCCGGCGCTTCTCCTCCCTGGCCCTTGCCTCTTCTGCGGCGTCCTCCTCGCGTTTTCGCTTCGCAGCGGCCTTGGCTTCTTTCTCTTCTGCGAGTCGTCTCTGTTCGGCGAGGTAAGCTTCCTTTCTGGCTGCTTCGGCGTCGGCCTTGCGCGTGTATTTGGAGGTGTCGGCTGGTGTTTTGGTGTCGGACGGGGATGGGCCTTTCTTCTTGGAGAGTTCCTGGGACATCAACGCCGCGAAGTCCATGATGGCCTCGTGTTCTTTGCGTCTGCGATTAGGGTGCCGCTCTTGGGTCTCGGAATGTGGAATAGTGTTAGTTGAGAGTATGGTGTTTAGGAGATTGGATCTGCGATGGTCTGGGTACGATAAATAGGTACGAGGTCAGATGCCTGCCGAGGCTGAGGCCGCCTAAATTCTAGCTTCTAGAAGCTCGTTCCACGGCCGGGGCCACCAGCGACAGGGTTCCCCACGCGCCCGGGAAGCTTATTCCCACCTGCTGCTTCAGCCCTGATGGCACATTCCAGTAATGAAGCACCTAGGTAATGACAAGATGCTGCATTCCCTCCCATGAAGCGTGCAGCAGCATTTCGGAGTCCTTGACAAGGGCCAATGGGGCCACTCTAGACGGAATCTATCATCTCAGAGCAAAACGCCATCTCGAACCAAGCAGCACTGAGCTACAAAGGACGAGCCTCGCGCATCGAAGGCCTTGTGCGGCCATGGACCAAGCTGTCAAGGTCGACCGCGACGCGACCAGCCCGTTTCTCCTGAAGGTCTTCTACAGAACCGGCGCATTTCACAGGTTCGCCATCCTCGCAGCTGTTCTGCCTGCCTAGCAATATCACTAACTGGTCGCCCAACAGACCAGATGAATTCTCCGCGCCCGATAACCTGCCCCACGTGTCCTTCCACACCTGGCCCTCAGCAACCCTCGCCGAGCTCAGCCATCAGCTCGCCGCCACCGCGTCGCACCTCCTGCCCTCGCCAGCGATAGGCACACGGCTGGCCTTCCGCCTCCTCTACTACGACACACGCGGCGTAGGGGACCAGGACCAAGGGCCGGCGCGATGTGTGGTGAAAGACCTCGGCTCTGTAGTGATAGGCGATGGCGGGCCGGGCATCTCGACAGACGGGGACGACATCGGCGGGGAGGCGGACGACGGTAGGCTACGGCTGGGTGCCACAGCGGGCTCCGCCGCCGAGAGCGCAAAGTCGCTAGCGGACGTGCGGTTTGTGGTCGGGGACTACCTCTCCTGCGCCATACTGCCGCCCTCGTCGGCGGACGGGAGCGTGCAGCCTGCCTCGGCGGCGCGTGCCGGTAGGGGATACGGTGCGGGCCAGGCGAGAAGCGCGGTCGACCTTGGCCCGCCGCCGATGAGCAGGGGCGGCGGCCGGGACGTTTGGTCTGCGGCTACGTACGGGCCCAGGGGCGGAGGGGGCGGAAGCTTCCGTGCGCCGCCGGTGGGCGAATGGCGCAGGGGCGAGAAACTTCCTCAGGGGCCTCCTGGGCGAGGTAGGGGTGGGAGACGATGGTGAGCACGCGGGTTGCTCGTTCGGGTTTGGAAGACTACACTTGACAGGAGTCTGCGTGGGAAGACGAGACGCGATAGCCTGGAGTAGGCTTGCTGGGATCACGGGGAACGACCTATAGCACACGGACGTCATACAAGGTCCTTCAATGGGCTGCACTGAGGCGATGCGATGCGGTGTGGACTGTTTTGATAAGCAGGGAATTGTTGTATCATGATATCCCGATTGGTTTTGTTAGGCATGGAGTTCTGGTGCGAGGACCTGAGGGTTGTAGCAGTCCTCCAACGCAGATCGTAGCGTTGGTTATTGGCTGATAATTTGCATTCTTCGCCTTGTTTCTGCCTGCCTGATGTACAGATCCTCCCTCTTCGCGACGATACACCACCGGTCTAGTACTCGGCAAGCAGGTCTCCCTTCCGCTTCGCCCTAAAGTTCCACTTGCCCTGTAATTGTCGCCTATCAGTCAGCCTTCCATGTCCACAAAGCTCCGGGGAGGCAATGATCGCTCGCGGGTCGATCTGGACGTACATCTGTCGCGTAGGCCGCCACACCGATTATTGCCGGTACTAGGATCACGTAGTTGAATGTGATGAGTGCCGTCCGTCGTGTCCATCGGAAGTACTGGTACCGGCTCGAGCTCATGTCTGTTGGTCGTGCACATGTCAGAACACCGGTCCTAAATCATGCAGGATTGGGTAGCTCAAACGTAGAGCAATCCATATTGTATTCGCGGGGGGGGGGAGGGTCGCCGTACTGTTCAACCGGATGATGGCCGGGTCCATGGCCATCTCTGTGGGATAAGGTCAGTCTCTCGCGTCTCGTGAGCCATTGAGGGTGTTGTGCGGCATACTGAAATGTTTGAGGCCCGCCATCTTGAATTATCTGTCCCGTGGACTCGTTCAAAGGCGGCAGCGTCGATGGTCGGGGGGTAAATGCTTCTTGGGAAGTCGGTTTGGGAGCGCAAGTGACGGTGATTGACCGGTCGTCGATGAACCAGGCATGGGGCCGAGACGGTTGGGGTCTTGTATGCTTTAATCGCATGTGGCTACGGGATTGCGTAAAGTTTTGATTTGCGCCACTCCCCGCTTATCTAAACCACCAAAGGAATGGCTGAAGTATCAGCCTGCCCACTCTTCAGATAAAAAGTAGGTGGTACTTCTTAATTAGTTAGATGATAAACACATAATCAATTTCTGAATGGAACCCTCGATTTTCGAGTAAGGTTATCCGCCGGTGATTTAATGTTTTTCTCTGCGGAGCGTTCTGCTTCCGCTGTGGCCTGAACCAACCTTCTCGTCTCTGCTGACCTGTGACACCTCAGCAGGCAATTCTGAACCATTTCTGGTCTGAGGGCAATCCTTGGTAAATGTGATCATGCTCAGGTCGGGCTTCCATTAACACCAGAAGCTGGGCGATGCCAAGCAAAAGATCAAAAGATCAAATGTCTGCGTGTTGCTTACTGGGTTCGGTTCGGACTTTGCACCCGGGCCGGTCGTTCTTCTGCTCTCAGTCGTGGAAGAATTACAATTTGTGTGAAGGCAATCAAACAATCTCTTGCAACGGCTGCCGTCGGGTTGTCGTCCGAGGTTCACCAACAAAGTGTCTGAGTGTGTCCCCGTTGCAGGTGCCTCGGCTGTTGTGTGGTTACTTATGCCTGTCCGCCGCGGCAGAGCTTAAAACGACCGGGCTATGCCGTATCAGAGCATCATAGCTCCACGCATCCGTTCACATGATTCTGAAGCGAAGCTCTGGCTGGCATCCTGCAGTTGGCTTTACCACCGATTGTGTTTGTGTGAACTCGCCTCTAACCATTTCCTGTCTTGGAGAATCAGCAATGGCGGAACAGCCGAAGATCACGCTTCACTGGTGAGCACCATTCTTTCTCTGTCGCCGTCATGCCTGGGCGGCCCCGCTGGCTAACAGGTACAACGGCCAGGCTCAACGGCCAGGCTCAACGGCTCCCGAGCCAACTCCATGCTCTGGCTCCTGGAGGAGCTTGAAGTCTCTTACGATGTCAAAGTTTACCATAGACAGTCAAACATGCTGGCGCCTCCTGAGTTGGAGAAAGTTCACCCTCTTGGGAAGTCCCCCGTCATTACTGTTGAGGCGCCTGGGTCTTCAGAACCGGTGGTTCTGGCCGAGTCCGGCTTCATCTTTCAGTACCTGTGCGACCACTTTGCCCAAGGCAAGACAATTGTCCCGAAGCGGTGGAAGGAAGGACAGGAGGGCAAGTTCCTCGGGGAGACAGAAGCCTGGATGCGCTACTCGTACCTCCTCCACTATGCCGAGGGATCATTCATGCCTAACTTGGTGATGTACTTGGTCCTGTCCGGTATGTCAGGCAAAGCTCATTCTCGCGTCGGGCACTGCCGTCTAACACAGCCGACATAGCACTCAAGTCTAACCAGGTGCCTTTCTTTGTTCGGCCCATCTCCTCCGCCATTGCCAATCGTATCATCTCGATGATGGTATATCCCAACGTCAAGAAGCACCTGGCATTTCTGGAGAAGCAGCTGGAGACTTCGGGTGGAGATTTCCTGACCGGCCCAGACCTGACAGCAGCCGATATCATGATGAGCTACCCGCTGCTCGCAGGCAAGTCGGGCTTTGATGGAATAGGCAAATTTGCCAAGGGCACGGCCAAAGAGTCTTTCCCCAAGGTGTATGAATGTGAGTTGGGAGTTTACCAGCCTCCACCCTTCCGCTTCACCCCCCGCCCCCCCTCCTTGGCTCAGGCCGCTGACACTGGGTAGACATGGACAGACTTGAAGCCCAGGCAGGATGGAAGAAGGCTGTTCAAAAGACCAAAGACATCGATGGTGGTAAGTTCAGCCTTGTCCCTCAGCCTGCCTGAGGAAGGTGCTTGGGTGCCGTCCAGGAGAAGAATGGCGCATGTACGTTTGGGTATGTAATACAAGGTGCCCTGGACGATAATGATGACGCTACCCAGGAAATCACCATCTCTGGCCGAGGAGGGGAGGGATGAAACTGTCGAGGATATAACCCCCAGGGCCACGCCTGGGGGACAAGCGCTATAGAGAAAACTGCAGATAATGATCAGTTCGGGTAAATTCAGCCACAGGCTCTAGTGATCCTGAATCCACCCATATCACTGCAGGCCATCATCAGAGGCATCTTTCCCGGAGTGTCTGCCTGGGTGGGCCCGGGCTTTCGGCGCCTCCCACCCACCCGCCCGGAGAAATGGGCCCCGAACGGTCGGTAGGTAGAATATAGGACGGCTTCGAAGAACACTGTCGGCAGATTATTGATCCAATGGTGCCAGAGTCTTTATTCATCGCTGGTTCTCTTGTAAATATAGGATGGCACATGGTTTATGCGTGATTACGCCGCAGACCATATGGAGTACAAGCAAACAGTGACAGTGACAGTGACACAGTAAGCTGGGCTGAGTCGATCACATCAGCTTTGGCTGACGGGCCGGCGCAATCTGGTCGGCTGTCCCTGCTTGGCATCTGCAACCTGGCATCTATTAATGCACATGCACGTGCAGGCCGGATGCACAACCAGTCAGGATCGTGCATAGCAGAATGGTTCGCAGCTGTTTTTTGCAACCTCACCTTTGTTGATTGTCCCCCTTCCTGCGAACTGTGCGTACAATGCGCACGATCAAGGAGTATGGCTGCTGTCTTGCCTGCCCGCCTGCCCGCCTGCCTGTCAGGATCGATCAAGGCCGTGGTTCCCCGTCATGACGTCAGTCGGGCCAGCACAGAGCACGCGGACCCCTGAGCCTGTCCTGTCCTGTTAGTTGCCATTTGCTTGTTTCCATGACGCTCTGGAGAGGGCCCAATCTTCTGCCCTATACGGAGTAAACGTATACGAATAATGAGCGCCCGCTGATTCGGCTAGCCCGCGCTGGATCTGAGAAGGGGCAGAATGCGCCACCTCGACGTCGACAACGAGGCAGCCAGGCACGCCAGGTCCCAGGAGGCTGGCCAGTGGACGGCCGCGATGAGGTGGCACCGCACGCACGGGCGAGGCACCGCTCCTTCCTGCTGGATCTGGATCCGGATCGTTGGCGCCAGTTCCAATCGCAATCACAATCGCACTTGACACCTATCAGCCAGCACCACCCTGCCAGCTCCCACTCTGTGGGGAAGCGGCTGAGTCTCGCATAAGCAATCCATCCTTTCTCTTTCTGTCTGTCTGTCTGTCTGTCTGTCTCTGTCTGTCTGTGTCTCTCTGTGTCTGTCTGTTCCCCCTATCTGCTTGCCGTATTTTGTTGTCTGGCCGTCCGACCGCCCACCTTCGTTTTCTCTGCTCCGAGCGAGTTGCTCATTTCATAAGCTGTCGGACTTCGGCCTCAACTCCATAAACCTTGCGCGCTCCAAATTATTCTAGCTCCCAGCCCACTCACTCTAGCTCTCAGTCCAGTCCAGCCCGAGCCGTGGCCTCCGGGTGTCAATGAGCCACTTCCCGTACATTATTACCCGTCCGTCGACCTCACCTGTGAACCACGCCTCTCATTTCACAACCCAAACTCATCCCTGGGAAGTCAATCCTCCCCAGGATTCCCTGCTGTGCTATCGTCTCCACTGCGCTTCGCTCGTGTTGCCAAGACTCGCCCTTTCGGGCCTCACCGTCATCCCAGCCTCTGTACCTCGGCTGTTGGCCGTTGATGTTGGCTTCAGTCTGGTCGCCGCCGACTTTTTCGTTGACCGGAATCTTCGGCCGCCTCGCTTCTGCACCCTGGCGAGCCACCACCACCGCCTGAGGGCTTTACTAGAGCGGCGTGAACCACCATGGCTGTGAATTCTGCTGGGGACTCACTATTCAGACGCGGCAATGAGGCGAAGGAGGTCCCTCTGGGCACCCCTCGCCTCGAGCCTCAGGCTCCGGATGATCCAAACCCCAGTCCGCCCGCAGACAGTTCAGAGGGAGAGGAGGACTTGTTTGGCGAAGATGCCGCTCAATCTTTCATTCAGCCGGCCTTGAGCCCGGTCGTCTCTTATCTCACATCGCCTAAGACCCCAGCGGCTGAGAAGGCGGCTGCAATGGACAAGATCATCGACGGGTATTTCAACGACGCCGGGGCAAGTCGGGAGCAAGAGTCCATGGACCAAGTCATCGCAGGGTACTTTGACGGCGCGAGCATAAATAGGCAGGATTCCTCAGGTGACGACACACCAACGCAGGAAAAGCCTCAGCCGCCACGAAGCGACGACACACAGGACGGGCCGGCCGGAGAGACCACGTCACCGGCGCCAGCGACGACGATACCGCCGCCGCAGCCGCGGAATACGGAGCCTCTTCCGACGCCGTGCAAAACTGGTCCCAAGGAGATTGTTGTGACATCCTCAACCTCAGAAAGCCACAAACCTGCTTTGGCGAGCGTGTTTTCTCAGGCACGACATCGGAGGTCCTCTTCTGGTGGAGCAGAGGCTTTGAGGCGATTGTCCAAGGCACTCCCTTCAATATCTTTGCCCTCCAACTTCATGCCCAACCGTCTGCCCACACCGTCCTTCTTCTCCTCGGGTTCGACATCGTCAAGGTCGGAATCGAGGGATCCGACGCCGAGACACACCCCACCTTCCCAATCTCCACGTCTTGGGCACTCGAGCCACGCCAGTACGTTCCCAATGATCATCCCGAGGAAACCGTCGCCCGCCCCACAAGATGCGGACAGAAACACAGCGTTATCTCGCCAGCCGTCCAGCGCGTCTAAGAAATCACTGGCTCTCAGGAGATCAACGTCTGACGACTCCTTACTGTACCACTCGCTATCACGTATGTCTTCATTCGGGGATGACCAACGATTCACACATATTCGTGAGCAGGTCAATTCGAGATTCAAGGCAATCGTGGATTCTTTTGATACGCCATCGTTCAAGTTACCCAGCATGCCAACCACGCTGCTGTCTCCTCTCAAGAAGGCAGAGTTCTCGGCGTCCGAGCTCAATTTCGACTCAAGCAAATCGTCTTCAATGAGAACCCTCAAAGTTCCCAGGGATCCACTGGACAGTGTGCTCGAACACCTCACTGGTGATCTCGTCATTATGGGTGGATACAGAGGCTCGATCCTCCGGTCTGCTGAACCACCTCACAGACAGCTCTGGGTGCCTATGAAGGTTGGCTTGAAAGTGAGGAAGGTCAACCTCGAGGTGGGACTAAACCCCGAGGACGAGGAAAATATGGAGAGGTCGATTATCCCGTCCGGAATGCTAAAGAACATTGGCCCGGTGGACATTTCCAAGAGGCTCTTCAAGCGGGTCCGTGAGTGTGAGAATGCGAGAAGCGGAAAGTTGAGAGTCCACGATTATGGCTACGACTGGCGACTCAGCCCTCATCTCCTGTCTAGGAAGTTGATTGAGTTCCTCAGAAGCCTTCCATCAACCCAAGGTGAAAACCCGAGTGGAGCACTGGTGATTGCCCACTCACTGGGCGGCGTCATTACCCGACATGCTGTAAATCAAGCACCAGAGTTATTCTCTGGTGTTGTATATGCTGGGGCTCCACAGCGATGTATCAACATCCTCGGCCCGCTAAGAAATGGCGACGCGGTGCTGCTAAACGAGAAGGTGCTGACAGCACATGTCAATTTCACACTCCGCACAACGTGGGTGTTTCTGCCGGAGGACGGATACTGTTTCATCGACAAGGTCACGAACGAGGAGTATCCCGTGGATTTCTACGACACAAACGAATGGGTGAAATATCGTCTCTGTCCAAGTGTAAGTGACCCAGCGCTGCCGCCATTCATGGCAAAACGCGTCGGGTCCCTGGGCTCGTTCCTCAGTCTCCCAGACCTGTCTATATCCCGGGGCCGGAGCTCCAGTGACCCTGCAGCCAAGAGACACGGGCAAACATCGTCACCGCAACGCAAATTAGTGAAGGACAGGGGCCTTGCGCCGCAGCTGGATACCCCGTCTTCGTCAACAGAACAACAGGAAGAAGAAACATATGCGGTGTCTCCCAAGGACAAGTCCGACCGCAGTAAGAACCTCGCCTACCTCGCCCGAACACTTGCCGAGACCAAACGCTTCCGTGCGGAACTTCAACACAGCACGCGTCACCAGGCCGCCAACGCCTACCCTCCTATAGCTGTGATCTACGGCAAGGAGATCCCGACGGTGTTTGCGGCTCGAGTGGCGTGCCGCGAGGCGATCCCGTGCCAGGACGCATATGACAACCTTGCCTTCGGGTCGGGCGATGGTGTGGTCCTGGCTAAACAGGCGATGCCACCTCCTGGGTACGAAATCGTGAAAGGCGGGAGGCTTTCCACGGACAAGGGGCACATTTCCATATTAGGGGACCTGAGCGCTGTCGGCCATGCTTTGCAGGCTGTGATAAGGGGCCGAGCAAAGGGTATAGGCCTGGGGAAAGCTTCTAGAAGAGGGAGCGGAAGTAGCTGTTAAAAATATGTAGAATTATGCATGTATGTATCATCAGAGTAGGACTCTATGGGGCATCATCAATGTGTACAGTCACGCCTCGAAACCGTCAGGTCCGTGTCGTTTTGGATTGATGATGTGCAGGAAACAAGTCTTTGAAACCTGCTTGGTGGCTTGTTTCAACAGTCCATGTAGGCTGCCCGGGCAAACGTACAAGACCGTTCATCCGATGTGCTCTGTCGCCTCGTCAGTGGATCCCTAACCCGGATGGTCAGGCAGGCACACATTCTTGCCCCTCCATGAGATCCTCCATGAGATCCTCCATGGGGTCTGCCTTCATGTGCCGTCCACCGAGCAGAGCCTTGCGTCCGAGCCAGCCTCTTCGCAGCCTTGCACGCCTATCCCGCCGCTATGTACAAGCATGGGCCGCCTTTGACGTCTCGGGCTCCTGCACATGACTTGCTCATATTTTGTCGTCGGATGCACCACAGAGCTTCGGTCGCAGAGGACCCTTGTGAATAAGTACGCCTCAGGGAAACCCCTTGTAACGGGTCCTGGGCGAAATGGCACGTCATCAAGTGCTACCCTCCACGCAGCTTACACAGTCATGCCACGTTCCACGCTGGTGGCTTGATCCCGTACTGTACGCAGTAAGTAAATTTGGTCGCTGGGATCCCATTATGCACACATCCCGAGGAAACGGTTCAAAAAGGGTGTCTCTGCCTCGCTGCTGGCCACTCGCGGGATACCAATCCGTCCAGTAGTAGCCCTAGCAGTGTGATTGCCTGGCAAACACCCTGTGAATAGTTATGGGATGCATCTGCTATGGAAGCTTCTGCGTCACAAAATCATCAAGAGGGCTTCACTTCAGTACGGATTGGTGACTGGCGGGGACGGTGGTTGAGAGGCTGCTGTTGGTTTACTGTGGAAATACCCCTGAGGCATGAGGAAGCTGTCCCTCACAGCCTGGTAGGGACCCCCGGCTGACTTGCCTGCTTGCTTGACAGCTCTGCCCCTCCCACCCCAATTCAGGCAGATCGCATGATTGGAAGGAAGACGCATCTCCCCCCCCCACTATTTCATTGGGTGCTCTTTCTTTTCTCCTCACTTTGCTCACCTCCCTTTTGCCTTGCCCTCCTCCTCCAAGAAGCAGAGAACACCACGTCTTCAACTTCTCTGGACCGGCTGCTGCAGTAAAGTCTTTTCAGGGGGATTCCTCCTCTTTCACGGCCGTCTCCTTTCTCTCCTTCTCTCTCTCTCTCTCTCTCTATCGCTCTCTCTCTCTCTCTCCTATCTTGGTCGTTTCCTGCTCTGCTCGTCGTCAGTCCACCAGTGCCGTCTGCTTTCCTCGGGTCTCAGTCGATATCTCCGTCTTCGTCTCCATCGTCATATCTCTAGCTGCTTCCGCTGCTCGTCTCTCTTGGTCGACATCACCTCCGAATCCTCTTCGAGCGTCGGGATTCTTCGTCTTCCGTTTCTCGCATCTCCTGTCAGCTTCAGCTTCTCATCGTGTGCGAATATTTCCTTTCGTCGACTGAGCTCTTTCCGCTGCTTGTCTAGCTTTGCGCAGCCGCCGCTTGGTATCGCAACACAGCCAGTAGCACGACACATTCCCCTCTTGTGTCTCTCCCGAGCTTGCTTGGTTGTGGAATTTGCTCAAGACAAAAGGCCGCCCCGACCAGAAGATCAGGCTAGAATATTGGTCTCCAAAGGCTCAAGGGATATATTTTCCAGAAATCTTCGAGGTTATACAGGAGAAAGTACTTTCTTCTGCAGTCCTGCCCCACGTTCTTATTCGCGCGTCGTGGATCACTTTGGTTTAGTCCAGGGCTTGCTTTACGCAAATCCTGCCTCTCAAGCTATCACCTATCTTCCCGAAGACCTCTGTCACCGAGCTGATCAAGATGGCCGAGCCTGGCGCTCAGTTGCCTCCTCCCCCCCAGCCCAACGCTGGGGCTCCTGGCTATGAGAATGGCCAGAACGGTGGCTCTGGGAGCCATATGCCACCGCCACCTCTGCACATCCCGCCCAACACGAACCCGATCCCGACTGCGATCACGTCGCCCATGACTGGAAACACCATCACGTCTCCAGGCAGTGCCAACCCCTTCGTCCGGCGTGCGGCCCCCGAGCCCAATAAGAGGGCTCTCTATGTTGGTGGACTAGACCCTCGCGTGACTGAGGATGTTCTCCGTCAGATATTTGAGACTACCGGTCACGTTCAAAACGTCAAGATCATCCCCGACAAGAATGTGAGTCGGAAGAAGTCCTTGGTGTTTGTTACCGCTGCAAAGTTGCTGACTTGCTTTTACGCAGAACAAGGGCTTCAACTATGGTTTCGTCGAGTATGATGACCCTGGTGCGGCCGAGCGTGCCATGCAAACCCTGAACGGTCGTCGTGTACATCAGATGGTGCGTAAACGGAGCGCGCCGTAGCTGTCACTTCGGGAAATTAACACAGTGTACAGGAGATTCGTGTCAACTGGGCCTACCAGTCCAACACGGCTAGCAAGGAGGATACCTCGAATCACTTCCACATTTTTGTTGGCGATTTGTCAAACGAGGTCAACGACGAGGTCCTTCTTCAAGCCTTCTCGGCGTTCGGCTCCGTATCTGAAGCTCGGGTCATGTGGGATATGAAGACCGGACGGTCCCGTGGCTATGGATTCGTGGCGTTCCGAGACCGTGGTGAAGCGGAGAAGGCCCTCAGCTCGATGGACGGCGAGTGGCTTGGCTCTCGTGCGATCCGCTGTAACTGGGCGAACCAAAAGGGACAGCCGTCTATCGCGCAGCAGCAGGCAATGCAGTCGATGGGCATGACGCCAACGACCCCTTACGGCCACCACCACTTCCCCACCCATGGAGTCCATAGCTACGACATGATCGTGAACCAGACCCCGGCGTGGCAGACGACTTGCTATGTCGGCAACCTGACCCCCTACACCACTCAGAATGACCTCGTGCCCCTGTTCTCCAACTTCGGTTATGTCGTTGAGTCGAGGTTCCAGGCTGATCGCGGGTTTGCGTTCATCAAGATGGATTCGCACGAGAATGCTGCCATGGCGATCTGTCAGCTTAATGGCTACAATGTCAATGGCAGGCCTCTGAAGTGCAGTGTAAGTCGACCTTGTGAAACTCCCAGTTGATTTTGAGCAGATGCTGATCTTGTTACAAGTGGGGCAAGGACAAGACTCCCAGCAACCCACAGGGCGGCTTCGACCCCAACCAGGCCTACAGCCCCCAGAGTGCTCAGGCGTCCGCGTTCCCCGGCACTCCCAACACCTACTTCCCCCAGTATGCTGGAGGTGAGATGGCCCGCTTTCCCAACTCCGTTGGGTACCCTGTCACGCCACTGACTTCTGCCGCAGCGCAGTACGGACAGCAAGGTAACTACGGTGGTCCGGCCGCGCAGTCTCCTGCAGGTTATGGACCTCAGATGGGCTTCAGCGGACCACCCAGCGCCGGTGGCTACGGTCGAGGCCAGCAACTACCCAATGCCCAATGGGCGCCACCTCAGGGGCCCAACGCAGCATATGGCGGCTACCAGGGCTAATCCCATGGCGAAAAAAGCGAGCCAGGTACCACGACACCGCGGGTCCGCCATTTGTTGCGCCTGTCCATGCAAACCCGATCTCATCTGCCAACTAGACTGAGTGTCAGAGAGGACGCAGGTCCTCGCATTCCCAGGCGTTAGAAATGGCGTGAGCGCATTGCTTCACCCGTCGACCCGTACCTGTTACAACACAGTTACAACATCAATTTCAAGTCTAATGACGCCTCTCTACTCTTCCAACTACCTCTTTTTGTGGGATTTTGCAAGCATTTTTTAGAGCGTGGGAATGATTGAACAACTTTGACGGCACCGAAGCCGGGCAGTCTCGATGTCCTGACATTACCGGTGAATCACAGACATCTCGTTCTCATGTACCTCACATCCAGGTCCCGCGTTCTTTATTCGGATCACAGTTCACGGTCCATCTGTTCCGTGCCAGGGGGGGTTGGGGGTTTCCTGAATGTCCGCTGTCACAAAAGATACCAGGTTGTGTGTGTGCTTTCTGTACGCTGGATACCACTTTCGTCTTCACGCTACTGGGAGTGTTTTCGGGTCCTACAGGGGGAAGTCTCTTTCCAATTTTGATACGCAAACGAGATTCACTTTGGTGGCTTGCATGTGGAGGAGATGCTATACTTTGGGATGACTTTACGAATTTCTCTACCTCTCGCTTTGATTGCAAATTCATCCGTCTTTTCTGCACTCACTGCAACCGATACTGGTGGCATTCATTCCGAGTTGTGCCGCGGGCTTTCTTTTGGCGAGGGACACCGTAAAGTCTCCGTACATGAAGCTGTTCCAAACGAGCGAGGGAGCGGCGGGCCAGCAATGCTTGTGTAGCTGAGCGGAGCGGCATTGAGTGCTGAGTAGTTAGACTGTGATACGAACTACAAGATGGCATCGGTGCAGCTGGCCCGATGTCGTGGCCGACCTCGTCACTGGCATCGTAGATAATCAATGCTTCCGAAACCTGGCTGACATGTGTGAGACGGCTCGTGGGTGCCCGCTCCCACCAACAACAACAAACGCAAATGACTCGGGGATGGCGATGGCAATGGGCAGTATCAGACGGGGTCAAATAGTGCTCCTGTCTTGACGTATCATGCTCGGGCGCTTGTATGGTCATG
This sequence comes from Diaporthe sp. PMI_573, assembly GCA_021399435.1. NCBI lineage: Eukaryota > Fungi > Ascomycota > Sordariomycetes > Diaporthales > Diaporthaceae > Diaporthe > Diaporthe sp. PMI_573. Next base: position 448,974 of record JAJTUP010000036.1, read on the forward strand.
ACTCCGGGTTGAGGTGATTGGCAGGGAGTCTTGGGGCGGGCGGCGGTGGTGATGGTATGCTCTGACAAGCGTCCGGCACAGATCGTACGGTGTGGGAGACAGTCGAATCCGGATCGAGAGTCCTTTCAGAGAAGCAGACTCACACTGTGCGACGTCGTGCATCAGACTGGAAATGAGCTGGCGCCTGTTTTTAGTGCCCAACCCAGCCGAAAGCTGGAGGTCCCCAAGGTTTACTCTACCAACCTTGCAAGGTTACCTCGCCGGCCCTTGCTGTGCACCTACCACAGCAAGTAGCTCTCCCGGGCCCCCTCTGGCCGGCCGCCCAGAGCTGCCCAGGTTTCAATCACTGGCATCAGTGAGCATCGAGTGAGCATTGAGCAACATCCTCGTGCCTGCCTCCAGGGCAAAAGGCAGTTAAAAAGCAGTCTTGGTTGTAGGTAGGTAACCCGGGGTTCTTGGGACCTCCCATCTCCAGGTTTACGGCTTGGCACTACGGGCCAGCTTTGCTCCCACTCCCTCTTCCCCCATCTCCCACTGCTCCCCCAGTCCCCGTCCAACCCGTCGTCACCCACCCACCATTGTGTGTATGTGTGCGCGCCCAGACAATCCGGACAGGCATTGAAACGGCCAAAAGCAGTGGCACGCTTTTCAAACGACTCCAAGTCTACACCCATCTCAACAGCATCACCACCACCACAGGCAGTGAACCCGCCTCCGCCGCCTCTGACGTATTGTTTACTGTCCTGTGCCCGTCCATTCCATAATGAGCGTCTAGAGCAACTCGATAACGGGTCTCCTCTCGCCGTCCTCCTGGGACGCGTTTGTGCCCAATTGATCGGCCCAGGCCCAGCTCAGCCAGCTCATTTCCGTCGGGCGGCCTTGTCCCTCTGGTTTCTGGTGTCATCCCCCTCCCCTTCGCAGTCGACAACCAACCCACTTTTTGCTCGCCTAGCACGCCCGCCAGCCAACGACAACAACCGTGCTTGCTGCCCGCCCAGCGAGCTCGTTCCAGGGTCTGCATCCTGGACCGCTCGCCATCTCTACCCATCTCTCGACAAGAAGAGCCCGACGCGAACCAAAAACCCAACAACGAACGCTCTTGTTTCTCTCGGACGGGCCTCATCTCAGGTTTCGCCCGTCTGCCCACCCGCCGACTTGCCTCACCGTCCCGACTACCTCAACCCCCCCCCACCCCCGACCTGTCCTCGCCTCGAATAGCGACGTCAACCCCGACGGTGGCTTTAACGTCACCAACCAGCCGCAGTCATGGATCAGTGGGGGCCAGGCTACCACGACCCTGCCGGCGCATCGAGGAGATACAATGGCAATGACCAGATGGGCCCCAGAGGCTACGCTGCCCAGCCAGCTCAGGCGCCGGCCCAGGCGCCTGCAGGATTCAAATACGACCAGTACCAGGCCGGTCTCAATTCACATGCCTCAAGCTCCGCGACCTCCCCCGTCACCACCCCGCAGCTGCGCGACAACAACGGCGACGTCGCCATGGCCGACGCAAACGATCCCTACACGAGCATGAGAATGCCCATGAGGCCCCATCACTCTACACATGTCTCCAGCGGCAGCCGATCCTCCACCCTGCACTCTCCGCAGGAACCTTCTGCGGCTGCCCAACGGTACTCGCCAATGGAGGTGCTGTCCCCAACCTCCCCGTACGCCAAAGCTGGGGCCAGCCAGTTCTCTGCACCCCCGACAACGCGACAGTCCCCGACCCGGTCGGCCGATTACCACTCCCCACAGAGTCCGTACTATCAGAGTAGTCGGCAATCATCCCAGCAGCTGCCGCCCATGGCACCCTTCCCCGCTGCTCTCGATCAGTACCCCCAGCCTGGCGTCATGAGCCCGAGAGGAGACACCTGGCCAAACATTCCTACCTCTCCCAAACGGATGCTCTCCATGCAAGCAGGCCCGGTGGTGAGCAAGGGCCCGGTGCCCGAGTTCAAGAAGATCAGGACACCACAGGATCTCCAGCCGAGGGTCACCGCGCAGCCAGCCTTCCGGCGAGCGAATCCAGAGGGTGGTTTTATTAGTGTAGGTGACGCATCCGTGTGTTTCATGTATGCCGCCCACGCCAGCGACTGACGACGATGTTGCAGCCCCTTCAAGCCCTGACCGTTCATCTGCCGGCGACGTACCGGATATGCAACCCGAGCTTCAAGTACGAGTCATCGCGCAACCCTCGGCGGGTCCTGACGAAGCCAAGCAAAGGCTGCAAGAACGATGGCTACGACAACGAGGACAGTGACTACATCCTATACGTCAACGACATCCTCGGCTCTGAGGAGGCTGGGCACAAGTGAGTCACTTCCAAGCCCTCGCGGCAAGGGCGCAACTAGCTAAACCTGCATGACAGGAATCGGTATTTGATTTTGGACGTTTTGGGCCAGGGAACGTTCGGCCAGGTCGTGAAATGCCAGAATCTCAAGACCCAGGAGGTTGTTGCCGTCAAGGTCATCAAGAACCGCACTGCGTACTTCAACCAGAGCATGATGGAGGTGTCTGTTCTGGACTTGGTAAGACTGCGCTGAATTCTGATCTTGAGCGGCTCGCTGACATCTATGTAGCTCAACACCAAGCTCGACAAGAACGATGACCATCATCTGTTGAGGTTGAAAGACACCTTCATACACAAACAGCACTTGTGTCTGGTCTTCGAGCTTCTCAGTGTCAACCTGTACGAGTTGATTAAGCAGAACCAGTTCCGCGGTCTTAGCACAACTCTGGTCAGGGTCTTCGCTCAGCAACTCCTGAACGGGCTGGCGCTTCTGAACAAGGCTCGCCTAATCCACTGCGACCTGAAACCCGAAAACATCCTATTGAAGAACCTCGAAAGCCCCATCATTAAAATTATCGACTTCGGTTCGGCATGCGACGAGCGACAGACTGTGTACACGTACATCCAGTCGAGATTCTACCGTTCACCGGAAGTGCTACTGGGACTGCCATACTCTTCAGCGATAGACATGTGGTCGCTCGGTTGCATCGTCGTCGAGCTCTTCCTTGGCCTGCCGTTGTTCCCCGGATCTTCAGAGTACAATCAGGTCTCGCGGATCGTTGAAATGCTCGGCAACCCGCCAAACTGGATGATCGAAATGGGGAAGCAGGCGGGCGAATTCTTTGAGAAGAGACAGGACGAGTTCGGCCGTCGGACGTATCACCTGAAGAGCATGGAGCAGTACTCGAGGGAGCACGGGACTAAGGAACAGCCCAGCAAGAAGTATTTCCAGGCAGAGACATTACCGGAGATCATCAAGTCTTACCCCATGCCTCGGAAGAATATGAAGCCGATCGAGATAGAGAGAGGTATGTGGTCTGTCGTCACTGATATTCAAACAGCCGGCACTGACAACGTGACAGAAATGAACAACCGGATCGCCTTCATAGACTTCGTGAGGGGTCTGCTCACCATCAATCCTCTGGAGAGGTGGTCACCACAGCAGGCTAAGCTCCACCCGTTCATTACTCAGACCAAGTTCACTGGTCCTTTCGTGCCACCGATGAACCTCAAGGCAAGCTCTCTTAACAGGTCACCGGCGCCTGGGACGCAGCAGCAGCAACAGGCCGAGGCGATAAGCAAACAAAGGGCGCAGGCGGCACAGGCACAAGCCAACACGGCGGCCCAGGGTGCCTACTCAATGGCTACTGGCCAGTATGCTTCTTCCAGTCACGGCGCAGGCGCGGCCTATGGCGGTAACAACATGTACTCACCCGGCCATGCCGGCCCGCCACCTGCATACGGTTCGCAACCGAATCCATATAGCCAAGTTGGCATGAACCCCGCGCAGATGCCGAATGCAAATTACAATGCTGTCACGCAGCAACCCGGCATGTACCAACAGGCGGTGAGACGGCAGCGGGCTTCGACCATGGAACAGCAACAAAGCGGCATACCGGCAGCGATACAAAGGGTCGCCAGCCATCTCGACCCCAACGCACCCATTCGGCTGCAGCCCAGCCCAGCTTACTACCCTCCACCGGCGGATGGCGGTGGTCTTATAGATCCGGCTTCTGCGCGCGCCGGTGGCAGGAGGGGCAGCCAGGCCCAGAGAGGCGGGGCGGCCAGGGGCAATCGGGATTTCATCCGGAACCTGGAAGAGAGAACGCTGGAGGAGGGTTTCGGCCAGAATAATCACTGGGGTCACTGAGGATAGATCGGCAGGATCGATGGAGATCCAAAGGCTGCAATTGCTATCCAAGTCCACGGGGTGGACCTCGACCTGGGATCACCCAGGTTGGGTGGGCAACGCGCCCAGCTGATACCCTTCCAGACAATCTAAGGAGGGATGTCGGCTTGATCGTTGCAGGATGGCTCACTCGTCCAGTAAGCCCCCCCTGAAGTCTGCCTCTCGAAGGACAGCAGGGCGTGCTTTGTGCGGCAGACGGTGTCAAAGCCCGTCCTGGTGTGATTTCGGGGAGCTGTGGCCAAGGGCGGAGCCGAGGCCCGTCCTCTTTCAGGGGATGGAATCCTGACTGCATGCTCCAGTCCTCGGACGTCTTGATCTTGATGGGTTGGAAGTAACGATGGATGGTTAAGAGGAGGAGGGATGGAGCCATACTCCGTCGAAGTGAAGGCGGGGGCCGCGGCTGTGGAGTGTTGTTCTATAACTAGCTTTTTTGGAGAGGATGACCAAGTTTCAATTCCCCTTTTTGTGTTTTTCTACTTCTTTGGTCGCAGGACGAGGTGGAAGGTTGGGCATCAGTGGCTGGTATGATATACGAATGTACGGGTCTACTACCGACCGTGCCCTCAGTGCGGCGGACATGAACAGTGGGGAAGGGACGGCTCCGTGGTCTAGTCTGCCTGGTTCGTAAAGACGCCTCAGAGAAAGCAAGAAAGCATGCATAGCTATGGATTATTTTTGGCAGCCATCAGTATCCCGGGAGGTGAAGTACAGGGAGCATGCTAAGCCGGTCCTCTCGCTTCTGGTCCAGGCCAGTAGTAGTCCGCTCGACCACCGCTCGTCACAACTCCTTCTGGGGGGAGAGCAGAGCAGAGCTTTCAGGAACGGGCTGTCCGTGGTCCATTTTACACTCGCCGCTGGCTAATCTTTAAGGCCTACTGTGCAGCAAGATCAACCTAATGGTGGAAATACAGCGCATCTGCCCGCGCCCGCGCGCCCGGACCGCAAGGACCGCAAGGGCATTGCCCATACATAGGTTTGACCACGGGTGTGTCCTCATCTCCACACATAGGGAGGGGGCACAGGGAAGGGGGCACCATCATTGTGTCCGAGGGCGATGGCTCTCATCTCCCTCTGACCGTTTCCCTGGGACGAAGACCTCCCAAGCAACGCTGATGATCCTTAGCCCGTCGTAGCTTTCATCGCCACCAGCTGAAGCACTCCAAATGGTCAGCTCGCCAATGCGTGGAAAGCATGTTGGACCCCCCCCCCTTTTCTTCTTAGGGACGGATTAGACTATGCGCAACTATCACGACTCAGAAATGCTTGGAAAACCCGCTGCGGCCCTAGTCGGGAGCAGTTCATGCGGGAGGGCGGCGAAGCACACACACACACACCCCTCCCGGCCGTGGCGCATCGTGAGATGATGTGCGGTGAGAAACGAGACCGAGGCGATGTGAGTGACTCAGTCTGGATATATTGGGCCGAGATGCCTTTTCCGGTTCTGACCACCTGTATATTTTCCTGCAATACGGGTGGAACAAGTTTTGTTCTATAGGCAATAAATGGGGGGCCGAGAATCGTTGTCGGTTGTGGATCGTAGGATGCTTGTTACCGTGTACAGTATATTCATTCGCATGTCCGTCCCGCCGGAGACGTCATCCGACATGGCCCAGTTCTGGTGCAGTTCGAGTCTCACCACTGTGCACGGTTGGTATTTTTTTATTTATTTTTTTGGTCTAGGTGGGAATGTTGATCGGGGGAGTACTCGGTAGGTACCTACCTGGTGGTTGGGCGATGCGTATATAGGGCGGATGGAAGACGCGGCGGCAGTGGGCAGACGACGCCGACTGGCTCGGGTGTCACCGCGTCGGGGCAGACTTGGCTCAACGGCTCAGCGGCGGTGCACGCACACAAGGAAGTGGAGGTCCCCTAAAACCTAGAAGGTGCTAAATATAGAGGCGGCGGGGCTGATGGGCAGGACAGGGTTTTGGGGGGTGGTGGTGGTAGTGGTGGTGGTGGCATGGGATGGGATGGGATGGGATGGGAAATGGGACGGGGACCGGACCCAGCAGAACAAGCAGAGTGTCGCATCCCGCCAATTTATTACTGGCCTCTGGTGATCCTCGCCTGGGCATATATCTGCAGTGGCATGGCTATGGCCTACAGTATTGACGAGTGATTGAGAGGGAAAGAAAAGTCAATCGAGAAACTGCCCAGGTGGTGACGTTACCTGGGGGGAACTACCTGGGGGGAGGGCGATGCGATGTGACCTTGGGAGCTTGGGCCAGTACTGCTCTGCAGTCTCCTGTGTTAGAGCACCCGCGCGTCACGAATCGGCTTGTCAGCTCGTCAGCTCTGCTGGGGCCGTTGGGGCCGTGATGGTGCTTGGACCCCACCGCCAGGCGTGCCCGTTGGAAACCCACTCCCACGCGCGCTTTTCTCGACACTAGGCACACGTGTGGAAAGCAGGTCGGTCTGTTGCCGGGATTATTCGATTCACAACAATTATAATTACAGGAACCACCACGCAGGATAGGAAACAATGACCCTTTGGCCTGGCAGTCCCCGAACACGTTGATAAATGCTACAAGCGGAAACATTTCCAGAGGCATGGCAGAACGCGGCAAGACTATATTATCAAAGTACCTAGTCAGCTAGTGTAGACTATCCGTGGGCCGAGACCAAGACAAGAGAAGATTGTCGCTGGGCTCACCAACAGCACCCTGGCCCGGCCTGTTGGCCGTTGATCAAGTTGGTGAAGCGTACACTAGTTGGAAAGACGGAGATGGAGATGGAGATGGAGATGCAGATGCAGATGCAGATGCAGATGCAGATGGAGCAGGCTTGCAGTGCAAGGGCAACCAGGGGACTGTTGCTGACTCTGCTTCTCATGCCATGCTGTGTATGGTTTAATTTCCATCCTTCGATGGTGATAACGGGCTCTTCCTGGCCCCGTCCTGCTGACTCCTTCACCCTCCGACACACACACACACACACATCCACACCCACACATTTTCCCAAGCAACCAACCAACCGGGTACTACCTCAAGTGCTATACTCCGTACAGTCCTCCATACCTAGTGAGCGTCTAGTGGTGACCTTGAGTTGTTTTTCTCACATTGGCCCCACAGCCTATACTACCTTCATGCTCTCTTTTCTTGCTCGAGTCCTCTGAGGCGGCAAGCAGACAAGGCACACGAGGACTGTGGCTTTGCTTGTGCATATCTGCCTGCATTGGTTCAACGTTTCCTCGAGAAAAAAGACAATATACACCAGATGAAACACATCGATTTGCTTCTAACACAGCAGAAGGGTTCCATCGCAGCAGCACATACCACCACCTGTCAGCCAAGGTACGATTACTGTGTACTATTGTTCTGTTCCGGTCCCCTGCCCCGAGTCCCATGCCGTACCATCCACACATACTGTACATGTTACATGGGGGACTTTGCAGCAGCCCGAGCTGAGGCTGGACCACGACATTCTGGTGGCACCTCTCATGCCGGTCAACTGCAGAGGATTTCCTCGTGGTCCTGCACTGCCCCCAGCAATAAAACATGTCCCTCTTTTGGCATGGCGCCCCAATGGACAACCGCAGGGCGCCACTCCCCTTCCCACCCTGAGGTACAAGGTAGTCTCCCCCCCGCCCAGCTCCTCCGAGCTTGATTGAGCTTCCTGCTGCTGTGTCTGGTCACTGGTGAGATTCCCCACCGCGCACACAAGGCACCATCATCAGCACCAACGGCGGGCAGGCTCACAACCCGTCAGGCTCGGGCTCAGGCTCAGGCACGGATGTCGTGAGGAGGCGGGAACGTCTCTCTGGCTGCAAGAGCCCCGGGTATCACCACACAATTGATCCCTCCTGCTACAGTACCCTGCACCTCACCTATCCTATCCTGTCCTGTTCCTGACCTGCCTTGACATTATCCTGCCCAGTTCAGCCCAGCCCGCGGCCCAGTCCCCGTGCTGCTGGTCCTCAAGCCTGCTTGCCAGTGGCAGACCTTACCTGCCTCCTATTCGTCTTCTCCTCTCTTCTTTCATCCCATCTCACACATCACATATCTAAGCCTCACACGCAAGACCCGTCCAGATCCCGCCTGTCGCGCTGCGCTCGGATCTCTCGCCGAGTGAGGGCCAGCGGAGGAGCGAGCGAGTGACAAGACAGTGACAACAGCCGTCCTGGGCACACCTGCTGTCGAGTCGTGCTGCCCTGCCCTGCTTTGAGTCGCCCGGCCTTGCCTTGCCCCGGGCTCGACCTCTTCTTGCGTGCTCGAGCTGAGCTGGAGTCGGACGGCAGACCGCGCAGTGTAGCAGCAGCAGAAGCAGCAGCAGCAGAAGCAGCAGCAGCAGAAGCAGCAGCAGCAGAAGCAGCAGCAGCAGAAGCAGCAGCAGAAGCAGCAGAAGCAGCAACAGACTGCGACTGACTTACTGACTGACTGCGACCCATTGCAACGCAACGCAACGCAACTCAGCGCAGCGCAGCGCAGCGCAGCGCAGCGCACGACCAAAAGCAGCCAGTGTTCCTAAATAAAGGGCCGCCTGTCTCTGCCGGCGCCCGCCCTGCCCCGTTTTCTTTATTATGATAATGCCTTTCGGTCGCTCCGCCAAACCAAACAACCGATCTCAACAACACCTGGTTGAATCGGCTGGGCCCGCCGCCGTTTCTGGCCCCTCCCAAGCAGCAGCTGCTGGCTCGGATTCCGCTGGGGGTGCCTCGTCTGCGTCTGCGTCTGCGTCTGCGTCTGCGTCTCTTCCTGCGTCTCTTTCTGCGTCTCTTCCTGCCTCTGCCTCTGCCTCTTCTGCCTCTGCTGCCGGCCAGGGCATTTCCCCTTCCGGCGTTGCTGGCGCCCAACCCGGTCCCGGTCACGGTCAAGCAGCCCAGCCCCAGGGCCAGTCCCAGTCCCAATCGTCCCAGTCCCAAACCCACCAGGTCGCCGTGCAACCTCCTCAAGGCCCCTCGTCAGCCTCGGGGCCCTCCACCACCACCTCAGAATCCTTTGTCCAGGACCTGCGCGCTGCCAGCCAACCACCGCCGCAGCTACCGCCGTCATCATCTCACCTCTACTCCTCCGCTCCCACCGCCTCGTCGTCAGGCCCAAACAACTCGTCGTCCCATCACCAGAACCAGCTGCACCAGCTGCAACCCCTCAACACCGCCAACCCGCTGCCTGACGCGCGGGTCCGCAAGGCTGCGCATGAATTCGCAGATGCTGTTGCCAGATCGCAGTCTCAGAGATATCACCAAGTAGCCACCCCCGTCCAGCCAAACCCCCCCTTCGGTTCCTCCTTCGAAGACCTCTCCAAGCCCTACTACAACACCCCCCCGCAACCGCCCCTCGCTTACCACCACCAGCTTCACCACCAGCAGCCCCACCACCCGCACCAGCAACAACATCTGCAGCAGCAGCAGCAGCAGCAGCAACAACAACAACAAACCCCTCCCCCAGTCGAGTCCAGGCGCTCCACCCGCCGATTGATCAAGAACATCCTCGCCGGCGCTCCCAATCTCAACAAGGCTGACCAGGCCCGCCCGGAGTACACCCCCCACCACCACCCCTCCCACTCCCAGCACGCCTACGACAACACCGCCGGCCTTGCCCGTCGCCCATCCAAGCGCATCAGCAACCCACCTGCCCTGCGGACCGGCCCGTCTCAGGTATCCCTCGACCAGCAGCAGCCCGCCGACTGGCAGTCCCCGGGGCCCCAGACCCAGCAGCCCTCACCCCTGCAAAACGTAAGCATAACCTCCTCCTCCTCCTCCGTCTTCACCTGGATGCTGCGTGCGGTGGGCGCACATCCGACTGACCACTTCGCAATTGCAGAATCCTCACGACTTCCAGCTGCCCACCCTTCGTCGTGTCCCTACCAACCAGGACAATTCCCCGTATTCAGACGAGGGCGGCTTCATTCACCCTCACGGCCAGATTCACATCCAGACCCAGCTGACACCCGACCAACAGCAGCAACTCGGCCAGGTCGCCTTCGATCCAACCACTCGACAGTACCAATTCATATCACACTCCCCTCAGCGGCCCGACGGGAACCAGCCTGCGTACTCTGGTCACCTGGGTGCCGAACAGCTTCGCAACCCCGAGACAATATCTCAGCTGTCGCATGAGTCACCTGGTGCCGAAGGTGACTACCTGCTCTCTTCCTCAAACGTCCAGTCGACAGCAACGTCCCCTGCTGTGAGGTACTCTGCCCACGCCCAAGACTTTCCTTCACGGTCGACTTCGCTGCAGCCACACAGCCAGCAGCTACAGCAGCAGCAGCAGTCGTCGACGTCGTCGCCGGACGGTCAGCAGCAAGAGCACCACGGCCAACAGGGTATGGCTCCACAAGGAGGGCCGCCCCAAACAAGACGGTCTCAGGAAACCGAAAAGAGTCTCCGCGGCGATATCCCCCCGGGGCCCCCACCTGGCTACAGGCACAGTCAGCAGCCGTCCAACAGCATGAATACCCTGCCTTCGGCTCCACAGGGCCCTCAAGGCGCATCAGGCCCGAACCCCAGCTTTCGTCAGAGCACTATTCAAGACCGACAACAGCAGCAGTTTGACGGTACTGCAGAGCAAGGTCGCAACAGCCCGCAGCCATCAGAAGATCCCGAGAAGGCTTTTAAAGATTTGTGTAGGTCTCCCCCCCCCCCCCCAGTGATGCACCGATCGGCTTAAGACGCTAACAAATCTTGCTACAGTGACAAAGTACAAAAATGTTAAGCGCTTGTATTTCGATGGCAAGACCCAGATCGAGCAACTGAATGGCCAGGTGGAGCAGCTTCAGAATGCAGTCGCCAACCAGAGGATCACACAATCCCGCACGGCGCTGGATGACAATGAGTACATGACAAGGTTCAACAGGCTTAACGGAGCCATCAACAACTTGTCCTTTAACATTCGCAAGGACTGGGTTTCAGTCCCATCATGGTTGGAGAGCTATGTCAGCACAGATGCCCTGAAGACGGGCAAGCAGGAAATGACCGCGGTCGGCCGCGCTGTCATCACAAGATGGATCGTGGAGGAGATATTCCACGGCTGTTTTCACCCTGGGCTCGACCCTGAACTCAGCAGACAGCTGAAAGAAATTGAGCAGAATATCCGCCGTGGCAACTATACCATGACCAGCCAGGAGGAACACGACGCCCTGACATCAAAGGTTGTGAGCTGGAGGATGACGACGCTGGACGGCCTGCAACACGTGCTGAACTCGGCAGAGAGTTCTGAGCACCGCCAAGACTTCATCCGAAAAGCCACGTCCAATCTAACAGCATATCTCTTCCAGCATCTCACAGAGCCTCCTCCAGCCGGCGTTGACGGGAGCGCAAGCATGATTATAGAGCTCGCTGTCAGCATAGCAGCGAACTTGCCGATGGAGAGTCGGGATGTGGCAATCATTTACCCGCTGCCACAGGACAACCTACAACCAAACATCATGGAAGTTGAGAAGGCGCCACTCCCACCGATCGAGACGAGGCCCCCCGACAGCGACGGAGATGCGGACTCGAGAGAAGACAATGGCAAGGACAGCGGCGGTGAGAAGAGCAGCAGCAAAGAGCGCAGCAGCAAGTCCAGAGCCGGTATGTCAGCAAGTTCAACTCTTTCAAGTCTACTCAGCAACGCCCCGTCGGTGCTTGTTCCTGGCAGCAGTAGCCGCAAGGGCAGTGTCGCCTCGGGTTCTCAACAGTCGTCGTCTGGTCGCAAACATTCGACTGCGCCCTCGATCACAGGTACTGACTCGACAACGACATTAGCTTTGCCTCCAAAGGACGGCAACAAGTTGCGGTTCGCCGGCTTCCTTGCCGTCGAGGTTCGAGGGCGGCAGGTGCTCGTCAAGGCGCCCGTGTGGACGTTGGGTTGAAGGCTCCCTCGATGAGAGAACCAAAAGGACCCTTTGCAGAGATGCGAAAGACCAGGCATGGCTTTGGAGATCATGACCGTTCGCAAGAACGGCAGCATGGTCTCGCAATGTGCGGTTTCTTGTGTCCGTAAATGTGTCCATATGCTTGGCACGTGGAACAAGAAGGGGGAGGCTCAGAAGCTTGGCCAGAGAAAGAAAGCCCCAGCCAGCGAGATGGTCATCACAGGCATCTTTGGTCGACCTTTTGTGGTCTCCCTCAAAGGGCAAAGAGCCTCTCTGTCTTGCTGGGCAGGGACGGGGACTAAGACTAAGTATCCGCTTAGATCCCCTTGGTCAGCTCCTTATATTGTACGCAGATACGGTGGGGATGACCCTCCAAACATCTATGTCCAAAACCTGTCGATAAATTACAAGGTAGACACGAAGCTCCAAAAGCCCACCCTGGGGTCGTGACCTTGTTTTGACTACTGCGGTATACCATTTGAGTGTTTGACAATCGTCTTGTGTTTGCACAGCTCATTTGACTTGGTGGCCTGCCCCTAGAGCCTCTTATGTAGTCTAGCAGATGCTGCTAGCTGTGACGGTCTGACCCAGAAACTCTCTGCTCTGCCGTCAAGCTTCACAGAATCTCGAGCAGCCATCCTTGTACGTCTGCACCACCGCCTACCGTTCTCGGATATGCCCCGCCATCATCGAGTTGCCCGAGCTGCAGCTCGCCCACGCCAACCGCGACGGCAGAATATGTGGCTCTTCGTCCCATGATTTCCCGTCTTGGACGTCAACCACACCCACTCATCAGGCCGTTTCCAGGGACAATTCGTAAGAGATGGCAGATGACCAAGCTTCCAAACCAAACCACCTGGAGCCGTCCGAATTAGGCACCAAGGAATAGTGAGTCAAGTCCAAGAACATTGTTGTCTACCCAACAAGCCCCCCGGGCAAAGCATTGCAGTCCCGCAGGCTGACCGGAGGCGCCTCTCGCGCAAACCGTAAAACAGCTGGGACAACCTCTACAAGCGCGAGCTCGTAAACAACTCCTCCGACCCCGCCGACCGCGGAACGGTCTGGTTCGACGACTCGGACGCCGAGGCGAAACTACTCCAGTTCCTCGAAGACCTGGCGGAGGAGGGGGAGACAACAATAACAACAACAACAACAACAACAACAGACGAGGAGTCCCCACCACCGGTGGCCCTGAACAGGAACTCGACGTCCTTCCTGGACCTGGGCTGCGGTAACGGCTCGCTGCTCTTCGCGCTGCGGGAGGAGGGCTGGCGGGGGCGGTGCCTGGGGGTGGACTACAGCGGCGAGAGCGTGGCGCTTGCGCGGCAGATCGCCAGGTCCGGGGCGGTGGCGGGCGAGGCAGAAGACGAGGTCGAGTTTGCCGAGTGGGACGTGCTGCGGGGCCCGTACGGCGCCGTGCTGCAGGGCCAGGAGCAGGGGTGGGACGTCGTGCACGACAAGGGCACCTTCGACGCCGTCTCGCTGAGCGACGAGGCCGACGCCCTGGGGCGAAGGGTCAGCGAGGGCTACAAGGCGCGCGTGGTGCGCGTGGTGCGGCCCGGCGGCCTGTTCCTCGTCACCAGCTGCAACTGGACCGAGGCGGAGCTCGAGGGGTGGTTCGGGGAGGGCAGCGCCGACGTCGAGGGCGGCAGGTTCGTGAGGGTCGGGAGGGTCGAGTACCCGACCTTCAGCTTTGGCGGGGTCAAGGGGCAGACTATAAGCACGCTGTGCTTCCAGAAGAGGTGACAATGGCGTGGGTAGGCATTTCCTCACGCAAACATACAAACATCACAGCTCGGCCCTCGTGAAGCAGGTGGGCGCAGGCACAGTAGATCTAGCTAGATACCCAACGGCAAGCAAAATAGGAGGGAGACATTGGCAGGTCTTGTACGATACGTGCGTAATTCATCGATGTGCTAAGTGTGCTAAATGGGGTCTCTTCCTCTGGTCGGGCTCGAAGCTCCAGGGTAGTCCTACATTATTCAAGGCCAAGGCTCCTACACAGACCACCCCTACAGCCTGCCCTGCTGCTATCCACTTGAAGCCCATGGGGTTCAAAGGCCTGCAAAAGACCGCAAAGCGTATACTTTGGGGAATCGTTGATGCTCCTTTATGCCTGGTCCCGTCTTCTAATAGTGTATTTTTTGGATTTCCCGTGGTGAAACGCTGTATATGATCAGGGGTTTGGGATGAATTCAAAGGCCAGACCCGCATCGAGCGGACTGGTCCCTCTGCGAAGAGCTTCAAGACACGAGCGGCTTCGGCCTCACGCATAATGTGAATTTAGCAGAGTCATCCCCATTCTAAGGAGAGGTGTTCATGGGCTCCCCTCCTGAACCCGTCACAACCGCAGCGGCTGTTGTCGCGAAATAGCGAACATCCACATCGTCGTCCTTTTGCAGCTTTTCCAGGCTTGGGATCACCCTTTGCTGGATGAGCTCCTGGCCCTGTGGGGACGGTGCCTTGGTCTCCCCGGACTTCTCGAGCTGGTAAACGGTGCCTTCGTCGGGCAGGCGCTGAAGAACATCGATGAGCACCGCATACGTCTTGGCGACGTTGAACCGAATATTGGGGATGTCGTCCACAACGAGCTTGTCAAGCATGGGCAGGATTGACTTGGCAATGACTTCCATGCTCACGACAGTTGCCAGTGTCTGAAGCGATGTTAGCCTAGGTTAGGATTCGATGATCGAGGATTTGGTACATACCGTGATAGCGAAACAAGTCGTCATTCTATAGAGATAGTTCGGGTGATTGCCCATGGCCATCACCTTGGGGATAATGGCCTCACTCGCCCAATCGACACCAAAGACCTCTGTAAGCTTCTTCAGATTGTGTGTCGCTGCCTCACGGATGGAGAAGACAGTGTCACCGAGCCAGCCCATACAGAGGGCACTCAGCTTCTCATCGAAGAACTTGACACCCAGTTGGCTCGCCAGCAACGGGATGTACTCGATGATGGCCAGGCGAACACGCCATTGCTTGTCCTCCGCTAGCTGCACAATGGCCGGGAGAAGCGATTGTGACAGCAGATCGATCCCGATGACTATGAATATTAGCGCCGGGCCAGAAGAATTGGCCGGGAACTACTAACCTTGGTTGACAAGCTCAAGCTTCGAAATGATGTGAAGGCGGACCTCAGGGAACTCATCCTTGAGCATCTGAAGGAACATGGGCAGCAGGTGATCAATAGTCCTGGATTTTCAATCAGCATCGCACGACCGCGGCAGCAGGGTTTCTCCTCCGCGAACTTACTCTTGTTTGCCGAGTATAGGAGCGAGCCCACTAATTTGAGTACCAAGGGCGGCACGGACATGCTGGGAGCTGTCGGAGACCAAATCCTCGATGCTGCCCATGATATCGTTGAGCAATGTCGTCCGCTCAACCAGGGCACAGAACCCTGGGATTTGTCCTGCGATTGCCGTCCGCACCTCAGCCTCATTATCTTTGAGCAGCTTCACAAATGACGGCACCAGGTCCCTTGCTACGACCTCCTCATCGACTGCTTTGGCGATCTAACCGAGAGTCAGCAATCATGATCAGGCAGAAAACCGCAGCGCAATGAACACACCTTCTCAAACCGATCTGCAATCATGTACCTGACCCGCCAGCTCTTGTCTTCTATGAGGCTCCGGAGAGAGGTGAGAAGGACGCCGTGACTTGACTGTTGTTCCTTGGGAACGACTTCGGCAACGGCAATGAGCACCTCAACTGTCAACAGGCGCACGCTGTCCTGGTCGTCCTGCGCAAGATGTTGAAACATGGGTATCATTTCCTCCACAACAATCGAAGCTGGCATCTCCTTGACGAACTTTGAGAGGTTGGTTGCGGCTTGGCGGCGCACCATGGGGGTTTCGTCGTGGACGAGTTGCCCAAACTGCTGGCGAAGCTGTTGCTGGATGGGTGGTGACACCTTCTGGTAGGGGCTGGTGTAGAGACCGCATCCTGACACCTTTGACGTGAACCAGTCGGCTTTGGAGAGTCGGATCGTTAGAGGGATGAAGTATTCTTCGACTTGCTGCGAGGAGAGATCGGCGCAGATCTTGTTGAGAGACTCGACGGCCTGCCACGATCGTTAGAAGCGGAAATCACCCTGGTCGTGGCTGTAGGAAACCCACCTTGTCCCGGACGACGGGCTCCTCGATTGCAGCGAGGTTCTCAAGGGGGGACAGCAGGACGTGACCCCATTGAGGGCCGCCGACATACTCGATAAAGTTGCCGAGCTCCTCGCTCAGCGCAACCAAGACCTCGTCCTCGTCCTCGACAGACTCTGCACTGGTGTTAGAGAGGCTGTGTAAAGTGCATGCGTTGAGATGGGAAGAGGGCGCAGACCATCGAGGAAGGGGATGAGTTCCTCCCGAGTGCGCTCGGCGCCCAAGGCGAGGGCGATGGTGGAGAGGCGTCGGATTGCATTGAGACGGAGGATAACGTCGTCGTGCTACGTGTTGGGTCAGCCGGGTTGTGCGAGCGCAGATGGGCAGCATGGGGGCGGGGTGAAGTGTGCGGCGTACCTTGAGCTCGTCGATGAGCACGGCGATGGGGTAGAGCTCATCGTTCGCATTCGGCGCGTCAGCCATGACGAGCGATTTAGGCAGTGGCAGTGCTGGCCGGGTGGTCGGAGGACAGTGTGATGGATGTCGGAGGACTGCTGGGTGTGAGCGCGAGGAAGGGCTGACCGCGTGCGAGGGGTGATGTAATGAAGCTACCGACTTTTGCAGCTGATTCCTGTCCTGACGGCGTCGCCTCAATCTGCCCGAGCGAAGCAGTTCCCAAGGCTTCTTCTTCCTTGGATCGGTGCTGTGGGCTGGCTGCCGTTGTCGAGCCCGAAACAAATCAGACTAGATCGGGGTGGTGGTTCGGGATCGTAATACCGAGGCCGGGCGATGGCTTCTGTGGACGTCGTGGTGGTGATACGGGGGCTTTTAGGGGGTTGGTGGGATGAAGTCAGGTTTGATGAAGGGGGAGCTCTCTGTGGTTGATGGACGGCATTGTTGTGCAGCAGCGCAGCAACTGGTCACTGGTGCACTGTGGGCAGGCCCTCCCAAGGTGGCAGCTGGCCGCTCCCTACCCCCTCCCTCACAGGCAGTCAGTCTCGTCAGGGAAACCGGGGCAGGCTAGCAATCCACCACGACGGACGCCCAGGTACATGTGCACACATAGTATTCCAGCCTCGGACCCAAGTACCTCACCTGGGTACGCCTCCTGATGCCTTTTCCGCCACGCAATGCAGAGTTGCTGTAGTTACATTTGCGTGAGGCACTTTTCCGGTATTTGGTTTGGGCGCACAAGACATTGTGTAGATCCTGAAGCACGTCACTGGCCGAAGCCTATGTACCTAGGTACCTAGTCTCTCATCCATTGTCAAAGCCAATTCAATAACCCAGGTAAAGCTGACATGGCCCTATAGTTTGGTTCAATGGGCTACTCGCTACCGATTTCCCAGGAGACCACATGCAGTACTCCGTACTTTGTTCAAATCTGGATGCTAAGACTGCGAGGAGGCCATCTCTATGAAACACAATAGCCCTGCCGTCTCGATGCTTAACTGCGGCTGTCCACGGACAAGACGTCTTGCGATTCCTACCTTTATTCACTGCTCGCAACCTTGCAGGTAGGTGGCAGACATGTACCCGCGGTGTATCACGGCGAGGCTCTCCCCTCGTGCTTAGACGATGGCTTGGGCACTCGGCTTTCCCATGTCTCCTTGGGCCAACGGAGTAGTTTCAAAAGCCCGGGTTCTCGAATTGAAACTGCAGATGGGTATATGCTTGCAATATGACCTGTTGTACTGCGAGGAGTCATGTTCGTGAAGTCACACTAGACAATCTGCCGGGTCCGAAGCGCTTTGAGGAAGCATGTGGTCAGGGTTAGGACTGTGATGCCCCTGGATCCAAGAGGTGGTGGGGATCTTCGCCGAGGAGGGGGGCCCAGGTTCAATTGAGCTGCAGGACACCCCTCCAAAATCCCCGGGCTTGCCCGCCGCCTCTGACTCAACTCTGGGCAAGCTGCTTGTATAGGAATTTCGCGACGCCCTCGAACAGTCCACAAGCCTCGCCTTCCCTCTTGTCACCTCACCCACTCACCCTGACCAGCGCACTGGTCGCACACGCTCGCCACTATGCCTACCATTGCCGTGGACAAGTACGCCCTTTACGAGGCACTTGGTCAGAAGTGAGCTTGCAGTCCCGCCGCTCCCCGGCGCCCCTCTAAACAACCACCCCCACCTACAAGACAAGACGCTCACACCAGGGTCTTGCAGGTTCACCAAGGAGGAATTCGAGGATCTATGTTTCGAATTTGGAATTGAGCTCGATGAAGACACAGAGGAGGATGAGCGCCCGGAAGGCGTGCCTCCGGAGCTGAAGATCGGTCAGTCTTGGAGCAACCATCATTTTGCGAGGTGCGGTTTCTAACGACGAGTCCAGAAATTCCGGTATACCTCCCCCGCGGTTGGCGACGCCTGAACACGCCCTGAGACTGACCGCACATGCAGGCCAACCGCTATGACATGCTGTGCTTCGAAGGAATCCAGCTGATGCTTAACATCTTCCGCGAGAAAACCCCCGTACCGAATTACCGCGTGGTCGAGCCCAAGGACGGCAACGTACAGACCCTGACGATCAAGTCCGACACACAGAAAGTCCGTCCCTACGCTGCTGGTGCCATATTGAGGAACATCACCTTCACCCAGCAGAGCTACGAGTCCTTCATTGCGCTGCAGGACAAGTTACACATGAACCTGGCCCGTCAACGGACGCTGGTGGCCATCGGAACGCACGACCTCGACACGATCCAGGGCCCCTTTGTGTACGATGCTCTACCACCGAATGACATCAAGTTCCTACCCTTGAACCAGCAGAAGCCCATGACTGCCACGGAACTCATGACTTTCTACGAGAAGGACAAGCATCTCGGTAAATACCTCCACATCATCAAGGATGCTCCCGTCTACCCCGTCATGCTGGATGCGAACAACGTTGTGCTGTCCATGCCCCCAATCATCAACGGCGAACACTCCAAAATCTCGTCCAAGACCAAGAATGTCTTCATCGATCTCACCGCAACCGACGAGACGAAGCTGGAGATTGTCACGAATATGATGGTGACCATGTTCTCCATGTATTGCGCCGAGCCTTTCACTATCGAACCGGTCAAGGTCATCTACGAGTATGACGACACGAGGTCACGCACCTTCCCAGATCTCACTCCTAAGGTCATCGAGACGGAGGTCGACTACCTGAAGAGCTGCACCGGCCTGGACGAAACCCCAGAGCGCATATGTCAGTTGCTGACCAAGATGGCCTATGCTGCGAAGCCGTCCAGCAAGGACAAGAACCTGATAGAAGTCTCTGTTCCCCCAACAAGGGCAGATGTTCTTCATCAGTGCGATGTAATGGAAGACCTGGCCATCTGCTATGGTTACAACAACCTTCCAAGATCAACACCACATAAGTCGGCAACGATCGGTGCCTCAACTCAGATCCAGAAGCTTTCCGACATTGTGCGTTTCGAAGCGGCTTTCGCAGGGTGGACGGAGGTCTTGCCACTCATTCTCTGTTCCCATGACGAGAACTACGCATACCTGAACAGGAAAGACGACGGCAAGGCAATACGGCTTGCCAACCCCAAGACGGCAGAGTACCAGGTGGTCCGCACGTCACTGCTGCCTGGCCTTCTCAAGACAATTCGAGAGAATAAGGGCAAGGCCCTGCCGATCAAGATTTTCGAGTGCTCAGACGTTGCCTTCAAGGACGAGTCTGAAGAGCGCAAGGCCCGCAACCAGAGGAATTTCGCGGCCTGCGTCTGCGGCAAGACGTCTGGATTCGAGGAGGTGCACGGCCTGCTGGACCGCCAGTTGCTCATGCTGCGGACGGCCTTCTTGACACACGAGGAGGCTTTGCAAGGAAAGAGCATTGACTTCCAGGTCGTCCAGGAGCCCTCAAAACAAGACGGCTACTGGATTGAGGAGACCGACGAGCCCACTTTCTTCCACGGTCATGCCGCCTCGATCTATCTCCGACTCGGTGGAAAGACCCAGAAGATCGGCCAGTTCGGCATTCTTGACCCAACTGTGCTGGAGGCCTTTGATATCAGGTGAGTGTGAAAACAAATTGATTGAATTTCAGTCAACTAATAGGATACAGATACCCCGTCTCAGCGCTGGAGTTCAACCTGGAAGTGTTCTTGTAAATTGGTGGATCTTGCCGGACATTAGCTAGACGCATTTGACATAGAGTGGCGAAAAGTTCCTACGGGCTGTAAATGGTATCCAATGATCCAGAAATACAAGCTGTTCTAGAGCTATTGACATTTGGCTCGTTGCGAAGGTCTATGATGACCCTTGCGAGAGTGTAAAAGGTGATGAGACTTAAGAGACGGGCAACTGCCTGGTCTCGTCTTGGCGCATTGTGACTATACGAATGCTAAACCAAGTGGTCATACATACTTCTTGCTGGTTCATCTGTGTCATTTCAGACACCCTCCGTTCCAATATTCATTCACAACACAGTTATAAAATGATGCCGTGTTTGGGAAATTTTCCATTTGTCCGGCTATTAGAAAGACGTCTTACCAGTCATGTTCAATTCAGGCACCTCTGTACGCGGGATGGGTCAGCTAACTAGCTTCTCTTCATTGCGAGCATGAGACAATTTGGCTTCAGAGCTGCCAAGAGACAGGACCTCGGGATGCGGAGGCCTTCTTAGGTTTTTTTGGTGGTTTTATTGAGACGTTCGAGACATTTACCTGCTGTTAGACTGACCCTTGGAATGTGGATCTCATCCAGACACTTCAAGATCGGGAGCTTATAACCTGGTTCCTTGTTCAACTCGTACTCTATCACATATCATCCGCAGAACCAACTCTGTTGGCATTTCCATATGATTTCGTCTTACTGTTAAGGTCCCATGTCGAGGTGGTCAATCTTTCATTACACCAAAGTTTTTGCGTGCCAGAGCATTTATCATAATTGAGCATCTCCACACACCGTCCTAAATGTGAACTTACATGGGCAAGTTTTGATAATTAGCAATGCCAGATTCAGGCTGCCACCCAGAAGGTCATCATTGTGTGCTATGCATGTAAAATCGTAGGGCATTGTGCTATGTTGTCGGTCATACAATAAACTTCCCAGACATTTCCATCTAGGACAATTTCTCTGGTGTATAAGATCTGTGGAGGCAAATAAGAGCTCGATGTTCCGATGACAATTTGTGGTAGACCCGCTGTTCTCAAAGACCTTCATCTGGTGTTTTGGGCTCTGAATGATAAGAATCGTCATCGGGCAGGCACACAGTGTGATCGACTTGATGCAATACTTTGACAGCATATCTCGTCTTAAAAATCGTATTTAGATTCTGCCCTCCGGACCCTCCCTCACCCTCCCCCTTGCGGACGACATCTATCGTCCCACAACACACTAAAGAAGCCCGGTGATGCATCTGCAGAAACACAACCCTGTAGAAGGAGTCATGCAGAGTTCACGTTCAGTACTACCTGCAATATTTGCCCCTTCTTTCTGGCCCTTTCCGAGTTCTCACTGAAATCAGTCCTTGACGTCTCTGTCCTCGGAATCCTTCTCCATTACGCCCACTTGTTTGTTCTCAGACCCCAGAAACGCTCGTATTTCCGCAAACACATCCTACACACTCATCCACGCTGCCACTTCTTCTTCACCACCGGTCATCTGAACCGCCAAGTACGTACCTTTGGGCAACAGCCACTCCATACGGCTCGGCTCCTTGAAGCGGCCCAGTCAGAGCGCCTGCCTCTTCTCAGCTTAATTACCAACCCCCCCCCCCCCTCCACACAAAAAAAAAAGAAAAGAAAAGAAAGAAAGAAAACACCACGACGGGACTGGAGCGTTACTCGATTCGACTTTGCAAGTTGGCATACATAACTTGAATACCAGTGCTCCTGCTGGTTCCCATGCCTGTGGTCATCCCAAAGACTCAGTCACTGGCTGAGCCACAAAATAGCCGCAATCTTTTCTGCAGGTAAGTGCGTCAAACCCCCCAGCCGTCGCTGAAGCCGAAGTAAATTGCAACCTTTTTGTTTCTGCCCTGTCTTCCTTCAATCTCGCCCGGAAGTTCTTCTATCTTATCTCGCTCTAACAACCCTCACAGTACAGAGACTCGTCTGCCAGCAAGATGCCATTTTGGGGACCTTCTGGCGGGATGGCAGCCATAATCGACTTGACATCCGACAATATCGACGTGCCCTCCTCGGAGATAATAGATCTGACATCAGCGGACGACCCACAGCCATCTCACTGTGCCTCACACGGGCCAGACTTGAAGGTGGAAGACGAGTCTCCAACTCTGGTTGGGTCAAGCACAGCTGACTCTGGAGAGTCTAGTCCGAACACTCGACGGGACGATGACACCGCCCTGACCGAGTCCAACCCCACTGACCTCGGCGATCTGAGCCCGAGAAATTCGCAGGATGAGGGCAACAGCTCATCAGATAATGACTTGGGCAGAATATTTGCCCGCAAGAAGAAGCGCAAGAATGTTTCTGGTGATGTTCCTATCTCCGAACACAAACCCATCGACACCCAGTTGGCACCCGAAGCCCTCGACCCTCTGGTCGGCTCCCAGCCGCTGAAAGCCGGCTTCGACGAATTCTGGTCCGTCCGTAATTGTCACGTGGATGACTCAAGCTCCACCAAAACCCAGCAGGACGGAAAACAGAAGGCTCACCAGGATAAACGCGTGACAATCCAACAGGAGAGGCAATCGACCAACAATGCAAACCCACAGATCCTCAATATTGATAGGGACGAGGTGTTGGGCCCTGACAAGAAAAAAAAGAAACACAGCAGCAAGCCAAGCACACAGCAAGAGTCACCGAAACGACCGAGCCGTGTTGATGAGCAACGCCCTCGTGCACCTGCTCCTCGGCGAGCGGTTTCCGAAACCCCCGGAACAGCTCACCTGAAGAAGGAAACTGGGAATTCTGGGACCGTAAAATCATCCCAGCTTCTTGAAGAGGTCGAGACTCAGCGTCCCCACAAGAGACGCAAGCACAGCAGACGAGATGACACCATCTCTAGTTCCAACTCTCAGGCCGCTACTCTCAGCATCACCAGGAGCCAGGTGCGGCCTACAGACAAGCCCCAAGACCGTGGATCTGAGACAAGCTCTGTGGAGAGAGATTGTATCACAGGCAAAGATAGGGCAACTAATATCCACCACGGTGGCCCTTCAAGGTACCGGCCAGGCGGTGCTCGCACACATCGAGAGAAGAGGACGACGCATATACAAAGACGACAAAAGAAACACTTGGCGCGGGCTGGGGAGCAGGCCCAAAAGTCCGAACGTGCAGGCTCTAGTAGGCAGCAGGAAGAGAAAGCATTTATGCTAGCATCTCAAAATGGGCGGGGACAATGGGAACGCAGTGGATTTCAACGTGCTGGAATGGCCTTTCAGCGGCCATCAAAGGGCACACATGATCGAAGAGCGACTTCTGGTCGGAATTGGGGCCACCGTGAAGCTCGCCAACAGCCTCATGGTGTCTATTCCGGTAAAACGGGGCCCCGATTGTCGTCGGAGAGTGATACTGCCCATACAGAGGCTGCGGTGCAAGACGAAGACATTGGAGAAGACCAGGAGATACCCGAGATTCGCCCGCAACAGTCTCAACAGGTACAAGGAAATCATGACCAGCAGGAGAGTCGCAAGATCCATCCGAAAGCCAACGCTGCCCAGTCAGCCGCCCGTGTCGAACAACCGGAGAAGACAATGAGTCCCGCTGCTCGCAAGAAGGTCATGGAAAAAGCAAGACAATTGTTCGAGAATCATCCCTCAAATCCAGCCCTGCGGCGCAAGGTCGAGGTGGCCAACTTTATACCACCCGACGTGAGCAAACCTAGTTTCTCTTTCCGCTGTCAGATGGTAAATGCGAGCAATGGGAAGCGATTTGGTCGCAAATCTCGCACTGCCACCCAAAAGGACGAGAAGAGGGACAGAGATCGCCAGAGACAGATTCTGGCAAGGCGGCAAAAACTCGAGGCGCAAGCAACCCAGCTCTTCCCAAACGAGTCCGAGGAACATAGGGAAACATGGATCGAAGATGGCATGGCCCAGTTGAGACAGAGATTCACGAAGAATGATCAGAAGAGGGAGGCACAGAAATCACAGGGTCTTCTGACCGTTGAAGATCTCGAAGATGCGGGAGCTGCCGGAAGCGACCGAATCGATAGGCCGGCAGCGGCTGCGCCGAAGGGGAAGAGGCGTGGGATCCCCATAGCGGAAGCACTCGAGCCAGGCGCTACAATAACCTTGTACGTCGTGTATGTCAGCGACCCGGTGGACAAGGGCGAGGAGTTGAGGAACAACGACATGAAGCGCCTAGGCGACCAATTCCTTCGAAAGGAAGACGCGAACAAGCACGCCGAAGTCGTCCTCAGGGACGAGCGGTACGACGATTCGCGCCTCGTCTCTATCCAGTTCCGCGTCGGCCCCGAAGACGGCCTGTTCTTCGGGACCAAAGAGCTCGCCGACGGGAGGCTAGTCATGTGTATGGTGCAGAGGGAGAGGCAGATGGCCAGTAACCTGGACCTCGGCGATATTTTCGGGCGCAAGGAGCTCAAGGAGACGTATTGCTCACGGTTCGATGTATTCTACACGAACATCATCCCGAAGGTTTTTCTGAACAAAGATGAGGCCAGCACTGACCAGAGCAAGAAGGGGGATTCGAAACAGAAATCAAAGTCGAATACTCTCACTACAGATGCGGCCAGGGAACCAGACCCAGCCGAGAAGGAGCACGCGGACGATGACAGAGATAGCCTCTTCTCTGGGTCTCCCACACCCGAGCCTGAGGTTGCCCAGTCCGAGAAAGTCGAGGGCGAGGAGGTTGAGGATGACGACGAAGGCGACGAGAGCGACGCTGATTCCGTCGCCACCGACGTGACACTGGCGCCCTCGGAGCCAGGCGGCAACCTAGGGTCGCTCTCCTGGAACGACGTCGAATACATGCACGAGCACGTGTGCGGCTTCACCACGCTGGAGCTTGCAAACCAGGAGGCGTACAAGGTGGCCTTGAAGCTCTGGCGGCCGAGAGGTAACCGCATGGATCCCTGGCTCCACTACAGGAATGACATTAGGCCGAGCCTCGAGGAGTTCAAGACCCAGGAACTGGACGTGAAAGCGGCCGAGCTCCAGTTCGAAGTTCCCGAGTTTGAGGGACATGTCGACGACAGGCCGTGGCCTTTTATTCACTCCACGGTCTTTGTGAAGGAGACGCGGCTGGAGGGCCCAAGGGATATCGGGAACTATATCGTGATGGGTAATGATGAGGACAGCGGCGAGGACGGGAGGAGGATGACGAAGATGACTGAGGGACGGTGGCGCTGATTATTTTTGAAGCAGGTTGGGGATTGGTGACCATGGGCTTGGAAGGATACATTTGTGATCACACGCGATAGGGATAATGCCCAGCGCCTGTGTTCCTGCTTCCCTTTTTTAGGACGATGCAGGGAGCGTACGATGAATGACATTTTAAATGGTATATGCCACTTGTGCGATGATGCTCCGTGCAATTACTGGCCAACAATCGTGTGGCCTCCAGTTTGCCCTTACTCGGGATCATCCGCATACTGCGACTCTGACGTGGTCGCCTTCCCCTGATCCCGAAGCTGCTTCCACTCCGCCTTGCCCTGGTCCGTCGTGGCATCGATGATCTCCTGCTCAAGGCTCAGAACCCCCGCCTCGCTGAACTTGCCCACCAGCTCCTCCGCCTCGTCCACCTTCATGTTGCCCAGCACCTTGTTCACCTGGTCCAGGCTGCCGGTCTCGAGCGCCTTCTTCATCTCAGGGCTGAAGCCCTCAAAGATCTTGCGCGCCTCCTGCACCTCCGGGTCCTCGCTGTCGGCGGGCGGCACCGAGACGCTGATCACGGTTCCCGGCTCCACCGCGTGCAGCTGGATCTGCTCGACGCCCTCGCCCTCCGCGAGGCCCGAGCCGGACGCCGCGCGCTCCTTGTTGATCTCCGCGGCGCGGGTCTTGATCTTGAGATAGGTGTCCTGCACGTCCTTGAAGAAGACGTCCTGCGCCTGGTGGCCCCTTGTCATGATGCGTTTGAAGAAGAGGCCGACGCCGTCTCGGCCCAGGGCGCGGCAATACTGCAGGAGCAGGGCCTGGTGCACGCACTGCCGCGCAAACTCGTCCTTCTCGCTGAGCTGCGCGTCAAAAGCCATGATGAGGAGACCGTCGGTTTCCTTCTCTTGGAGGATCTCCGGGTGCTTGCCGAGGAAGGAGAGGGACTCGCTGTAGGAGCCAGTCTTGATCTTGGCAAACTGCTTGGCCGCAGGCGAGGCCTCGACCTCGTCGTCGTCGTCTTCTGGCTTTGATGAGGAGCTCTTCTCGCCAGCCTGCGGCGTGCTGAAGTTGGGGTTCAGGAGTTCGACCTTGGCATCGTCATTCTTGGCCGCTGATGACGATGAAGGGGTTGACTTGGCGACGTGCGAGCTGTCAAAGCCTGTGTGGATACTCTCGCTCGTGATCTTCCTGGACTCCTCCTTCTCAAGCTCGTCGAGCTTCTTGTGCAGGTCCTTCTGCAGGTTCGTGACCTTGTCCAGGTGCTCTTGAATCTCTGCGACCATGGCCGCGTACCGGTCCTCGTCCTTGACCTTCTTCTCCTCCATTGCCTTGTTCACCTGGTCGAGCAGCGTGGCCATCATCTTGCTGTACGTGGGCAGCTTCTCCTCGGCGTTGTGCACGCCGGCAGGCCGTGGGGGCGGCGTGTCGTCCTCGGGCTTGAGGTTCGCAGCGGACTCCATGACGGCCGCAAAGGCGACCTCACCGGGGCTGCGCTTCCCATTGTCGACGTCGGCGGCGTGGGCCTTGAGGGAGTTCAGAAGAGAGGTGATGCGCTGTATCAGGGCGTCGTTGATCTGACGTTCGTACTTGAGGGTGATGATATGTTGCTTTCGCTGCTCCCGCTCCTGGTGGATCTGGTTCTGCTTCGCGCGGATGAAGGACCGCTTGTCCACGTTTGGGTGTACTTCGACATCGGAGTCGTCACTCAGCTCCAGCGCGTCCTGTTCAGCAGATGTGCCGGTTAGCTTCTTGCCGGTCTCCCCTGGGGGGCCTTTTGGACAGGTTGGGAGCAACTTGCCCATTTGCTATAGTCGACAGGCATTTTGGCTTAGTGAATCCAAGGCCTTGTTCAGCGTGTCGAGTGGCAGTGGTTGATAGTCTCTCCGGCAGGTTCAGATTCGCAACAGCCCGAGCGAGCTGACATTCACAGGTTGCGGCTCTGGAAGCTTCCAACTGTGGCGGAGGGGCATGGGATCCGGCTGGCGGGAGTATCTTGTGGTCCTACTCCGTAGTGGGGTGCGGCTCAGGGATTTCGCATGTTAGCGCCGGTCAACGTCTAGCGAGGCCCTTATTGCTGAACTCAGATCGTGCTACTCCTTCCATCGGCGCCATCATCTGAGCATAGACATTCACCATGACCCAACATGCACTTTGCACACTGAAGAATAATGGCAGCACATCTTGTTCGGACACAGATTGATCTAGACAGAACGACCCCGTCTAGATTCGTGCGGTGGTATTGCATAGAACCGTAAAACTCCTTAAACTGCCGTCTTTATAGACGAGCAGGTTGATGCCGAAGGCCAACCCCAGCTCCTACGCTCCATGACCGTAGAAATAGTCCAACAACCAGGAAATGAAAACAACAAAGTCTTTGCGAAGACGAGTCTCCCACGCCCATTAATCGCTTCCTCCCGGGAGACTGAGATGCAATTCACACCATGCCCTTGCCATTCTACTCCATCGTCTTCAAGAATCCGTCCAAATCAAAACTCTCCTCGTACTGCTTGTTGTCCCACAAGTCTCCCAGGTCCTCCAACCAGGCTGCCTTCTTACCCGGCTGGCGGACGTCACCCGTCTCAATATCCACCATGTCCTCTTCACGCCCCTCGAACCCAGAGCCGCCGCCGGCTGGCTTCTCGGTGATCAGGCCAGGCCCCGAGTCACCTATATTGAACAGATCCAGGATCTGATCTGTGTCCATCGTCGCTAGACCCGCGTTCTGCTGGTTTACAACCGTCGAAGCCACATCAATCTTGAACCGCTGCAAGCTGAGAATCTTCTCCTCCAACGTGCCACGCGTGATCAATCGATACACGTTGACAACCTTCTTCTGCCCGATTCGGTGTGCCCGATCCATAGCCTGCAGGTCCTTCTGTGGGTTCCAGTCGTGCTCGACGAATATGACGGTGTCTGCCCCCGTAAGATTGAGACCCAAACCGCCAACGCTGGTGGTCAGAAGGAGGCAATCATAGGATGGGTCGCTGTTGAACTTGTTGACAATGTCCTGGCGTTTATTGGCTTCGACACCGCCATCAAGACGGAGGTATGTGACAGAGGGAAGCATAGCCTTCAGCACTGAATTCTGCACCATGTCCAGCATCTCCTTCATCTGACAAAAGATCAGTGCCCGATGAGGCTTGATTGGCTGATATAACGGGTCGTTCGAATCATGCCCCTCTGTACCGATGCCGCAATCTACCAGGAGGTCTCGGAGTGCTGTCAGTTTCGGGGCGTGGGCGGCATCTTCCAGGCTGGTATTGCCCTTTGCGAGAATGCGTTGAGTTTCGTCGTAGTTCGGATGACCCGGCTTCATCACCATAGCAGGAGAGTTGCAGAGCTTCCGCATGTATTGTAAAGCTTGGAAGATGTGCTGTTTGGCATCCTTGTCGTCACGGCCTGCCTCGTCGGCAAGTTTCTTCGACTCGCGCTTCGTGAAGTCTTCAAACAATTTCCTCTGTAGATCGCTGAGGTCGCAGTAATAGTTCTGCAAGATCTTAGGCGGGAGGTCGTTGAGTACTTCTTCCTTCAGACGTCGCAAGAGGAAGGGCAAGACCTGTTTGTGCAGGGCTTCGATGGCGAGGGCTCCTGCTTCTTGTTCTTTCGAGGAAGCCTTGCTGTAGCGGGATGCAGAGATTGGCTTCACGAAGCGGTCGGCGAAGACCTTCTCTGCCCCAAGGAAGCCGGGCATCAGGAAATCGAATAGAGACCACAGTTCCAGGACGTTGTTCTGGATGGGCGTGCCGGTCAGAATGAGCCGATGATTGCTCACCAGCCTCTTCACTGCCAGACTGATCTTGGCCTTGGCGTTCTTGATGAGGTGGCCCTCGTCAAGCACCACGTAATTCCAGTTGTACTTCTCCAGAATGTCAACGTCGTTGCGGCAGACATCGTATGAAGTGATGACGATGTCGGGCTTGTCGAGGCGGTCTCTCATGCTCTTTCGCTCGGCCGGGGGTCCCACGTATGCCGTGACGCTGAGAAACGGGGAATATGCCTTGATCTCTTGCTGCCAGTGGCCAGACAGGGTGGGAGGGCAGACAATCAGGGAGGGAAGTCGCCTGACGTCCGGCGATCCCGTCTTGGAGAACTCCTCAGCTCGCTCATGATGGTCGCTGGCCACTATGCAGAGCGTTTGCAGCGTCTTACCCAGGCCCATATCGTCGCATAGAATCCCATGCAGATGGTATTTGCGGAGGAAGTTCAGCCAGTTCACACCTTCCTGCTGATAAGACCGCAATTCCGCTTTGATGGCAACCGGGAGCGAGAACGCCTCTACCTTCTTTGGGTCCAGCAGTTGCGCAATAAAGGTTCGCTCGCGGTCTCTGCCCTTGAGGAGTTCCTGAGAGAGACCTGGGGGGTCTGGTATGCCCGCTTCCAGCGGTACGAGCTTCACCAGTGTCGCAAATGATGTTGTTGCTATCAGCCGGATCTCGTTGTCGGAGTCGCTCATCCGGCCCAGGACGGGAACGATAAGGAAGACCACATAAGGTAGAATCGCGTCCCCCATGACCGCAATCAGGTGGTATATGACCTCAATGGCGCCTTGTCGGAAGTGTAGATCCAAGGGGTTATTTATCGACGGCAGAACCTTTTCGACCAAGGCTGTCATGCCCTGGACTGTGATGACGCTGCAGATTGTTGCTAAGCATTTGGCAGCCATGTATCGGAACACCGACAGCTCGGAATGCAAAGCCTTGATGACGAGCGGGGCCATCTGCAAGATGAAGGTATGGAGGGCTGAATCGATTGTCGGTGTCATCGTGCGAATCACGGACATGGCGTCGACGATCTCCTGTCCGAAAGTATTCTCGGGATCTCGTGCTTCAGCAGGCAGGTCGCTGGAGAACGCTTGTACAAGAGGCCGCTCCATGAAAGTGCGAATACTGGGAACGACGGTCAGAAGTTCGGCGCCGAACGTCCTCGATAAGATTTGCAACGCCTCCTTTGCACCGCGACGAGTTATGCGGGCTGCCTTTGCTTCACGGGCCCACTTGGCAGCGTCGGGATGGTCGACACGATCCTCTTCTTTTTGCATCGATAGCACCACGTCAATCTTACCGGCGTGGACCGGGAATTCCGGTGTTTCCGCTACTTCCATGCAAGAGAACTTGACGAGGTTGCCCACCACCTTGTCCGCAGGGCCCCGACGACCAGATTCCGTGAAGAACTGGACAAGGTTTGCAATAGTCGACGACGAGCGACTTTGCAGATCCTGGTTCTCCTCGTATTTGATGCTGTCCATAATGGCCTTAATGAGCGGGCTCGGCTTCTTAGGCAAATGTTTGATTGCCACTAGAGCACATGCTGCTGCCGCTCTGATCCGTACATCGCGCGTCTCTTTCTTGGCCTTGGCTTCTTCTATGGCTTGAGCGGTAAGATCGCGAGTCTCCGCAAGCTGTTGACTAGCGATGAGCCGTTGCCCAGGCGCCATGGCTTTCTTGAGTCTCTCGTAGTCCTCACCCACCACCTTCTCAGCATTCGCGATTGAGAATGCCCCTGGCCCCGCTTCCGCCTCGCCCTGAACTATCACAGCAAGGGTCGGAAGCTTGCTAGATGATACCTTTCCGAAATCGCGGAACAGATGTATCAGTTGCGAGCAATGGGCGCGGACGCCTCGGATGTAGCTGACCAAGTCTCGATAACAAGATGGCCGTTCACCCTCCAGCATCCGCTGCAGCAACGTTACGAACCTAGAGCACTGCTCAACGTTGGAAGAACTCTGTGCGTATTCGTCGATGACCATGCAAGCGCTGAGTTGTGTGGAGGAGTATGAGGACGAAAGACCTTTGATGATGTTTGCATCGTATTCTTGCAGGCTTTCTGCAGGAAGAAGGGACATGATGAAGCCCATGGCTTTCGCCGCACAGATCCGGGATCGCACTAGTGTTTCCATGCCGACCAAGTCGACATCTCCTTGCATCATGCGTCCGTCGAGATCGTGTGACTGGGAGGCAGCTTGGGGCTCTTCAACCTTGGTCGACTTCCTGCGTCTCTTGTTGGCACGCTCTGAGCCCTCTGACGGACTAGATCTTCGAGGGGGCGCGGGCGTTCCGCTGAGGGGGGCGTATGTGCCACCTGATGGTTTCATGAAGAGTTTCGCGTCCATAGGGATGGGGTTGCGCTGGACACCAATGGGATGCAGAGTCAGCTGCATCAATGGTTCGACATGAGAAGAAAACTCCATTGCCAGCACTGCTGGATCCTGAGCAAGAGACTTGACTAGTGAAATCCATAGCTCGATGGACATGTTCAGCGTCTCTGGATCGCGCTCGACCAGAATGTTCTGGAAAATCAATCTGAGAATCCTGCCATTCAGCCAACCTTGTGCTGATTCTGCGTCGAGCTTGGCGAAGGTCATGAGAGCCTTGAGGACGGCAAGACGAACTGATATGATGGTATGGCGTAAGAATGGGTAAAGCCTTGGCACAAGGACAGTAAATGATCTCTCCTCGTCCTCTTGCGCTGAAGTCTTCATAGCCGCCAGGACTTCCGGGAAGCTGCAGAGAACAGCAAGGAGATCCATAATTTTGCCGGTCGAAGCGCTTAGGTCGTCGGTTAGGTCAGCCAATCCTTCCCAGACAATGTTGATCAATCCGTTCAACTCGCCAGGACGTTGCGTGACGAATTCCTTTGCCATTGGTGTCAAGGTCGCGGCGCTGACAGAACGGACGTCGTCGTCGCTATCTCCAAGACCTTTCATGACCGCGCGAATGATACCATCGATCATGTCGCCATCTTTCATTAGTAGATCTTTGCGGACGGCCACAACGTAGCGAAGCCCAACCATGCCACCGTGGCAGATCGGCCAGACATGCTGTTCCAGCGGCAGGTCTTCTTGCATGACCATACGGTAGAGTATGCGGTAGATGGCGTGTACGGAGTCGGGGGGGACATGGAACAGGACGGATCCGAGTGTCTGACCGACGGTTTCCCTAATGGGCGCCACCGAGGTGTCCGAACTGTAATCTGTAAATCTGTCCAGCATCAGAACACAGCAGAGCCGGCAGGCGAGGTCGTCGAGCCACTTCCTATTCAGGTCGTTGTTCTCGCTGCGTGACACGCCACGGACACGGCCGGCTCCTGCACCATGGACCCTGATCAACTCCCTCAAGCCCATAGCTGCACCATGCCTGATTTCCCAGGATGGATCAAACAAATCGACCTTGAGGAATTCACATAGACGCTCGTACGGCCATTCGGAACCTTGCATGTTGACGTCGGCCTCCAATTCAGACTTGATCGGCAGGACTGCGCCTTTGTACTCAGATACAACCTTGCTGTCTTCCTCGAGATCAGCCGGCCTATCGAGACTGAAATAGTCAGCCATTTTGCCGTTCTTTTTCGAGTCGGCATCGACCATGGGGGTGTCCTCGGCGAATCCTTCTGAGCCAGCTGTCGTGTTCCGACGGAGGGAGAGGTCGCCAAAACCACCCTTCCCTTGAGCGGCCTTCTGAGCCTCCCGTTTTCGTTTTCGCTTCAGCACGTTCAGTTGCCTTGCGCTCATACCGCTCTCTTCCCCTGGGTAAGGTGTGGTGGCAGCTCCGTTACTGTCGGGGCGGCCGAACCCGTGGGAACCGTTTGTGTCTGCCGGAGTGCCGGGACTAACGGCAGACTCGTTCGGGATGGGTATTTCTTCATCCTCGAAAGGCCGTCCCAGCAGACCGAGACGGCCGATTAGGGTCTTCTTTTGGTGTACTAGGCGCTCCTGAGGTTCCAAAGCGCCGAGAGAGTAGTCAATCTTCTCTCCGCGAAGCAACTGCCTGCCGTACCTGATGATATCAGGCACGTTCAAAGCCCCTAAGCTTAAGCTGTCGTAGTCGGGGATGAATGGTTCGGCCTCCTCTTTCTTGACAAGACCGTTGCCGGCGCCCTCGTCCTTCTTTGGTTGGACAGACTCCTCGCCGGGGTTCGGATCGTAGGTCTCCGCATTTTCAATTATCTTGCCAATGGCCTTTGCCGCAGTAGTCCGTGTTTCCCAGTCCTTGTGGCGCAGGTACGGGACCACTCTCGAGAGGAGGTTGAAAAGTTCCTCTGGCTGTTGTTTTTGCCAATCAGCCAGCTGATTTACTGCTGTGTCCCGGATGAGCCGAGTACTTCCGGTCTCGAGAATCCTGGGCGGTGTTAGCAAGTCTCGTAGAGGCAGCAGTATAGGTAGCAGAAGGAACCCCCGCTCTTCGAACCGAAGGCGGGAGCAAAGCTAGCGAAGTAGAGGCATAGAAGAACAAGACAGGACAAAGGAACACAGAATCAAAAGCATGCAGCATGCGTACACGTTTGAAAGGGTATGGATCAGGGAAAACTCACGTGACAAGTCGATCAAGCCTGGATGCCATTTTTTCTCATATCATGATATATGGCTTCAGGATTACGATGCAAGGAATGCTACTGGCAGCAAAGACTCGGCCCCGACAAAGCCATCAAGTTATTGGGTCATGAAACTATTGTCTGGGCAGAGCGATTGTTGCGTATCCTAGTGGCTCTGTCTAATTACCACAGTCAGTCGGTCTATCCGTCGGTAAATGGGTTCGTGCGTGCAACAAGAGAACAGCAAAGTGAGCTCGAGAAGACGTAGTACAGCTGTGGCGTGCCCTGACCCGGTAGAAGGCTTGGCGCCCGATACTGGCTGGGCCAGGTAGATCCGCATCAAGCTGAAGCTTGTGATAAGCTACAGGGGTGTGAGGATGGGTTTGGCTCACCTTGGGAATGGGACGGTGGAAGGCGAGGCCTGCCCAATCAGAAGCTGGCAAAGTGGACACTTGGACACTGGGTCAAAGAGGCCTGGCCGGGAATGGAATGTGCGGATCCCTGCGCTAACAATGCAAGCGGGTCGCGGGTGGGTGGTGGAAATGGAAATTGGCTATTGGGTGTTAGTGTTAGCAGCTTTGACGGGTGGGATGGGATCTCCAGTCCGCGAGCTGGAAGGGATCTGAAATGAAAACTTGCTGCAGTCGGTCGCGATGCGATGCGACGCGGTGAGATGCAGCTGGTGTTTTTTTGGGGGGGTGGGGCCGGGGATTTGGTTTGGTTTGGTGATGGTGATGGTGATGATGATGATAGTGATCTCGAAGGGTGGGATGGGCTCCTCCAGGATCAAAACATGCACGAACTATTAATCAAATGTCAAGTCTCTTACTAGAATTCGTCTGGTGTTGCGCAGGCAGGAGCTGGTGCCGCGTTGGACGGATGGAGCTTTCCGCCGGTGGAGGTAGCTCGTGCTTGGTCCGGTTGTGCTGCGGCTGGTTGCTTGCTTTGCCTGCTTTGCCTGCAGATTGGCCGGGGTGGGGTGGTGCGTGTGCAGGCTGGGCGGTTGGCTGGGCGGGCTGGCTGGGCTGGGCCTTCTAAAATCTGAGTGGGCTGTGGGCTGTGGGAAAAAACGACGACGGGGAAGGTGGTCTTCTTCTAATCCGAGGCACTGTTGTTTAAATAGACATGAGCCACTGGCAGCTCCTGCACTTTGATTTTTAGCGCACCGGCCACCCCTGCAGAAGCCGCACCTGCCATCACTGCTGAACTACCAGATTTTTCCTTGGCCTTTGCCTGGGATCCTTGGGGTACGTCCCTCTCCGTCTTTGATCTCATCATCCATCAAACCAAGATGCTGCTGCATCCCACTACTACCAGATGCGCCGGCACCATCGTCGACCAGCAGCGCACCCAACCTTAATCCCAGACTACCCGGCCTGCCAGCCTGCATGTCTGCTCTCGACTCGGCAAACTCCATCTCGCTGCCTGCTACCCGTCTCGCGCCTCGTCGCCACCTACCTAAACCCCATCTCAGTTGTAGACCACGGAGTACCGTGCTACCCTCACACTGGCGCGTCCCTTCCTGCGTTGCAGCCTCACTTCAGTTGATATGCGCGTGCACACAATTCGCACTTCCATCCACCCATCCACCCATCCACCCATCCCGAGCATGAGCCGGCGAGCTGAGGGCGTCGCGGTATTGTGTCGGGGTAGCAGGGCATCTCATCTCCAAACCTAGCGCAATGTTTGGCGTCTGCCGAACTGTTCAAGACCAGAATCCACCTTGCAGCCGTGAACTATACACACGTAGACACTCGTCTCATCATCCCGTCATCCTCCGTGGTCTCGGGCCCGGCGCGTTGCCAGCATCAAGACAGCTGGACGCTTCTGCATCATCGAGGATCGCCAACATATGAGTAGGTATCAAGCTTCCCCTGCGCGCACCACACACGGGATCTTCACAGTTCTCCGAGGCGTCTACGCCCTCGGGTGCGCCTCAGCATGACACCTACCTAGGTATGGGTAGATAGTTCCGAGTCAGACCGGGTCCTCGTCGGATACTTTTTCCTCGTCAGAGCGGGATCCTTGTTCCCCCAACCCACACCGTCTCTGGAGCCTCATGCAAGGCATCACTCACATCCAGATGCGCCGTTGAATGCTGGTTTTGCGCTCCGGGCCCAAGGCTGCAATGGGCAACTTGATCTGGTTCATCTGAGCTCAGTCTGCGCCACGAGCGAACCTCCCATTTTGCGTCGTGCAGTGTCGCGAGCGGTACACCCGGACGGACGGGTCGGAGCTCAGCACATGAAACGGCATTCCCATGTTCAATCGGGACTTGCGATCTCAGATGGGCGGTGGGTCATGGACGTTAGTTCAACAGTGGACTTGATCCCTGCAGCCGAAAATCACCATCGCATTGCCTCATCAACACCTTTGCCTTGAGGCTTCATTCACATTGTCGCCCCCTGCCACCCCATCCCACACCACCCCCGCCGTCACCAAAATAACATGGCCATGCCTGCTTCTGTACGTCAACGCCTGCAGAGCCCGCTTGAGCCATGCGAACCATCACCCTGTGCTCATTCTCGGACAATTAAAAAACTGTCAAAACCCTGGTGATGCTTTGAGACTTCAGAACCTCTCGAAAGGCTGGATCCTGTTGATCGCAGCCTCGCATGTGTTGGCGAGGATTTTCACGCTAGAGCCTCGCATCAATTGCGCTTCTCGCAACGACAGACACGTTTTTGGTTTGAGCTTGGACACGCTCAGTGCCCCCAGTAACCCGGATTGTCCTGTGATCAGAGGTCGGTCTTCATCAACCACTGGAGGCTCATTACTACCATATGGACCAGTCGAGGTACCTACTAGCTTCGATGCTGCAGCAAACCAAGATTTGTGCTCGCTCGCACTCAGGTACCGAATGTGTATGTAGTAGTAGTAATTGTGCCTATCCAAGCAAACAATTGGAGCCACTCCATAGTGTCAAGACTACAAGGTCATGTAGCGGGTGATTAGGTAATCAGCCTCGTAGGCGCGCCTGAGGGATTGCCCCCCCTCCAACCGCGTCGCGTCGCTCAGTCGAGCACCCGAGCAACTGACGTTCAACGAATTTTCGCCGTGGTCCCACAACGACGACCGTCCACCTGCAACGCGCGCAATACGGCACTCATGTTGCCAGACTAGGCGACCGTGCCAACCTCTGTATCTAACAGCTACTCCGCCCTGTCCGCTCCGTGGCGTTGGTCAGCAACATGTACATCAAGCAGATCATCATCCAGGGCTTCAAGAGGTTGCGCGCGTCCTCACACATTCGTTTCCGTGCGACTGCATGCTGACCAACCTCAAATAGCTATAAGGACCAGACCATCATCGAGCCGTTCTCTCCGGGCACGAATGTCGTCGTCGGACGAAATGGCTCCGGCAAGAGCAACTTCTTCGCTGCCATCCGATTTGTCCTGAGCGATGCCTACTCCAACCTCAGCCGCGAGGAGCGCGCCGCCCTGCTACATGAAGGCTCCGGCTCCGCAGTCGCCACCGCTTACGTCGAGATCATATTCGACAACGAAGACCGCCGGTTCCAGACCATTGATAAGGACGACGTCGCAATACGGCGGACAATTGGGCACAAGAAGGATGAATACTCCGTGGACAAGAAGGTCTGGGCCAAGAAGGAGGTTCTACAGCTCCTCGATACAGCCGGGTTCTCGAGGTCGAACCCCTTCTATATTGTGCCTCAGGGACGCGTGACAGCCTTGACGAACATGAAGGAGAAAGAGCGTCTGAACCTCTTGAAAGAAGTCGCTGGTACCCACTTGTACGAGGATAAACGCGCTGAATCCTTGAAGATCATGAACGAAACGAACAACAAGAGGGAAAAGATCGACGAGCTCCTTGCGTACATCAAAGAGCGCCTGAGCGAGCTGGAGGAGGAGAAGGAAGAGCTTCGAGGCTTCCAGAACAGCGACAGGGAGCGCCGGTGTCTCGAGTATGCGTACTACTACCAACAGCAGACTCACTTCGAAGAGGCCCTCGAGGAGTTGGGATCGGCCATAAAAGATGGTGGCGAGAACGACACAGAGCAGCGCGTGGCCTTCTCAAAGGGCGAAAAGGCCATTGCGGGCATGGAGTCGAACATGAGCTCCCTGGAGCAGCAGCTGAACTTGCTCAAGATCGACAGGCGCCAACTTGAAGAGGATCGTCGTGAAGTGGCCAAATCGCGCGCCAAGGCCGAGCTGAAGGTGAAAAGCCTAGCCGACAGTCAGTCATCCCGAGATATGGCCAAGCACCAACACGACACCGAATTGGATGCCGTCAGGAAAGAAATCAAGGCTAAGGAGAACGAGCTTAAGAAGTTGACTCCTGAGTTTGAGAAGCGCAAGAAGACGGAGGTCGAAGTGAAGCAAGCACTGGATCACGCTGAAAATCGACGGATGCGCCTCTTGAACAAGCAGACTCGGAGCTCACAATTTAAGAACCGTGCTGAGCGAGACGACTACTTGCGAAAGGAGATTAACGATCTCAATTTGACCATCTCCAAGCAAAAAGCCAACCTGATTGACGCCGAGGAAGAGGTCAAGAACGTAACCGAGTCGATTGATGGTCTCGAGAGATCCGTCGCAGACCTTCGCGCTCAGCTGGAAAACTGGGGTGGCGGTAGGCAGTCGATGATCGATCAGGTTGCGCAAGCCCAAGAGACCCTCGACAGCCTCAATGAAGAGAGGAAGAGGTTGCGCCGCGAAGACGACAAGCTTGATACTGTTCTGGCCAAAGTCCGGGAGGAAAGGGACCGAGCGGAACGCGAGCTCTCCTATGCCATGGACCATGCCACCGCCAAAGGTTTGGCTACTTTACGCCAGATAAGACGAGAGAGGGACATCCCAGGCGCCCACGGGACTCTCGCGGAGTTGATGGAAGTCCCAGAGGCATATCGCGTTGCTGTCGAGCAGACAGCAGGAACTAGCCTCTTCCATTACGTCGTTGACAACGAAAGGACGGCAAGCATGCTCGCGACAGAGCTGTTCAAGAGACATGGTGGCCGCATAACCTTCATGCCCCTTGCCCAGTTGAAGCCGAGGCGCGTGAACATGCCTCGCGCGAGCGATATCGTGCCTCTCATCAATAAGATCAACTACGACCAGGAGTTCGAAGACGCCTTCCAACAAGTTTTTGGCAAGACTGTCGTCACCAATAACTTGCAGATTGGTGGACAATATGCCAGAAGCCACAACGTGGACGCCATCACATCCGATGGAGATATCATCAACAAGAGGGGTGTCATCTCGGGTGGATTCATTGACACGCGCAAATCACGACTGGAAGCTGTCGCGGCAGTGAATCAATGGCGTGACAAATACGAGGAGATTTTGTCGCAAGCATCCGAAACTCGGAAGCAGATGGAGCAAAAAGACCAGGAGATTACCCGCGCATTGGGCGAATTGCAGAAGACAGAGTCGCAGTTACGGCGAGCTGATGGTGGGCTTGATCCGCTCAAGATCGAGCTGAGAAGCAAACTTAGCCAACTCGAACGCGAGCGGGAGCATCTCGATGCGGCCATAAACAGGAGAGACCAGGTCGACAAGAACATGCATGATTTTGGTGCGAATCTCGAGGCGATGGAGGCGGAGCTGGCTTCTGACTTCAAGAAGGCACTGTCTAGTGATGAGGAACAGGCGGTGGAAGAACTCACTCAGCAGGTGCAACAGCTGCAGAAGGAATGGAACGTGGCCGCCCGAGCTCGGAGAGAATTGCACACGCGGAAGCAGATACTGGAGACAGATCTGCGGCAAAACTTGCGTCTCAAGGAAGACCAGCTGAGCGGGCTGGCCTTTGAGAACTCCACTGCCGCCGATGGTGGCAGCAGCTACTCGGATGCACAGAAAGAACTAAAGAAGATCCAGAAGTCCACCGTCTCAA
Source organism: Diaporthe sp. PMI_573 (assembly GCA_021399435.1). NCBI lineage: Eukaryota > Fungi > Ascomycota > Sordariomycetes > Diaporthales > Diaporthaceae > Diaporthe > Diaporthe sp. PMI_573. The sequence continues at coordinate 488,452 of JAJTUP010000036.1, forward strand.
TCGAGAAGAAAATACAGCAAAATGAAGCTCAGGCCGAGGAGCTCGGCTCTCAGATCTCAGAAGTGGGCTCGGCAATCGAGGTGAAACAACAAGAGCTGCAAGAGCTTGCCCGGCAGATTGAGAGGCATCAGAAGAGGATAGAGAAGAGCGCGCAGAAGAAACATATTCTCACCAGCCAGATCGAAGAGATGGCCAAGAGCATACGAGACCTGGGCGTGCTTCCGGACGAGGCCTTCACCAAGTACATCAAGCTCAAGTCAAACGAGGTCAGTAGATCCTTTCTGGTTATCTGTCGTTGTCATGCCTGCAGGAGCTAACCTTGCCGGATCAGATTACGAAGCGGCTGAAGAATGTCAATGAGAAGCTCAAGAAGTACAAGCACGTCAACAAGAAGGCCTTTGAGCAGTACAACAGCTTCACAACACAGCAAGAGCAGCTTCTGAAGAGGCGAGAAGAACTTGACGCCTCCCAAGCGTCCATCGAGGAGCTGATCGCGCATCTTGACGAGCGCAAGGACGAGGCAGTTCAGCGGACCTTCAAGCAAGTCTCGAAAGAATTCGCGGAAATATTCGAGCGTCTGGTTCCTGCTGGACGTGGAGGCTTGGTCATCGAGCGGAAAGCCGACAAGCGCCGGGGAGACGCTGAAGACTCGGACGAACAGGATGGAGGGAGTGTCGAGAACTACACTGGAGTTGGCATCAAAGTGTCTTTCAACTCGAAAATGGATGAGCAGCAGAAGATCCAACAACTCAGTGGTGGCCAAAAGAGTAAGTGCTGTTGCCCTCCCGAGTCCCAGTGATGCGCATCCTGTGGCGCGCCAATTCTAAATGCAACTACTAACTCATGGGTCCATCCCCCCACCAGGTCTGTGTGCCCTTTGCCTGATTTTCGCACTCCAGCGCACCGAGAGCAGTCCCTTTGTCATTTTCGACGAGGTCGACGCCAACCTCGACGCGCAGTACCGGACAGCGGTGGCGGAGCTGTTGCAGACGTTGTCCAAGGAGGCTGGCACACAGTTCATCTGCACTACTTTCCGACCTGAGATTGTCAACGTGGCCGACAAATGCTACGGTGTAACTTTCCGCAACAAGTCGAGCGCTATCGGCTGCTACGACACGGAGGACGCACTGGAGTTTGTCGACGGCCAGGCTCCGAGGTAGTCTGAGGGTTGTGTTACTCAAACGCAGAGGCCAGAGGCTACTTTGTACAATGCTGGGAAGCGGCGGCTTCCTTAATGACCGTTCTGGCGAGTTTGCTTTTGTCACACGACATGAGAGGTGGATTTAGCCTCCAGGTTCGGGGCGGGTGTGGTGTTTCTTGCTTACTTTGTACAAATTGCGTTATTGCAGTATTGCAGTATTTCATGAACGGAGGGAAGGATCATTCCGGTATGATATCCTGGTCGCATAGGTATTGACACTGCTTTGCTGTCTTTGAAGTGACGCCTCCTCAGCATGTGAGCGCAAATGAGAGAGAGCCTCCCTGCTACAGCCGGGTATTTGGTCCAAACTGAGCAGCAAGGCGGTCGGGTGGTGTTGCCAGCCTCTTTCTACAGTGTGTGTAGTGTCCAAGCATCGGAACCGCATACTTCTACGGCAGCATTAGAGATGATGTCATTCCCAGGCCCATGGCCTGGAGGGACCCGGTTAGAGAGACATTCTGCAGTCCCAGCTGTTTGTGACGATAGATACCTACCTGGACCAGCTGACCAGGCTGCCAGGTAGGCTACTGCGGCCGATCCCGCCAAGGCTAGGATCTGGACCCACTGGTGTTACCTGATCATGCACCCCAGGCCCAGGCCACCCGCAGTGCCGCAGCGCCGCAACGCCTATCTTGCTTATCGGGGCTTCATCATAGCCAGTGTAACCTCTTCAACATCTCTCCACCCCCCCTACACAGCACAGGACGAGACCGACTTGGTCATGGGCTGGCCCATAGCAATCAACAGGCCTTCCATGACTGACAGTCGGTGACTGGCGATTGACGAACGGATTGGCACACTGATCTTAACAAGAGGAAGCTACGTCGGCACCGGACCACTTCCACCATGTCCGTCATTCAAGTCGAGGAGTGGGTGCCCCCTTGCCAGCATGTCCATACGGCATGGGAAAGAGTGCTAACCCAGGGATCTCCCCCAGCCTGGTCTCGTACCAGCTGCGTTCCAGCTACCTTACGCAAGTCGCCGATGGGGTGGGGGAGCGACTCATCACCCTGAACGAGAACTTTCTCAACTCGGCCTCCTTTAAAGCTGCAGGATGGCGGACCAACCCCTCCCTGATCAAGCGGACGCATTCGCCCCCGATCCCTACGGCTGTCGCATCCGAATACTTCCAGGCTCCACGCCATGTTGGCGTCAACCTCGAGGACGAGCCCGAAGAAGGTGGGATGCTCACCGCAGGTGGTCACGACACCCTTGGCCCCGGAATCGCAACCAAGCGAAGGCGACGCCGTGAGCAGATGGAAGAAGAGGACAGCAGCGATCTAAGTGACGAGAGCGACGATGAATCCGAACAACGAGCAGCCCAGCAGATAAAATTCGCAAAAATGCCCGTGCGACATCGCTCCGGCTCCTCTCCGATACAATCGTCTAGCCTGCGCCAGGCAACTTCGGCCAGCTCCCCGCGTCCTCCCCCGCGCAGAGGCTCGCAGTCTGCCCTGGAGACGGTCAAAGAAAGAGCAAGGCGAGACACCGTCACGAGCAGTGAGGTCTCTTCGGACAACGAGCTCGATGTTTCTGGCTACCAGAAGCAGAGGGAAGCCGCTAGGGCTGCTGCGAAGACGGTGAGGATACAGACAAATCTCAACAGGTCGGAGCAATCGCTGGGGCTAGGGGTCAAGAGGCAAGAGAGCGACCTTCTTGAAGAGGAAGTGGAAGACTCGGATGCCTCGGACATGTCATCAGCCTTCAACGAGAGCCTCGAATCAGCATCAATCCTCGCTGGAGACATCGAGAAACAGCTCGCGAACATGTCGCCATCTCGCCAACTTGTCGGAACTCCGCCGCGCGATTTCAAGAGGCAATCAACCATCAGAAAGTCAATGCCGCCCCCGCCGCCCGTTGTCGGTGGTGTTTTGCCTCCAAGAAGGCCGACGAGCACTATCAGGCCTATCAGCATGATCCAGCCCAAGAGCCTGATATCTGAGGCTTTGAACGTGAAGAAGACTAAACCCGCTGCCCCCTTTGAGAGCTTTGCCACACTTTCTGGCAAGGGCGAGGCAAGCCCGCTCATGATACGGATCTACGCCCCGTTCTCCAAGAACCCGTCCAAGCCGTACGAAGTTTTGATACGACGAAACGTGCGCGAGGATAATTCCGGTGAACGCCCTGTGAATGTAGCAGACCTCATCGGCCTCGCTCTGTGGCGGTACAATGAGGAGTCATTCGAACCGTCACTCCCGGGGGACAAGCTCAACGTGAACTGGTGGACGCTCAAGATGGTGGAAGAGGGTGGTGAGGTGGACGACGACTTTCCTCCATTCGATCGCACCAAGCCAGTTGTCTCTTTTGCCACTGCAGTGAACAACAAGAACGAAGGAATGCGGCCCACGGCTGTCATGCCCAGGTTTGGCAGAGGCCGGTCGAACACCAAGATCCATGACGATTTCGCTCTCGTGCAGGCCACGGCAGACGAATTCGAGTCGAACAAAGCCCAGACTCCACAATTCACCGAAGAGTCTGTCGCTGAAGATACAAGCCCAGAGGACACCTTGCAAAACACCCCCCAGCCGAGTACGTCGGTACTGGCGGCGGCATCGGCTAGACCAACAACTGGTCGACTCAACCCAGTCCTGACCACGACTTACCGCTCCGACGCCAATATGCTTGACGCCCCGCGGCCGCAGGTCTCCACGAGCAATACACAGAGGGGACAGCACAAATTCTTGCGCATCCATGTCATGACCCCAGACGCACCCTCTGGTCAAATAATTACTCTCGACGTTACAACGGACATGTATATTGAGGAGGTTCTTGAGCTCGTTTGTCGAAAGCGCAACCTTGACAAGAACTTTCACATCCTCAAGATCCCCAATTCCGGTGCCATCGCCCTCTTGGATCGGCCCGTGTCGGCGATCGGCACGATGCAAGACTTGGAGCTGCACAGACGTCGCTTCGGCGACCCGACACTGAGTCAATCTCCCGTAAGTCACTCGCCGGGCGGCCGTTTACTGTTCTCAGAACTGGGCGTTGGTGGCAAGAAGAGCTCCAAGACGAAAGGAGTGCCGCACCCTCTCGCCAAAGAGGCGCTCGCCCAGGAGGAGCTCAGCAGGAACAACAACTTCCGCCGCTACGTTGTCTATCGCAAGCAAGCGATGCGTTTCGCGGGGCTGAACGAAAGGCTCTTCGCCATCGAAGGCGAGTATGTGCATGTCACGCCATCCTCAGGCGGCAAGCCGCTGGCAGACAGCAGCAGTAAGACCACAACAGTCCATTTCATCCATGTTGTTGGCTGCAACCTGTCAAGGAGACATCCTTCGCAATTCAAGGTGAGTGTGAACCGCTATGGGGACCAGGATCATCCACTGAGAGCAGAATAGTTTGTTATACTCCGCGACGGCGAGCAAAAGCGATACGATTTCGAGACCAAAAGCGCGGACGAAGCCAACGAGATCGTCACGGCGATCAAGCAAGGAATGTCTTTGAACCAGTGAGAGACAGTTTTCAGCAAGCACTCACAGTGTCCGAGGATGGCTTCCAGAACCCTTCAGAGCCACCAAGACCGCAGGCTTGGCTGGGCAGCGGTCCCCCGGTTTCAGCAATGCAGTGCTCCACCAAGGGATGTGGTCCCCACCTGCAACCCCCTGGGAGCCGAAATGCATAAGGAAGGTCTGGGCCGCGTGATTTACAGCCTTCCTGCCTCCCAAGACGTCCCCTTGAGGCTTATCCGGACGGCGGGTCTCCTATTGTTGCATGCGAAATGTCTGTTCACGTGGCGACGACGAACCCGTAGGCTTTGTGAACTAGTCGCCCCGGACACACTGAAGATTTCGATCGTCCCGGGGTCCCACATCTCGGGTAAAGGGGCGTAGGGCGGAAGGCCCCATTTCGGCAGTCAGGGCACCAGGGCCCTTGCTCAGCCACTCAATACGAAAGCACCATCACGGGCTGGACTGGGCTGACCAGAGTCATGAGAAGCCAGCGACTCCATTATGACGCAACGTCTTCAGGCAAAAACCCAGTGAGGCGCGGCTTGTGAGCAGGGAGCGAATTGTCGAGATTCCTCGAAGCTTTGAGGATTTTCGATGGAAGTCGACAGCGTTCAGGTAGCCGCAAATCGATTGACATGATTCAGCTGCAGGCATGCACAACCGGAGCCGATGTGGCACTTCTTGCAGATACGGACATACTCAGCCGCGACGGCAAAGGTGTTGAACCTGTCAGTGCCAACATGCCAGAGCCTCAAAGGATGGTGATACGAACTGGCCAACTCATTGAAGGCGCACGGTAGCAAGGATTGTGGCCTTGATTTTGCCCCGTCAATGTGTTGTCCTGCCTGTCACCGTGCAACCCTTGATACAGGATTAATTGTGGAGAGGGAGGGACAATGTTACTGTTTATAAAAAGAAGGCTCCGGGGCGTCCTCGAATCCCTATGACTGAGCCAAGTTGCTGAGCCATAATTATTTATTGTAAAGCCCTCAGCCCGTCTGATCTTCAATTTTTGTCTCTGGGTTCATCCTCTCAACTCAAAAATCCACGCATCGATCTCACACACACGCCAATCACTCTCAACATGCGTTCCTCCATGATCCTCCTCGGCCTCGCTGCCGCCGTCTCGGTAAGCCCCTGAGTCCCCAGGGGGCAACGAACATGCCACAACAAGGAACGAGTAACTAATCAACCCCACGTAGGCCCAAGACCTCGGCGCAGCACTTCAACATGTCGGGTCAGCCATCGACCCAAGCGGCCCCCTCGAGACCGCCTCCCAAGACCTCGACTCCGTCGCTAGCCAGGTGACCAGCGCACTGGCCGAAGCAACCTCTGTCGTCGGAGGAGGTGCCTCTAGCGTCATCGGCGACGCGGGCTCCCTCGCCAGCAGCCTGACATCCGAGATTGGTGCCGGCGCAACGGGCGCCGCCGGCCGGGTTTCCAGCCTCATCTCTGGCGCGTCCGGCGCCGTTGCGTCGGTGACCGGCGGCGCTGGCGCGTCCCGCACGGGCGCCCAGGCTACGGCTACCGGCCGGGCTACCGGCAGCGCGAGCAGGGCCAGCGGCAGCGCGACCACCCTGACGAGCTCGCGCGGCTCGTCCAGCACCAGCAGCTCCTCGAGCGACTCCGACTCGGACAGCTCCGGCTCGTCCGATAGCTCCAGCAACCCCGCGCCCATGAAGACGGCCGCCGTCGGCATGGGGGCCCTGCTCGGAGGTGCTGCCATCTTCGCCAACCTGTAAAGTGGTGGTTGGGTGAGCGGGAAGCGTAATGATGCATGTGGTGGGAAAGTTTTGGTCCAGCAGTGATCTTTAAGCTGTGGTGGACGGGATACCCTTCGACGTTTATATTTATTGGGTGCTTTGAGGAGCTCGATTAGGCCATAATAGTTAAAACTATGCATCAGATTCGGATGCCTGTATAGGTTAAAGGGCATTCAACAGGAATGATCCTGTCTTATGGCAGCATTTTGCTGGACATGGGAACAAGGTTGCGGCTGGGTCATCGCTGCGTCTAATTCAAAAAAAGAATTCAAAGACCATGAAGTGTTCAAATGGTTGGAACGAAATCTCGACTGGGGAAGCCACATGCTATTACGGGCTAGATAATATGCACCAGGGTCATATTGAAAGAGGTGCACACAGTCACAGCACCCATATGTACTGGTGTAGAATGTCACTCCATACAGCAGACGGATGCCTGCACAAGCTCAGCCCCTTGAAGGGAAGTGTAATATTCGAGACTCCGGTCATATGCCATGCAAGTATCTAATCCAGTGATGGTGGTATCTTTATATGTACAAGAAAATTCGTAATGCGACACTGCGTCTTTCTCAACGTCCGCCAGAACGCATCGCAGTCCCCAGCTCAGCATGTCTCGACGGCGGCGGTCCTCGTCCTGAACGGGTCACTGACCATCAGGAACCCCCACTCGCCCCTCGTGATGGGCGAGAGGTCGTCCGCCCCGTTGGGCGTCGCAGGCCCCAGGCGCGCCGGCGACTGGCCCCAGGACGAGCTCCTCCGGTGGTGGCGCCAGGAGCCGCCAGTCTCGGTGCTGCTCCGCAGCTGCTGCTGCCGCCGCCGGCTGCTGAGCATCTCGTCGATGGACGCTCCGACCCAGAAGGTCGCGCTCGTGGCGGTTGGTGGCGGGCGGGCGGTGAGGTCGCCGTCCTCGAAGTCCGTGATGTCGCCGTCGTCGTCGTCGGCCGCGATCTCGATTTTGATGTCGCTCTCCTCCCCCGTGCCGCTCGTCGACGGGGTTGCTGCTGTCCCTGCTCGGCGCATCTTCTGGGATGCGCCAGGCATTGGTGTCATCTTCCGCCTCGGTGGCAGCGACGGGAATGATGTCTGCAGCTTTAATGTGGGTAGAGTCGCTTTTGGTGAGGTCCTTGGTGAGGTCCTTGGCGGGGAGCGTGCGATAGGGTGTTGTAGCACAATCTCCGGGGGGGTCTCGGTTGTTGTTGTTGTTGTTGTTGATGATGTTGTTGTTAGGGTGTCCTGCACCACCACCTTGTCGGTGGGTTTCGTTGGAGTTTTATCCGTGTCGTTTTCTGTTACGGCATCACCGCCCTTCAAGTTTTCGACCGACACTTTCGTACTCTGTTCCACCACTGGGGTCTCAGGCGTCTCAGCCATGCTCTCGCCAGCCAGGGGTAAAGAAGGCCGAGGTACAAGTGGCCAGTTTTCCGGGTATGAGCCCTCGTTCGAAGCTGGGATCCATGGAGCAGCAGGAGTGACGGTTCTTGCCAGCCCTGGCTCGTCCTTGGGGGGCGGCGTGGGCGGTATGTCCCTGACGAGGTCGTCCTCGATCCCGGTATCATTGGTGGCGCCACCATATGCCCGACAGTACATGTTCATGACACCACTCAAGGCCGCATCGCTCACAGGGCCCAGCCACTCGTAGGATCTGAGCAGTGCGCTCTTCAACAGGCGTCGGCGCCCGCCAGAGGACGACAGCACGTACCGACGCAGCTCATCCACGGCGTCTTCCAGCCGGAAGTCGCTGCCAGGTTCGTGCATTGAGGCGGCATATTGTGCCAGTGCGCTCTTGAACGTGTAGAGATGGTCCAGCGACAGGACGGTCAGCCCCTCGGAAGAGAAGAGGAGCTCGTTCTGGAGGATGGAGTGGTGGATGACATCGGGAGGGATGCCGTGGGCAGATGGATCATGGGCCACGAGCGGGGTGCCGAGGTGGAATTTGCGGGTGGCGCGATCCAGGGCACTTCTCACGACTCTGTCCGCTCGTGTGGTCAGAGCCGCGGTGTGGATGAGGCGGAAATCGGTACCCAGGGCCTCTGGCGGCGCTCCAGCTGAATAGGTAGTACCGGTGGTCGAAGAGGCTGTCGCGATGGAGGCCGGGGTGGCCGGGGTGGCCGGGGTGGCCGGTGTTCTGGGCGTAGCAGGCGTCCTGGGTGTGGCTGGCATGCTCGGTGCCATGGGCCACCGCAGCCGCCTGGGGCTGAGCGGGCCATTATCGAGTAACGAAGCCAGCGAGGGCTTCTTTGGTGGTACGGCCAAGGTATTGCTCCTTTTTGGAACCTTGAACTCGGACTCCTCGGTGCTGGCTGAGTGATGCTGGGTTTTCGACCGCACCAGCGACTTGAAGGTCGAGAAGGCCGGTGTACGCGGTACGACATCGGGGGTTTGGGGCGGTGTCATTGTGGCCAGCAGATCGCCCGGTGCCGTGGTATCATTCTTGTCACTCGTGACTGTGTCACCCATGAGCTGGGTAGAAGTGTGGTGGTGTTCATGCCGTGCGACAGTGAGTGTTATATGCAGGCCCTTCCTGGCGAGTCGCTTGGACGTGTACTCAAAGATGGAATTGTAAGACGACGGCAGATGATGTGCGTCGAGAATGGAGGTGCCAGCCTCGAGGGGCGAGGAAATGAGGCTCTTGAGGGCCATGATGCTCAAAGATGGGCGAGTGACTGGTGTTTGCCCCCCCCTTTTACAGGTATACTGTGGTTTCGTCGAGTCGCTAGACTGAGGAGTGAGACTTGGCCCGGGGAAGGCTAGACTTGGGCTTGCGCAGCAAGACCCGTGGTTCGTCTCGACATGTAAGGGTGCAACAAGCAGAGAACGGGAAAGTGAGAGAGAGTGTGTGAGAGAAGGAAAGAAGTCTCTACTACATCTATAGCAGATATGGCCCAAGAGTGAAACTGTCGATGTTGTGCACTACTGTGGCCATGCATCCATCGTTCATGACGGAAACGGAGGCATGACGAGATATATGTATGTACGCCTAGTTTCGAAACAGGCTGACATGCAGACGGGTATCTGTCGGCAGACACACAAATCTGAAACAGCACATCTCAAAACACACCACCAAAGACTGGCAGCTCGGAGTGAAGAAACAAGCAATGGCAGTCCGCAGTCCGCAGTCCGGCCTACCGGAGTCGAGCATCGGTCGTGATTCTTTTTTTAGGCCCCATGTGCGGTATCCAGGGGCCTGGTGCAGCGTGACGATGTGACATAGTAGTGGACCTTGCACCGTCTAGCTAGTACGTTATCCTACAAGAGACTTGGACTTATACAGTAAGTAGGTGCTGCAAGAAGAAGAGGGGGCCCATATATCGCGGGGTATTCAAAAGTTGGCAAGGCGCCACCTTCTGGGATACGTCGCAGTGTGACCGGACCATTCCTGGCGTGCATATCCGGAATGCCGTCGCCATGGCCAACGGGTTGACGTGCAACAAGTGGGAGAATACATAGTCACCAAAGAGGCGAGAGAGTCAAGCCGGCACTTTTTGATGACTTGCAGCTCTAGCACGGCGCTTACGGGCTATTTTAAGGTGGCCCGTCGCCGGGGCCGCCAATCATGCAGCTCGAAGCGGGGGGGGAGAGGGAGAGGGGCGTGCCTTTGTTTTTAGGGCTGTTCTCCAACGTCCTCCCACTCGTTCGGGCCCTTCTCCAGCAACGACAACGACAATCTCCTGGCATCTAACCGCCCAAGCTAGACAAATCTGAACAGCACATATACCCACTCGTGGCGACATCTATTCCAAGATTTCCATCTTTAGATAATACGACAAGGACAGGTGGTGTTCTTTAGCAATCACTGGGCCCCGCTCTCTTCTCTCTTCCCATCCACATCTGCAAGGGACCGAAGTCAAAAGCTGACGCAGGAGAAAAGCGTCAAATTCCATGGACAACATCGCAACACGTGCCATCCGGCCTCGAAACTGGTCCCGCGGACCGCACGGCTAGAAGATGGGGCCTAGTCCCCGTACTTGTCATCGCCAATAAGCCGCGGCATCACCATGCCAAGCAAAGTTTCGGGCTTCGAGCGTGACAGTATACACCCCGACGATCCTGACCCGGCCTCCCCCCCCCCTTGTAGCTATATCTGGCATTTCTTTTGGTCAGGAACTACAAACGCCCTCCGGACCGGGAACCCCTCCCCGGGTCCAGATCCGGAAGTTCGTCCAAACAACTGGCTGGCTGATCATGCTGTCGTAATAATGTTTCCCGTAACAGACTGTCCCGACTGCCAGCAGAGCGGCAACGTACTGTGTAAAATGAGAAATGCTTGTTTCCAGCCCTGGGCTCGGTGCAACCCCTGTAACATCCCCGGCCCTCTTTTCTTGCCAACGCCACCCCGTCCCCCTCCTCACCGCGAACAACATCGTCACAAAGACCCTCTCGGAAGAAAATAAGCGCCCGTCTCCCTCATATTTCCCGAGTACCACCAGTCCCAGCCACTACCCACACCTCTGCATTCCCAAATATAGAAGCGTTCTCGTCCACTGCACATCACGACAACACCCCTCGTGAGAATCTCCTCTCTCTGGCCAATACCCAGACCGAGCCTGGCACCTGATGCTGTTATTAGAGAAACCTGCCGTCGAATGCACGTGTCTCTCTGGCTTTGGGCGTGATCCCCATGGTCGCGCCCATCATCTCCCATAATCACAACTGCTTCACGTGCACGTAGCCATTGAGCTCTTTCGGTCTCCACAATTCATTAATACCAATAAATCAAATCCGTCTGGACCCTGGGGTTGTCATCATGCCCGGCCATCGATTGGGCCCTGTATCCCTGACGCCAACACGCCGATAAGCTATGCCAATCCCTTAACATTTGACCTGGACTCCTGATGCGGGGGTGCGCCATGTCGTCTATCATCGCTCATGGCATGTGGTCGAGAAAATGTTCCATGCCCACTCTCACCGTGTCCCGTCCTGGCCTTCCCGCCGCCGAGGGTGAACACTCGTACCACAAGTGGTTGCACGCGACCTTAACGGCGCCTAGACCATCCCATCCCCAAATGATTCCCTGGTTGCAGCTTGCTACGCACACTACATGTAAGACATAGCCACACGCCTCAATGGGCCTCAAGTGTCCACGTCCCTGATGTCATCGTCCCCAAGGCTGTCCATCTGGTCGGACGACGCCACAGAGTTCTCCCAGTCTTCAGGAGCAAGTATTGTCAGCTGTCGGCACTCTTGGCGGATGACGGACGCGGGTGAGCTGAGGAGGGAGGAGTCGCTGTCAGACATACCAGACCCGTCATCCTCCAGGTCGTCCACGCTCAGTCTTCGAAGGCTGTCCAGGATGACTACAAAAAGAAACAGTCAGTATCAGCAGCATCACATATGCTGACTCCCCCCACGGTTGGTCGGCCCCGAGGCGTGGTCATGGTTAAACGCACCTTGCCGCTCAGCGAAGAACTTCACGCCGTCTTCACCAGCCATCTCGTCAGTGACGTCAAAAAAGCCGCCGCACTGCTCAAGGACGCTCTGCAGCACCACGACAGTCTGTGCTGGAACAGAGTTGCCACGCTTGGTGTAGTTCTCAGCAACAAAATGCAGACACTCGATCCCGATTCGCTTCGCACTGAGCACCACCGCCTCGGCACGTTCCTGGCCTCCGTGTTTCTCTTCAAAGTCTGGATTGCTACCATGTCGGAAGACCTTCTCATAGATGACCTGCTTGACCTCGTTGCTGATGTTGTGATCGTAATGTGCCAACAGACTAGGCACCCACAGGGGCAGGTATTCGAGGCACTGGATATTGATCGCCTTCTTAGTCTCGCCAGAATTCTCTCGGTTCCCGTCAATTACCGCCCTGTTGGTGAAGAATCCCAATACCGCCTTTGGCTCACTGTTCGCCAACATGGTGCTGTTCCTGGCTATGTGCTCGATCAGCTTGTTGATATTCGCTGGTTCACGGCTAAGACGGCAGTACAGCGCCGCCACTCGTAGATATGGGGCGTGGACGAGGAATGACGGCTGGACCTGGGTGTTCACCAATAGAGTTTCCAGAATGTCGTCCTCCAACGCCCAGCCCTGCTTCAAGAGGCTGGCAAAGATGGCGTCTGTTGCCTCCGGATTCTGGTTGATGTAGATGAGTTTGTCCAGGAATATGCTGCAGCCCCCATCCCACTTCTGTTCCAGCACATTGGCTTCAATGACGGTCAGCCGCAGCGGCGAGTCAGGACAATCGAGATATATGTTCTCGCGCATGGCGTGGCTGATGACCGGGCCGTCCACCGTGACAGACGCAAACACACTGTTCAGCAAATCCATAATGGTCGAAAACGACGGGGGACGGTTTTGCCTCCTGGAAAGGGTGTTGCTCAGTCTGACGAACTGTTGGTCCATTTCCTGGGAGGTCAGGTTTTCGGCCACGATAATAAGAAACGCCTTGTACACAAAGTTATTGCCTGTAAAAGCGAGAAGCTCCTCCTTGCCAAGGTTGACGAATCGGGCCATCAGATAGAACACCTCGAACCACGACCTGAGGTGAATGTGGAAGTTCTCCCAGAGAGTTTCGAACATTGCACACACTCCTGAAACAACGTTTACCTCGAAGTTTTCGAAACTGGAAGAAGACGATGTATGCATGTTGTAGTTTCCCGGGAAGGTCTCCTTGATGGATTGGACAGCTATCATGAGCAGATCGGACACGGCTTGCCGGATTTCTGGCTCACAATTCCGCTGAACCAAGCTCCTGAAAGACTCATGCCGGTCGCTGAAGTATTCGTAAACAACGAAAGCGCAACGTGGGCAAGAAGTGGCCATTTCCCTCAACCTTTGCAATAGTCTCTGAGCGTCAGGGGTCTCCTTCGCTCTGGCAGCGACTTGGTCAAGGTGCCCGAGAGCCATCTGGACGGCTGAGGTCTCGGTATCGTGGGGCTCGGAGCAGACTCCGCCGCTCATTTCAAGCATGTGCTCGATGGCACCATCCACAAGCCGAATGTGGTGGGGATCAAATAAGCAATGCCTCTGCAGAAGCCGCAGATTGTCCTCTCGGATAGCATTGGCAAGCATCGCGGGCATCGGAGCTTGAACCGGGCTTGAAGACAGCGACTGCTGCAGCTCATGATTCTTTCGCTGCAAAGTCGAAGAGCGCTCGTAGAAAAGCATGTAGGCGCAGTAGTTCTTCTCGTACGTGACACCGCCAGCATCCCAGGAAGGTTCTGTGCCACCATAGCAGGATGCTTCCATCTTTGCCGGGTTCCAAGGGGTCACGGTATCATCATTGAATTCAAACCAGTCCTGGCCTGCACGAGATGTCGGCCGTTCTCGGATGAAGCTGTAATAATGCCCAGACTCTGCCGTGCCAGCGTGGACGAGAACACCGACCAACTCGAACCAATCTTCCGAAGTGCTTCCAGCAGGGTTGCTGAGGTGCTCGATCGTGAAAGGTCGCATGTCGATGCGATCTGGGAAAGCGAAGTAGTCATTTATCTTGTTGCGTGCCAGCGTTCTGAGGTTGAAATCGAAACGCTTCAGGTGGAAGATCAAAGAGTTGGGAACTTCCTTCAGGCATGAGCTATACTCATGTCAGTAGACGTACGGTGGAGGCCAAACACAAGGTAGGGAGGGGGTCAATCATACCGCCTGACAGCATCGACGTGTCGGCCGCAAGTGGTGCAGTTGTACTTGTTGTCTAGCAGAAATTGTCAGCTGGTTGATTTCAACAGATGAAAAGCACCAGGGCTGGTGAAGCTCTAGTCTTACCCCCTTCCATGTGCTCCCCATCAACATAGGCGTCAAGACTCTCCAACAAGTCCTTCTTGCCTTTGATGTCGCATTGGATGGCAGAGAATGGCTCCATCACTTCAGAGAGGTGTTCACACTCTTTCGACTTGGTCTGCGTCACTAATTGTCCGCCGTAGAAAGAACGGAATCGTTGTGTGGCCTCCTCAGAACGCAATTGGCCTTCCCACCTGTCGTTGAGCAGATTGAAGAACTCTTCGACGTCCATCTGGTTGTGGATGTTGATGAGGTCGTCATCATAGGTTTTTATACTGGCAACAAAAGCCTCAGGATCTATGAAGCGCCGATGGCTGCTCTGGAGTTGACCAAACATGCGTTGCGTGTGGTAAAGTAGAGATCGACTCTTGTCCCCGCCGCTGACCTCAGCGTTGAGCATGAATTGTCGAAAGTCGAAATTCATGAACAACTGCGTGCAAAGGGAATTCAAGTAGCACGTGTTGGAAAGGTTTCGGAGACCCGCGTAGCCACAGTGGGATCTGATGGCCTTGGACCTCTCGAAGTTGTTGATCGGAAGCTCATATTGATAGGTGAGGCCCCCTAAGGACAACGGTCAGCTGAATGATTGCGGGAAATGGCAGAGGTGAACAGACTGAATCCTACCATCTTCAGTGTCATCGTCGGTCGAGCAAGAGACCAGTGACTTCAGGTCCTCTATGAGCAGTTGGATTTGTGCTGGAGTTCTCCCTGCGATCCTCAGGATGATATTGATGAGTTGGCAACGTGTGGCCTCATTGTAGATCACATCACCCTGCCAAAGAGAATTGGCACTCGACCAGTGACGGGGGAATAGATGATGCCAGAACAATTGTGTTGCGAAGCTGGAATACATGTCGTCAGTGATTCCATATGGTTGTGGAGTTTCAAACAGCCAAAAATTCCAGAATGAACTTGCCTCGTAGGTATGACTTCTACACCAGTTTGGTCGTGAACGTCGCACAAGATGAAGTGCAGCAAGCCAACAAGACCCTGAGCCGCCAAGTCAACAGCACCGGGCTGGATTATATCCTGTTTAGATTTCGAATAGTTAGAGAGATGAGTTGAGCGTTGGGGCCAGGGTGCCAACCTCTTGGGGTCTGTAATCCAAAAGCAGCCGGCTCAAGAATGAGGTCGTTTTAGGCAAGTCAAGCACATCTGATTGTGACTCCTTCATTGACTTGAACAGAGCAACTGCAAGCTGGAAGAGCTCTGAGCATGTGGCAGGCTGCTCGAGAGCACATGGCATCAACTCGAGCAAAAGAGTCCAAAAGTAGTCACGAAAGGCTGGTTCAGGAGCAGTTGCAGGACTAGTGACCAATGAGTTAGCTTGCCAGGCACAAATCACGGAGGCCGTCGGATACATACTTCAAAGGGCGGATTGTCTTCTCTCCGATTGCTAGTGCTGTTGTCTTCCTCAAAGTGCTCCGAGGGTCATCAAGAAGCAGCCTTCTTATGACTGACTTGACATCGGTTCGAGAACACAACATATTCCACAGGTCTACCCTCAAGGAACACGTGTCCAATATGGCTTGGAATGTGATATTGAGCAGATTCGTGCAAGCAGCTGTCGGATCGGCGGCCATGCAGAAAGACATGATATCGACCAGTCTCTCCAGCAACTCGACATCCAGGCATTCGGGCACTGTCGGAGCCCGCAAAGGATCTGTGGCTGTCAGTGGGGCAACAACGGAGCATGATCTGGGCGACAAACCTTTCAAGATGGACAGAAGCTGTTCAACGAGTCTTGTAGCAAGCCGGATCCTCAGTTCTTCACTTGAGTTTCCGTCTGCTGCCTGGGGGTTGGAGATGGCCCAGACTACCAACCTGAGCGCTCGTGCCAGCGAGTTGTTGTAAGATCCGTGCTCATTGTTAGTCTTGGCCAGGGAGAACTGCATGTTCAGGCACTCCTGGATGGCATGCACCGCGTACAGAGACTTCAGAGGTTGATCGACTGGGAAAACTTGATGGTAATTCGGGTTCTCCTGTTCAATGGTTGCCAGTATGCGGTCGTCCACAGGTAGAGTGATGAGGAAAGCGTACACCTGTAATGTGTGTTAGTCAAGGGCAGGGCTCACAAGGGCAGAGTTCTCACCTCAGTTGCCAATGTCTCCTCTAGTCCTAGAAAGTGCCACAGCTCCTCGAAGTGCCTCAGGATCTCTATCTCCACGGCAGAAGCGCCGGGCCTCACCTGGAGAGGTTGCTCAACTGTTTCCGATTCACGTTTGACGAGAATGAGTCCTTCGCAAATTTGTAGCTCGTCCAAAGACCTGCAGATGTCCTGCTCAGACGGCGTGAGGGCTTGCCCTTTGTAGTACAAGCGGTAATTGTCAAAACCGGTTGCGTCACGGATGCTGGCCAGCAAAGACCCAGCTGTGTTATCTTTGCCTATAGGCAAGGGCTTCACTTCTGTCTGTCTGTCACCGTCGAAGGACTGAAATTTGAGGTCAGCCGATTCGCCTTGAACGTCAATGCTCTTGGGTAAGACCAGCGACCTCATGTCAGGAGTGGAGAACTGCGAAGTTGAGTGGTAATGGTCGTTGAAGGTTCGGAGGATCTGGAGAGAACGACCGAAGAGAAGCCGTTGATCTCTAATCACATACCCACTAGACGTGGTACACGCCGTGGCAGGGTCAGGCTCGTCTCCACTCGCTGTCAGGCGTTTGGCCGCAAAGGACAATTGCTCCAAGCACCGATTGACCAGAGCTAGGTGGACTTTCCGTGCTCGGTGGCTGGAGAATTGCTGGATACACCGGCTTTCGATATAAACCCCCTTGACAAGCGCTCTTATCGCCATTTCCTCAATAGTGTTGGTGGGAGCGGTAAGGACAATCCTCCATAGCTCTTCGATGGCCTGGCGGTCGCGCGAATCGTCGTCGTCGAGAACACTACTGTCCTTGTCATCCACCAGTCGAGCGATCTTCTTCAGGGCGAAATCCAGGCTGCCTTCGCAGAACAGCTCTGGCGCCAGTGTGGGTAGATACACATCGAAACAGATCTCCAGGAACGGGTTGTCGTGACGAGCATTCAATGCAACGTTGAGACTCTGCCAGCCACACATCCGATCTTCTCGGGACGCTGCATGCTTTCCGACCAGCAGTTCCCATAGCTTCTGCCCAAGATCTCCCCTAATGGCCTCGGGCTGCTGCTGGAGGATGTTCGACAGCATTTCGAGGCGAGGCTTGTTTTCCAAACCATTAATCACATGCTGTTTCCCTTGTCTGGTGTAGACTGCATGCTCGAACTCGTCAATGAGGAGTCTTGGCAAGTCGTGTTGTGACGTGAGCACTTGCAACTCCCTGCCGACCGGCCGACACAAGAAGCTAAGGCAGTGTATGCTGCCTAAGGTGCAAGGTGTTTTCTGAGCGATGTCTCTCAGGCACTCCTCATATAGCAACGCTCTATGCTCATATGACGGCCCGAACCTCAGGACCTGAGAAATGGTCCCTGCAGCCCACCTGTGGATCACCTGATAGAACGGTGGCCCTGGTGCAGAAGACTCCCTCAACAGCCGGAACATCAAGGAGTAGGGCAGTAGCTCTCGCATAGCCTCGGGTTTTGGGCAGAGCTGGTTGATGATGGCAACACAAAGATCCTTGATTGTCGGGCTGAAAGCCTCGATCGGAACGGTCTGCATTTTTCGACAGAAAGCGAGCAGGTTGTCTGCGGTGAAAAGATGGACGATGTGGATAAACATCGCAGACAGACTCTCCGAGACTCCGGAGATCTGGCACGTAGTTACCGTATGCCACATGAAATCCAGATGTTTTTCGGTGAAAGTATGCGACGCAAATAAGAAGCCGATGATATTACCGCTCGCGCTTGTTACCTCCGGATGGCAAGTAGGACCCAATATGTACGTGACGACGCCTGATTGCAACAAGGTACCCGAGATGTGACGCAACAACGGCTGTTGAGAGGGTTCGATACCGTGCCCCGAATGGTCCTTGAATATGCGCACCAAGTCCGCACACATTAGCTGCGCTGCTAGGAGCCTCAGGTGCATTTGACTCGACATGATGAACTTTGTAAGAGTCTTGAGGCGCCACTCGTCGACCATGACCTCGTGGGAGATAGCTGGAGGGATGTCTGGGTGGTTTTGCTGGTGTTCCCTGACTACAGCCGCTGCACTTCCGCTTTCCGCACGCAAGCATAGACGCAGGAGGTTGGTGAGAACAAACATCAAGCTATCAGCAACTTCCGCTTGTATTTGATTGACGTTTTTCTCGGTGCAGACTTCAAGAGCCTGTGACATGGTCTCAGCGAGATGGTATCCCTGCTCTAGGAAAGCCATTCCCTCTTCAGCCTCTCCAGCAGGCTGGGACAGATGCAGTCGTTCGGTGGCGTCGCGGATCATAGAAACAGCTAATTGGCCAACGACGTGCAAATGATCGATCAATCTCGGAAGCCGGGGCACAAGTGAAGCCATGAGCTGGCCGAGGTGGCAAGGCGAGTAGCTCGGTGTGTCTAAGCCGTAGGTGGGAAATGAATGGAAGGCATCGACGAGTTCGCCCAGAAACTCGGGCAGTAGCGGATCGGCGTCAATGTAAGTCATGTTGGCCGCCTGGCCGCCATATTCCATCAAGTACTGGTTGAGGTACACTATGTAGAGCGGCGAGGTCAGGTCTTGGAAAATGTTCTCTCCAGCTTCAACGGAACGAAGCATCAACTGGTCGAGGTCGACGAAGAAAGCTGTTAACCTTGTGAAGGCCTTGTGCAAATTAAAAATCAGGCGAGAGAGCTGAGGACTTCGCATGGGAGCACCTCGACCAAGGTTGGTATTCTCCCATATTAGTCTCGGGAGCTCTCTCCAGAACTCGCGGTGCTCCTCAAGATTCTGCAACAGCATGTAAACTCCGCACTCCCGTGCCCAAGCCAGGTACTCCTCGATCCACGATGTGAGCTTCGGGGCTGCCTCTCGGTAGGTCGAGAGCGCGCCACATATGTTCTGCAGAGCATCTGGCAGGGATTCGTCTGGGTGGCTCGGGAAGTCTCGCACGGGATCGGCGAGCTGGAGTTGGATATCCTGGAGGTCCACCAGCTGGGACATGTCGGTCTCGTCCACGCTTTCTACAAGGGGTTCGTCGTGGTCGTCGGCAGCCAATGGCGACGACGCCGGGCTCCTGATACCTGGCACGGCGCTTGACACATCCAGCTCCGGGTCCTCCACACTGGCCCGGATGCCACTCTCGTAACTTGTGTCGAGCGCTCCATCGGCGTCCTTGGGCGACGTAGGTGACAAGTGTGCTGATTGTGGCGCATGCTTTCTACTCTTCAAGTTCAGAGTTATCTTGGTTGGTTTTGACTCGGACAGGGGCTGTGCATGATGTTGCCGGTGCTCGGGTGTCTGAGGCTTCGAGGAGGGCGAGGAATCCATCGTCATCTTGGTATCCTGGTCCGTTGGCAGGCCTTGTATGTCGTCGTCTGCAGGGCGGGCAGGGGTGTGGTGGGAGGACTCCTCGGATTCGAGAGACCGGCTGCGAGAGACACCGTTGAGAGATGTGCGGCGTCGCTTGCGGGCCGAGGACCCGTCGTCTTCGTCAAAGGGGTTCGGTCGGGTTGAGCAAGGCTCGGAGGAGACGGCACGTTCTCTCGACTCATCTGGGGAATTCGAAGCTCGGTCCATCTGGATCTGGCCTGCTGGCATCGGAGCTCAGTAAGCCTGGAGCCTCACAGAGTCACGGCTGTTGTGCGAGCCCAGGGCTGAGGGCAGCTCTGCTCCGGATGACCTCAATTTTAGCATATGGGCTGGCAGTAAGGGACCGGGCAGGAGGGTGCTGGACAGGGATGGTGGGGGGATGGCGGTGTTAACAATGAGGCAATGAAGCAGCAGCCACGGTATAACCCTGGCCGAGCTCACAAGGCTGAAGTGGGCTAGGTTTGCGTGTTTGTGGGGGCGCGGGAGGAGGAATGACGGTGCATGCGGTGGAGGTGGAGGGCAAGGGCGGAGGCAGCAGCGTGGCGATGGGGGGGCTTTCCTAGACGGGACAAGGAGGGGTCCTGGCAGATATGGCCAAAGGCAAGGAGAATGAATGATGATGCTTCAAGTGCTTCAAGAAGAGCAGCTTGTGCTTTGTGCAGTCTTGTTCCGACGTTGACATTCATTGATCCTTTTTGAGTGGCTGTTGGTGGTGGGGTATGGAGATGGCGGGGTAGGGGTGCGTGTCTAGGACAGGCTCACCTAGCTGCTGGTGCGTGGTTCCCGGCTCCAACTCAAGGAAGCTCTGTCAGACAGCTCTCCTGGGGCACAGAGCAGCGCAGGGGAGGGCAACCATCCAAATAACCTCGGACAACCCGGAGGCGTGGCGTGGCGACTGGGCCACCGATGCTGATGCTGATGCTGGTGCTGGTGATGGTGATTCACTAGTGCTAGATGAGGTATACTCTCTTATGAAATGTGATGAGTGTGAGTGCCAAGAGGAGACGCCGCAATGGCTTTTTTTTTTTGGGATTGCAATCTGAGAATGCAGCCGTCTCAACCGGGATGGGTTTGGGGTTGCTGAGTGCATCAATCCTAGGAGGGGAGCTCTGGTGGAAACCTTGAAGGCCTGGTAGCCCAAGAACTGCGGGTCGCGTCAACAGGGATTTCGGGAGGAGCTACCGTGCAGCCCACCCGCCTAGCATACCTATTGCAAGGAAGAGCTTGCCAGGCTCGTTTGTGGGCACCTACCCAGGCACCCAGGCACCCAGGCAGAGGGCACACTCGCTGGTTCCCTGCAGGTCTCTCTCTGTCTTCCTCCCTCTTGCTCGTGTACAGCCTGACATCACAGTCTCGTCACCGGGCAAGAGCAACGTGGTGAACAGTGCCCGCAGTCGAGAAAACACCTGAATCCTCTCTGGCGTCGGGGACTTCAAATAGCGAAATGTCCTTACGAAGGCTGTCGCAGTTTGAGCAAGCAGGAATCAGAGTTAATTTTTAGGAAGCCTTGTCTGTTACATTACCCTTCTTCTTTCCTCGGGGAAATTCCTTGAGGAAAGAGAGTCTACTGACACGTTGGCCATACTCTTCACAGTACCAATGGTTCCCGTCAACACTCGGTTCTCTCGGCACGATCATCCACGCCCACGGGGGATAAGCCCTTCTATCCCTGGCCACTGGCCTTGGAGGCACCTGCGAATTTGAGACCATCCAGACCAGCTCCCATCGGGTTCATTATTGCCGACAGCTGCATTTAGGCAATTGCTGCAGCTGTCGGCAGTGGTAGCTATTCCAGAGGCGTCCTCGGTCGGGCGCAGTCGGTCGGGCCGCGCGGCTGTGAGACTTGGGCTTGTGGTGAACTGCCCGTCGACCTACAATGCGTGTGCCCACCATCCTTTGATGCTCCATGAACGGGCATTTCCTGTGCATCCTGGTGGGGTAGTCAACCCCAGTGAAGTTCAGCCTTGTGCCATCGAAGCGCAGAGATGACTCCATGCAGGCGATGTGGACTATCCACTGTGTGCAGGGGCCTTAAATGGATGTGAGCGTGAGACGCGTTCTCGCGTCTGATAGACCCACAGTGGTGTGCGTGTAGAGACCCTGCGGTGCGAGGTGCTCCTGAGGCCATCTCTGTGGCGCAACATATTCGCTCAGCTGGAGCTCCACGGGTCAAGCTTACTGCTGTCTTCCTCGGGCCGCCGGAGCTCTCTGAGACTTGTCTCTTTCGCTCCATCTCAAGGCCCGAAATTCCCCATTCCACCTCTCTGCTAGATGGTCGTCGCCATGCCACTTGTGATGACGGAGCTTCGTAAACTTTGCTGGGGTAACCTAGCTTGTGGGTGGACCCACGCATGGCCCCATGGCCCGCCGTCAGAGCGGAGCCTTTGCCGTAGACGTGCTGCCCGTCGTCTACTACCTCCCTAGTAGGTTCCTAGTATGATTTAGAAGGCCCAAGGCTAGGACGGTAGTTGACAGCCCGGTCTTTCGACAGACAACGCGGCCGCATGCTCAATGAGTAGTTCCACTGCTCTGGAAATGGTCACCTTAGCATCTTATCATTTTCGTCAATTCAAGGAGTCTTCTGTGTCTCGTTAGGATTGACAGAGGTAACGTTTAGGATGGCTCGCAAGATGTTGTAGCATTCATGAATGGTGAACAGGGACCTGCCAGGATAAATGCTGTAGTCAAATAGGTATGGAGGCTCAGAGTGTTCACCACCACGACCTGAAAATTATTGTGCGAACTTTTCCTCAGCCGAACTTTGCAACCTCACAGCAAGTCGAGACGCTATTGGGAGGCGTGAGGTTATCCCACATGATACATCCTAAAGGGTATTTATTACCTTACCTATGGGAGGTTGTCTCAAGACATCATCCCACAGTGCATTAGCCCAAAGCATGGGACTGTCATTCTATAGGATGTTGTCATATAGGAGCTTGGACTTGAGAAGGTAATGCTATAGGACTTTATCTCACATCCCACATGAGGCCATTATATACAAGGTGAAGAAGGGGTCTATACTTGTTGAGCTGAACTAGAATTGCATGTGTCGGCTGTTTGTGCACTCCAAAACGCCCTAATTGGAATTCCACCAAACGATGGGGCGAGGCTCTAGTAGCTACTTAGTAAGGAGCCCTAACCCTAGTTGTGTCGGCGGGCCATTTGTGTTGAGATTGAGGCCGTTCTTCCAAGTATTTTCGCAGCTGCCCAACAGATGTTTCTGCACCGCGGCGACACAACGCTGGGGGAAAAAAGCAAAAGGTCTCTGAGTCTGGCCGGATCGGCTGCAGAAATTTAGCATGGAGAAGACCAGACTTGTGTATCAGCTTGACACGCCATACTCCAGCGCGCAATGGTGGGTAAATCCCTTCAACCACACTCATCTCTCGATCCTGTCAGTCACCCCGGTCTAACGATCCACGTAGGCCAGAAATCACCCAACAAGATCAAGATGCGATGCTGGATCTCCTGTGCAGGTATGTGTGCTCACTCCCCCGTGGCCTGTAGCTACAAGCAGCCATATCTCCCTGACCACACATGGCGGACCGCTGCTGACGGACGGGTCACCCCGTAGCCTCCTGTCTCCGATATGCCAGTATCGAAATTCGTACCTTCGTCCTTCCAAAGGCAAAAAGGCCGAGGCTAGGAAGAGAAAGCGTGACCAGTCAGACGAGGCCCAGGCCCAGGCGCCTGTGCCACCACCGCCAGTTGTGGCGAGCTCCGTGGACGTGGGCTTGACCAACATCACCAGAAATCTTGCGGCTTCCTCTCCTAAAGCACAGGCTGGAGCAGACGAAATTGGTGACCACGACCGTTGCTCTCCATATGCAGTAATCTTCGTGGTCAGGTCAGGCACGCCGTCCACGTTTTTCAGCCATCTCCCGCAGATGGTCGCCGCGGCGTCCCGCCAGCAGGAGGAACCAATTCGCCTCGTTGGGTTCTCCAAGTCATGTGAAGAGAAATTGAGCTCATGCCTTGGTATTCCCAGGGTGTCCAGTGTTGCTTTGCGGGCCGGGGCAAGTGGCCAGTTGAAAGCACTTGTAGACCTTGTGCGCAAACAGGTGGCTCCAGTTGAGGCTCAGTGGATGGAGGATGGACGCAAAGGCGAGTACCGTGAGACCAAGATCAATTCAATACAGGCACCCATAGGTGCAAAACGTCAGAAGAAAGCGTGAGCTTTGGTAGCACACGAGGAGAACACTACTAGAGACGATTGAGATGAATATAGCACTACGATGCGCAGGCACTGAGGTCAGTATTCTCCTCGGATGAGTGATCGCTGGCGTTGACACACTGTCTCTAGGTGGTCCAGTCGATCTTTGCTGGTCTGAAGTTAGCAAAGCGTCACCAGACAGTAAAGAGACCTTGTACGTTCCGTTACCTTCTGTGTCACGAGTCCACAGATCTGGAAAGACTCCCACGAAAACTGGATGCCCTGGTGAAGATGGCATTTTATTACAGCTGCCTAAAAGCATGTGGTCGTGGAATGTCAGAATGTTGGCCATTCCACCTCTGTCCGTGTCAACCTAGGGATGAACTGAAACATTGTACCCCGAACTGTCTGCAAAAAAGTGGAAATGAGACTTCCACATGAGGCATCTCTGACTCCCTCGGCCTAGAATCGCCCAAGATGCTCCCAATTGACCCTTGGTCTCTCCAGGAACATACCATAGACATTAGACTACTCGTGATTGTTCATTACCGTCCACTGACTCAACCCCTTTGGGAAACCATCAAATACCCGACGCTTTTGACCCATCCTCGAAGATCCTGTTGCACTGCGCACATTGCAGCGTGACCACCATGCTCTGCCTTAGGTCACTACGACTTACGGCGCATGAACTGGCTGTTGTACCAATCCTTGAACGCCGAATCGTTGAAAATTCCACCCTGGTCGCTGACAGACTGCGCAGAGGTTGCACTGTGGCCGAGCTCAGCCGAGGGGCCAGCATTGGTACCAGATGTCTGGTCGGGTGCAACAGCGCGGCCAGCAGGCTGCACAGAAGTGGCTCCCTGAGAAGCGGCCGAAGACTTGACGGTATCCTGGCCGAGGTGCCGAGACTCACTGGTGAACGGCTTTGCAGTCTGGGCCGCAGTCTGCACACCAGCAGGCTGGGTCGCTGGACTGGCAGGAGTGGGCTGGGTCTCAGAAGCGTTCTTGGTCTTGACGGACAACGCCTTGTACTCCGCAGAGAGGTCAGACAGCCAGTCTTCGCTGCGATATACTGGCTCGAGGGTTGACGGATCTGGATACTTGGGGCTTATCGGAGACGGAGACGCAGGGAACGCATCTGATGCCCATTTCGAGCCAAGCAGGCCCTTGCTGGCTTTGGGCATCTCAGGGGTGTCAAGAGTAGCCTCGGAAAATGAGAAAGAAAAGCTCTGTCCCTTGTTCGCAGTAGCGCCAGTCTTGCCAGCATCGGTGGACGCATAGACAGGAGCAGCCGGCGCGGAAACCCTTGGAGAAGTCTGTTTGGAAGGTGCGACTCTGTCAACGTTCCTGCCACCTGAGCTACTGACGGGTTTGAGACCGTGGCTTACCGAAGTTGCCCACCGGGAGCCGACAAGCCCACGGCCGGTAGATTGCGCGGCTGCCTTGTTATCTTGGGGCACGTCAGGGTTGGGATCAACCTGCATAGGTTCAGAGTCGTCCACCGGCCTGGAGTCGGGCTTCTGAGTGGCAGGCATGGTTGGGATTTGAGGAGCTGGAGAGGGGGCGTGGCTCGGGCGACCGAAAAACTGTTCGGGAGTCGCGAGGTTGTGCGCAACAGGTTTCCGAGAAGCACCTCGAGAGGTTCCAGCAGCAGCGCGGTCACCAGAACCATAAGCACCAGGCCTTTGGCCGGAGGTATGACTGTGGCCATGACGATCTTTGGCGCGACTGACGTCCTTCTGGAACGCCAGCGCTTCTGCCAGCATTTCCTCTCTAGTGGGCGTCATGTTGTTTCTGCCGTCCGTGACGTGTGGTGAAAGGTGGTGACGCAGAGTTTTTGTAGAACAAACGAAAGGGTGAGAGACAGGAGACGGTTTCTCGAGACGCGATGCGAAGACAAGAGTTGGTGTTTTTGTTTGCAAACTGGGCTGGACAAGAAAGGTTGCAGAGAGAGAGAGAGAGAGAGAGAGAGAGAGAGAGAGAGAGTGTGTGTGTGTGTCAGACCCGCTTTGCAGCATGAAAGGAAGTGCGAAGCCTCTGCTGTGTGTTGCGAGGGACCACTGCCGTATCTGGTTCAAGGCAGCCACGTCAGGTCTGGGAAGGAGACGCCGCCCTGCTTGCTTGCTTTCTAGCAAGCAGTTGGGGAATCAAGGTGGAAGGAGCTGGGGAGATGCACCAAGTCCATGGACACGGCAAACGACCGTTGGCGAGGAAAGAAAAAGAGATGGACAAGTCGATTTGGAGGACAAAAGCACGGAGTGGTTTGGAAAATGCGCAATGAAAGAGCTTAGTACGAGGAAAGGCGGTCCCACGGACACAATTCCTATGGCTGTGGTTCCTTCATGCTTAGAGGAGTCAAAGGCGAGCAGTCCACGCCTGATCTTGTGCCCTAGTATTGACTTGGAATGAACGATTGGGAAACAAAGTGGCTTGATGTGATGGTCTCCCATGATGCAAAGACTCCTGCCAAGTGCGAATCGCTGGAGCAACAAGAGTCGGATCTCGCCTAGCCATTCTACAGATATATATTCTAATTTGAAGTGATTTGAGTTCCTGACAACCAGCGCCGCGCTCCTTTACCGTCTCAGAATCTAGAGATGTCCCGGCCGAAGACCCAAGACACAAACCACTGCAAAACCATCATGTCAGTCTCTAGTCGCGCAGACGAGCCAGACCTGGTTCATCTTTCCTTTTTTAAAAAAAAAGAGGGCGGGAGAACGGTAGACTCAGACTCACATATACGGGAATCAACAGCTTATTCTTCCAGCTCATGGACTTCGTAAGGTACGCTCCTCGCCACAAGACCCAGGCCATAAAGCCAGTCAGGTCCCCGGAACTCCCCTGGAAGAGCGCTTTCCACTGCATAAAGGGTCTCGTTAGTATGTCCGAAAGACTCTCATGGTTTCCTTGTTGCATGTGTGGAAGAATTGGGTATGCCTACGTTGCCCAGATATGTCATCGTCCCAAGGTTGCGGAACGCGAACGGCTTCCCCTCCTCTAATGTCCCCTTGTTCAGCGCCTTGGCCAGGTAGGCCGCCTCCTGCGACGCCACCTGAGCCGTCTTGGGCAGCGTGGGCTGGTCCGCGATGACGGCGCAGTCACCGATGACGAAGACGTCGTTGAGAATCTGCGACTGCAGGCCTACGGCCGCACTGCCGCCCGCCGCCCCTCCGACAGGGGCGGCGGCGGTGTTGTCCTTGTTTAGGGCGCTGGCGTCGGCCAGCCGCGCGCGGAAACGGTCGTCGGTGATGACGCCGCCTGTCTTGCCGTCCTTCTCGAGCCTGAGCGAGCGCGGCGCCTCCTGGCCCTCCACGGGGTGCGGGGCCGAGAGTGTCTTGCTCATGAGCCTCTCGATCAGGGGGTTCTGCATCAGCCCCGTGCTCCATACCACGATGCCCGCGCCGACCTCCTCGTCGCCGTACTCCTTGATCTTGATCTTGAGCCCGCCCGTGCTGTCCGTGTCTGGACGCACGCGCTGGATGCTGTGGGCGGTCTTGATCTCGATGTTCTGCTTCTGGATGGTCCCCATGGCGTAGGAGGCGAGAGCCTGATCAAACATGGGCAGGATCTTGGGCGCGATGTCGTATACTGTGATCCTTACGTAGGGCATCAGGTCAGGATATATCTTGGAGAGGTCGTCGTGGATGAGATCGTGGAGTTCGGCTACATATACAAAGTCAGCAACCGCCAAGAAAGGGCCTCGCGAGGACAGGTGCGTAGCTGCAGCCCGAGCTTTGTCTCACAAGCTGAAGCCCAACGAGCAACTACTTAAGCAAAGAATGACCTCCCAAAGGATAGCCTCCTATTGGATAGCCTCCTATGGGATAACTCTCCAGCAAGTAAAGTCTGAGGGTACAGCATGGACTTTTCTGGAAACGGCTCTAGTCTCTGAAAGCTGCTTACCTGCAAATTCTATGCCAGTAGGCCCACCTCCCACAACAGCGAAGTGAAGCAATTTACGACGGTTTTCTTCGGCTGTTTTGCCATGTCAGAAGTGCCGTTTTTGAGATATCTTGAAAGCATAGTCAAGGCTTTACTTACAGATGGTCGGACTCGAGCACTGCTCAAATAGAGACAACACTCTCAAGCGGATCCTCCTCGCGTCACCAATATCTCTTAAGAAATGTGCATGTTGCCTCACTCCCTCGATGCCAAACGTCTGGCTGTATGCGCCAACAGCGATGACGAGCTTGTCATAACCGACATCCATCACCGGACCCTTGGGTATTTGAGGCGGCTCGACCTGGATCTCACTGCTCTTGGGGTCTTTCCTTGGGGGCGGCAGGATTGTCTGGCTGGAAAGGTCATCTGCCTGGTTCTCCTCCACGCGTATGACCTTGCGCGAGAAGTCTATGTCATCCGCCCACCCCTGACGGAACTCGACATCTCCGAGTCTGCGGACTGATTCCAGGGTAGTCCTGAACTCGAGCGTACCGACGGACGTTGAGGCCAAAAGGGGTGTGAAGACGAAATAGGAACGAGGTGAGATTATAATTCTTTCATATTTTGCGGGGTCAAGTGTCCTCGCAAAAGCGTAACCCGCCCATCCTGTTCACAGCGTCAGCTATGGATTTGTGAGAAGACTTAGACAAGAGCAACTGGACTGGACTGACCGGATCCTAGGATTGCTATTCTCTCCCTTTTCTTGCCTGCACGACCTGTTAGCCGGCGTATGCCGTTGACGATGAGCGCGCGCAGCCCTGGACCGCCGGCCATGCTTGAGGTGACTTGAATCCCATGATCTCCTGGTCAAACCAAGGCTATGCAGCTCGAATTTATTTGAGATCAAATGTGAGATACTAAGATTCGGTCACCGAGGGACAGACTACCTGTCCGGGCTTATTTTCACGAGCCCTATGGAAGTTGTCCGACCTGAGGCTCACCCGGGGCCCACACCAGTGCTTCTCTACGATATAAGGAGTGCGACGCACCTTTTTCTGACTTGACGCTTGTCGCGAAGCACCGAGCACACTGCCTCCTCCTGCTGATAGACAGCGCGCTCTGTGTAACCAGCTTACTAGTCGGTGATTTGGCGAGGCTGGACGCCATCTTGGATTTGGTTTCGTTTTCGTGGGGACTGGGCGAGCCGGGGACCGGTATGGGGATCTACGACGAATTCGACGTTGTTCCATCTTTCAGCGAGCTCGCTGTTTGCCTCTAGAGCGAGCCTGGCAACTCTTAAGAAGGGATCTGATTTTTGGTGTCGTTGGTGTGACGTTATCCCGGGCCGGACAACGGACTCCGCTACTGGCCCCGAGCGTCCCGGGTGTCAGAGGGTCTTACACATCTTTCAAAGGGCCAATCTGGACAGTAATCATCTCTTACCAACCATGATATACATGGCATGCTCACCCGGAGCTTGTGCTCTGGGTTCTCGCTTGTCGAGTAGAAATGAAGTGGATATACTCCATGCGGCGAATATCGGAACCAGAAGCGGCGAGGCCCACTTGAGGCGGACGGGGACGGACACATGGGAATGCGGTCGGCCGGGCGTGCGGCCGGGACCAGGAGGTCCTAACTAATTTGGGCGTCTCTGATCCCGTTTGTCGGAATCACCTATCCACTTCACCAAAATTGATCCCGCTGTACAATTGGCAGCTGTACGGCATCACAGCTCGAACCCCCGGAATCACTGGCTGGCTGAGACCGTGTAGGATGTGCCAATGAGCATGGGCGGCACTCCTTTGGCAACATCGATAAGACGGCTTGTAATCCGCCAGATGACCTTCCTGCCAGCGACTCCTTGAGGGGCAACGAGTGCGACCAGGGTGCTACACATGTATTTCACGCCGACATGCTTCATGTGGGGGTCAATGATTGCACAATTGATCAACCCAGGCCTAATTGTGCATCTGAGCGTATAGTAGAAGCCATATTACATCGACGTAGGCGAACTCAATCCATGGTAATGATGTCACATTGCCAGCCTGCACGAAACCTTTGACGAATTGCTGTGAATGCATATCCAATGCTCGCGTAAATTTATCGACGGACGTTTGAGTCCCGCCTGGGACTTGTGGTCATGGAGCTAAGATTACAGCACCCAAGGGCTTCAGCCTCTTCGCGAGTTTCCGGAAGGCCCAAAATTCCACCGACGGGTCTCCCGCTGGTGCCCACCGTCTCCGGAACAGCCGGGCAATGTCTACTCAAGATCAACATGGGAAATAAACCAAGGTGGGCATCAACGTCTCCGTAGAATTCAGTCGATGGTGAATGATTCCCCTCTGGCCCGCTACAGTCCTTGCATCGATGTATACCGTCCGTGCAATTACTTTTTTTGTTGTGGGTTACAGACCATGCCCACTGTCCATGTACTCCTCTATCAACCCCTTTACTGCAACATTGAATCCAAACTCTCTCCTAGTACTCCTTCAATCTTAACAATCCACTTGTGTGTTTCCCTATCGACCACCTCATCCTCATCGTCCTGCAGCTCGCTGATATACGGCAGCATCTCAGGCAACATTGACAGCCACTCCTCTCCGACCTTGTCAACTAGGGCCTGCTCACATTTCACAGCCGCCAACCGAACAGCTGCAGTCTGGGATTGCATGTGCTTAAGCAGTGCTGTGTTGAGCTCCTTTTGATGTTCTTGGGAGTCAGCGGCACTCGCGAGTTCCACCAAGGCTGGGGACAGGTCCTCCCCGAGGTCTAAGTGCGGAGCGTGCCGGAACTGCTGAACCAGTACAGGACCGATGGCGCTGAAGTGCGAGGGCGCTTGCCAGAAGTCGTCCTGGTCGTGCTCGAAGGACTTTGTGAGAGTCCTGAGGACACGTCCCCAAAGCTCGCGCTGATTGGCGTCCTTGATGTCGATTTCCTGAAGGATCTTGGCTGCCTGTTCGACTACATACGAGCTGTAGCTTGTGACGATCGACTTGAGACTGTCGAAGAACTTGTACAGGAAGCCATAGATGCTTTGCTGCCGAAGTGTGATGCCGAGCCTGTCCGACTTAGGAAGCCCTGAGCTGGACCACTCAATGAGCTGAGTGAAGATTGGCCTGAACGCTGCGTCGTTGAGTTTGTAGATCATCTTCAAGGCTACCTCATTGATGGATTCCTCTATGATGCTCAACTTGTTCGTGTTCGTTCGCGACTTTGCATTTTCGAGGCGGCGAAGGTCGAAGGCAGCCATGAAGATGGCTGATAGGGATGCCACGTTCTTGGCGACTTCCGCCTTGGAACGCTTGTCAATTCCCAGCCCGAGGATTTCGACAAATTCATTCATGGCCTGTACACTGTTAGCCGTTGCCCTGTTGGATTCGGTGTCCTTCCTTACCGAATAGCCCGAGTCCATAGCAGAGGCCCAGTTCTTCTGCAACGCGCCGAAAAGCACCTTGGAGTCCAGCTGCCTCGCGAGGAAGTGCAAGCATTGTTTTCTGTTGTCATGTACGTCGTCGTCCAGGGGAGACTCGGCAGACTTGTTCGAAACAATCAATAGTTGGTCAAGGTAAGCTCCGGAGATCATGTACGGCAAATGTTGAGCCAGTGCCGTCATGAGAGCATAACAAGCATCGTGAACTTCAGTGTCCGAGTCCACGCCATCAATCGAGGCGGACAGATACTCCAAAGTCTTGGGGATGGCGGTGGGCAAAACTGGGACAATGCCATCCTGCAGCACATCGACAAGCGAGGCGAGGCAAAGCAGAGCCATGATCCGGAGGCGCCTGTCATCCTGGCCAAGGCATTGCTTGCCAGCAATAGTCGAGGCGGCTGCTGCAACAGCCTCAAGATCCTTCTTGCCATATTTCTCTGAGATTTTGTCCACGCATGTGACTGCAGTATGCTTGTAGTGAACATCATCTGAGTCGCGGATGACAGCGGTCAGCTGGGGCAAGAATGCCAAAAGAGCCGTTCGTGACTGCACATCACCCTGCTTCTCTTTGTCAACGCGTGTCTCGAGTGCGCGTAGAACCTTTTGACGGAGGCCAACGTTCGGCCGATCAAGTAGGGTCTCAACCGATTTGATGAACTCGCCCACAGAGAGAAGGTTCAACAAGTTGGACAACGCGTCTCCACATCGGATGTGCAGGGTCTTTCTTGTCTTGACTGTGTCAGCCACCGTAAGGACGTCCTCAAGAAGTTGTGCATAGAGCTCGCGGATCTTTGCAGTTTCCATGTCATCCCGTTCGGCCAGCTTTCCAACTTCTCGCTTGAGCGACCGGCTAGCCAAAAGATGAGGCAGCAGGGTGAGTTGCTTCAAAGTTGTCTTGTTGATTTCTTCATCTCCCTCCTTCTTTCCGAACATGACAGCGGATAGGTTCGGCTTCGGCTTGAACATGTCTGCCACCAGATCAAGGAACTTGAGAAGCGTCTGCAATTGGATCTCCACGCTGAAGTGATTCATGAGATCGGCGGTGAATCTCTGAATGTTATCGGATGTTCCATACTTGTCGACGAACATGGCCACCAGCGCGAAGAGGAAGTCTTGAGGCCCGAGGTTTTCGACTAGGGAAATAAAAAGGCCCTGTCTTCTGTGGGAGGGTATGTGCTCGTAGGCAATGACAAAGCTCGCCAAAAGCTCTGATGCACTGGCGACAACGTGTCTTCTTCCCTTGCGGAATGTATCGATCAGCGGCGGTATCACCTCTCGAATGGTCTGGTTGATAACATGCGCGGAATAGTCATCACTCTGCCGGAGCACCGAGCTTCCCATGAAGGTGAATATGGGCATGACGCTGTGTAGGACAACATCAGGGGCAGTCTTGGCCAGGCTTGCAACTAGAAGGAGCGCAGAGTTCTGCACAGCGGGGCTCGAAGACTTCTGGATGCAAGACACCAGTACATCTCCGTGGCCAACCGAGGTGTCGATCTTGAGGTTCTTGTCATCACGGTATGTGGGCATCATAGCCAGTAAGCTGCTCAGGACCAAGTTCTGAAGATAGCCGAGTTCGGATCCTATGAGGGCCCTGAAAGTTTGGAGCTCTGACAACACCATGAATAAGCTCTGCAGCAGCTCAGGATGCTCAGCTGGGGTTGATGACTCGGTCAGGTTTAGTACAATGGTGACTTTGCTCAATGCGGCGGCGAGCTCCGGGGAGTGGTGCGCATCAGTTGATCGATGGTGTTCCGATGAGCTGGTCCTTCGGCGCTTGCTGGTGGGTGGTTCTACTGCAAGTTGCGTAACATCTTGCAGAGACCCGAGGAAGTCCAGAAGGATCTCTGTTGTCAAGGGTACACTCCTCAGTAGTTCCAATGCTTCTTCCGCGACAATGCCCTCCCTTTGTGAGAGATTGAGGGCTTTGTGTGCGACGTCCTTTTTGATTCTGTCCTTCATAGATGGCCACATCTTGCGTATTTTGGAGAAGACGCAAAGAACAAGATCTCGACGCTCCTCTGCTCGGTTGCCTTCTACAATGCTGAAGAGACATTCGAGTCCGGCAGTGTCGTTGGGCACAACAACATCCACGAAGCTAGAAGTGATCTTCGCTTCATCTAACCCTTCCTTGCTGAGCAGGTTGAGAGCCTCGTCGTGTCCGAGTCTTGACCACCACTGCAACGAGGGCAGAAGTAGCTGAGTTCTGGAAGTGCTTCCCACTTTTTGCACTTGGTTCAGCGCCTTGAGCAGTCTGAAGTTGAAGTTCAGCAAGGGAGACTCCACAACGTGCGATGCCAGAAAGCTAAATATGGCAGCGCGGACGCTTGATGAGATATGTCCCTTTTTCGAAGTCTCTTTGTCTGTCGAGGACTTGCTCGAGCTTTCGAGGGCCTCTTTGAGGGTAGCGGTGATGTGGTCTTCATGCATGATGAACTCCTCCAAGGCAGGAATGAGGACATCTTCGAGAAGGGTACGGCTGGCCTCAGGCGTCATCCACTTGGGGTCTTGACCTGTCTTGTATAATGCTCGGGAGCCCCATGGCGTTTCGCTCTTCTTCCGTGACCCTGTATCGCTGTTGTTTGTTTGGAGTACGGCAAGCAACTCAGCTGCAGCACGACGGACCTTCTTGGCTGGGTCACCCAAAGCAGCAATACAGTACGGCTGAAGTGCTTGAAAGTCGGCTTTCGAACAGTCTGGCTGCTGCAGTCGACTTTTGGCCATCTCAAGCGCCCGTGCTCGAGCCAGAATTGGGTACGGGCCAAGCCAGATGCGCATGTAGAAAGAGAAGTAGAAGCAATCAGACGGCGCGGCTTCGCTGTCGAGTATCGGAGCTTCGTCCAGTTTCAACAGGGCTGACCTGTCAGAAGCGGCGGATATAAAAATCTGACAGAGCTCTTCAAAGATAGGATCTGAATCGCTTGACAAACAAGTCCGAGCTGGAGGCTTCTTATGCTTCGAAAGTCGGCTGAGGCCAGCGTCCAAATCCAATTCTTCAGCGAGAGCGGCTTCTGCGCTGTCATCCAATGCTTTGTTCCCTTCTCCATTGGACTTGACCGCTTTCTTCGGGCGAATAGAGGCCTTGAGCTTCAGCTCCAGCTCGTCAATGTCGAACTCGGCCTCCTCGATGACTCTTCGAAATAGTTCTCCAGCTTCATCGGGTGCCTGCGAGAGTGCCACGATTACCTGCCCTAGCTGTTTCCGGGCTTCTCCCTCCTCGTCGATTTCGTCAGAAATCTTGTGTCCTGCCACGAGCAAGGATCGGATGATAACCGATGATTGCTTTCCGCTGAGCATTTGCGCCAACAAGATTGTCTTGATCAACGCGAGGCCACGGACTTCGCCCTTCTTGGTCAGCCTCTCAACCAGGGCAATTGCAAGACCGTTGGCCAGTTTGTCAACCCGGTGCTCCTTCTGCAGTTCCTGCAGCAGGACGTCCAAGTCTTGCACCTTGACCAGGGACTTGGCTACTCTCCATGAGAGCTGCTTAGCAGACCTGCACTGGGCCAGGATAGACAGGCAGACAAGGCCAGGCCGAACTGTCTCACTCGACCAGCCCAGTACTAGTTGATGCATGAACTCCAGGAGTACTGCATCCTCCAAGCCGCCCTTCGAAGCATATACTGATATGATCATGTAGCTTGCTATCTGAAGGCCAGGGACCTTCTTCATCATTAACGTCTCGCTCAGGATAGGCAGAAGCTTCTGGAGAAGGTCTTGGTCATGATCTCTCTGAACGGCCCTCCTGCCTGATTTCGTGTGATCCAGCATGCCGTTGACAGCCTCCGTCATCAATCCGCCCCAGAATGAGATTAATCCCGGGTAGTGTTGTTGCGCACGGCACGACTCCAATGTGCAGGCTGACACGGCCGACAAGAGCTCGAAATGATGGGTTGTCTGTTGGACCAGAATAGCTCTGGGAGGCGCTGTCAAGGAGCGGACGTATGGATCGAGGAACCTATACTGGTTGGGCAACTTCGCGGGGAGGATAGACATGAGAGTGACGAAGAGCGGCGCAGAGTGGTATGGTAGGAACGTCGTTATGAGGGAGGATGTGATGTATTCGTGTATCCTAGACACATTTAGAGCGCACTCGGGCAACAGGATAGCAGGAGGCGTACCTGAATCTCCTTATAAGCCATTCTACAGCTTTGACTGCCGGCATGAGCCTCAGCTTCCCACCGACCAGGCGCAAGAAGGCCTCGGTAGTCTTGTCCAACTCGGCATTCTCGGCAGCAGTCATCTGCGTGCGGTCCTCGTCCTGGCTTTGCTCGCTGAACAGCGTCTGCTCGTAAGGCAGGAACCGAGCATCGAGGCGGCACAGCTCTTCGAAGCCCTCATGGCAGATATCGTAGACGGTCTGGTAACTCTGACCGGCGGCAACTTTGGGCTCGAAAATCAGGGACTTCGCGTGCGCGGCCTTTTGCGCCTTCACGTTGAGTGTGCTCTTGGAATTGACGGCAATCTGCGCCAACTGCGCGGCGAGCGATGATGGCGCCATGTCTCTCCCTGGCGGTGCGCGTGCCCTATGACATGGGCGATGGTGAGGTTCATTCGGGGACAATTTTCTATCCAAGGGGTCGCGATTCCCTGAACTTTTCGAGTGTCCGGGGCTCTCGCTTGTGCGTTGATTGGGCGATAAGGGGTCCTCGGTGGGGCGGAAGCAGCTTATCGGATGCCGCTTAATCTTTTTTTTTCTTGGGGTCGATAGCACTTCCCATTTTCTAAGCATGCGCATATACGCAGCACTTGGCCCAAGAGGACTACCACCTTCGCAGTCGATTCTCCTCCAAAGCAGGTCCGATTTTACTTGGTGATCTAGCGCCATCGTTCAGCGCCAGCAAAGTGAGACCACCTATATGCGACAGGAGTCTTGATCTACGAACAAAACGGCAGCGCAATGGGGCCTCCTTCAAAGAAGCGGCGCTTGAGCCCACCGCAGTCCGACGACAATGCCTCAAGCACGAAGGCACAGAATGCATTCTTTAAGAATGCTGCCAGCTGGAACCTAGAGCAGGACTACGAGTCACGTCCCAGGAAGGGAAAGAAGAAGGAGAAGGAGAGCAACAAGCTGCCCATCAAGACAGCAGATGGTCGTTTGGCACAAGCGCCCGTGAGCCGAGAAATTGCTCCCATCGACAGTGACGATGAATGGCTAGATGGGAACGAGAGCGACGGCGCAGCTTCTGAGGCTGCCGGCGAAGAACCCCCGGCCGAACCCACGATGTCGGAGCGAGAACAGATCATTCAAGCGAAGGAAGAGCTGGCCAAGATTGGTCTGCACCTGAGCGAGAACCCGGAGGAGTATCCTGGGGCTTTCAAACAATTGGGGAAGATTGGGCAGTCGAATATTCCTGCGGTCCGCAAGCTCTGCATAGTGACGCAGCTGGCAATATACAAAGATGTGATCCCAGGTTATCGGATACGACCGGGCACGGAAGATCCTGCCGGAACGAAGCTGTCCAAGGAAGTCAAGAGTCTGCGGACATACGAGCATGCCCTGGTGGCTGGTTACCAGGGATATTTGAAGAGATTGACCGAGTACGCAAAGCTCAAGGGGTCTGCAGACAACACAAGTCTGGCGAAGGTCGCCATCACTTGCGCCTGCACGTTGACCACATCAGTACCTCACTTCAACTTTCGAACGGAGCTTCTGAAGATCTTGGTCGGGAAATTGAGCTCTCGAAAGGTCGATGAATCTTTTACAAAATGCCTGAAGGCTATCGAGACCTTGTTCCAGGAAGACGAAGAGGGAAGACCGTCCATGGAAGCAGTATCTCTCCTTACAAAGATGATGAAGGCGCGGAAATATCTGGTTAACGAGAGTGTGCCCAATCTATTCCTTTCCCTGAGACTGCTCTCCGAGTTCTCCGGCAAGGCCTCGAAAGACGGGGTAGACACTGCAAATGACGACAAGAGAGCTTCTAAGAAGAAATGGGAGCATCGTACAAAGCGTGAGCGAAAGGCTATCAAGGAAGAGAAGGCTCTGTCGAAAGTGATGGCACAGGCAGATGCTATGGTCAGCCACGAAGAGCGAGAGCACATGCAATCAGAAACACTAAAGCTTGTCTTCGCTACCTACTTCCGGATTCTCAAGCAGAGACAGCCGCAACTCATGGGAGCCGTGCTTGAGGGGTTGGCAAAGTACGCTCACCTGATCAACCAAGATTTCTTTGGCGACTTGCTCGAGGCCATGAAGGACCTCATTCGGCACAGCGACGAGGATGCTGAGGATGACAATGAAAATGGAGAGGACGAGGAGGATGTCCCTGTACGGAACACAAGCCGCGAGGCGCTGCTATGTACAGTGACAGCTTTTACCCTCCTCGCAGGCCAGGACGCACACAATGCCCGCTCGGATTTGCACTTGGACCTATCATACTTCTCCACGCACCTTTTCCAAAGTCTCTTTCCCTTGTCGATGGACGCGGACCTGGAACTGGGGGCGAGGGCATTGCATCTACCGGACCCAGACAGCCACCAGGTTCCCAAGCTCAACAAGGTCAACCTGCAAACCACGACGGTGCTGCTGATCAGGTGTCTGACGGCAATTCTTCTGCCGTCGTGGAGCATCCGCTCGGTTCCTCCGCTACGCATCGCAGCATTCGCAAAGCAGCTGATGACCATCGCTCTGCAGATGCCAGAGAAGTCGTGTCAGGCCGTACTCGCCTTGTTGAACGACGTGACTTATACACATGGCAAGAAGATTGGAGCAATATGGAACACGGAGGAGAGGAAGGGCGATGGGACGTACAACCCGCTCAGTGAATCTGTCGAGGGCAGTAACCCATTTGCAGCTACGGTTTGGGAGGGAGAATTACTGAGGAGGCATTACTGTCCCAAGGTTCGCGAGGGGCAGAAGCTGCTGGAGAAGAGCCTTAGGACTCTGTGAGATAGCGACGCGCATCACCAACCCACTGAAAACATGGATTCCAAGGCAAATCGCCAATCTCAAATGACTCTTGTCTATTCTCACTCAACCCGAGCCGCAGCATCCCGGGGCGACAGAGCGCCTTCGTGCATTGTCTCGGGAGGCGAAAAATAGGCAACTGACTCAAGTTGACACACATACACCACCCTCCCGGGAACCTCATGCGCGCCTGCCTTGCCTCCCCGATGAATTTAACCGAATGACTCCCGCCCTCTGCGCGCTCGGTCAACCAGCAGGCCAAGGGGAGGCTGCCCGCCCCGTCGCTGTCCCCGTCCCACTCGCCAGGCGCGTGCCCTTCCGACAGCACAGTCGCACACAGAGCCAATTCCCACTTCGCGGCGTGGCCCGCGATGGGCTGTTCCAGGCAGTTCCTGCCCAGTTTCCCTGGCAAGCCTGGCAACCTGGGTGAATGCCTGACTCTCCGCGCGCGGCCGCCAAGGAACGCCTTCTCCCGATCACAGCGCTATGCCCGTCACTGTCACGTACGTAGCCACGATCGGTTCATTGCTCGCGTTGCGGCTGCGCTATGTCTACGAGAGAAGGAAAATGGACCCCGACGCGGGCTGCAGCGCCCACAGTGATACTCCCCATCCGAGCTCTCGGAGATTTGGCGACGGCTAGTGAAAGCATGGGCGCGCCCGAGACGGTATGGGGAGCAGATTTCCAAGGTGGTTTGGCACAGTGGGGGCCCTTGCCTGATAGACGACAAATTTCCGAGGCTAGTGACCCGACGACAATTTTACTATGCAGTGTGTTTCGCTACCAGACAAAAAATGGCAGTGGAATCAAGTCATGTATGTACGTACATCGTAGGCCGTTCGTGCATATCCGGTAGCGTGCTCGTCAATGCAGGTACGTGGTCGCATCGACCCATTAGTTCCGTGCCGGTCTCGCTAGTAAAGCCAACGTCAAAGTGGTCCGCTGAGAAAAACGGGCAGGCTAGCGGTGTTCAGGTTGTGTCCTGTGCACGCCGCGCGAGAGCGGTGTTGAGACAAGCGCATCGAGGTTCTACGATGCTTTCTAGAACGAGATATGACAGATTGAGTTGCGCTTCATCCCGAACATCTGGTATTTGCATGCGCGCTTGGACGCACGATCTGATTCTCTGCCCGGGGCCGGCGGCTGTTTGAGAAGGGATAGTATCTAGCGAGCCAGGTGGCCTTCTACCGCCGGAAGACTTGTCTGCGCTTGTTCGACTTCGGCCTGCAGTCTGTTTCGCACGTATCAGGACGCGAACTCAGGGCGGTCCTGCTGCAGAAGAATGTGAATGGCTCCGCTGGCAGCTGCGGGCTACGAATCGCCACGACACGCTTTTCCAATGGAAACACGTGGTTCGCTCAAATTCAACTGACGACGAACAGACGTTGGCTAGTGGGCGACCTATGTCTCACCAAAGGCTCTCGATTTCTATATCAGGAGAGCACGGTCCTGCCTGGGCATTTAGCTTGTGTGGTTGGTTGCAGTTGGCGAATGTCTGTGGTCAGGCACGAGGACAGCGAACAGGCACATCGTAAATGACAATAATTTCAGCAAGGGCTAACAGCTGCCCGTAGACTCATGTTCATTCCACCAGCTTGGAAGGATTCCGTGTCAGCCACTGGTGGACAAGGCTGAACCGCACTCTGAGGGACGCTCGTTGCAATCTCCTGCACCATCACGTGGTGTTCACAGACCTTGCTGAGTCGGTGCCGCTAGAACTCGTCTAACTGGGACGGCCTCGCCTATTGCGCCTATTGCGTCACCACAACCTGTGATGGTCTCGCCTTTCGTATGGTCGACTCAGCTAGACAGTTGAGCTGACTCGATCAGTCTGTCCGGGAACACGATGATCAGCGACAGCATGACTTTTCATGGGTGCCGATCCAAGATGTCTCGCAAGGTGAACAATCAAGT
Source organism: Diaporthe sp. PMI_573 (assembly GCA_021399435.1). Taxonomy (NCBI): domain Eukaryota; kingdom Fungi; phylum Ascomycota; class Sordariomycetes; order Diaporthales; family Diaporthaceae; genus Diaporthe; species Diaporthe sp. PMI_573. The sequence continues at coordinate 528,283 of JAJTUP010000036.1, forward strand.
GTCTGGGCGGACCACATCACCAGCCTTACACAGCGGCAACAGCGCTGAAGTCCTCAATGGAGAAGACGCTCGATGCTTTGTACAGTGCCGGTATGCCTAAGACTAGCCACTAGCCATTGTCGGTCGATCTATCACATTAGACTGGACCGAGCGGTGTCCGGAAACCAAGAGATGCTAATACTTACACCTCAACAGACCGGCCTGAGCGAGAGGGCTCTGCCGCAGCTTTTCCAACAACCGATGCCAAGGAATATATCAACCAATCCTGTTGGCCAGGTTAGAACAAGTTGTCTATATATCTTCATCCTATGCCAAGCCTAAATTTAGGACGGTCCGCGAGTTGTCATTATGAACTGGCTTGAACCAAGGTTAGGGATCAAGCGAGCATTGACGAGACAGACTGCGCGGGCAGGTTAGGATACCCAGGCCTTAACAAGCCATCGCTAGACATCTGTCGTCGAAGGATGACCAGAACCGCACTGTGGTAAGATGCAGCTGGCAGTCACTGATTGACGGGAAAAGACATTTTGATTCCCGCCTTTGACACAATGCCGTAGCCTCGTTCTGATGTCCATAATCAGCATAGCCCTTGACGTTGGCTTTTCATGCGGGCGCCGACCTCGAGGCTGCCGATGTTGAACCAGACTGGCCAATCAGCTCGGTACCGAAAACCAAGGCGTATCCACCAGTCCAATGCTTCGGCTTATTAGGCGGTTTCAGAAGTCGATCTTCAGCACGACCGGTCTAGACGCACTGGGCAGGCACGACAAGGTCATCGGCCACGGGAGACTTCCGGCAGAAGGGTCCAGGGTCTATGATTGCCAAAGATAGTGAATGGGATCCTGGTTGCTGTCGAAACAAAGACTTGCCCCTGAGTACGAGTCCCTCAGGACTGCTCTCGCGAGCGGCTCAGAGCCTAGCACTCCGCGCATATGTTTGACCGGAAAGGATGGGTGGTGTATATTCTGGGAGCGAATGAGAGACAGAGAGAACCAGCAGCACGCTCGGGTGCTGCCAGCACGAAGAGTCGAGAAAACAAGACATAGACCAAAACCAATCTTCCGAGTCCCCCAGTCACCGCTTTTTTCTTTGGCCGCCCTCGGACTAGACAAGAACGAGCGAGAGGCTCAACTTGCCTTCTGTCAGCGTCTCAGACCTCCCCTTGCGGTAAGGCCAGCGTCTAATCAGTGATCAAGCAAGACCTCAGATGGAAAACCGCCGGCTTGATCAGATGGGCGACAGACGGCTTGCCACCCGCCAAGGCACTTGCTCCGTCTTCTATCACAATGCAGGCGCGTGCTCATGGGAGGCACCTCGCGGCTGAAACACATAGGCCGCGGTATATGGGACTGTCGAAAATTGAATTCCTGGGATACGCTCGAGTGCCTGAACCTTCTCTCAGGCTCTCGCCCATGACAAAGATGCCTTGCGTGAACGCCGATGGGTGACCCTTCGAGAGTTCAGTCGCGGGTGATTTGGAGATCTTGGGCCGAAAGTCTAATCACGTGGCACACGACACGACTCTTCGACAGCCATTTCGGGCTTCCCGTACGGCGGCAAGACGACAATGTACGACTTGGACCATCGGGAGGATCGCCCAGGCGGGCAGGGTATCTGATGCGTGCGTTGACTTGTTTCTATGCCAAGAGGCCGACGACGATCATCCACGCACTTGCGAGAGACTGGCCTTGACATCCGCCTCGCCTCTTGGACCCGGAGGCTGGTACCGGAGGCGAGCAAGGTTTGCGAGCCCGCAAAGCATCACATTGGCTGATCACCTCCGCTGACCGGCCCTTCAGCCGCCAGAGTGGACGGGCTGATACGGCGACTTCCATGTCATTCTGAGCCTCGACCGCAATGCCAATGTGATCGACGACGATATCCGCTAAGGTCGGGGCAAACCTACCAGAGGGGAAGTATCTACGCTCCCTGGGAGCATCTCAAACAACAGACAAAGTGGGTGGCGAGCACAGGCCCGCCGTAGATCCTCGAAGGCATGGATAATGCCACTCTAGTCGGCTCATAGGCGCCAACGTTTGACTATTTCGAGCGAGTGCAGGGCGTTGGGATGTCTGCACGCGGGTGGTCTGGCTCGTCACCAAGCCTTCTGGAAGAACATGAGGACTAGCGTCGTGGTTGAACCGGTGGTGACAAGGCTGGTGGTGTTTCATGTACCTGACAGGGTGAGGGGTAGTCACCATCAGCCGTGACCACCCCCACCGGCGCTTGTTTGGAGTCCGCATAACCGTCTAGACGAATGCTTCAAAAGTGACCCAACTTTGGGCACGTTGCACTTCCACGGATGTTTACTTCTGGGTGACTAGTCAGTGAGTATCCACAGTGACGGCAAATGCGAGCAAATCTTGTGATAACTGACATGCGGGACTGGGCTTTTCTCCGATGAACGAATGTCTCTCTGCCTCGTTTAAATGTCGCCTCTGGCCACCTGTGGCGTAATCAGTGTGAAATACTTCCTTGGACTCAACCATGGTCCAGTTCATGCAAGGCCGACGGACGGCAGCATGAAAACATTGTTTTCCTCCGGCGCCGGGCGTATGTCGAGCACCAGGTGACCAGGGACCTCCGTGCACTCGCGGCGGAGGGGGGTGTGAGTTGTCAAGGGTCCACAGTTCATGTGCTTTCCCAAATGTGGTGGTGTGGTGGTGGATGTCAACGTTTCAAGAATTGCGATACAGATCGACGCTCTTGCCCTCGTGTTTCAGAACTCATGGCAAGTGCCGGCGAAGGGTGATAGATGCGGTGACCTCGTATCCCAGCAACGCCGACTGCGCTGGACTCGGCGAGAGGATGTTTCCCTGACGGTTGCGTGCCATCTCAAACATGGGGAAGGAATACGCGCAGAAGTTTCTGGCCAAGTTCTCCCGCTTGTTTCGTGCCAGTGGGCGATGGGCGCAAGCTCCAGCTTCGTTATTGGCATGGTGTTTCGACCGCATCTTGTTCTTGGTCAACGGTTCGAAACACTCACCGCTGTCGTCCGCCAGCGAGATTGCCGACCGGCGCTTGCCATAGTACGTGAGAATTAAGCCATAGCGGATGCGAGCTGTGGAAATGATATCAAATCGGAGCGTTTCATGGCAGCTGCAGGCGGGCGGGCGGGCGGGCTCAAGGTCTCGACCCGCAGACGGCACACGCAGCGGCTCCGCCAATGCGGGCAGGAGCCCGGTGGGACGAGGAGGAGCCTTTCTCCTTGGGCAGTGGAGGTGCATGCTAGGCGAGGGGGGAAATAAGATGGGATGTCATCCGTACACAGTAGGAGCGACAGAGCGGCATCCGGTGACCACAAGGCTCGAGGGGTGCTATTCTTGTCGTCCATGTGGTGACCCGAGCGTGCAGAAAAGGGTGCCCGGGGCGCGATGAGGTCGGAAGTGGATAGGCGAAAACCTGCAAGTGCTAGGACAGCACGCCCAATCACAATCCTGAAGAGCTGTCTTGCCCAAGCAAAAAGTGGGCGTGCCTCAGAAGAGCCAGGGGGCCACTCCGAAGCGCACCTAGCGTACCAGCCTTTAAGCTTCTTCATCCCACTAGACTGCCTGCACCAAGGCGACACTGTAGGGACGTCCTGTTCCCTGCCCCCTGATGAAACCGCTCACGGGTGGGTCTATTCCTCCTAGCGGACAGGCGGGTCCGGTGACGAGAGCGACGCCATTGTGGTTATTATTGTTGAGGCAGCAACAGCGGCATGCGAGTGCCAGTTGGGCAACCATCGGTAGCATTACCGTGAGGGCGGGAAATGATACCCAAGAAGGGGTCAGGCGAGGTCACGCCCCCGTGAACGACTGGCCGGCGGGTGACGGGGCCGGGAGAGGAAGGTTCCCAGACCATCCTGCCATGATGAGTTCGCCGCTGAGATTGGCGAGCGTGCCCCCCCCCGGACAGCGAGGAGCGTGAGCGTGAGCGTGACGCCGGCAATGCTCAATGCTCAATGCACCAGCCTCTCTCTTTCCCGCTGGCACTCCCCATCTGCCAAGGCCACAGTCCCAGTGCCCCCCCGTCCTACTGCCTGTGGCCATTCCAACTCGCTGGCGGTGTGTTGTTTCGAACAGCGCCAACCCAGGCCGGGCACCGCAGGCGTGCGCGCACGGGAGCTAGGCCGTGGGAACCGGCCAGCCTTGGTGATGCATAACAGTACCATGATCTTGGGGAGTTGCACAGATGACCCAAGATGTGGGGGAGGCACTTGTTTGGCTCTGCCGTCTCGCCGGAGTGTTTAGTCTGATCAAGCAAGCGCCTCCCGAAATAGCATCGCCGCCGACACGTTTGTTCCCTGTGGTTGGGAGAAATCTCGTGAAACATTGTTCTGTGATGCTCTGTCCAACCCCTTTGGGTTGTGCCTGGCGGCACCCGCGGTGCCACGCTGGCCAGGGGAGGAAGGGAGAAAACACCGTGTGCCAGTTGTACAGCCTAGCACACCAAGAAAAGATTGTTGCTAAAGCCGCATTGGGCCTTGGACGGCTTGCGTGCAGCCATCACGCCCGTGGTCGTCCACGTACAATGCCTACCCCATGCCTACCCCAGGTACGGAGTAGATAGGGATAGGGCACATGCTGTACAGCACCCCCAAGGCCGTCAGGTTCAGACGACACGACGGCGACGAGATGACTGCATGCTTCCTTCCGCACATGATGGACACAATCGACCCATGCATCCGACTCGAGGAATTCCTCATCGTGGTCGAGCATGGGTTGGGTGTCGAGCGTCAAGAGTCAGCCACCACACACGCTGCAGTGAGGCCCCGACGAACGTGCAGTAGCATGGTACTGCTCGCCCGTGGTTAAATTAGCTGCGGTCTCCTTGCATCGCGTGTCAAGTTTCATGTCGTCAGTTGGTCTAGCCGTCAATCGGCATTATGCTCGGCAGGTGGATGATCAAACACACTCGACCTTCTCCTTTCGGCTGGTCGTTACTCCACGCACCACCTGCGCCCGCACCGTCACCTTGGGAGCTCTGATGCCCTGCATACACAGTATGTGTCGATGTTTTCTGTAGCTCCCTGTCGCATCCTACCGTGTTCGTGCGGCATGGCGGGTGCCCTTGAGGCTGGTGACGATGATTACGATGCCGAATTGGGACACCATGAGCACCTCCAGCGACGGAGGACTCGGTTGATGCGAGCTGCAGTGGGCTCGTGGCAGCCCACATCATCACAACCTCATGGTCTAACTGGAATGGCACGTCCTAACATGGCCTCCTATGTAGTACAAACAGTAGTTGCCCAACATCAAGCCTTATGCCGTAAACAATCTCGGCGGATGGCCAGCTGCCCAATCTGCTGTAAAAGTTCGGCCGCGCCAAGACCAGCTTCAGCTGATATATGTAGTCTTCCCTTGACAGCACCACAAACTCAAACCCCGAGTGACAAGCCGGGGAGACTATCGTAAAGAGTCTTGTCCTTGAATCCAAGACCCTGACCCTAACAACGGCTGACAAGACCCTATTCCTAGTCGCCGCCCTGGTGGCATGGCTCCCTCCTGCGCACCGACAGCCACTTCCATGCGGGACACTCGTGCAAAGCCAGCCTGCCAGCCTCTTCAGATGACATCGAGGGGTGGGAAGGGCCACCCCAATGTGGATGATGATGACGGCAGCCACAGAGAAGTCATGCATCAACCATCACCATCACCATCGTCATCGGCATCATCATCGTGGACATCCATCGCCTCCACCGAGGCAAGCGAGGCTCCTCATCCTCCCTCCTGCTTCCGAGGCTGGTCGTTGTGTGGTACTGTGTAGTGTGCGCACAGGCACCGGGGATTGATGTGCCCCAAGACCGATCCCTCCCGTTCCGCACACGAACATGGTACGATAAGATGTACACACATATCACATACCCACACCCTCACCCGCGCACACACAGGCAACCTCGCACCCAGGCTGATAGACAGAGAGGGAGAGCCATCTGCCATCTCTCGTATCAACAAAACGTTCTGGACTCAATTGATGGAAGAAAAGAGTGGGCTTTGAGACAGGCGGGACGAGGGCACGACGTTGACTGGGCCAACCCTTGCAGTGATTTGGCCTAATGTCGTACTGCATGGTCCGACCCTAGGTACCGTACCGTAGCACTCCGTAGTGGTACCGCGTGCGGTAGCGCCCTCCCACCTGCTCTGTGCTGCGTGGGTGCAGCATTTTCTGAAGCAAAGCGCCCTTCTCCCTTGCCCGCATCCCCACCATGTTTCAGAGTTGCCAGGGCTCCCGAATAGGAAGCCACCTCCGCGCTCCGTCAGAATTTGAGGTGGGTGGGATCCTAGCCCGTCAACTCGCGGCAGCTGCTTAGCACTCCCCGATTCGGCCTTTGTTCAACCAAGCGAGGGCTGCTTCTTGCTGGCTCGCCCGTCCGCCGACGCGATGCGACGGGATGCGGGAGTTGCTGGCATGGGCATATACGGCCCAGCAGGGGACTGGGGACCGGCGACAGGCAGTCTTTTGTCGGACATGCCCAAATGCACCCCCACCACCTGCTGCCCGTTGGGCCAGCACCAGAACTGGCACCAGTCCAGCACCAGGACGATGAGCGAGGATCAAAGGACGTGGGCATTTACACCAGGTGTGAAGCCTTCCGGCCGTTGGAGGCATAGCCACAGACACCCCAGTAATGGCGATTCCTGCTCCTCCGCCTCCACACGCACAGGCGGAGCGCAACCTAGGGAGGCAATCACAGTTGCAAGGGTGGCCCACCAACAAGCCGTCATCACGTCTGAGAGCAGGGCATCTAACCGCATCTTGAGATGGCTTTCCCCATCGGTGATGCTCAGTTTCAACTCGCGGAACATGGCAGTCTGACAATCGGCAAGGTTCAGAGCACAGGCCCATCCTCGATGCGGCTCTGTTCATGATCTTCGCCAACCGCAAGGCAAAGCTGCTGTCGATCAGTCGTGCGCAAAATCAAGACCTCAACTGTCCATCCGCACGGCTGGGCTGGCCGACCTCGACAGAGCAGAGTTCAGACATCTCGCCACTCTGTGGTCACCGCTGCTGCCCACAGCAACACCTCGGACTATGCCGATGCGAGCGAGCACCCATCGTCATCGCGTGGCGCTCTCTTTCCCACTGCAAGGCACAGGGGACCGTAATTTACCCTTCGGCCGGATCGAACCATTCTGGCCACCAACAATCCGGGGGGGAGGCGACCTGCCAGCCTGCTCTTTCGGACCTCAGTCCAGCCTGACTGACGTCTAAGACACCCGACCATCTGCAGGTTTAAGCAGATTGGTCGGATTTCTCGGCTCGGGTAGAGCTTCTTGTCATGAAGAAAGCCTGCTTTGTCCCACGAGAATGGTTGGACAGCATTCGTCCCAAACAGAGGCTCGGAACTGGGCGCACTAGATTATCCATTTCCTCCACGTCGCTCCAGAACCTAGCGACAACGCGGACAGACGGCGACTTGCATGAACCACGAACGCCTGATAGTTCAAAGAAGAGGCATGCGAAACGGTCTCTTTGACCTTCCACAGCTCAGACATGCTGCTGCCATGAGACGAGGTTTTCTTCTTTCTCTCTTGTTGCTTACGCTGCTGACTTTCTGGGATCCGCTAGATGCGGATGTGCCTGGCGACACAACACTGACAAATGCCTCGATCAATGATTCCTCATCGTGTGGTTTCCAGAGACCTGATCTGAAGACCCACATACCTCAAAAAGTGAATCGGTCCAGCAGGTACCAGTACATTCGTTCGCCGCTCTTCACCCTCAGCTTTACTCAGCGATAGCGAAATGCGGAAGCCAGGACTGCGAGTGATTTGTGTGTGTTGACGCGGGTAGGATGCACGCCTGGCGCCGACCACCCCCAAGAAAGGGCAGACCCGCACTGGGCGGTTCTTTTTTAAGCAACTTTGATAATTTTACGCTTATGAGGCCGGCCAGAAGCGGTGGCCCGTAAGCTGCAAGATCTTGCTGGCCAGTGCTCCTCAGATGTGCGACATTGCTCAAGATGGACCCAGTCAAGCCAGCGAATAGCCTCAGTATTCCACCACTTCCAGCAACTGCAGGCCAGAGGCCAGTCCAATGAGAGCGTTGCAGCCAGGGGCAGGGCGGGAGGGCATTGGCTGGGACTGCATCACTGCAGATATGCTTCTTTTTTTTTTTCCCGCTAGACTTTGTTTCTGCGCCTAATCAACGTCTTTTCTGCACCGTGCTACCCAGAAGCTTACGAATGCTCTATCCAGAGGCGCCCGGTGCTCGCCTCTCCCGTTTCGTTGCAGGCAGCCTGGCAGCCTGACCGGCATCCTCGTTGCGGCTCAAGACACGGGTGCGATAAACATGAAAGTCGATCTAGGAGATTTGGGATTGAGAAAAGTCCAGGCCATCGCTAGTGTGCGGGCACTTGGGACGTCCCTTGCAACTGCGGACATTGATCATCGATGACAGCTACTCAACAAAGCTGAGCAGGACGATCTCCAGTGCGCCGGCCTTTAGGACACCGTTCTCTGCATCACCGTTCTGGACCGTGGCGCCAGGGCATCCATCTTCATGCGCGAGAACTTGATCCCATCACCCTTGCCATCGTGCATGGATGCGCAAAGAGCAGCCTTAGCTTAGAGCGGCTTGGAGGACAGGGAGGCTGGAGGTGATGTCCCTGCTCGGTGATGAGACTCCCCAGGCTCCCCTCCCCTTCACCCCACCGCGGCGCTACGAGTCTTGCCTCTTGCTTCGCTGTGCCTGCTCTCCCGTCCAGCGCGCCTAGAGCGTAAGCTTCATCGATAACCCCGGGCGTACGTACCCTCTTGGTGCACACGGGTCCAACCTAGGAGCACTGGCCATGCCCCCCCCATCCTGTTGCCAGCAAAGCAATGCCGATGTTGCTGGAGATGGCAGACTATTAGACTTCCTCGCGACCGACTTAATCTTTGGCGTCTCCGAGATGGCTCCCCCGCCCAGGAGCGCCCGAGCTTGTAGCCATCTGGTCGTGATCGCATGAGCAACTAGCTCGCGGTCGAATTGCTATCGGCCCCGTCTCCATCGGCACCGGCAATAATGGGTGGTAGCGAGTACGGCCAGGAAGGCAACCTCAGCAGCGATCGGTTTTGCGAACCGTTCGTACCCCCCTGGTGATGTGCAGCCCCTTCGTCCACTTTTGCAGTCAGAGATATCTCCGTCTTGCAAGGCACAGGGGACCAGGCACGGGAGTTGAATGTGGGTATCGTACGGAATGGTCTGGGACTTCTACGCGGGCAAGCAGGCAAGCAGCAAGCCTGCGAGCGGGAGTCCAGAGGTGCGGCCCCACCCTGGATTGATGTCCGAATGACGGGCCCAGTGTTATGGTGAACAGGGTTTTGGGCACGCCAGAATCTCCACGACACTACTGCGCTCACGGACAGCAAAAACCAGTTCAGGACGAGCAACTACCACCCAGCGGCCCCAGGGCACGCAGGGCACCCATGGCACGCCCATGCTGGACGTGTTATTAAATTTGTGTTCGGATTGCCTGGGTCATTCATTGTCTCTTCTGGGACACCAGCACGACCCTTGCATGGGAGACATGGGAGACATGGGAGATTTGCCCGTGCCGTCGCGCCCTCTTGCTCCTCTCTCGCCTCCCCACAGGCCCCATCGAATCGTGTCCCCTTTGAGGGTTTCCCTCCGTGGTAATAAGCTTGAGGCTGACAGCACGTCGGCAGTACCTGGGTAGCCGGCGAAAAAGCCCCAGGGATTGACAAATGATCAACTACTAGTCATTCGGACCGGACAACGGCCCATGAACTGACATAACCAAGGGTTGACCAAATTGACTGATTGACTGACTTACCGACTAACGACTCTACGTGCTCCAGCACCGGCAAGCTACACCCGTATTTTGCATTCCATAGCCTACCTTGGGTGCACAGGTAGGGGTGCCCCCTCCAGGCCCCCGGGGCCACGGCTTAATCGGACGGGGGGGCAACGAGTAGGGGAAGCAGGCGAGAACCCGAGTTAAACTACTGACTACGGGAGGACTCGAGGGGACCATCACTTTTACCTCTGCCGGCGGTGTCAGCAAAAAAATGAGGCCAGGAATCGTCTGGACGCAGGCCAGCCAGACCAAGCAGACCAAGCAGGCCCAAGACAGGGAAAGGCAAGCCACAGTCTGCAAAGACGGTCACGTCGTCGTCGACATGCTATTAGTAAACCACCAGCACCTTCACGTAAGAAACAAACCTGAACGCACAGCCAGGCCGGAATCTGCACCCACCGGGCCTGACCGCAGTCGACCTTGGGTGGCTCTCTTCTTGTCCATACTCCCTCCCCCCTCCCCCGTCACAGTGGCCCAGAGCACACGCCCCCCCTACACGGCCAGGTACCCAGGTACCGTGCCAGGCCCTTCCCCCCCATCCAACCCACCCCTGGCTCCAAGGTTGAGGTCCCACCGTCCCGCTGCGCGCACTTCTGACCAGTCATGGGCGTCTGGACCCTGGCCTGTCCGCCCCTCCGCATCCTTGCACCAGTCCACCCGTCCACACTCTCTCCAGAGGACCTGCACGACGAGGTACCTGCACGCGCATGTCCATGTACCCGGGCTGGTGTGCGGCCAGATTTGAAAATGGGAGCAGCAGCCCGCCCGAATCCCTTAAACCCCCAGGTCATCCCTCTTCTTCCCTCCCCCCCGACCAGCCTGCGAATCTCTGCCAAATCTTCCCGTGCAAGACTTTCCTCTTCTTCCCTCATTCTACCTTTCTCCTCGTGTCTCAGGAGGCTCGCTACTACCGGACCAACGGTATTTGATCTATTTCTTGGAGCTGCACCAAACATAACCTTTTGGCAACCTCCCTCGCACCTGCACACCAGCTCCCGTCTTTTATTTTTTTCTTCTATTCTCTTCTCCCTTTTGCAGCACAGCGTCAGCTCGGCACACCCAAGCCAAAACACAAGGCCGCTCGCATACCATCCCATCGTTGTGTGCTGCCGCGCATCCTAGAGGCACATCATCTCCTCACATCAGACACACACCGTCGCAAAGTCTGTCCACCGCCGGCCACCCTTCAAGCTTCATACCTTGCCTGGGTCCGATTTGACGAGCTTCGACAGCTGGGAGCTTGCTTGACTGTGATCTGACCCGTCCATCTTTACACTCACGCACACACACGCGCTCTCTCGACTGGGGTTTCGCCGGGCTATGCCATCGTCGTCCCAATAAAACAACTTAATATCCTGCCAACCCTCAATCCGTTGCAGCAGCAATCCATCAGTTGTTGATTGACAATCGTTCAATTGTTTGTCATCGACAGCAGCCCACATTGCACCGCATCACATCGCTGCGGGTCGCTTCGGATATTGGCAGCACGGTTCTCCGGCGCGCTTCGAGGACATTCCCGACCCACAGCTCCCCCAATCCCAACCCCTATCTTTTTCCCTTTTGCGCTACTGCCTTGCCTTGACGGTTCGGCCAGCGCACGCCCACCCACTAAATTCGCTAGACGCAATTGGTGGCCGACGCTCTGTGTACCTCCTGTGTGCAATTTATCTCCTCTTCACCCCCCCGGGCTGGACTCGATCACATCAATCAACCCTCACATCAATCATCACCACCCTCGACGTTCACGCACACCCTGTTGTGTACGACTTCGATCGACTGCCCCCTCCAACGCCTGGCTGCGAGACGAACCTGCATCGACGATCATCGCGTCGCCTGTTCCCTATTGCTTGTTTCTTGTGTTTCAATTGGCGACGATCCGAACACGCTTTGGTGCCGTCTTGATCTTTGCGGATCTTCCCACCTTTCGCCGTTGTTGGATCTCCTCCGCACCAGCTGCCCTCTCCGCATTCCAGAGGCCGGTCTATTTGAACAAGACGCTCCCGCCCGCGGCGCGTGCCCAACATGTACTCACAAGCAGGCGCAATGGCTGCACCGCAAAAACCAGAGACTTTTATGCTGAGCACAGAAGCTCAACAAGCACTGCCACACGATGCACAGGTTGCTCTGCAACAGGTTGATAATTGTATGCCCCCTTCCTGGCCCTTGAGTCCTGCCGACTCTCTCCCGCTCCCAATTGCGCGACTAACCAATCCCGCTCAGTGAAATATTTCCTCATCTCTGCACCCGTCGACTGGCAACCAGATCAGTACATCCGACGATTCCTCCTGCCCACTGGCGAGTACGTCTCGTGTGTGCTGTGGAACAACCTCTTTCACATCTCAGGAACCGACATCGTGCGATGCCTGTCCTTCAGGTTCCAGGCCTTTGGCCGTCCCGTCAAGAACTCCAAGAAGTTCGAGGAGGGTATCTTCTCCGATCTCCGAAACCTGAAGTCTGGTACCGACGCGTCCCTGGAGGAGCCCAAGAGCCCCTTCCTCGACTTCTTGTACAAGAACAACTGCATCCGAACGCAAAAGAAGCAGAAGGTCTTCTACTGGTACAGCGTCCCTCACGACCGTCTTTTCCTCGATGCGTTGGAGAGGGACCTCAAGAGGGAGAAGATGGGGCAAGAGGCCACGACCGTCGCCGTCAGCGAGCCCGCACTGTCCTTCCAGTACGACTCGTCCCAGTCGCTGTACGAGCAGCTCACCAAGGCCCAGCAGGCCAACTCCTCGTCCTTCAACGCCCAACAGCCCTTCCCTCCTTCGCAGTCTACCTCGCCCGTCATGCGCGCTGTCGACGCCATGCCACCACCACAGATGATGCCTCAGTCTATGGCTCCCATGTCTGACGGAATGGAGGCAATGGTCCCCTACGGAGCCATGTCTATGGCACCCCAGATGCCCCCGACCATGGTCAAGAGGGAGCCTGATTACAACCGAGTCCAGTACAACCAAAATGGTGTCCCAATCACACAGGGCCACCAACGCCACGCGTCGATGCCTGCGTACGGGCTGGAGTACTCGCCCGCGCCTTCCTTCGTCTCGTCGCAGTACGAGGACTACAGCAACCGAGGCATCTCATTCGAGCCCATCACGCCACCTCAGCAGGCTCTAGGCATGTCTGCGGAGCCCGCATACATTGCAAACGAGGAGACCGGACTCTACACCGCCATTCCTGACCACATGAACGGTGTCAATGGTCTGAACGGCATGATCCAGCTGCCCCCATCAAACCTGGCAGGAGGCCAGTTTTCCCGTGGGTACGGTGCCAACAACGTGTACTCCGTGATCGAGGGCTCGCCGACATACAAGCAGAGGAGGCGGCGCTCGTCCATCCCACCGGGCATGTCGGCTGTCGCCGCTGCCACTGCAACGGCTGCTGCTGCTCAAGCACACCGGCCATCAGATCTCCGACGGTCTGTTTCCGCCTCGGTAGGGCCTGTTGCTGAGGGTGACGAGTCCCTCGGCAACTCCCCACCAGGGCTGACCTACAGCAACGTGTCCATGTCGAGCCAGCAGCACAAGGAGATGCTTGAGCTCTCCCGCCACGGCACACCTCTGTCCACCGTTGAGGGCAGCCCCGCCATGAACCCAATGTCGCTTCAGCAAGACTACCACCAGCTGCCTCATGATGACATGGTCAATGGCCACATGGAGGAGCAGCGCCGGATGATGCAAGGCCAGAACGGTGTAATGCGTCGTGCGCGCTCTGCGACCGTCATGGAGCTTGGCCCATACCCCCAGAAGTCTCACTCCTGCCCCATTCCTACCTGCGGTCGTCTCTTCAAGCGTTTAGAGCACCTCAAGCGGTAAGACCGGAACAGCATTTTCTTTGTCAACACACGATCACCTTGCCGTGTATCTGACTAAACTTCCAGACACGTGAGAACACATACCCAAGAGAGACCCTACATCTGCCCTTATTGTAGCAAGGCATTCTCCAGATCAGACAACCTAGCACAGTATGCCCCATCTTTCCTTGACTGCATTTCCTTTGTACTTTCTTTTGTTGGTACGAAGATGCTCGAAATCCTCATGTTGTGTGCGTGGCATGTTACCGAGACTAGCGAAACCCAAAACAAAACCAAACCGCCGTCGTCACCACACAGCACAGGACACAGCACAACACATCTTCAGCAGCTCAGGAGGATACACGAAGCCGTACGAACAACAGAGACTAACGTAGCCTTCCGCGCAGACACAAGAGAACACATGACCGTGGTGATGGTGCAGACGGCCTGAACCTTTCTGGGGAGGACGAGGAGGAGTACTCGGGTGAGGACCACATGGGCTCACTGGGAGACGCCTCGCCCAACTCTGAAGCTGGCTACATCACTGCGTCGCTGAACTCGGTCGCCAACGGCACGCCGCCAACCTCGAACGGAAACTACGGGCCTGCCACCTCGATGCCCAGCACGCAGTCCGGTTTCCACAGCCTCCAAACGCTGAGCCTGCCGATGACGATTAGCCAACCTCACGCGGCTGTCATGATGTAATCTGAAAGAGGCATTTGAACGCCTTGCAACGCCTCCCTCCGGTTCGAAGGGTACTGTAAATTTATGGATATTTTGTTTATTTCACGACTTCATGTGCGAGGGGCTTGGGACGGATGGTCAAGTGTCATTCCCGGTTGAAGGGGCAGGCTTTCCTTCACGGGACTCCTGGGCGTTTCCTTTGCGGGGTTTGCTGTTATGTTTTATCTAACAATCGGCGACCTTTTTTTTTCTTCTGCCTTTTTTTTTTTTTTTTATCTCCCCCGCTTGGGAGTTGGTACTTTTGCGTTCTACTTTGGGCAGAAAAAGCACAATAGACGGGCGTTGGGTGTAGCTCTCTGCGGAGCTCCCCGAAAAACATATTCTGCATCATGGGACGGCACCGAATGACTGGAAGTGGTGTATATAACTGTCTTCGGTTCATCGGGCGCTAGCAGATCGGGATGAAAGATACCAGTTGTTGGAGACATATTTGTGCGTTTGAAGGACGAGGATTTGGGAGAGGGAAAATACATGCACAACACTCTTAACATGTGCTCATTTCCGAGGCAGTCGCTTGTTCATACCAGTCAATACGACGAATTTCATACCACATCAATTGCCTTGCATCGCATCGTGTGGATTGCATCACAAGATCCAAGTCTTCAGACGTATGGCCTGTCCTCTCTGTTGAAGCGGTCTTCTCAGGTCCCGCGACAGCCAGCCAGCCAGCCGGGTAGCCTGCCGCCGCCATGGCCGTTCAGTCGAGCTGCCACACACTGTGGCCGTTCAGGCATGGGCGATACCTGACAGTCTAGGCCTCGTTTCCCCGGAAGATGACGTACAGGACAGAGGGAGACGAAGTACGCAGATCTAGATCCGAAACAAGGTTTGGGTCGATGTCGACGCAACCCATCATGTTGTTGCACAGCCGGAGGGACACGACAAAGCAGGTACCGCGGAAGGATGCTTGTTTCGTTTCGTCAGGTCCTCTGCCCTCTTCGCGGCCTACTGCGGCGACCCAGCCCAGTTCCGCCAGAGCCACTCGCATCGTATCGACATCCTTCTTTACTGTAACCCAGTCTGCACCCAACTGCCGGATTTACCAGGTCCACAGCCGTCAGCAGCCAATCTCGCAGGGTAAAAAAGGGGACACGAATGGACATCAAAGGTTGCATGGGGGAAAGAAACGAGATGAAAAAGACTGGCTGGCTGCCGCGCCGCATGATTGCGCCTCTGCCCTTTTCGCGTCTCTGCAAATCAGCCGCCAACAGTCTCACCCCCCATCCTGCCAACAAACAGTAAGCGTCTAGATCCTGTCCTAACCAAAAGGTGCCGAACCTAAAAATATGGACCCCAAAGAAATCCCAGCTTCCCCTCCCGCGTCCTGCCGGCAAGGCCCAAGGCCACGAGGGTTTCCAAAAAAAGGCAAACACAAAGTGATTATGCGCGTCAGACTCTTGTGCTTGTGTAGCAGGTCGGTGATGTGAGTGGCTTGCCTACCCGCGTCCGCCAGCCCCCCCTCCCCGACCCCCCTTCCATTACACAGATAGAACATGCAGTCAGGCTTGATGTAACCTGCGCAGAGAGGAGGATTCATGATGTGCAGGCTTGGGCGCGGGCTGGGCGGCCGGGCGGGCGGCCGGGCGGGCCCTGGACAACTCGGTTACTGGTTAAGCTTGGCTGAGAAGATTAACTCAAAATCGGTGGGGCTTTGCATGCTGTGTTGCTTGTTTCCTCCCAGCCGGGGACGCCGGCCGCGTCAGGCGCAGGTCTCTGTTCCTCCCTCGGGATTTTGCTTGAGGTGTATCACGGAGGAGGTTGTATGTACCGCCGTCTTGTATAGGCATGTAAGCTTGTCTGAGGTTGCTGTTTCGGGGGCCGTGACCACCACATCCACCACCACCACCACATGGAGAGGGTTAATAGGGCCCTTAGTAACCACATTAACAAAGTGGGAAAAATAAACAAAAAAAGAGTCTCTTCCCAGGAGTCGACCAGCCTTGCTCGCTCGCTTGCTCACGGCCTCAGGGTTCACGATCCTAGGCACTGCTACCCTGTCTCTCATGCTCCCCTTCACCTCCGCCTCCGGTGCTTCCCCTTGCCGCGCCGGTCGCCGCCCATCCTCTTGCCCTCCATCTCCACCGCCCTGACGTCGCGCTTACTCAACCGCAGCTCGCCTCCCTTCATCCTTCCCATGCCGGGCATGTCGACGGGTAGTTCCGACCTCCTCCCCTGCTGCTGCTGCTTCCTCCTCGCCTTCTTGCCAGCGCCAGAGGCCCCCTCGTCAGGCCTCTCCCTCTCTAGGATGATGCCGTTCTCCTTGGCCTCGCGGCGCCTCTTCTCCTCCCGCGCGGCCTTGGCGCCCATGATCCCCTTGCGCATCGCCATGGGCATCTTCTTCTGGCTGTTGAAGATGCTGCCCGCGGACCCGAGCTTCTGCAGCCTCAGGTCGGTGGTGAGGGCGCGCGTGCGGCCCTCGGAGAAGGCCCTGCTGGGAGCTGTGGCGCCCGAGGTGGCCGTGTTGAAGGGGTTCGTGGCCGACAGGATGTGGGATTCCGAGATGAGCCTCTGCAGCTCGAGGTCGTTGGCGAGGAGCGATCTCGAGTCCTCGTTCTGCGGGTCGTCGGTGCTGTCGCCGCCCTGCTGCTGCTGCTGCTGTTTCGCGCGGGGCTTCCCGCCGGGCCCCGCGGTTGAAACGGCGTCTGGTGGCCGTGATGACAGGTAGGCGCGCATCTCGCGCTTGGTCATGAGGGCGGTCTGGGGCGTGAGCGTAGAGAGCGACGGGGCGGGCTTGGAGTAGTCTACCACCTCGACCTGGTGGCTGTCTGTTTCCTCTGTTTCGGGCCCTGACTCTGTTTCACCTCCCTCGCTGCTGTCGTCATCGCCCTCGCCGTCTGTGACCGGCACGTGTCAGTATTACCGCGGCAGGAGGATGAAGAAGAAGGTAAAATAAGGCTTGTTTCAGCAGCCGGGCCGCAGCCTTGTTCACCACCCACCTTCGCTGTCGCCGTCGCCGTCATCCTCCGTAGAAAGGCCGTCCCACTCATGCTGGCTGTCGTCGTCTTCCCCAGAGCCAGAGGTTTCGGACCTCATGTCCTCCACCCCGGCCGCATCGTCCCTGTCGCCGTCTTCTCCCCTGCCGGCAGCCACCTTCTTCCGGCCCTTGGCTGCCGGCCTGCTCACCTCGTCATCGGACCCGTCCAGAGGCGCGAACTGGGCCTCAAAGTGCTTCCTGAAGATGGCCTGGGCTTCCTCCATGGCGGCAGACTTGTCCGACTTGGCGTCGACACCGGCGACCTTGTCGGTCGGCACCCTTCTCTTCCTCTTGCCCAAGACCACCGTACCTGGCGCCATATCTTGCTCTGCTTGCTTCGTACCTGATCGGCCTTGGCCTGACCAGACGCAGCCGTGAATGAGCCCTTTTTGGAATTTGCAGGGAATAAGTGAGGGATTAATGAGATGTACAGTGACCGTAGCCAAGAAGTACCTCCCGCTAGATGAGCCCTGGTGAGTTTTGTGGATATTGAAAGGTAGCGGTGGTCGATTTGAGAGTGTTTTGTTGGATTATTCCCGAACGAGTTTTTTTGATGGGGCCGCACGCACTCGCCGCCAGCCTTGTTCACTGTAGCCGCTGCCGCTGCCGCTGCCGCGCCCGAAATTTCTGACCGGCCTTGTGTTTTGTAAAATCTTAGCGGCCGTTTGGCGGTGCACAAGAGCCGCAACTGGGTGCCCCACAGCACCCTTCCAGTGGGTGCGGTGCGAATGAGTGACCTAGCGCCTGCCACCCGCGCTTGGGGTGCAGAACTCATCCCAGGTCTCCAAATGCATGATTGAGTGTGCGTGCCAGCACGACCCGGGATCGACGAGCCTCACTCACTTACTCAACGATATTATCCCAACCTTAACCAAAAATGACCATATTTCGCCCCTGCATAGACCTGCACTCGGGCCAGGTCAAGCAGATCGTGGGCGGCACCCTCGACGACAAGACCCCCGGCTCCCTCAAGACCAACTTCGTCTCGCCTCACCCGCCCGCCCACTTCGCCGCCCTCTACCGGGACAACGACCTCCGGGGCGCCCACGTCATCATGCTCGGGCCGGGAAACACGCAAGCCGCCCGCGAGGCTCTGGCGGCGTGGCCCGGCGGGCTGCAGGTCGGCGGCGGCATCAATGACACCAACGCCGCCGAGTGGATCGCCGCCGGTGCTGACAAGGTATGATATGTTGTACATGTATTTATATCTGTTTATGTGTGTGATTCATATATATCTCGTGTGATTTTGGGGACACATATTCACTCGCGGCGAACTGCTCAGTAGGTCATCATCACGTCGTTTCTCTTCCCCAGCGGCAGGTTCAGCCAGCCTCGCCTCGACGCAGTCCTCGGCGCCCTGGGCGGCGACAAGGAGAAGCTGGTCATAGACCTGAGCTGCCGCCGCCAGCAGGGCGGCGACGACGCCGAGCCGAGGTGGTTCGTGGCCATGGACAAGTGGCAGACCATCACGGATATGGAGGTGAATCAAGGTAAGCAAACATCTTGCGCATGTGGGCACGCATACATACATACACACACACACACACACACACACACACATGCATAATACTCGCCCGACACATGCTCACTTCCAACCTCTATAGAGTCCATAAAGCAGCTGGAGCCCTACTGCTCCGAGTTCCTCATCCATGCTGCCGACAACGAGGGCCTACAGCGCGGGGTGGATGAGCAACTCATCACCAAGCTGTCCCAGTGGTGCAGCATCCCGGTGACCTACGCTGGAGGTGGCCGGAATCTCCAGGACCTGGACAATGTAGCCAGGCTGAGCAGCAGTACCGTCGATTTGACAATCGGCAGTGCTCTTGACTGCTTCGGTGGCAGCGGTGTAAAGCTGGACGAATGTGTCGAGTGGAATCGACGACAACCAACAAGCTGAGGATAATTGGGCGAGGGAATTTCGCACCTGTATAGACAAGGGGCTTGCACTACTAGCATATTTGTGTGCCCAAGAAAAGTAAATACACACGCAGTGAAGCACTTGATGTATTATCGCTCTCTTTTTCTCGCGGCTGGAGCGATGCTGTCTCGCTCACATGAATGTTGCTCAAATATCGTACATTGAAAGCCACCGCTACCGCATGGGTTGTGACGAGGAACATACGGGGCAGGAACAGAAGATATACTCCCTCCCACTCAAGGTAGGAAGTCTTGCCGGAATACAATTCCGGCCATCAAACACAAAGCACAAACCAACTCCAAGTGCCCCTTCACCCGGTGAATATCCCTTCGCCTTCCTAACCTTCGCCGTTTCCTCCTGCACCTGGCCAAATTGTTCTCTCTCTCTCTCTCTCTCATATCATGCATCTCCTCGTTGCGCTGGAAGACGCTGAACATCCCGAACGCTGGCCCCTCGTGATTATACCTGGAGGGTCAACAACACCAGTGGCACGAGTATGCGTGCCAAAATAAGTACAAAGCGCATATTAAAACTTCCAGACCGATGAAGCGTGACAAAGTGAAAATGAATCTCAGAAGTGAAGGCACAAGACTCTTCAAGACGTCTGTGCACTGTCGGGGTGTTCGTGTCGTGAGACGCATCAAGTCGCTTCCATAACTCGTCAAGTCTTTTTCTTCTTCAGCTTTTGGTCGGCAGCAAAACCAGCTCACCCTTAAACCAGGCTGCTCTTAGTTCGGCCATGACTGGGCCGTCGACCCTCAGCCCGGCGGCGTAGTGTATCTTCCCGCTTAAGGACGAGATCACACCACTTGCCCTTGGCCCGGGAAGAACCACCGAGGCCGTCTTCGTCATTACCGAAGTTGTCACGGCCAATGACATCCGACAAGACCTTCAACCAACCTTCCTTGTCCTCGGGGCTATCGGCATAGAAGTCGATGATCTCGCCGTTGTTGAACCGGACACGGAATCCCTCTTCCACAAACATGTAAGCCTCTTCCTCCTCGCCAAAAGCTGACCGGCGACGCTTCCCGTTCTTGCCAGTAGTCTCCTTTTCAGTCAGCGCTCTGCGGTCGTCGATGAGTCGCTTGGCATTGGCCAGGTTGATGGTGGCACGTGGCTGCCGTGTGGCTTCATGGTACGCAGTCAACTTGGTACCAACGAGCTTGAAGTAGCGGCGACGCCAGTACTAGGTTAATGGTCAGCGGCAATTCATATATATCTGTCGGAAAGGGCGAACTTACAGGGCAATCTCCGCCTTGTTGGCTCAGATTTCCCTCCCAGTTGCGGGATCGGCGTTCCTCGGCAGCCTTCATCTCGCGGATGCAAGAGTTCATGCTCTTAGGCATGTCCTCGTCGGTAGCACCCTTCGGTCTTGGAACAAAGAGGAGCTGGAGCTCGAGCTTTCCGATCTTGTACGGGGCCTTACGAACAATAGAGGTACTACCTCGCTTGCTCTTCACGCTCGAAGCGAATCCTGCTTCCTCCGTAGCCCACTCGTTGAAACAGGCGACGTCAACAACGTAGGGGCGACCAAAGCATCGCGTCTCGTGCTCCTTGAGGCAAACATAGGCACGCGCAAAGCTGCCATCCTCGGCGGCCAGAGGTGAGAGAAGGTCCCAGGCGGTGGGGTTGGCGGCGGTCTTCCTGGCATTGGCCTCTCGCTGTTGCCGGGCCAGTCGCTCATCCTCCTCCTTCTGCCGCAGTTCCATCTCCTTGCGCTTCTTTGGTGACGCAAAAACGCGGGAGAAGGTCGATGTCTTGGTCTTTCGCGGCGAGGCAGGAGATTGAGCCATTCGCTGAGGCGGAGGCCTTTCCAGTTTGACATTCAGGGTGAGTTGGAACTCGAGGTCGTTCGGGACGACCAGTTCGAACTCTTGTCCAATGGGCGCATTTCGCGCCAGCTCAAGCCATGCGGTAGTAACGCAGTGTACACCATTGTCGAGGGTAAGGCTGAACCAGGTGCGCTCGTCTGAAATCGTTAGCATCGATGCCAATGACGGTCGGGGTATCATTTCTCGCTTACTCTTGGGCATGGGCAAGTCAAGATCCTTGACGCCCATGACCTTTACAAACACTCTACCTCTCTCACCGCTCTCCTCGGCTGAGATATCCGTACTCGCGTCTTCTTCTACCAGAGTGCTCATTGGGGCTGCGTTGCTTTCCTGCCCGGGCAGAGGAGGGACCGGACCAGTGCTGGTGTGTCTCTTCCGGAGGCTCTTCTTCCTAATCTGGCCATTCCACGGCTCAACTGTCCATGACTGGGGGCGTGCCTGCTTCACTGGAGAGTTGCCAGCAGAGCGAGTGGAGGGGCGCAGGTCTTCGTTGTCCTTGTCACTCGCTGCGACGACCTTTGTGTTCTGTCGCATGAGGTATCCGCGCTGTTTGCGTGAAGTGGTGTTAGCATTTTGCTTGGTGAGTTTGACGCTAGACGCTTGTCTAGAGATCTTCCGACTGGGGAGGGTCGAAACCTGATGAGGGGGAAATTGTTGAAATGCAACCTTTTGTGCCTCGATGACTCGCTCAAAGTCCTGGTCGAGGCTGAGACCGAGGTCAAGGTCGAGGGTGAGACTACGGCTCTTGAAGCTGGGGTGTCGCTGCATGTACTCATCACCCGTTACGTCTGGAGCAAGATGCTGCTCGGAGTCCATGTCCCGTGACATGCGGTTACGATGGCGGTCGGGAATCTGGGGTATGTTGGGCACCTCGCAGCTAACTTGGCGTCTCTGCTCCCTCATGGCCGCCATGTCGGCGGGCGTTGCAGAGGGACGAGTCTTAAGCCTCGACCCGGCCGCAGACTTGATGGTGGCGACAGTCTCGGGAATCGCGGGAGAGTGTCGCTCCTCCTCTAGCTCCTCCTCCTCGTCGTAAGTTGGCAAAGGACGATGGATGACAGAGTCTGGCGTCTTAGGCTCTTCTTCGTCCTCATCCGGCTCACCCCAACCGGAACCGTCATACTCTGGCTTGGACAAAGTAAGCTTGGGTCTGAACGGGCTCTCCAAGGCGGGAACCTCAGTGTCTTGAGACACATCGATCTCGTCGGGCTTTGGGAGCATGAAAGATTGCACATCGTCGGTAAACGGGTTGTGCTTCTGGTTGGTGGGAAGGTCTGGAAGGTCCTTCTCCGTGATCGTATCGATTGATGACTCTTGCTGGGTAGGAGACGCAGCACGAGGCGTTGTCAGTGGCTCTTCCTCTGACTTCTCCTCCTGAGGGGTGGGCGGCAGGTCAGGGCCAGAATAGTTGCTGCTGGAGTCGTAGGCCTTGTCAGCATCATCCTTGCCCTCCTCCTCGAGGTCTTCAACCCCAGACTCAGAGCGTTGGTAGTAGTCTGTGATCGACATGTCATCATCTTCGTCGTCGTCGTGCTTCAGATAAGCATCGTGATCGGCCTCGTCCTCCGCTAAGCCTTCTGTGCTGGGAATAGGGACGTCAGGGTCCAGAGGAAGCGGGCGCTCAGGGGAGCTTGGCGGAGGCGAAGAGAAGTTGTAATCAGATTCCCGTTCTGAGGCCTGATTGCCATCCACCCGGCGCATAATGGATTCACGCGAAATCTTTTCAGGTAGCTCGTAGTCGCCCAGCCCTGACAGCTCTGGGAGGGTGTCGTCCTCCTCGGCCGAGACCAACGGATCGTGAAGCTCGGCTTCTGGAGTCTGGCTATCCGCACGGTCACGGGTTCCGGCCCGTCTCATCCTTCGCTCTCGCTGTTGCTCAGCAGCTGATTTACCATCATCAGAGAGCATCATGAGCTTGAGTCGCTCTTCAAGCGTCATCTTGCCATTGCCAATGTTCTGAATGTCAGACTTCGAGAACGAAGAGGCAGGGGGAGGAGATGGCAAGGTCCGCGAGGCCCCAATCATTCTCTCGGCAGTTGCTGAAAGACCTGTTGACGAGTTTGAGTTCCTTCTCTCACTGAAAATGCCCGAAGGAGGCGGCAAAGGCGGCAAGGGCCTGTGATCGCCGTTGGAATTGCGTGAGTCTGTGCGATCATGCTGTGGGATTTCTGGAAAGTTGTGGGAGCCATCAAGGAACGGGCTGCCCTCGAGAACTTCGTCCAGGGGGTTGTCCTGGCGCCAGTCATCTGGGAGAACGACCGGCGTCTTCATAGTGTCCTCGAGAGTTGCATCAAAGCTGTCATCATGGTCGTCGGCGCCCATGAAGTAGTGCTCTTCCTCATCGTCCTCATCGTCGTCCTCCGAGTCGATACTTCCTTCCCGAGAACTTGAGGCGATGGATGATATGTCTGGAGTTGCCATCTCATACTCATTCACCTGAGGGGGTGCAGCGTCGAATGTGACGCTCTTTGCATGACGATGGAGGGCCATTCCGGATGGCAGCTGCCGATCTTCGTACGATGAGCCTGAAGAGTTGAGCTCGTTGTCGACGTCAAAGCTGTTTTTGAACCGGCTGGGTGCGAGGGAGGACTTGGTCGGGGACGCCTGATCCCTGCTGGCTGGTCTTGGGCCGCTTGGGGGAGAATTGCGTGTCAAAGAAGGCGATGAGGCCTGTGGAGGAGGCGACTTGGTTGGACTGTATTGAGGGATCCTGGTCTGGCTGTCTGATCTGCTGTGGGCAAAGGCCTTGTTGTCACGATATCCGCTGATGCCTGTCCCACCAAAGGCGTTGCCTTGGACTTTTGAGAGGGGCCGCTCGACCTGAGGGACCCTTGTGGGATCATACTCTTGTTTCTGCTCGAGAGCAAGGATGTTGCTGTTCTTGACGCGTGAAGCCTTCTGGAGGCGCTCGATGGAGGATCGGCGGGTTGGCGACGGCGAGCCTGAGCCGTATGTGCTGTTCTCGTTGTTCCTACTCTGCCAGAACAGCCGAGGTGAGGCCTTTCCGTCCAGCGGGGAGCTGTTGAAGGGTGACGAGTCGGTGTTCAAGGCCATCTTCTGAGGTCGTGTGTTAGTGCATGTGTGCGTGAGACGCGGGTGACCATGTATAGACTCACCTTAGTCGCCTCCTTCCAACTCGGGGAGTTCCTTCGCTTCTCAGAAGGAGAAATCTCAGAAAGAGGACGTGGGATTGCGCTCGACATCTTGGGAGGAGAGCTGCTCTTGGATAGTCGCAGGGGTTGTACCTGTGGTTGTTAGTTCTGTTGATAGATCAACAAAGTGATGCGCGACGCTAGTGGGGCCACCCGTCAGTAAGGACTCACAGGATCCGACGAGGCCATTTGTTCCTGCTCAGAATCCATGCCCTCAAATCATACACGGAAGGAACGAAAAAAAAAGTCACGATGTCGAATTGCTGTCGTGTCCAAGTGTGTTGGCGATTGTGGGCTAGAGGAACCGATTCGGGGAGGAGATATGTACGGACCTGTAGGCGGGCGGAGTATGCGAAAAGCGGTGGCTGGTAGTCTGCAAGTCTGCGGCAGCTTGGTGGAGAGATGAATGACAGGGAAGGGCAGGGCAGGGCAATTGAACGGTTCCGAAAGCAATTACGGCTCCTGAACAGGACGATCTTCTTAGGGAAACGAGGTTTCGGATGGTCCTGTTTGCAAGACACGAACAGCCGTTGAGGACGAAATGGTATATCGTGACAATGTTCATGCCATGTTCCTGGTTGCCAGCAAAAGAGGATGGCCCCGAGAATCAAACCAGAAAGGATCTGGCTGCAGTGGGTGGAAGGATATGCAATCGATGCGATGCGGAACAGAGGGAGAAAAGGATGAGGTGGAAGAGGACTCTCTCTCCTCAGCTTCGCTGCCTCGTCAGGAAATCGTAGATATGTGGTTTTGACGCCCGAGTGGCACTTGTTGGGTGCAGGCAGGCGCGATGCTTGCGGGCCTTGCTCTGATTGGGCGAGCGCGTGGTGTAAGGTTCGGTATCGATCAACAGCAAGGTGGTTGCGGAGCAACTGCCCCAGAAAGTCGGGAAAAAGGTGGGAAGCTTGGGCGGGCCAGGGCCACGGAGCAGTCACTGCACGCTTGTTGGCAGCTGCTAAATCTGGTACTTCCAAGGTGCAGTGGTGATTTGCCAGCTGCCCCCTGCCCCCTGCCCCCTGGCCCCTTGCACCTAGCAGCCTGAGTCCTGGCTCATGACGGCA
The DNA here is from genome assembly GCA_021399435.1 of Diaporthe sp. PMI_573. Lineage (NCBI taxonomy): Eukaryota > Fungi > Ascomycota > Sordariomycetes > Diaporthales > Diaporthaceae > Diaporthe > Diaporthe sp. PMI_573. Next base: position 553,544 of record JAJTUP010000036.1, read on the forward strand.
CAACAGCCCAGGTCTGGGAACCCACGTCGGGAAGGCGGATGTGATGAGTTCCCCAGCCTTCCAATGTAACTGACCACCGTCCTCCTCCAATTGACGGGTATCCAACTGTGTTACAAGGGAGTCGTAGGAGATTATCCTTAGGAGGGTATTCTATGAGAGAGTATTCTACAAGAGAGTATCCTGGTAGGAGGTTATCCCAGAGGAGGTTATCCTGTAGGACATTATCCCATAGGACATTATCCCATAGGAGGGTATCCTAAGTGGGGGGTATCCTAATAAGAGAGTATCCCCACAAGAGGTTATCCTCTACGAGGTTATTCAACAGGCTGGCTGGGCTGGACTGCTACATAGCACAGTGTAGTGGTGACCAGTCAACAGAGGCTGATGCTCTGTTTGTTGCTGCCCACTTCAAGTCTCCACAGAGGCGGGCAATCCTGATCCTGATCCTTCCTGGAGGAAGAGAAAAAGTACGTTGGCAATGTATCCTGCATCCAGACGGCCAGAGGCACAGCAGGACCCACCATGCCCGCGCCCAGGTCCCGCTTCCTGCAGGTGGGTGGTGGGCAAGTGGGCACTCTGCAGGCTGCAATCCGTCATAGTCTCGACATTCAAGGACAATGCCCTTGTTTACTCGGCATTGTGCCCCCGTCTCACCATGGCAACACCCACCCAGCTGCAACAGTACTACACTACGCTGGCAGATGCCGTAGTCTATCATGTGCCACACAGCCTTCAACGTATGGTACACAGCATGCTGTGCGACCTGGTCATGAGCCGCGCAGCCACAAGTGTTCACTTTCGCCTCGTCAGTCATCTCCTCGGCCGAGGAGGATAATTGGGCGCGGATGGGGCTATGAGGCCAGATTCTTCCATTCTTCGTCGGCGGGAGCTAGCATGCCTCCGTTCCTGTGTCGATCCTACTGTGCTGCCGTCTACTCAGCAAGGACGGCGCCCCCCCTCCCCCGGGTTGCGGCTAGCCCCGATCAGCCACTTCGGCACTCAGCCGTACGTGGACTATCTAGGTTGCAGGTCCCCACGCCGTCTAGATCAGCTGGAGGGATCAACATCGAGGGAGCAGCCATCCCAGTCTTTCTCCAGTTCACTATTTGTAGACGTCGACTATGCAGGCCACACATTCACTTGCTCACAAATACACAAGAAATAGCGGGCTAGTCTCTCACCTGAGGCAATCTATCAATCAGACACCAAAAGGGCTCTCTCACGCAGTGCGGCACAAATCTTCTGACTTGTGAAAATACCGGAGGCTGGGCTGGCTCTCCGGCAGATCAAGCCAGCTCAAACCCGGCAGCCAGGACCTGCAATTTCCTGTAACTTTGAGACATCAGGTCTCCGCCACCCCGGGTGCCCGGCTTTCGAGGGTGCCCCACGGGTCTGGGCCCCAGGAGCAATCGGAAAATACCCAGAGGCTGACGCAAAACTCCAGAGCCTATTTATTTAATGCCATTGAGAGGAACCTCCTGGCCACGCAATACGTTTCTGTCCATGTATCCAGACTAGGTATCCTGCCCACGCAGCTCAGAGACATGTCACAGCCATGCATGGGTCTCTTATCTCTCAAAACCACCTGTTTTCGGTTTCTTTTCGTTCAGGACCCAGGCACACAGACAAGGAGGTAAGCACACGCATGGGCTTAATGCCGCAGCGTCCTGTGGTGCGACATGCCCGTGCCGTCGGACCCGTGCCTTCGACCGCCACCGTGGTGGCATTGTTCAATATCGAGGTACTATGTAGGCAGGAAACACGCCGCTGAAGAAGGAAAAAAAGTCCTACTCGCGTCAATGCCTTAGTTGATCCCGCCTTTGGCCCGAAGGCCGACGCCGACGCCCCCATCTACCTTCGACCTAAGAACGCTGGCAGATTATGCTGATGGGCACATACTCGACTCCCGCGATGCCTCTCGGCATGCACGCTCCAGCCCTACAATGTAGACAGGCACAGACCCAGGCGGGATGTAGTGCATGGGCGGCGAGCGTCTTCATCCATTTCATGGTGCATTGCGTGCACGCCTGGCCAGTGCGGTCGATGTATGTTGGTCGCATGCAATCTTTACACAGATCAAGGCTGTTCTGTGTGCTCAGCACTGGGTGTGCACAGTCAGTCGAACCAGTGGGTTATAGAGGACCCCGGAACGCACAACTACGTGCGAATGCGAAATCGGACAGTGGCACCTGTTTCAGAAAAGCTCGCAAGATTCCCACCAAAGCTGCTCCGGTTTGCGCTTCCTAGTAGCTTTCGTTTAGCTTGCTGTCTTGGTTCTGACGACGCACAGGGAAATGGACTGAGGTCCTGTCACTATGTGCTCACCTTTCGCACCATCAGAAGGCGCCTTGAGCACTTGCAGCAGACACAGCCCCGGACACCTGGGCAGCAGATCAAAAGTCCCAACACACGATGCACATTTTGCTTGTCAATAGCAGTTGTTAGACATAGAAAATTTATCATTTCGCCCTCTATGAAATGGTGCAAGTCTTGAGTGTCAAACCACCATAGAGACTGACGGTATAAGGGAATAATTAGAGTGCCTCCTTTACCCCGGGACACCTTATGTGTATAATCACCCTTGGTAGTGACAGTCTCCTCTGGTATCTCCCTTTTCCCGGACCCGGTAATAAACAACAACCCCTGGACGCCAGCCGATTGATCATACAATGCAAGTCTATACTCATTCGTCCTCCTCCTTGATCTGCTTCTGCGCGAGGTAGAACCTGTTGGCGCCATCTTCGTCCTTCTCGTGCTCGATGGCAACCTTGGAGAGGTGCGTGAGGATGTTCTCCATCATGGTGTCGGACGCGCTCCTCTTCTTGCGGCCGAGGTTGTCGAGGCTCTTCATGCCGGTCATGACGTAGTACACGATGGCGATGACGATGGTCACGGCGATGGAGAAGCACCACACCACCACGATGGTAACGATGTCCGTCCTGCCGTTGGGGTCGGAGGCGATCTCCGGCACGGGGGGGATGGTGTTGCTCTCGCCGCCGGTGAACCAGCCGAGCGCCGCAAACAGGGTGGCCAGGATGTCGACTCCGAAGATGGCAGCCACCAGCTGGAAGGACGGGTATGTCTCGAAGCCGCGGGTGACGAAAATGAGCCAGTTCTCAGTGAGCGAGATCTCGAGGAAGAGGATGCCCTGCACGGAGCCGTAGTTCTGGATGACACCGCCGCTGGGGAGCCAGAGCGTGCCGCGAAGGATCCATGTACCGATAGCGAGGAGGGCGCCGAGAACAATAGAGATGATCCAGATCTTGGGGAGCTGCCACTCGACAGGGCGGCGCTCGAAGTGCGCGTTGTCGTAGGCGACGGCGATGGTGGCCAGATCGGCAAAGAGGGCGAGGAACACGATCAGGTCGACGCGGACGGTCTCGTTGATGGCGATCATGGAAGTGACGAGGTACAGCTCCAAATGCAAGCAGAGGGCGATACGGTACTGGATATATGCCTTCATGCGCTGGAAGATCTGGCGGGAGATCTTGATGGCCGAGACGATGGTGGACAGACCGGGGGCGAGGAAGACGATGTCAGCGGCGGCCTGGGCGGCCTCTGTGGCGCCTTCGACGGCGATACCGCAGTCAGACTTCTTCAGAGACGGAGCATCGTTGACACCATCGCCAGTCATGGCAGTCAGATGGCCACGCTGTTGCAGCATCTCGACGACCTTGTACTTGTGTTCGGGGAAGACCTCAGCGAAGCCGTCGGCCCGCTCACACAGATCGTAGATGGAGTTGCCGGCGAGATCAGAGTGGAGTAGCTTGTCCGAGTTGTACACCTTGGTTCCGAGGGCAAGCATGCGGCAGGTCTCCTTTGCGATGGCGATGGCGTCACCCGTAAGCATCTTAACCTGGAGACCCAGAGTCTGGGCGTCGGCGATGGTCTGCGCGGTGTCCGAGCGAGGGGGGTCGAAGAGAGACAACATGCCGAGCATCTGCCACGGGCCGTCGGCCTCGCGGACGGCAACGGCCAGGGAGCGGAAACCACGGCGGGCGAACTCGGTGGCCTTCTCCTTGAACAGGACCTTCTGCTCGGGCGAGCAGTTGCTGATGGCGAGCACGGCGTTGGGGGCTCCTTTGCAGCACTCGTAGCGGACGCCCTGGTATGTGCAGATAGCGGTGATACGCTTGGACACGGGGTCGAAGGGCATGAACTTCTCTGTCGTCCAGCCCTCAGAGATCATATCCTTGGCCTTGGGGTATCTCTTCAGCGTGAGGATAGTGATCTTGTCAATAGGGTCGAGAGCCTTGATGTTGTGGCTGGAAGCAAGAGCAGCAACGGCCATCATCCAGTTGACGTCGACTCCGTCCATCAGGAAGGGCTCACGGACCGAGAGCTGGTTGGCAGTCAGGGTTCCGGTCTTGTCAGAACACAGGATGTCGACACCAGCGAGAGACTCGATAGCCGTAAGCTTCTGGACAATGGCTTTCTCCTGGGCGAGGTAGGCAGCGCCGACGGCCAGGGTCGTGGTAGTGACGACGGGCAGACCGACTGGGACACCAATGATGAGGAGAATGAGGACGTAGTGGAGCAGGTTCGTGGAGTCCTCTGCATCGCCAACGATGTTCAGGTTACGGTAGAAACCACCAACCCATGCGGCGAGCATGAAGAGGACGACGAGGACCAGGAGCGCCGTTCCGATCGAGTTCATGATGGCTTTGAAGTGACCTTGGTCCTTGGCACCCTGAACAAGAGAAGCGGTCTTGCCGACGAAAGAAGATTGAGCTCCGCAGGTGACAACTCCGTACGCCTTTCCTCGCTTGCAGCCAGTGGTGTAGAAGACGACATCGGTCATGTACTTGTCGACTGCGAGAGACTCGCCCGTGATGGCAGACTGGTCGATGGCAACGATGGGGTGCCCGATATGAGGTGTTCCATCCTCGTCGTCCCCCTCTTCGAATTTCTCCTGACGCGGAGAGCTGACGTCCTGTGCCTGGAGCTCGGTCTGCTGGTTGTCAGTGATGTCGTACTTTCAATTCAATTTCAGAGAGGTTCCATACCTTGTACTGTTGGAAGCCCTCCGCGCCCTGATCATAGTCGCAGATGAGCCTGGTGTCCGCGGGTACAACAGTGCCTTCTTCGATAACGACCTATTTTTCTGTTAGCGGTGAACGGGGTGATTGAAAAGACTGAGAAACTCACAATATCACCTGGAACAAGTTCTCGGGCCCGGATCTCTTGTTCCTGACCATTGCGAACAACACGAGCCTTCATGGCGATGTCTCCCTTCAAGCTGGCGACGACGTCGGCAGCCTGCTTCTCCTGATACCAACCGACGACCGCGTTGAGCAGCAAGATACCAATAATGACACCGGCATCAATCCAGTCCTGAAGACCGAGAGCTAGGATCGCTGCCGCTTCCATGACCTATCGGTGGAGTTAGCAAGTTTTTGGAATCATGTGCAGGTACATTGGGGCTCTTACGTAGAGAATGGGACCGCGGAAGAAGCCAATGAACTTGAGAATCATGTTCTCCTTCTCAGTGCTCAGTTCATTCCAGCCGGAGCTCTTGCGTCTCCTCTCGACCTCCATGTTGTTGAGGCCGTCCCGAAGCTCAGTGTTGAGCCAGTCCGTGGGAGTGACGAAGTCGCTCTGCTTCTTGCCCGCAGCAGCACCGCCTCCCTTCCACCATGGCTTCTTCTTCTCGACTGGCTCCTCCTCGATATCGACCTCGGCGTTGGGGTCTCGGTAGGTGTCGATATACCGGATCAGGCTGTTTACTCGGTCAGAACAAGGTTAGACGTCTCTGGGTAACGAACTTGGTGACTTACGCTCTGTACTCATCCATGTACTGAGCACCACCGCCCTTGGGGGCACCGACATCCAGGTTGGAGTACATGTTCTGGGTTTCCGAGAGAAAGTTGCCCGCCTCCAGGTCATCGTGGTCCTCCTGCCTCAGAGGCTGGGGGGCATGAGGGGTACGGTTCTTTCCGAAAGCCATGACCTTCTTGAAGTTGGGAGCCATATGCCCGAAAGTTACAGGCCAGCTGTAGAGAGAAGAAGAAAAAACAACAGAAGACGCGGAGGGAGGGAGAGGAGAGGAAGGAGGAGGCGGCGAAGGGATGAGAGTGAGATCAAGAACGGACCTGGAGATGGGACGGCGGGTGGAAGAATTTCTTATATGCTGCGGACGTGAAGTTTTCTTGCTATCTACCCAGGGAGAATTTCTATAGCCTCAAACCTAGCTCGGTTCCGGACCTGACGCTGATATTCGGGGCGATTACAACACAGGAGATCCAAGCAAGGATTCGCTCGATTCACGTCCCGCCGACACCCTCGACATTGGTCGGGTGTGGGTAGGAGATTCGCCGTCAATATGGCAGATGAGGCACTTCTGGGAACGTGCGTCGGGGGAGATTTCTGGGCAACATGTAGGTCGACAAAAATAACTCGTCAGTATTTTCAAATTCCCGAGGAGTAACTTGGTACGCGAGCGTGTGTCTGGCTGCTACTTTGGACGGCTGGTACATGATAGACCGGTACATTTCCCTCTCCATCACAACCTGGCAGCCAGGGGACCAGAAAGCTCTGAGCTCTTCGGACGGCGGCACCTATCCCGGGGCAGCTCTCACAGCGACCTCAACCGGGGTCTTCTGACAGGAGTAGCTGATCGGGTTTCAATAAAAGCTGGCATCCTTGGTTTGCGAGGGCCAGGGAGGGAAGCCCGTGTGTTGTCGTGAGCAGGGCTTCGGCGTGCCGAGGGAATAAAATGCCTCAAGTACAAGCGAAGCAACGCGGTATGACTAGGAGGCGGGCGTACAGGAGTTGTGAAGTTTCGACTTCTGAGATGGGTGATCCAGGCAGGTGGAGCCCTGCGGTTGTCTCCATGGGTGACCGAGGAGCTGAGTTTCAGCTCAGGGACCCTTTGAAACTGCCACGTGATGTCCCATCACTCAGATTTCCGCTGGCGATAACGAACTTCGTATACGCCTCGTCGTCGCCACTGCGACCCAGCCACCAAGACTTTCACGTCCCGCCAAGTCGACTTGGCGTTCAACCGGAAACATCCCATCGACAAGACGCTCGCGCGTGCCAGGCGTGCTGAGAATGCTTGTTGGTCCACACAGCCGCCAAGGCAGGATCTGCAATATGAGAGGTGCGGACTGCCGGCTGCACTGCGTCTTGCTCCTACACAACATGTGGACTCGGCGGTCGGAATGTCGCCCTTCGAGACGGCCAAGCTGGCAGAGTAGGGTGCGTTGGTGCTTGTTATTTGCTTGAATCACTTTGGACCGCCTTGCAGGGCCTTGGCTTACACTTGTCCCGATTCATCTAAGCTACGAGGGCTCGGCCGTTCCTGAATCGAAGGACCCGCTCCTGCAGTGAGGCTCGGCTAAGAGCTTGTTCAGGCTTCTGAAGAAACGCATGGAGAGACAGGTCAATTTGGAAAGAGACCACACGGGCCGGAGCATTTTCGGGAGACGTTCTGCGTGCGGAAAGCACAGGAATCCAGTTATCGCAGTGCCAGCCGCCGGCAACGGCCGGCAACGGACGGACATTTTTTTCTTCTTCTTTCTGAGACCTGCTAATTCAAGGAGTAGTCTAAAAAGATGTTCTAGAAGACGTGTTTGACAGGTAGTTGATAATGAGACGCGACGAAGGGGGGACATACGGGTGAGACCCGGCTGACTCGTTGAGACCAGGTCGGTCTCATGGGCAGCCTCCCCTTGTGTGAAACAGTGCTACCTATGCCAGACCAGCAAGGTGTGCCTTCACCCAATTCGTCGGACGCACTGAGGTGGGACAAACCTGGCAAGCACTGACAGTAAGAGGAAACAGATGGGTCATGAAACGAGCGCCCCGGACGCAATAGTCGGGAACGGGAGCCCAGGGTCCAGGGCTGGGGAGCGTGGAGTAGATCATCGGCCAAGGTCAGGACGGTTGGTAGGCCTTCGGCTCATCGACTTGGAGAGTTGGAGGACGTGGGGGCACCATTGCCAGTGTCGGGGCCGGGGCGGGCCTCTCACGGAGGTGTGTTCTCCAGTTGAGCCTGGACTCTCGCTAGCATGAGGGACGGAACATTTCCAGAGTTCCTAATTGGGAGAATAGGCCCGGGCAGATGTTTCCTTGCTGCGCACAAGCGTTGTAACAATCGCAGGCACCCTCGACGGAGACCAAATCTCTTTGATCCTTGACTCAGCTTACACGAAGATATCGAGGACGCGCACACTAAAGGGTTTCTTTCCAAAGGGGAACGATGCAATAGAATATACCTCAAGACGCAAGGGGCAAAAGTATCCATAGCGAGGAGGTCCCGTACTGGGTGGGGATAGCGGCGTTTGCTCCGGGGCGTGAACCATACATCTCCATGGCATTTCCGGAGGCGACATAACCACGAATGGGAAGGGTCTGGTACGGCATTAATGGATCGCCGGCATTGGACCGATTTGGCGAGCCATAGGTTGTTGTCAAATTGGGAGCGTCACGCTGGAATTGGTGGGTTGAGGTGTCGCTCTCCTCGCCATTGGGCTTGGTCGAGTTTCAAAGTGGCAGACGCCGTCCTTTGACACAGCTTCCCCGTACAAGCGTCCGACATGCCAAGGCTTGACAAGTCTTCTGGGCATGGCAGGGAAAGGGCCAAAGCCGTGCAGCTATGCGCGGTAGGCGTTTCTATTTGCAATGTTGCTACAAGCACGTACGGAGCATGCCGACAGTCGCATTGTTCAGGCTGACTTGGCAACTAGTCAGCCAGGTGTGCACAACGCCCTGTATTGCTTCCTGATTGCTTGCTCTGGCATAGCCGCCAAGGTGATCAACCAACAAGCGAGTAATTCCGGCACTTGAGATGGTGGAAACAGACCGAGGTGAGCAATGTGGAGCCCGGAGTATGGAGAATGGAGTATGGAGTATGGAGTATGGAGAATAGATTATGCTTTTTGGGGTATGTTCGGTTGAGCGAATGGACAGGCGTCAGGGCGATGCGACGCCCCGGACGAGCTGACGAGCAGACAAACTGAGCTGCCCGCTGTGACCAGGTTCGCCGTTGGGCGGACTCGGTCTCGCAACTGCAACATCGAGGTCAGTGCCCAAGCGACAAAAGAAAGTAGTCTACACAGTACCTGCCTCTTGTACCTCCGAGCTGGTACACCGTAGTGTAGTTCGTACCTCGCTTGTCTTATCTTATCGGCGATAAGTTTCTGTCCCGCGGCAGGCATCAGAAACTTTTCTCGGTCCCTCTCAGAAATCTACTCCAAGTCGACCAGCAGCGATCAACACCTCTTTCGCGATTCTATTTGCGACCCTGATACCTGAGACGTTCTACATCGCCTGCCAAGATGAAGCGAAAACTGGACGAAAACAACGAACCCACGTCGGTGCCCCAGACTGCCCCGGACTCTGAGCCTGACAAGCCCGTCAAGCCTGGCACCTCTGGGGAAACCACCACAAGCCCTGGCCCTGCCTTCTCTGATCTCGCCCTCGATGCGCGGCTGCTACAGGCCATTGCCAGTCAGAAGTACCAGACCCCTACTCTTGTCCAGTCCAAGGTCATTCCTCTGGCCTTGAACGGCCAGGATGTGCTCGCCAAGGCCAAGACTGGCTCCGGGAAGACGGCCGCCTACCTCCTCCCCGTCCTCCATGGTGTTCTGAAGCGGAAGCAGGTGCGTCGTGTTTCGTTTCCCTCCGCCCGTCGCTTATCGCGCGAGCTCGATCTGCTCCGCGCTCCGCTTCATTGGCTAACCAGAACCAGGCTGATCCGTCGGCTTTCACTGCCGCCCTGATACTCGTCCCCACCCGCGAGCTTGCCGACCAAGTCCTGCGGAACGTCGAACAATTCTCAGCCTTCTGTGCCAAGGAAATCCAAGCCGTCAAACTGACGGAACAGGTCTCCGAGGCTGTCCAGCGGTCCATACTCTCGAGCGCCCCTGACATCGTTATTTCTACCCCGGCAAGAGCATGGCAAAATATCAGCAATGGGTCCCTCTCCGTGGACAAGCTCACACACCTGGTCTTGGACGAGGCTGATCTGGTGCTGTCGTATGGCTATGACGAAGATCTTCAAAATGTGGCTCGGTCTGTACCAAAGGGACTGCAAACAATCCTCATGTCCGCCACTCTCACCACAGACGTGGAGACTGTCAAGGGCTTGTTCTGTCGTGACCCAACAGTTCTCGACCTTCAGGAGCCAGATGCAGAAGGAGAGGGCGTCTCACAGTTCTATGTCAAGTGCGGTGAAGCTGAGAAGTTCCTTTTGGCCTACGTGATTTTCAAACTGCAGCTCATGAAGGGCAAATGTAAGTCATGCACTGGTCACAATCTGGAAGCTCATTCCTGAGACATGTGTTCCTGGCGCGGTGCTGACCACCTCCTTCCTAGGCATCATCTTCGTTGCGGATGTTGACCGCTGTTGGCGACTCCGTCTCTATTTTGAGCAATTTGGCATCCGAAGTGCTATTTTGAACCCAGAATTGCCCGTCAATTCGAGACTTCACGTGGTTGAACAATTTAACAAAAACGTGAGTACTTGCTCGATTCAACTGAGCACTAGACGGCTTGAGTTTATCACTGACATGCCCAAGATTTACGATATAATACTCTGCTCAGACGAGAATGAGGTACTCGGAGATGAAGATCAACCGTCGGGACAAATTGGTCAAGGAAACAAGACTGAAAAGGGAGACGCGACGTCCAAGAAGAAGAGAAAGTCGTCAAAACGAGACAAGGAGTACGGTGTGTCTCGTGGGATCGACTTCCAGCATGTCTCCGCCGTCATCAATTTCGACTTCCCAACATCATCCAAGTCATACACACACAGAATCGGTCGTACGGCACGCGCGGGCCAACGAGGCATGGCGTTGTCCTTTGTCGTTCCTAAAGACGAGTTTCGAAAACACAAACCAACCTCAGTTGAGTCTGCAGAGAATGACGAGAAGGTCCTCGCCAAAGTCCTTCGCCAGCAGCAAAAACAAGGCAAGGAAGTCAAACCATACGTGTTTGACATGAAGCAAGTGGAGAACTTCCGATACAGAATGAACGATGCGCTGCGTGCCGTCACCAGGAACAGCATCAGGGAAGCGAGAACAAGGGAACTAAGGCAAGAGCTGCTTAAGAGCGAACGGCTGAAGCGGCATTTCGAGGAAAACCCGGCCGACTTGAACCATCTGCGTCACGACGGCGAGCTTCGAGCGGCGCGGACGCAGTCTCACCTGCGAGCGAAGCACGTCCCCGACTATCTCCTTCCCAAGGAGGGCAAGAAGGCACTCACGGCGGACCAGATTGGCTTCGTCCCTTTCAAGAAAGCTGACCAGAAGAATCGTCGGTCCAAGTTCTTCAAAGGAAAGTCCAAGAAGATCAGTGGGCGCAAGTCAGATCCCCTGCGGACGTTCAAGGCTCGGAAGAAGACGGCATAGGGCATCCAGGTACATGACTGTAATAGCTAGGCACACAAGAATTGAAGTGATACCCTTGGCCCCGGTCTCAACTGTCACAAACAGGAGCATGCGGATGAGCGCCTCCGCCGGACGGACCCAAGGCGGAGTCGTCTTGTGGCACAGACACAGACAGGCACACAGGCTGAAAGGTAGGCCTGACGGTTTGATTGTCAAGGCAGACATGATTGACCGATGAATTCGCAGTGCAACCCGCGGACACATGCAAAGTGACGGTAGGCAATCAACAGGTGCTTGCACTGCTGATAACCTTTTCCGGCACCTGAAACGCCATGCCTGGCTGGTGCCCTCCACCGGAGTTGGCCAACGGCCGAGCCTGCTTACGAAGCATGAAGATGGCTTCAAGTCCTCTTAGGTCTGATATCGGCTGGGGACGAGAACGAAAAATCCCCAAATTTGCCCTGTCTGCATTGTTTTCAGGGGCCAAACTATGCAAATACAAATGCGCGTTGCGTTCGACCCCGGAGTGTGGCGGTCAAGTCGGCGTAGCAATTGAGAAAACCTCGGCACACTCCGTGTATGCGCTCCCACTTCCCGGCTCAAATTGACGCAGTGCGGACTGGGGCATGCCACCAAGTCAGCGACAACAACTAACTGGCCATCTGCCGTCAGTTGTTCAGGGTCATGCCTCTCGCAGGAACCAAACAAGTCCTACTTGAATCGAAATGGTGGTGGGCTCTGTACAGTAAGAGGAGCCAAGGAAGTTTTGTTGTCGTTTTCTCGCCAACCGATTTCCAGAACAGCGCAACGGGTTGAGTGGTGGTCGGCAGTCGCGCGGCGGGTTACGACGTTGATGTCACTTAGCGTCTTGACTTGGGTACCAAAAATAAAATACGTGGCGGGTGAGCTGGGGTAATTGGCCCAGGTGGGACGGTGTCTGGCCGAGGCACACTGTGCCATGACTGCAAAGATGGGGGTGGCATTACAGTGTGTCTGCGCGGGTGGGCAGACAGAGCCGCGTGGCGGGTCCAAGCCACCGCCGGTAGTCGTCAACCCTGTCGACCGCTCGTGATCGGCAGGACCCTTTCCAAGTCCCGGCAACAAACAACCTGCCTGAGCTGCCTCAACCAGCCCCGTCAATAGGCCCCGATGACCACATCGGACCCCGTATGAGAATTGCCCAGCCAACCAGCCGGCTGTTTGAGCAGAATGACTGCAGTAATACCCATTCAGCACGCAGATCCCGGGCTCAACATGTGCCCCCAAGACCCCTCGGATGCCGGCCTGTCCTTACAGCTGCCTAGGCACCGCTTCTTGTCGTCCAGGAAGTGCAGACTTCCGCATGACAAACAAGTCGTTTCCGTCCAATAAGACCAGAAATCAGGGGTCTTTTAGCCCCGTTGATTTTTTTCACGAGGTTGGAAGAGCAGTGAGATGTCATCGTCCGGTGGTTTCACACTACGGGGCGGCAACGTAATGTTGGTTGCTGCTGCGCCATGCTCATTGTCTAACCCAGCCGACCTAACCTCCCCACTGTGGGATGTGGGTGACCTCCAGACCAGTTTGCCTCATGGCCCCTGAAAGTGATACCAGCCAGACAATGATCAATACAGTCTATAAAGATGTTGACTCTCTCGCTCGCTCACTCCGTCCATGTGACGCTTTCTTATACCCATAGTCCCTCCCCACCAGAGATACCCAACTGCAACTAACTTACCGGACACTGTTCGCAAGGGACCACCGGACATAAGCTTAATTGACGACCAAGTATGAAGTCGTCTATTCTTTCTACATTGGCCGCCGCCTTGTCTCTCACGGCGACGGTCTCCTCTCTGCCGAGCCCGCAGAACCAAGATGGACAATGGGACGCCGGCCAATGGGGTGATGGTAGCGGTGGCAGCGGCGGCAGCGGAGGAGCACAATCGGGATCCTGGGGTGCCGCATCGACAACGGACTGGTCGAACTCCTGGGCCACAGCTACCTCGACCGGCAGCTATGCCGCATCGACCGCAGTAGAGGCCGCCACCTCGACCTCGACCTCGACCTCGACTGTTGCCTGCAACAACTCGCCCGACCTCTGCTCAAGGCAGTACAGCAACGTGACCCACATGGGCGCCCACGACGCGGCCTTCCTCCGGGATTCATCCACGGACAACTCCGTAGCCGGAAATCAGTACTACAATGCCACAAGGGCCTTGAACGCCGGCATCCGACTGCTCTCTCTCCAAGTACACAACCAGAATGGCACGCTTCAGCTCTGCCACACAACGTGCGCCTTGCTCGATGCTGGCACCCTCGAGGACTTCTTGGTCAAGATCAAGTATTGGATGGACGAGAACCCGAACGAGGTAGTCACGCTGTTGATCGTGAACTCGGATGACGAGGACGTGGCCTCCTTCGGCGAGGTGTACGAGAGCTCCAACATCTCCTCGTACGGCTACACACCCGCCACCGTGAGCGCCAGCAACACCTGGCCGACCCTCCAGACCATGATCGACGACGGCACACGGCTGGTAACGTTCATTGCAACCATCACCTACTCGACAACCTACCCTTACCTCCTCAACGAGTGGGACTTCGTCTTCGAGACTGCCTACGAGGTCACCTCCCTCGCCGGCCTGAACTGCACCGTCGACCGGCCGTCGGACGTGTCCGACGCCAGCTCGGGCATCTCATCGGGCTACCTGCCCCTGATGAACCACTTCGTCTACCAGTCCATCACGTCCAGCATCGAGGTCCCCAACGTTGAGATTATTGATACTACCAACAGTCCCGACACGGGAACCATCGGAACTCTGGGCCAGCATGCCGCTACGTGTAACTCGGAGTGGGGCACCGCGCCCGTGTTCGCCCTGGTGGACTTCTACAGCGAGGGCCCGGCCATCGACACAGCCGACAACCTCAACGGGATCACCGCCGAGGGGAGGTCCGACAGCAGCAGCGCGACGAGCGATGCCTCCTCTGGCCTGGGTCCTGCCGGCGCCAAGACCGGCGCCCTGGTTGCGTTCCTTGCTGCGGCTGTGTTGATCTGCTAAGGGCCTGGTGTGTTGCCGCCGATGGCATCACGCCCCTCTTGCTTTGACGGGTCATGGGACATGAGTGACGACAAGTCTGTTTTCAATTGCATAGCGATGGAGTTCTTGGGTTTTCCGGGATACCACCTGGGGATATTTAGACAGATGTCACACAGTGCTCGTTATTTTGTGACTACTTAGGATGCATAGACTTTCCTAGAATTACAGATATTAATTATCCTCCAAATCATTGCCCACGTCTGCCTCTGGCCTGCCTGCTACTCTTGCATGACCTGATTGCAGTTGTTCTCCGCGCGCTTGTCACTCCTCAGTTACGCTCATTGCTTCACAGTAGAGGACCCAGCCTCTATCGCCTGCCTCCACGGTCCCCGTAATACGGCCGTTGGATGGAGGAAATTGTCAGCAGTCAAACTCGGGACCACCTTCCCACATTTACAGATCATTAGTCTTGAAGAGGCATGCTTATTCCTGGAGCTTTCTGGAAATGACGGCCTGGTGAGCTCTAAGCTCCTACACCCAGATGCTCATTCAGCCCGTTGGGGGTGCCGGATGTCCTTGATTGATTTGTGTACCGTTTCAACTAAAAGGATCGGGATTTTTTATTGAAGCTGCTTATTAGAACGGTAAGTATGTCACAAAACGTCCTTGCTATTATATACATCACAATCACGATATGTTCAGTGGTGTTATCACGACTTGCAGTGGTCTAAAATTCCCAAGCTTAGCCCGGCCTTGTTCAGTCCTTTGTGTGGGGGGGGGGTGGCTCTGGCTGGTTCATTCACATCAGGGTTCACAACCCTTAGAAAACAGTTGCCTCCACAGCAAAATCTTGATCAAACCTCACTCGCACCATTTCATACCAGTCCATCAGACCTCACAGAAATAGTCAACCTACGCACAAACACAGCGTACACGGACCAAAGCTGCAGCTTGGCTATGAATAATCACATAGCATCAAATGGCCAGTCAATCAACGGTAGGCGCCAGGGTCAAAGCCTTGAGCTGGCTCACACCCCAGAGACGCATTCTCCTTTCTCCAACCTCAATTCCCTCGTCTTTTGCCGGACTCGGTCGACAGTATTCCTCCTGTCCGATCTTGAGTAGGATTCGCCCCAGGAGCCTCCTAGGCCCCACGGCGCGTATTAGACAAGATCAAGAGACTATCTGGTTTCCGCAACGTCGTTTGAGTACGAGACCTCCTCTCCTGGACACCAGGGCATGTGGGGGATTTTGTAATTATTCAGTTGCGACATCTTGATCGGGACAGCTCTCATTTGGCGGACTTGGCAGTGACTTTTCCATTCCAAGTCCAACCGTAACTGGCACTCCATGTGGTATAGCAACCACTTTAGTGCCGCGGAATAAGGGGACCCTCAGGCACGTCTGTTTCTTGAGAGCAACGCCGTCATCCACACAAAATCTTTGTGCCCCTGCCAGAGCTCCCCAAATACGTCCTGACCCTCTCGAGCCCACCGCTCCAAGCCGTTCTGTAAGCTGTCTCCACTAGACCCTTAGTCCTCGAGTTTGCTTCCTCTTGCGAGAACCAAAAGAAGCCCTTGAAGACCGCACCGCTCCTGTTCAGTGCGGCGATGTGCCTGGCCCCTGTCCACGTGCTGGACCCCGACATTTTTCAATTTATGCTTTCCCACCAACTTCGCCAGCTGGTCGAAGCCCAGAGCTTCTGGGATCCTTGTCTGGTACCTCAAGGGCAAGTACTTCCTCAACAGCTTCTCTTTCCCAGATATGGTGTTGGTAGTAGACTTGGAGATGACGACCACAAGTCTGTTGAGCCTCGGAACTTCCTGCAATAGCTTGAACGCCGAGTCGGACTGCTCGCCTGTCCAGTGGACCTTGACATTCTTGAGATGGTGGTTCATGCTCTTGTTGATTTGCAGACAGTGCCCTGAGAAAGTTGTTAGTGAATTTCCTGCTCATGAGGATTATACCCGCTCACTGAGCTCGCAGCCGCAAGCGAAATTGAAAAGACGGTCTTCGAACCACACTTTGAGAGCCTCATCCTTGATGTGTGAACATGTGTAGATGAGTGGCATCTCCAAAGGAAAAGCCGCTCCTTTCGCGTGGCTCTTGTGGGTGGCACAATTGCAGTTGAAAGGATCCTTCAGGATGACCTGGTGTTGTTTGCACTGAGGCACCATGAACAAATTCTTGAAGTAGTACCGGTAGATCATTTGTCGAATCTCAGAGGGTAGCTTCATAAAGGGCAGTACTTTTCCCTGGTTGGACTCGTCTATGAAAACATAGTCAACACTCAAGTCCCTCAGAGGATTGAGTTACGCCAAGGGCAATCCAAACCACTCGAGGATCCCAAAGGTAAACGAAACTCACTGGCAATGTTGAGCATCTCAGTACAGCAGGTGATGATCTCACTGCATTCAGCTATGCATTCAGGCGTGGGATTTTTCTGCATTGCCACGGCGAGAGATGAGATGGTGTCCGTGCAGGTCCTCATGAGCGTCGAAGTTCGAAGTCTCCGTCCCAGCGCGTCGGGGGGCTCTACGCCGCGGTGATACTCACCATAGGCTCTGAAGAGGTCCAGAATGTTCTCAGAGAGATGGTACCGCTGGTGGAGGTTCTTGGTCTTGAGGATATAGTCGTCCAGTAGGAGAGCCATCTTGAGGACAGCGATGTGGGTGATGCAGGTGACAGCAATGTCTGAGATTGGGGTACTTGGTGGCCACAACAGCGCAAGCCAAGTCGTCGGAGGATCACGTCTGAAATCCGTGACCAACTCCCAAGTTGAATTTGGCCTTGCTTTTGGCGATCTGGTGACAATGGTTATGCGCCAAGCGTGGTGAGTACAGGATGGGAGAAGTACAAGGAGGAAGGAAACAATAATGATGGCCAGCACGTGAAGTAGACCTGTGTACGCAGTGTCAAAAGTGTCACTTGGCTGCCTGAAGCATCCAGGAGGGGTAGGGTGGACCTGTCAGAGCTAGGTGATGCCAGCAGGCTGGTGATGAAGCGCAAGCCCTGATTATTGACGCTCAGGTGGCCTGTGACTCTGTAGAGCTGAAGACAGGTACACTATACTCCAGCGGCGGCTAAACGGTGTCAGACGGAAGCAGATGGGTAACAGAAGGAGGTCAGACGGATCGCCACATATAGTCAAAGAAACAACTCTCAGTTGTTGACCTGGCTGAGAGTGTGGTCCTGCTTGGCCATGAGGTGAGATTGTTTATGAGGCAGAAATCGGGATGAGCCATGATAGGTATTGTGAGCCAAACAGCTGGAAGGGGTTATGGCAGACAATAATTAACAGTCCCTATTCTGTCTAATTGAAGGCTTAAGACCCAACCAATAAGAGCCATGAAGGCATAGGAAGTTCAGATGAAGAAGCCTCCTGATCAAGATACAGCCAGGTGGGACGAGGATTTATGCGAGCCTGTGCCTGTTGAGGCAGAGGCACAATGCGTGTAAAATCATCCCTCCTTATGGACTCGTTTCGCCAACCAACAGGTGTGTCAAGGCATCTAAGTGAATACCAAAGATACTTAGATTTGATACTCTGTTGTCAGATTGCGGGTTGACTGACTGATTTGCTTCCGCAATCCATCAAGTCTACCTAACGGCAAGCAGGCACCGGGATTAGAAAAATAGAAAGCCCCAGGAATTTTATGCATTATGTAGATGTAGAGGCCTACTTGAGCAAGACCAGGTGAAGGCTTTTAGGAGTACCACAAGGCATTGACCACTGGAGCTGCCACACGCCCATCACAGGCTCGAGTGAAGTCAGCCGCTAGCTAGGCAGACCTCAGGATCGCAAACACTCATGCCTAGAATACTGGGGTTCATTTGCATTTCAGGACTCCCAAACCTGAGGCAAGGGTAGGGAAAGAAAATCAACAATTCAAGAACCTGTTTTCTCCTTTCCTGTCCCCACCAAGATGCGGACGGTCCCTCGGGCCACTTGAGTATGCTTGATTACTCCTCTTCATCTCCCTCAGCATCTTGCTCACTCTCGTTCCTGCGCTCCTCGCTGTAGTCCCGCCCATTCGTGGCCGCGGGTTCCTCACTGTCATCTCGTCGACCATCGCCTCCGTCATGCGACACGGCCTCCTCCGCCTCAGCATCATGCTCAGGCTCATCCTCCTGTGGCGGGTCCGGTCCAACCAGAGGGTTCGCCTTGCACATGTCCATTCGAAGGCGCCACTCGTCTGAAGGGTCCTCGGGAACAATGTCAATCTCGTCGACCTCGGTCTTCTCGCGCTTGAACTGGTTGTGGATTCTCCTTGGAGGCTCCAGCTTCATGCGCTGCATGGACGGGTAGTACCACGCCACCTTCGTGGCTGGATCAATACCGAACACCAACTCCTCGCTGTACTTCGTATCATGGTCTAGCTCGCTCTCGATGACAGCGTTGTATGTGCGCGCGTAGTTGTACTCGAATGCCGATTTACCGCTGTCGGCTTTGGTCTCCGGGTTCAGACTTTCGTCATCACGATCGGGATTGCGCAGGTCGAATCTCTTTCGGAACATATCAACGTGCTTGACCTTGTCGGCAAGGTAGAAGTTGTACGGCTGCTGGTTCGTCGGTTTGGGGAAGTTCTCCGGGTCGCGATTGTGCGCCTCTACCGCTGCGTTGTAGGCCTCTTCCTCCTCGGGTGAGCGATTGTATTTCAATATACTGTTCAGAAGGCGCCTGTCGTAAGTCCCATCCTTGGGAATAGGGGGATGCGCAAACTTGTACGTGACATAGGCGCCAGAGTCCGGGAATGCCTCGAGGTCAGGCAGGACTGGATAGGCCTCAACCACTCTGAGGTTCCTGAACTTGTTCACTGGAGGCTTGGTCGGGTGTCGTATCCGGCCCTTGTCTTTCAGGTTCTCTTGCGCTGCCTCAAAGCCCTTCTCGATCTTCCGCCTCACATAGGCCGGTGTTCCGATGTCAGGCTCTGGCGATTTCCGCTTGGGTGGCCGCTGACTGGTGCTCTTTGGAGCTTGGCGGAATGGGCTCGATTTCGTTGTGGTGTTTGCATTGGAGATGTACTCGGTACGGCGAAGGAAGGAGACAGCAGCACCTGCAACCTTGGGCTTGCCGAGGGTGGCTAGCGGCCGCAACAGGGCTCGGTCATGAGGGTGCACTTGTGGGGGCTG
This sequence comes from Diaporthe sp. PMI_573, assembly GCA_021399435.1. NCBI lineage: Eukaryota > Fungi > Ascomycota > Sordariomycetes > Diaporthales > Diaporthaceae > Diaporthe > Diaporthe sp. PMI_573. The sequence continues at coordinate 573,024 of JAJTUP010000036.1, forward strand.
TGAGGGTGCTTGGATCGCTGTTGAGTGTCAGTCTACAGTCCTTCAATCTCGAGCGTCGTAGTGATTCAGACGCACAGCTCTCATCGCCGTCAAAGACACCTGGCATGCCCACCAGGTCCAAAGGCATTCCAAGCTCTGCATCTGCCTCGATGTTTAGCGGCTGCTCTCGCGCCAGGCGAGATGCGAAGCCCGGCGTCGTGTATTGCCCACTCGCAAGGCCAGTGTTTGGGATGTCGAGGAGCTTGGGAGGATTTGGCGGCGGCGGAAGGGCATTGGAATATCTGATCCTCGCGATGAAGTCTTGGCGGGCGTGTGAAGACTGTGAGGACGACATTTCGACGATTGGTGTCGGCACGAACGACCGATGCCTTGAGCGTGGGAGCCTTGTCGAACTGGAGCTGTGGTGTTTGAGGCGTTGGCTTTTTTTGCGATGCTTTGCTGGAAGCTGGAAGGAGTTGCGGCTGCCAAGGAGGTAGCTTCGGCGGCTTGAGTGAAGTGCGCTTCTTTAGTTGCACGGTCGCTAAAAGACACCCGGGGGTGTAAGTGCACCGACTTTTTGAGTTGGTCTGCCCCAGCCCCTTTCCCCCATCCCTCCTTGTTAGGCTTTGCTCTGCGAAATCAGAATAGGAAAGACAATAGCACATCTGCGCTCAAAATGTACCTGAATTGACACATTGTGTACCCCACGGGAGGGAAAAGCCCAGCACCAGGAAATTCGAATGACCCGGCTGTACAGTACTCACGCCTGCAAGCTGGGAGGGTTCAACCTGCTTCATTCTATAGAGGATCGTAGTCTACATATCGCGTTCTTCCCTAAAGCCCTGATTCCAGCTCCCCAGATTTTCCGGCCCTTTTGACCAGCTCAAGTGCCCAAGCAAACAGGAACGCCCTAGGTCAAGTCCCTAACGTGTGCGCCGGTTATACGACAAGGCTTGGAGGCGATCCCTGCCTCCGTCCGTAATGCAGATGCAGATTAAAAGGGTTCATAAAGTTGATAACGAGGAGCTCGGCACAGAATCAGAATGTCTCATGCTTGGGCCTTTTTCTGGTCGCCCCAGAACTTCTATCACAAAGCTCTGGCTTGCCGTTTCCCGCCTTACTCGGCGTTCCTGTTGTATCGTGTCTTACCCATAGAGAAGGGCACGTAGCGGTACTTGATCATGTGTTGGATTTGCTTGCGCACTGGGATTCGTTAGCACACTGGCCATTCTAGCTGGAAACGCTCGACTTACTGGTCAAGAAGAACAGGATGAACCAGTACATGACCAGCACGGGCCAGAACACCGGCACGTTGAAGATCTCGAACCAGCTGCAGACAAAGCCGATGAGGATAACACGGGTGGCAGAGTGCCAGAACTTGAACTCTGGCAGACGTCGAATAAAGGGCCTAAACTCTTCGTCCTGCTTCGTCGGCAAGGACCCAGCCGCGCCGTCCTCCATCTCGTTATCGATGGCCTCATTGGAAGGGTCGAACTTGGGCTGCAGGAAGGCGAGGAAGAGGTTGAGCAGATAGATCCCGAGGGCGTAGGCCACTAGTATGCTGTCAGTGGGAAATGCGCTGGACAGTTGAAAGAGCAGTGGGAGGTGAACAGACCGATGTACCAGCCTTGCGCGTAGAGGATGCGCGCAAAGAACAGGAGCAACAAGACAGCCGTTCCGACCCATCTGTACGTGACAAATGGAGTTGACTGGTCCAGCAGCGCCTGGTATTGCCTTTGTAGTTTCGATGTCTGTGCCGACACCGAGGCGAAGGGGGTTTGATCCGGTTCAGGAGCATCCATCGCGACGGGATGGGACGGACGGCCAGGAGGTTGTTGGGAAGACGGATGCAGCCGTGGGTGAGAGTGCTGTTGAACAGGCGGGGCTTCGAGCGAGACGCCCGAGTACTGTGTACGGAGAAGGTTGATGTGTCGTCGCAAGGCAAGTGGTCCTCGATGGGCGAACACAATAGGTCGCACGGGTCGTGGTGTCCGCAAAATGGATATAAAGATGGTTCCGGCTGCGACGACTTTGAAATCTGTCTAGAGCTGGACCTCACTAAAAGGCTCCCAAGGCTCCAAGGTCACCCAACCAGTAAACTGGTATTTTTGATTGGGCCCCACTTCTTTATCGCGCTGATTGACAGTCCATGCGCCGCCCCCTGAGCCGTGCTGCGGTCCCTGTCGCTGTCCCATGGGGGGCTGAACCCAAGAACTTTGAATACGCGTTCACCCTGTCTTGCCTGCGCACGCATTCGCCCACCCACCCACGGATGGGGCTAGCCGGTCCCTTGTGGGGACCTGGAGCACTGAGAGAGCTGTGACGACACTGCTCCAAGTCGTAGGTAGCTCGACCTCGGCCGACGGCAACCATCGGTCTTCGCTGTCCAGCGTCAACGGATGTCTCGTACGCTTTGTTGGGGGCCAATTTACATTTCGAATCCAAGTGTTTTCCTGTTCTATTATTCCTGCACTGGAACATTCGAGTCTAGATATTTATCTACTCGGTCGAATCTGACACTACCGTCCGGCTTGCCCAGCGTGAGGTGCCGTCGCAGCCACAGCTCCCCGCCCGCTTCGATATTGGCATCCCTTTCGCCCGAGGCATAGCGTCGTCCCCCGCTGCTTATTCCCATAGCCTCGGAACTTTGCTCTCATCGCTCGAAGATGCAAAATCTCCGGAGTCTGAGGCCAATTGCCTCTAGGTTGCAGTCCTCAACACTGCCTCGCGTCTCCCGCGCCTCCTTCTCCGCCTCAACAAGAATGAGCTACGAACATATCCAAGTCTCCGAGCCAAAGCCCGGGGTTGGGCAAGGTACGGACGGCGACGCCGCTGGGCATTGCATGCGCGCATGGCTGATGGCTGACAATTGATCTCCTCCCAGTCACCCTAAACCGACCCAAGGCTCTCAATGCCCTGTGTACCCCGCTCATAACCGAACTCAACGAGGCTCTGTTGAAGTTCAATGCCTCGGACAATATAGCGTCCATCATCCTCACAGGCTCCGAGAAGGCCTTCGCGGCTGGGGCAGACATCAAGGAGATGGCGCCCCTCACTTTCTCGCAGGCATATCGCAACTCGTTCATCGAGTCCTGGTCCGACCTGACCACCCAGATCAAGAAGCCTATAATCGCGGCAGTCTCTGGACATGCGCTGGGCGGAGGCTGTGAACTGGCAATGATGTGTGACATTATATACTGTACAGACAAGGCCAACTTTGGCCAGCCAGAGATCAAGCTTGGCACGGTCCCGGGAGCCGGGGGAAGCCAGCGTCTGACGAGGGCCATTGGCAAGTCCAGGGCTATGGAGCTCATCCTAACTGGAAAGTTCTTCTCCGGGCGGGAGGCTTACGAGTGGGGAGTCGCCGCCAGGACATTCCCGACCTATGAGGAACTTATGGAGGCTACGTTGAATACTGCCGAGACCATCGCCGGCTACTCAAAGGTCGCCGTGCAGGCTGGCAAGGAGGTTGTCAATAAGAGCCAGGACCTGCCGTTGCGGGACGGTGTGGAGTATGAGAGGCGCGTCTTCCACAGCTTGTTTGGCAGCCAGGACCAGAAGATTGGCATGAAGGCATTTGCGGACAAGGCGAAGGCAGAGTGGAAGCATGAATAGATTAGTGAGCGTAAATACCACACCCAAGCTGCTGTCAACTCGGAGAGACAGAAGCATAATAAACGGCCGACCAGATTCAACAAGTGTACTGTACTTGCAAGACACACCACGTCCAGGCAAATGGTTGTCCCCGAGCAGTTTATCCCACTGGAGTTGTCCGAGTGTATTTAATCCTGTAGGCGCTTATCCTACCGCAGGTTATCCCATATGAGATCATTCCACAGGAGGTTGGGCAGTGAACACTGCCCAAGTGGTGCAGTAAATATATGCTGTGGCTGCGTGGCAGACACCTGAACCGAGCTCGTTCCTATAACACCAGGTCTACTCTTGAGTCACTCTCCACAATAGTCGGTAATGGCCAATACGACTGGTGATTTGCCGCAAGACATGTGCTGCACACATGAGGTGTCGTGCAAGTGGAGAGTGGAAATAAGCTTACCCCATTTGCCTGGCCAAGCAGCTTGCTCTCATAAGCGCCAAACATCAAGAAACCAGAGCCACTCGCAAGTCAAGCCTCCGCAGCCACCAAGTTCGTGGTTTTTCACTCTTGGGATTCCTGCCATGCTTCTGCGAGACTTTGCGTGCGAATAGCTCTTGATGTCTGGAGCTCCGTCTCCTCGATTGCCTTCGGATGGATCTACAACGCCGGACCCTGTTAGTCTATTCCGACCTGCATAGACAGTTCCCAAGGTACCTAGCTGCCAGGCTGCCTGAACGTCCGACCCGATCGATATAACCCTGGCGGAACCCTGATCCTTGCCACTGCACCAGTGGTCATACTCAGGTCTTTTCTTGCGATTCGCGATTTCCCGATCTCAGAGCGGAGGGCGCAAGCCCTTGTGGAACGGGCAAGTATGGAATCGTCCAAGCCGGCACTGGATCTGGAGAAAGAGTTGACGTGCTCGGTGAGTCCCCTCGTCCGCCTCAGTCGTCTTGCCGACGTGCCCCGCTCCGCAGCCTTTCTAACCACTGTGCCGAGTCAGATCTGTACCGAGCTGCTCTACCACCCTCTCACGCTCCTGGACTGCCTGCATACCTTCTGTGGTGCCTGCTTGAGGGACTGGTTCACGTGGCAAGCCCACGCAGTCGAGAATGGCCCCGACCCGCCAGCCCCCGGGACTTCGGTCTTCACTTGCCCGTCGTGCCGGGCAACTGTGCGAGACACGAGACACAATGCCACAGTTGCTTCGCTCTTGGACATGATGCTTGTCGCGCACCCTGAAAAGGCAAAACCAGACTCCGAAAAGGAAGAGATGGACGCCAAGTACAGGCCAGGAGACAGCGTGTTCCCCAAGTTGAACATTCCGGAACGGACTGCCGAGCAGCTACGCCTAGAGGAGCGCGAGAGAAATCTGATTCGCTCGGTGCAAGAGATGAGTCTTCTTGAGGCTGTGAATGGCGAGCCATCCACGTCCAGGTCGCGCCAGCACGGATCCTCAAGTAGGCACAGGAACGGCAGCTCACATCGGACGAGAGATACAAGCTCGACCAGGACTGGCGATTCGCGGCCTCGAGAGCGCCAGAATAGGCGCGGAGCCACCGCAGAGAGGGACTCCAATCTCAGAGCGGAGCAGAATGCGAGGTTGTCGCCCGATAATCTAGGATCGAGGTCCGAACACAGTCGTAGCAGCAGCAACGAATCCAGGCGAAGGGTGGAGGACCTGAGGGAAAGACAGAGGCGTCACATAGAGCACCAGTCGTCTCTTCGTTCCCTGATCAGCTCTTCAGATGCAGCTGACATTGATATGGAGCGGGAGGTGGAGGAATTCGCTCGGCAAATCCAGGAAGAAGGCCTATTGGACGGACTGGACCTGGAGAACATCGACCTTATCAACAACGATGAGCTGAGCCGCAAGATAACCGAAGCATATCGAAGGCGCCAGCGAGAAAGAGAAAGGCTGCGTCATGAGGAGAGGAGCCGGGCCACCTCTCGAAGTTCCCATGCCGGGCCATCTGAGCCAAGGCCTCAGCTTGCCGTTGCCTCGAGGTCAGCGAATCGGCAGGCAGAGCATCATTCAAGATCGGCGAGTGCCACAAGTCAGTCCGAAGAGCGCAGCAGACCGCCTATATCTTCACGCTCTACCCATTTGGAGGTTCAGGAGCAGAGGAGACGTCGGCGGGCCGCAAGCGGAAGCAGGGACCGCAGTTCGACCTTACCAGTCGGGCCTACCCAGCCAGAGGTCAGAGTAGGCGCCCGGTCCCAGACGGACTTGAATGCGAGGTCAAACAGTTTGAACACTTCTTCCAAGAGGCCAGTCATTGCGGATGGGAGAAGTGCGAGCACATCGGACGTCCCAAGCAGCAATCCAGTCCTCGTACAGTCACCACCTTCGACGGCCCTGCCCTTCAGCGCCCGAGCCAACGGTCTGAACATAATACAGCCCCAAGAAAGGACTACTCCTGATTCAAGCTCTGGCTCAACTCGGCAGAGACCCGCTGATATCGTCTCTGCGCCACCTCTGAACTCTGCTTCCACCCCGACCAACCCAAACCTGCTGGCATCTCCAACATCTAGCTCTGGCCACCAGAAGCATCGCACATCGCTCTTCGCAGAGCCTGCAATAAGATGTGACCGGTGCCGCCGAGATCACATAGAGTACGAATTACATTACAACTGCGCGGAATGTAAACATGGCGACTGGAATATTTGTCTCGACTGTTATCGTGCAGGCAAAGGGTGCCTGCATTGGTTTGGATTTGGCTATGGTGCATTCAACAGATGGGAACGGCTGCGCAGATCTGACCCGTCCTTACCAGAGCCACACAAGCTCATGGCAAGCCGGTTCCTCCAACCTACAGCCATGGTGGCATCCGCGGCCGAAGACAGAATAGCGTGGTCGACTGAAGACCCATATGAGCGGTTGCAGAGTGGGACCTTTTGCGCGCTGTGCCTCGCATGGTCGAACGAGTGCTACTGGCGTTGTGATGTTTGCAACCAGGGCGATTGGTAAGCAGCTTCCGAACGCAAAACACGTTCAGAGGGAGCAATGTCTTTCATGGCTGGCCGCAGCCTTGTCACGATTTGCCTTGGAGCCTTTCGACAAGCTGTGGCTTTGAGACAGGCCGTGGGCACGTGGTGGCATATTCCTCTTCCTCCCCTAATCCGCAGGGAATACCTTCATTCCTGCTCCGATAGCTGACTCTGCACCTTCTAGGGGCTTCTGTAACGACTGTGTAAACCAAGGCCGGAGCTGCACGCACGCTCTTCTTCCGCTGACCCACCAGTTTTTCCGGCAGTCGGCGGGTTCGCTGCCCCCAAGTCCTCGCTCGCCATCGCGCCCGTCATCAGCGACCATGATGGTGGGCCTTAACGCAACTAGCATTGGCCCTTTCAAAGTTATGACTTTTATCACCACGTGTGATGTTTGCAGAATGCCCATCGCGCCCACACAGAGTCGATTCCACTGTTTCACGTGTGTTAGCTCGATAGTGCCGGACTCGAGGCCCGGAGACTATGACATGTGCGAGCAGTGTTACTACTCTATGAGCTCAAAAGGTGGCATCAGCCCGGAGAATGGCCCATCTGGCTGGAGGCGGTGTCCCCAAGGCCATCGGATGGTAGTGGTGGGTTTCCAGGACGGAAACGGCGGACAAAAGCGCTACACCGTGCGTGACCTCGTTGGTGGCCGACGGCTGCAGGTCGAGCCAGTCCCAGACGAGCCGAGCTTGCAGCGATGGGTGTGGTATGAAGGTGACGACAAGCGAGAGAAGCTTGTGGCCAGGGACGTGGCCCAGACCATTGACACAGAGGACACAACATTCCCGCCTGATGGTGGGCTTGGTCTGAAGGCGTCTGCGAGGTGGGCTTGGTACCCTGCCTCGGGGAATAGTGATGAGCTTCTGTTCCCTAAAGGCGCGGAGATCACGGAGATTGAGGATGCGAACGGGGAGTGGTATCATGGGGCTTACATGGGCTCCAAGGGCCTGTTCCCAGCCCCGTATGTGCGGGTGCTGGAGTAATGATAAGATGAGCACGACGGCAAGGATTGCGGGAATCGCCCTGAGGTGACAATATGAGAATGAACTAGATATGATTATGAGCATGAGCAGGGTCACAAGCATTGTGGTAGGAGGCATGAAATGGTTTAACCGGAGCTACAGCACACACCTCGGGGCATATTGTTAGTTATGTTGAAACACTATCTGTGGAATAACCTACATTGAGATCATATATGCTGGGAGGATATTTGAACTCACTGGCAGTCTCATGTTTACGAATTCTTGAGGTGCAAGAATGCTCACTGACATTCACACCCATCCAGAATGTGTTAAGGGTCAGGACAAACAGCAGCTGTCTGAATCTCTCGTGCCAGCATCTACCCTGCCTAATTATCCTAGACCTGTACAGGCGCAGGGCACCTTGGACCATGTAGCTTGGTGCTGAGAGCCGCTCAGTCTTATCGATAACAGCTTTTTGGAGGGGCATCACTCACTGCTTCCAAAAAAAGTCAGGGTCCCTTCACTTTAAACGACCTGCTCTGCCTTCAGCCTAACACCAATCAAGCACTCTCCACCAGGAAATCAGCTACAGGGCTGGTTTTTCAGTGGTATTCGATTGATTAAAAACATCCTTCACTCACCAAGCATCTCGCGATACTGCTTTGCTGTCCTACAACGAGGACTGCTGCACATTGCAGCTTGGGAGGTTTCTCACTCCCTCTTCACACACATACCTCAATTCTCGCCGCGACACCCTCGTCCCTGCTCATTTTCCTAGCACAGCTCTGCCTCAGAAACGCGTCAAGATGGCGAGCCCACCGAATCAGGCTTCTCAGTCCATTCAGGATACAGACACCCACCAGCAGCCTTTGCGCAATCAGAATCGTCATCACGATCGACCTCATCATGCAGCACAGCAGCAACCCCACAATCCAAATCAGCCAATGAATTACATGCCTTCTGTTCGCGCAGCTTCAGAAAAGAAGTTGGGCCTCCTTCACTTCAGCTCTCCTCAAAATCATGGGTGGCATGGTGACGTTCGCAAGAGGTATGTTGCTACCGGTATTGCCAGACCACAGCGGATGAGACCTCTCTCTCTCTCTCTCTCTCGCTCTCCGAGTCTTTTGCTGCTCCTCACCCACCCATCGATTGGCTGAGTTCTCAAGCTGACTTCAAACAGATTCACCGACTTTCTCGTCAACGAGATCCAGAAAAATGGTGAGGTTCTCCATCTCTCAGATTACAGCCTGGGTCCCAGACCTACCGACACAGTAAGTTGCTCTATCCTCGACCAACTATTCTTGCCCGAAACACACAGCTGACTGCAATACAGGACGTCCATATCCCTGGACAGCATCCTCAAAACTCTCAACATAGCATCAACCTGGCCCCTACAAGCAATGCACAGGCCCCTTCTGGTGATGTTTCGTCCCTCCAGGTCAGCGACGAGGACTTGAAAATCCTCTGTAGTCTCTTGGATGAACCCACCACACAAGAACTAAAGGGGCTCTTTGAGCGAATCGGGGCGTCTGGCAATAGCAGGCTCGACCTGCGGGCAAACTCTGTCAAATTTCCTCCCATGGAGCGATCCCAGCGAGGAAAAGTCCATCAGGTAAGAATCTGTCACCTGAAGTGCGCAAAAGTTCGACTAACAACGAGTTAGGAAATCCGTCGCATCTTCCAATCCAGAATAGAGACGGAGACTGGTAGCGATGGGATAATCACTGCCATACCCTCTAATCGCTTCACCAAGAACCCTCGAGCAGGTGGCCAGCGCCACCGCTCTACCCAGCCTTCGTTCAAGAAGATGGGAGGCGATTATCTCCATTTCACTCTTTACAAGGAGAACAAAGATACCATGGATGCCGTCAACCAGATTGCCCGCATGCTCAAGATTAAGGCGAACAACTTTGGCTTCGCTGGCACCAAGGACCGTCGTGCAGCCACGGTTCAGCGCATCAGCGCCTTCCATGCCAAGCACCAAACTCTGGATTTCCTGAACAGCCAGATTCCCGCCATCAAGATGGGCGACTACAAGTACAGCAAATATCCCATACAGCTTGGTGATCATGGTGGAAATGAGTTCAAGATCACTGTCAAGAATGTTTCTGTCAGCCGTGGTCAAGGGTGCTCGCTTAAGCGTCGGGTTCAAATGACCACCCAGGCTGTAGAGTCGGCCGTCTCAGAAATGGCCAAATACGGTTTCATCAATTACTTTGGCCTCCAGCGATTTGGGACCCACTTTGTCGGAACGCACGAGCTCGGCAAGATGTTGCTGATGGAAGACTACGAAGCCGTCATCGACGGAATCCTGCACGTCGACTCAGATTATATGAGCAAGGTAATGTCTGGCTCTGTCGAGGAGACTCCGGCGAATCGGGATGAGATCAATCGCGTTCGTGCCATCATTCAGTGGAAGACGGCCAGGAACGCAAACGCTGCCCTTCAGTACATGCCGAGACGTTTCGGCTCCGAGATGAACGTCATCAGTCACCTCGCTAAGAACCCGCGAGATCCCCAAGGTGCGATCCTAACCATCACGCGCGGCATGCGGAACTTGTATCTCCATGCCTACCAATCGTACGTCTGGAACCATGCTGTCTCCCATCGTTGGGCCAAGTATGGATCCAAGGTCATTCCTGGAGACCTGGTGTTGGTCAACTCAGAGAAGCCTGCCGTCAATAACGTCGAATTGGAGGTCGATGCAACCGCGTCTAATGAGCCCCAGTTCCAGAGAGCCCGGCATCTTACAGAGGCCGAGATTCAGAGCGGCAAATACACCGTCTTCGATCTTGTGCTGCCCTGTCCTGGCTACGATGTCCTCTACCCGAACAACGACATCGGCGAGTTCTATGTCGAGTTCATGTCGAGGCCAGAGAACGGTCGATTGAACCCCCACCAGATGCGCCGAGCGAAGAAGGATTTCAGCCTTAGCGGGGCTTACCGTCATATCGTCGGCAAATTCATTGGGGAGCCAAGGTGGGAAGTTCGCACTTACACGGACGACAACGAGCAGATGCGGCCGACCGATGCCAACATGATCGAGCAGCGAAAGGCCGAGCTCAAGGCCAAAGAGATCGCCGAGGATCCAGAGAAGCTGGCCACCGCTGCCAGGTGGAACAACTTCGCAGCAAATCCTACCGGCCAGGATGACAAAATTGACGCAGAGCGTCGTCGCCAGATGAAGGAGAATCCCGAGCTTGAGCCTCGCGTTAATGAGGTCTGGATCCAGCGGTCCGAGGATGGTAGCCTCAAGAGAATTAAGACTAGACATGAGGTTTCTCCTCTGGAGTCGCAGTCCAATGTGGCTACCGGACCTACCGCCGCCAATGAAGGCGCACCACTCCACGTCGATGCTGTTGAGGGCGAAAATCTAAAGCCCACAAGGCTTGTGGCGCCTACGCGGCAGCCAAGTGTCCCCAGAACTGGCAATGCTGGTTTCACAACCAAACCAAGAACGCCTAGCCACGACCTCCCAGCCCCTTCGTTCAAGGCCGACGCGCCCACCGCTGAGGCTTTAGCCCTTCAAAACGCAGTCGCGATGGAGGCACTCAGCAAACACCTTCAGGATCCTATCTTGACGAAGCCCTCTACGAAGGCAGCAGCGGAGGACACCGAGACTTCCCGGGCTGCAAGCCGTCCCAGCAGCAGTGGTACTGAGAAAGGTGCCAGCACCCAGGAAGCTCCCGTGGAGAAGGAACCGACGCCCACCACAGCTCTGCCCAGAGCAGAGTGGTTCAAGAAGAGACACGACGACCGTCTCACCAAAGAGGCCGTCGAGTCATTCGCCCAGAAAGACCTATCATCAGTGGATGAGGATACGGTCAAGATTGCGGTCGTCCTCGAGTTCAGCCTGAACTCAAGCGCCTACGCCACAGTTGTCCTTAGGGAGCTCATGGCCGAGGTGGAGCCAGAGAAGGAGGGAAGCCCCCTCAGCCCGTCCTGAGAAGCCCTCTTGCAAACTCCCTGCATACAAGTGCTCCGGAAACCTGGCTGTCTTCGCAACTGTCTCTTCACACAATTAATTGCGATGGCTTGACGAGACACCACGCGACACAACCTGCCATGCTGTTATCTTTGCAACAAAGCATAGGATGGCTGTGAACTGGATAAACATTGCTCAATGCATGAGAAGATTGTGATATAGACCACGCTGCGCGCCTTTACGCGGGGTCTACGATCGAAATTGGCCACCTCGCAAAAGATCTGACGGAAACCTGTGGTCTTGTGGGTCCGTCACTGCCTGTATGCACATCATCTAGTTGCTCAGGTTTGGTTTGATCTGGGTAATCTGCTTCTGACTCGGGACTCGAAGTGGACTCTGCGGCATTTCCCAAAGGAGATTTTAATTGGCCGTTGGCGGTGGTTCGTCTCGAATTCGGTTCGTCTCAATTCCAACGCTCCTGGTTTCGCACAGGACAGGGCCACATTATGGGAAAACGAGGTCCTTCCAAATGCTTGGAAAAGTTTTTACTCCGGGGTCTGAAATCCTGTACGGTAAGGGCGGTGTGGGTCATTCAGATACCCCAAGTACATGCGGAATTGTGGTCTGGCTTGGTGGACGGCCTGTCGTCCAATGTCCTTGTTTTAAGTAAATGCCCCATGAATGTGGCTTGTTTGACTAGATACCCACAGAGTAATAGTTACTGCAGGAAAAGGGATGTGGCTATGAGGGAAAGACAGACAGACATCAATATGTGGCCAGGATCCCAATGGCCGGCCACTGACTTCGCAGCTTCATGTCAATACCTAGAAGCGGCTTTTCCACCGTTGGAACAGTGGGATAGATTTGTCTGCAAGTAGAGTCCATGCTACGAAACGCAGAACAGACTGCAGACATCATAGGCAAGTGGTCAATGAGACCAAGTTCTAGTTGCCTCATTTATCACCTCCCAGGAAGCACGACCCCGAAGTTCAGCATTCACTCACCGACGTCACAGCAAGGGGGTAGTCGTAGACTTCAAGTATCCCTTTCCATTCCCACTAAATGACTCCGTGATCCTGTGAGCCCTCCCTACCCTACGTGAATTTTCAAGATTTGTTCAAATATCCAGGCCACCCAAGCCTCATCTTCATTTCCAGTGTCCATCGCTTTTTCTGCGAGGCTGTACCAATCTTCTGCCTCACGGCAGCCCGTTGACCCCAAAGATCCCGGCGATTAATGTGATCATGTTGATGATTCCTGGCCTGACCAAGATGTGGATTGTGTGTGTTGAGTGGGCGTGTAGAACAGCCTGGTGGGCAAGACGCTCGCGCTATGTGATTTCGACATGCTCCAATGCTAACCGTCCTGGTATGATTGATTCGAAGTGGCCCGTACAGTGTGCGATCGGCCGTTGCGGTACTATATGGCGTGGTATTGATGAAAGTTTCTCGGTCAGATGTCGCTCATCTCTGCGGCTGAGAATGTAATGCTCTGGTTCTGTAATGCAATATGGTATTCCGTTCCTCGTGCGATTTTCATCACTTTGACCCCTTGGCGTCGTCCCAGCCCCAAACTTGGGACAGATATTTACCCATGTTGACGCGCTTCGTCTTGAGCTCCGTCATCCATGGGTGCTCTAGCATCTTCCACGGCATACCGCGACGCTTGGGGTTCTTTTCGAGACTGGTGGAGGCGGGTCAGCTGCGTGCTCAATTCGATCCGAAGAAGATGACTTACCAGCTCTCAATGAAATGCTTGAAGTTGTCACTCCAAAAGATGCCCGCTTCGGGCTCATCCTTCAGCTTGGGAATGGGTTGCTGAACGATGTACGTCAACAGGTCGATTAGACCGGCCCTTGGCTGCATCTCTGTGCCATCGGCCGGGAATGGGAAGCGATGTTGCGCCACCTCGAGCAGTGTCACGCCCGTGGACCACACGTCCGAGGTAATGGTATATGTCTGGCCCGTGATCCGCTCCGGCGCCATGTAGTAGCTTGTGCCGATGAACGTGTTCGCCTCGCCCTTGGTACCGAAATCTCCAGACACACCGAAGTCGCACAGCTTGACCTCACCGTTGCGGCAGAGGAGGATGTTGGACGGCTTGATGTCACGGTGGAGGATACGCTTGGCCTCGAGGTAGGTCAGGCCTTGCAAGACGCCCTCGGCAATCTTGCCGAGGACTTTCTCGCCCGTCCGGCCTCCGAGCCGCTTCACTTCCTTGTAAATGCTGTCGAGCGATCCACCCTCACAGAACTCCATGGCGATGGAGATGGTGGCAGTGGAAGGCTCGAGGAAACCGCCGTAATACCTGCAGATATGTTCAGAAGCGCAGCCCTTGTTGAAATTGATTTCCCGAAGAATCTGCTTCTTCACATCCGGATCCGGGTTCGTCGTGATGACCTGGACTTCTGGTTAGGACATGTGCAACGAGGTAGAGATTGCAATTGTGTGCATTACCTTAAGAGCAAAAACGGTCTTGCCTCCCTTGAGCTTACACCTCGTGACGGCACCCCCAGCGCCCTCGCCGAGGCCACCGAGCTCAACGAGACGGTTTTCCATGCTTACGATCCGCCAGCCCTCGTCGTCCAGGTCCTCCGCGTCAAGCGTCCTCGCCTTCTCCAAGCTAATTTTATCAAAGGACGCTTCCAAGCCGTGCATGCTGCCCTCGCGCTCCATGCCGGCACCGCCCTCACTGGCGTTTGAGTAGAGGGAGCCCACGGCGCTCACGGGGTCGGGAGTGCCATGTTTTGCCCCGCCCAGGCCGTATTGCGAGGCGAAGGAGAGTGCGGAGTACTGCGAGCCAGCCGAGGTTGGGTTGCTGCCTCTGCCGTCCAGCGGCCCGAAGCTGCCCGTCCGGCTGTGCGCAGCGCTGCTCTCGCTGCCGCCACTGGCGCTGTGGCCTGGTTGCGAGCCACGCGAGGGTTGGTGTTCTTGAGGAGCCACAGATGTGCCCATAGGTGTGGCAAGGTTGAGCTTGGGCAGGGGCGGCCGGGAAGGCTGGCCGACACCACCAGCCCCGGCGCCGACGGGCTTGACATTCGGAGACGGGGGTATAGCGAGTCCTAGGCGAGGTGTGCGGGCGCCGCCGCCTCTTGCACCCGGTATGGCGGGTCGAAGGAGAGGTGCTGGGGCGTTCATCATGGGTACGGGATTTGGTGACTGGGAGGAGAGCATTGGTGCTTGCGGTTCCTGTGGATTGGACTTGTGCTGCGGCAGACAGAGTTAGTTGTCTTGATTTCCTGCCATGTGGAACCAAGAGAATGGCTACAGTGGGATATATAAGACGGGCTCGAAGGGGTGACAAGACAGGCCGATGGGGAATGGGTGGGACAATGAAAACTCACAGGTGCGGCCGGCTCGCCGTTAGAGTTCCCTTGCTCATGCATCATGGGGCAGGGGACGCGAGCAGAGCCTCTGTGGAGGCGGATACTTGTTGGACGGTGAGGGCGGGAATCTCGGCCGAGGTGGAATCACCCAGGCGGCTGTGCCTAGTGTATATGGTGGATGGTGGATGGTGGATAGGCCTTCCCGGGCAAGGAATGAGCCCGTTGCGAGGGGTAGGGCTTGCTGGGACGGAAAATAGGGGGGAAAACAAGCTCAGACGATCAATGCTAGCCGTTCCCGTGGGGAAGTACGTCAGCTAGGTTGGTTTGTGAGAGAGAAAGAGACAGAGACAGAGAGAAGAGCAGGAGGCAGCCGATGACTTCAGACGCGAGCTGGACGAGCAGGAGACCACGCGTCGAAATTCGGTCGTAGTTCGTAATACGGATGCTGCTGGGTGCTGCTGGTGCTGCGGCGACGGCGTGTCGTGTCGTGTCGTGTCGTGTCGTGTCGTGTCGAGTCGAGCCGAGTTGAGTCGAGTTCAGTTGGTGCCGGATCCAGGTCGATTTGATGCAACGTCGGCTGGCTCAGCAACGGGGAGACGGTGGCTTAGGCCGGGGAGCATGAATTGAGCGCCAAAAAGTTGCTATCAGCGACGGCTAAGCTCTGCATGGCTCAGCTAATTGCGATGCAAGAAGAGGACCGATCGCCTATGGGCGGAAATGTGTCGAGAGGAGAGGAAGACAGATCAAGACTGACCCCAGGGCAGAAGCAGCCGTCTGCCCGCCCGTCTTTCTGTGTTTGGGTGGAGGGGGGATTTCCAGGTTGAGCTGACCAGGACGGGGTCTTACGGCAACAGGTACCACACCAGGCGCACCTGGGCTGCAGAAGTGCAGAATTCCTGGGCTCAGAACTCAGAGCCCGAGAACTGGGGCCTCGGGCAGACAGGGGGTTGGGAGGGTTACACCTCGCCTCAAGACAGTGGGCAGGGCGGGCAGGCGGGACGGGCAGTGAGTGAGGAGTGGAGGGGTCAGTTGCTTTCCACTGTGTGACCCAATCCCAGGTGCCTGATGGTGGATTGCGGTGGGCTGCAGGGATGGCATGAGGAGCCCGCCACCTCCCGTCAGCCTGTCGCAAGACGTGCCTCTTCCCCAGCTGCCTGGGCCGGCGGCTGTTGATACCGTCGTAAATCCTGTCATATGCACACAGGCCGATCATCACCCTTCGACCATCAAAACTTCCCACGCCCGATCCAGTCAGGCCAGCTCAGCCCAACGTGCATATATCCCTGCTGCCTGTGGAAGCACTCGCGCGAGATGAAGGGAAGGAGGCCAGGGCCCTGGTGCTGATGATTCTCACTCACCCTCTGCAGCATCGGCCGTGTCTGCCTCTATCCACACCGCAGAAACTATTTGTCCTGATAAATCTCTGGTCGTCTTACTACGCATCACAAGCACAGAGAGCTGCAGCTCCATTTCCCCCGGGAGGGGAAAAAAGCTGACCACCAGCAGCAAATGTCAGAATGTCTGCACACACATACACACACACACACAGTCCCCACCAGAGGATCTGACTACCTCCGTTCCCGTGGCCCCATTCGTTACTCCGCCAGTCGAGCCTGCTCATCATCTGGGAAATGGGCTACCGCAAGGAGAGGCCCAAGATATCGGGTTCCCACCCGGCCAATGCAGCCCTGGTTCCCATTGATCCGCACTTGCATCTCAATCAAGCTAGGGGTCATCTGCAGATCCCGCACCATTGGCCATCTGTTCGTGTGTTGGCAGATGTGACGGGGTGTGATGCTACGCCAGCCCATGCATACAAATTACAGACAAGGACGGATGTGATGCTCGGTCGAACCATCATCTACTGTTTACGACCTCGGTCTCCTTTGCCAGCCTGCATCTACCCAGGAGGTACTCTCCGTAATGACAATTGTGCCATCTCGGTCTGGCTCATTAGTTAAACTTTCAGTACAGCTTTCTGATGGCATATACGCAGTGGCAATCTGAACAACGTGTTCTAACCCTCGGCCTCTTTTTCAATCTCAAGCCTGGATAGCCGCGTCTACGTGCGCGGTCATACTGCTTTACATGCTGCCGTTGAACCAACATCTGAGAGGCCCGAGCAGATCGAGCCTCAGAGAGCACATTCTGTTGGTTCGAGGTCCTGCTCCGCGATGGAGGTTGCCGAGAGTCGCCGACTGCATGCATTGACGAGCTAAGAAGGACGTACTAGGCACTGGCGCTTATATCGTAGTATCGTCAATGTGCTCCCGATTCGAAATAGGAGGTCATGCCTGAAGAGGATGTCCTAAGCGAAGTTATGGGAAGGAATGGCATATGGCGCAGGGGGGGTTGTCCCAAGGGAGGTATACCAAACATGCTATCCTGCTGCTACTACCGCATGCGGGCTAGACCTGTCCAGTGGGGGCCATCGGGTTCCTGAAGCGCGCGTCAACGGGCCCGCCTTAGCGCAGCTTAGGTCGCACGGGAACAGGCGCCATTGGCCGGGTGGGCCCTGTCTGAACCCACTTTTAGTTTTCTTCATCGACTTTTTTCGCATCCTCATCCTCATACGCATTGGTACAGCGACAGCACAACGGCCATCAAACCCAGGAAGATGCCTTCCAAGAAAAAGGTGGTCGCTCGGACCCAGCCCAAGGCCCGAGCCCCTGTGGCAGACCCGCCATCTGCATCAGAATCCGAAATCGACGACGGCGATGGCCAGGACGGCGTCAGCGGGACCAGGAGTGATAGTGAGAGTGAGGGTGAGGGTGAGAGTGAAAGTGGGAGCGATTCCGAGTCAAGTTCGGACTCAGACTCTCTGGACAGCGATGCGCCTCGAAAGAGACGCAAGCACTCTCCAAAACATGATGAAGACGAGGATGGAAGCGACCAAGATGACCTGCCAAAGGCACCAGTGTCGTTCAGCGCACCATCGCGCATCAGGCGCAAGGCTGCCGGTGAGCCTGCCCCTAAGCCTGCCATCGTGCAGAACGTCACAAGGGAGGTACTTGTCGGGACAGGCACTACGGCACCGATAGACCCTCACACAACCTTTGATTCCTTGGGCGTTCAGCCGTGGTTGGTGCAGTCTTTGGCCAACATGGCCATCAAGAGGCCCACCGGCATTCAGAAGGGCTGCATCCCCGAGATATTGAAGGGAAGGGACTGCATCGGTGGCAGCAGGACGGGTTCGGGAAAGACGGTCGCGTTCGCAGTTCCCATCCTCCAGAGATGGGCCCAGGACCCATCTGCCATCTACGGACTCGTGCTAACACCTACTCGGTAAGTTTTGTTGTTCTTCGAGACCTCTCCCGTGCTATGAAACAAACACTGATCCACCGTGATAGTGAACTGGCACTGCAGCTCTTTGAGCAGTTTAAGGCCATTTCTTCCCCCCAGACGCTCAAACCACTTCTGATCACCGGCGGTGCCGACATGCGGGCTCAAGCGATAGCACTGGCAGAACGTCCGCACGTCGTAATCGCGACCCCCGGCCGTCTGGCAGACCACATCCGCACTTCTGGCGAGGACACCATCTGCGGCCTCCGGCGCGTCAGGTTCCTCGTGCTCGATGAAGCAGACCGCCTGCTCTCGGCAGACGGGCCGGGTAGCATGCTGCCGGACGTCGAGGAGTGCCTTGACGTGCTGCCCCCGTCGTCCCAACGCCAGACGCTTCTTTTCACCGCGACCGTCACCCCAGAGGTCCGCGCGCTCAAGGAGATGCCGACCAAGCCCGGCAAGCAGCCGGTGTTTGTGTGCGAGGTCGACACGGAGACGCTGGCAATCCCGCCGTCGCTCAGGCAGCTGCACATCCAGGTGCCGGTGACGCACCGCGAGCACTACCTGCACGAGTTCCTCAAGACGGACGGGAACAAGGACAAGCCGACCATCATCTTCTGCAACCGAACCGACACGGCCAGGTACCTGCACCACCTGTTGTACCTGCTCGAGCACCCCGTCACATCGCTGCACTCCAAGCTGCCACAGCGGCAGCGCGTGGACAGCCTCAGCCGCTTCCGGGCCGGCGTGTCGCGCATCCTCGTGGCGACGGACGTCGCGGCCCGTGGTCTCGACATCCCCGAGGTGGCCACCGTGATCAACTACGACATACCGCGGGACCCGGACGTGTACATCCACCGGGTGGGACGTACGGCCCGTGCGGGGCGCAAGGGTGACGCTGTCACGTTCGTCGGGCAGAGGGACGTCGACCTCGTCCTCGCCGTGGAGGCACGGGTGGGGCGGCAGATGGTCAAGTGGGAGGAGGAGGGAGTGAACCTGGAGACCAGGGTCGTCCGGGACTCACTCAATGTTGTGGGGGAGAAGAAGCGCGAAGCCCTGCTCGACATCGAGGAGGACAGGGAGGTTGGCAGCAAGAGGAAGAGAGGCAAGGTGAAGCTCAATCGGGTAAAGGCGTGAGCTGTCTGTCACTCTACACTTGCACACTTCGTCAGAGGCCACCCCTATCGAGATGATTTCTTTGCCAAGACAAAAGCCACCTACGTGCAGATACCTCCCGTGAGATACTGACCGTGCACCTGGCATGACCGTTTCCTGATGTGACGCCTGGTTGGCGGCTGAGAATCCCACATCCCAGACAAAACGCACAGTCCCAAGGTACAAGAAGAAATGTATCCCATCCGCACTGCCCCTTGCATTGATCAGCTCAGATTTGAGGAAGATCGATGGAGTTACAAATACTCCGTACACCAGAGCCTCAATCCCCCTAGACTACACCAGTTGGGCCCCCCAAAGGACCACACATGAGACTTCAATCTCGACCGCCCGCGACGTGGGGCTGAAAAAAGATGGAACGGGAAATGCGCATGAAATCCTTACCCCTGAGCTGAGTGCTGAGGGAGGAAAGATGGGAGGAGCGGGAGGCAGGGATCAGGCCGTAGGGCTGTGGGAGCGAGCTGGTGTCAGATTCAGGGGTTAAATCCGTCAGCCCTTTTCTGGACTGACTTGAGAGAGGTCATAATCATAATAAGCAGTGATAATGCTTGGCCGGGGTTATTTTCAGCATCCGCGCGTTGAGTGTTCGTTGTTAGAGGTTGTCGGCCTCGTTTCGGTATAACGCTACACCAGCACATTTATTCATCTAACGCACACACGTCCTCACCGAGCTCTTCACCCCGGGGCAGCCAGGCGGCGTTCGAAGCCATTGGCCCACGCGGGTGTGTGGCGGGCGAGGCTTGGGATTCGGGATGTGGTCTTGGTGGGGCACCCACGACCTACCGACGGCAACGAGCTCGGTTTCGCAGTTTCGAGATGATGGGGAATGGTGCCAGCGGTCATGGCTGGTTGGCTGGCGGCGTTTCCCCACTGGCGTGTCAACTTGACAGGTCTGGGGTGACGAACGGCTGTGGCTCGTCCTCTCATCTGCCTGGTACCCTTTGTCCCCTTACAATGCCCGTTTGAATTGGTCTTGGGGGAAATTACACTACAGCAATGTCGGTGACCGATGGGAACTAGCAGCAGGTATTGTGTGCGAGGTTTGTTGGTGTCAGGCCAGAGGTGCCTGTGTCGATCAGAGAGGTCCCATAGGCTAAACTGCGGGTGTTGACAAACATAGTATGCAACACTGTTGACATTGGGAGGCCAAGTCAAACACTACTGAATCCCGTCCATTACGTAGAACTGGCCGTGTGTTGTGGCCGGCGTCGGGGCGTATTTCAGGCCCGGAGCCAGCGACAATGTATATGCGTCATGTACAGTACTGTCCGAGCAGGAGCGCGCCGTCTCAGGGCCGAAGTAAGCTTTTGCGCCAGGTGCGGAAAAGCACACGGGCCCGACGACGACGTGCGCAGATTGGCGACCAGCCGTGCGATCTGTCAGAGGTGGTGTTGCGTCACGAGAGAAAGTCGTGCTCATCGCACCGGTGCGCCGGACTGGTGGGTCTCCCCGATCGAACGAACCCTTAAGTCCGCGCCCAAAAACCCCAGCAGCCCAGTAGCGCAGGTACCAGAGGTACAAAGCGCAGGGATCGGCAGTCTGGACTACCCGCCCCGTATCGCCGAGGACGCCGCGAGCTATCACCTAAACTCGCCGACATGAGTAAACATCCGACACACGCCAAGCGGAGTTAACTGAGAGCTCGACTGCGATGCGAAATGAGTCAACCAGAGAGCTTTGCAGGTCGATGATGCAGCTCGAGAAATGAAAACACAAAGGAGGACTGCTGCCCCAGGATTTGATCACCCAATCCCGGGGGGCTGGGCGAAGCAGAAGCGTGTGGCTTACACAGCCCAAGGCAACCTCTTGTCGCGCCGAGACGGTGACCGGATCCGGTAAGAAACAACGAAGGCACGGGTCAGGATGGCAGCAACGTAGTACCACGTAGGAGGGTCGTCGTCTTACCTGCATGCGTACAGAACTTTCGCTAGTCCAGGGGTCATCATACCTCGTGGCCCTGCAGGGTTATTTGGTCGATGGAAGGAGTGTGGCTTTACCCTGCAGGGCACGTACGACAAGTCGACGGCACGGATGGAGGGGTGGGAGCCGGTGGAATTGGATGAGTAAGACCACACATTAGCAAACACAACGATGCGCTACAACCCTGCCAGGCGACGACGGTGAGCCATATGTCCCCTCCCACCTCTGTCGCTAAGAACATGTGGAGGTCGATCACCCGCGGCAGGTCTCGGGATCTTCGACGTCGCATCACGGGCGTCGTCGGCGACACGTCCCGCGGGCTCGAGGCTGCCAATCGCATGTGAGGCATGCGAGGCATATGTGTCTGTGCCCGGAGGGTACCGGCACACCCAACGGTCGGCATTTCGCGACCTCGCGACTGCTTGGCGGGTCGAAAGACCATCGTCCGGTGTTTTTTGGTTCCCCAGCGCTGCCGAACTCGCCGTATAATTCACGCACATCTATGGGGCGTCACGGCCATATTCCATCTGCAGAAGTCACGCGTGCAGAGGACTCGCGACAAGGGCTTCCCCACAAGGCGAAGCAGCCGCCGGAAGGTAGGCCATGGGATTGTAAGACGGGCGCGCCGCGAAGGGACGAACACTACGGGGTCGCCCGGGGGGATTGTGATGTTTCGGCTGCCCCCGGCGAGGAGCGGTGCAGCGGTCGGGGATACGAAATGATCTATCTATTTGTCTATCTGTGCAGTATATGCCAGGCTCCTGCATCACCGTAGGACTCACACACACACACATGCATGCAGATACGCTTGCTGGCACAGCCTTGGTCATCATTTTACCAGAGTGTCGGTGTGGGCTAGCAAAGCAAAAGCTGCAGGACAGCCCTGCGGGCACACACGGGAAGCGGTGTCATCATTCCAGGACAGAAACATATGTGCACACACACACACACACACACACACAGGCAAGACAGACGATAGTAAGCAGCCAGAGCCCTACGGGCGGGGTTTTCGACGGAGAGTAAGCCCTTGCGCATATTGTGTCGCGTGAACTTCTCCGTGGGCGGTCGAGGAGGAGGGTACACGTCGTTCCACCTGGGCGGTTTCGCTCAGCCCTACGGGTGGGTCTGTGTGAGAAATGCATCCTGGGACTTTTTTTTTTTTCATGTTCTTGTCCTTGGCTGTGTATGGTCTGCACTGTGGTAGGGCGCCCGGCCTCGCTACCGGCAGCATTTTAACATTACGAGCAGGTGATGCGATCTATGTACTCACAGACCTACATGCAGGCACAGCCATCATTCAAGCGCTGTGGTTCACCGTCCAGGGCGAGCCGGCCGCAGTGCAAACGCGGTGCGGCACCGAGCTGACCCGGCGGGACGGCTCTGGCGGCTCGTCGTCAACGGCTTAAAGAGGTTTGGACAGAGACGAGGCAGACAAGCACGCCAGGGTAGCCGAGAGTTAGCCGTAGCCGAAGTCTCCGCGGCCCTTGAGATTTTAGACTACTATACGGGTCGATGGGGACCAGGCGAGCGGATACACAGTAGTTTCCACATGCCCGTGGGCCTCGGGACGAACTCTCGGCCAGCCGTCGTGGCCGAGGCCGAGCCCAGGCCTTGTGTGAAAATCTGGGGTGGGGGGGAGAGAGAGGAGACACCTCATCAAAGTTTAGGTTAGCCAAGACCCTCTGAAGCTCGCCGGACCATCCGTGTCATTGTTGTTTCTGCTGGGCGATTTGTCGTCGGCGCCCAAACAAACGACACGTGTGATGGCCGCAAGAGTCACCGGGCGACGAGGCATAGAGCCAGGCAGTAAAACCTTGGCTGCCTGGTCGGGCTCGGGAGTGTCTCCCTGCCGACCGACCGCACTTAGGCGTGGTTTTGGCCGGGCGGGATTCAGGAACACGGTGTTTTGGCTCCGACGGGGTTACAATAGTGGCTCAGCTCGACTACGCCTGTGCAGCATGCGCGTTGGCCTATCCGACTCCTTCTAGTCCAACACCAGACAGCCTGACAGCGTATTGCTCGTATCATGCCTTTCGTCATGAAGGCTTGGTGCGCACGCACGCACGCGTTGTTGAATACGCACGCGGCCGCAGCAAGCTTCCCGCAGGAGTGAAGACCTCGTCCCGTACCTGTGCCCAGTCATCTTTCTGGCCCGCAGGCCATTGTACTGTATACCACGTCTTACACACAACTGCATTCGGGAGTCGCCGAGCAAAAACTGGGGGCCCACGTAGTACATACAAAGGGTCCAGATTGGGTTTAATGGGAACAGCGCAAAGAAGCACTGGCCCGCCTGTGGCTTCCATTAGTATGCAAGTCTTGCACGTTGTCATTGTGGAGCCCGGGCAGCAAGAAAAAAAAATTCAGGCACGGCTTCTCTGTGGTCGATGGGTTTTGGGCTGATGATGGAAAAGAAAATTCCAGATGGCGAAGTGGAGATGCATGGACCAAATTTTCTTGATGGGCGTTTTCCTCGCCCTACTGGCCCTCTTCTACCCGTGAAGATTTCCAGATTTTCAATCCAACCTGTCGCCAGGGTAGCATTGGGCGCGGGCCAGGGTGCAGAGCGACAGAATGGTACAAATGAGAATCGGGTGGAATCCGACAGCCTGGGATCCTTTTTTCTTCGTAAGCCGTCACCTGCAGGTGTGGTTAATCCGTGCTTGGCTTGGCTGGCATGTCATCAGGCTGCGAGTATTGGCATCGACATGGGGTCGTGTACATGGGCGTGTCGGAGGTCGGTGAAAAGGCGGAGATTGGGGGAGAGGAGAGAATGCCGTCCGTGGGCCAGCACGATGGAGGAGTCATCGTCGTGTCAGGCTAGGGCTGGGCTAGGCTGGAGCTGGGTAGGGTGTCTATCTGGAGCGTATGGGATTGGTGATGACAATAGCAGATGCATAGGGGGTGATTATGAATCACATCACTCAAGGGTGCAGATCTGGTCTGGCAACTGGGAGACGTTGCACAGGGTGAATCATTTCTAATCACCCAAAACCTAGCGAAACCATCTGAGCCATCTGAACCATCTGAACCATGTCAAGGCAGCCGTACTCTAAATCATGGCTATCATGGCTTGGCATGGCAGAGCACAGCATGGCATCAATTGAGTTGAGTGTGCCTAGCAATTCTGACTGCATCCTAGTCTGTGCCGCAGCAGCCAGGCTGACGATGCGCAAATGCTCCACGTCGTCTTGGAAACTGTCGTGTCGGTCGACTCATCCCCAGGGCTAAGACGGAACCAGCAGCTTTTCTCAAACCTGCGCGGGATGCACCGCCAACGACAAGAGTCACACAATGCTAACTCCGGCTGTCCAGCAGACAAAGGGTAGCAGTGTGCGAGCCCGCTGCCGACGCCGACGTGGACGCCGAAAGCGATAGTGGTGGTGCTAGCTAGCCGGCAGTAATGCAGTCCAATCCATGCCGGGGCGGAGACACTCGGCTCAGGATGATTCATCGGGCTGAAGATGAGCCCGCGCCTGCAGATTAGATTTAATTGATTACAGCACGGGCTAATACAGTTGGCTGTGAGTACGGGATGACGGAGAATGGAGGGGATGGATAGATAGACGTAGATGGATTCGCGTAGATCTGCCATGGATCTCTGTAATGTATCCATGTACTGGGGCATGTACACAGCCAAGGGCGTTCGGGATTGAGAAGCTGCCCGGAACGGGATTCAGGCATACGCTGCTCGTCTGTTTAATGGCTGCTTAGATCATTCGCCCTGTTTGAGACAAGACAGGGGGGCCAGAATGACAACAATGCGCACCGCTGCTGCGTATTAGTAGGCACCCACGCGACATATTCCAGGCAGTGTAGAATTAGCTTGGTTACCAGGTGCGAGTGCGAGATTGAGTGGAGGTACCTTGTATCAGACATGCCTAGGTGCTAAGTAGGTTGGTGGTCTGCTGCTTGCGACGATTCCTCACAAAGCCTCGCTTGGTAACAAGCTTGGCCGCATGGTGAATGGTAATCAATCAAATCTCATGCCGGGAGCAGTGGCTGCGTGTCCCTTTGTCTCCGACGGAGTCAAGACGGCAGGACGGGGGAATAAGGATGGGATGGCTGATGAATAAACGAATCCATGGGCAGGTGAAGGATGCTGGCTGACACTGGCTGGGCTGGCGGGCTGCATGGAGATAGGGCGGCGCAGCATTTGTCAAGAGTACCTTGGCCACACAAAACGGGCGGCCAAGGTACATGGCGCCCGTGGGCGCTCTCCCAGTTATGGCCGGCCGGGGCCAGTCCAAAACCCGACGTCGGGCCCATCGTTTGTAAGCCCGTCTCGCTGCGCTGCGCTGCTGGAGCAGAACCTCAAACCACCCCTGTCCCACCCCCTGTCCCTCGGCTGGCCCTCGCGCATGTCCTGTGCCCGCTGACTGCGGATTTCCAAACCAACGAAGGCCGAGTGGGCCCCGTGGGCCCCTCCACGGCTCCGACAAGGACTCCAGACGGGTACGTACCCCCAAAGGTACTTCCACCTGGATCCTCGAGGTACCTACATGCTTCCCGGTCCTGCCAGCGTTCGTGCGAAATCCCAGCCTGACCGTCTTTTCGCCAAAGGAATTAAAAGAATCGTCTCCCTCCCCTTTTGGGACCCTCTCGAAATCCGATGGTTCCTTTTCTTCACCAGACCCAGCCTGCAAACAAAACAAACAAATCCAGTGATCAGACTTTCTAGATCAAGAGTCAGTTACCATTACCCAAGGTAGCCTCCGATACCATCAACATCATCATCACATCACATAGGCTTTTTGCCCTTTTTACTCCAGCCACGGCTCGCTCCATACATTACCAGCGCAACGGCCACACATCTCTTCAGGGAGGCGAGCGGTGACTACACACATCCCTGTCCCGCAATTCGGACCCGCACCGGTATTGGCTTGCCTTGAGTCACCGTCTAGCACAGACAACAACAATTCCGCCCACTATTGCACCATCTCACATAACAATAAGAGAAGAGCCTGCCCCTCTTCGTCTACCTTTCACAATGCCGTCAGCCACACCTACAACCGTCTCACCCTCGCCAATCTTGGCCTCTCCCATCAAGAAGAAGACCATGAGCCTCACCCAGACATACTACCTGGCCCACAAGGCACGGGCAAAGCTGTCCCACGAGGCTGCCATGCCCGACCACAACCTCCGCCTCCTCGTCGGCCACGCCAACCTGCTCGACAGCCTGATGCTTGAGCTCGCCGACGCCGAGAGGGAACAGGAGTCCTGGTTCAACCAATCCGTCAGGAACGCATCGCCACAACAAGAGAAGAAGGCCGAGAGCAACAGGCACATCCAATGGGCCGACACCATCGTCGAGGACGACGACTACTCAGACTCGGACTCGGACGACAGCGATATGGAGGACGACGAGGACGTCGAGATGGCCGATGTTGTCTCCCTGAGGCGGGTGCCCTCAAACACCAGCTTCCAGAAGACGGCGGCGCCCTCGAGCCCCAGGATGGAGGTCGTCGAGGTGGACATGGAGGAGGACGACGACGAGGAGGACTACGCCGAGCTCACACTGACGAGGTCACCATCACACTCCCTGACAAACTCGCCACCGCCAGAGCTGGAGCAGGACTTCGACGAGTCCTCGGAGGACGAGTCGATGCCTCCATCACCGCCCTCGACGATGCTGCCGACCTTCGAGCAGAGGCAGAAGGGATCACCAGTCGCTGCGACACCCGACTTCTACGACGACGGGTACTACCTGCCTGCGAGGAACCCCGCGAGGCTTGTGTCTGCGATATCAGTCTACTAAAGAGCCTGATTGTCCACACATTCCACAACCTTGCATTCTTCTCTCGTCTTGTAGTTCCAGT